>CM033476.1:2975258-2989733 GCA_019447015.1 Hymenochirus boettgeri | reverse complement strand
GATATTGGGATAGTGGAGACTGGTACTAACCTGGGGGGTTATGGTAGTAAACACATTGATATTGGGGATAGTGGAGACTGGTACTAACCTGGGGGGTTATGGTAGTAAACACATTGATATTGGATAGTGGGACTAGGTTACTAACCTGGGGGGTTATGTGTAGTAACACACTTGGGCGGTCAGCATTTGGGGTGGAGACTGTATAACCTAGGAGGTGGTTATGGATAGAACACATGGAGATTTGTAGCAATCCCAGGCTGACAGTGGTACGAACCTGTGTTGGATATTTATGGAACGTGACTACATGCATAGTCGGGAACATGACCTTACGGGTACTAAAACACGTGGGGGTGTTATGGTCAAGTAAAACAACATGGAGCTATTGGGGATAGGTGAGACATGTACTAACAAACTGGGGGGTAGTTATGTGTAAGTAAACCTGTTGATCATTGGGTATTGGAGACTGGTAACTAATGGGCAGAATAGGTGTATGGTCGTCAAACAACATTGATATGGGGATAGTGGAGACGCAAAAGTACTAACTGGCGGGGTTAGGTAGAAACACATTGAAGTGGGGATAGTGGGAGTACTGCGGTACTAACCTGGGGGGTTATGGTAGATAAACACATTGATATTGGGGTAGTGGAGACCGGTTCTACCTGGGGGTATGGTAGTAAACACATTGTATTGGGGATTTGGAGAGGTAGACTGGGGTTATGTATAAACACATTGATATTGGGATAGTGGAGACCGGTACTAACCTGGGGGTTATGGTAGTAAAACACATTGTTTAATGATAGAAATAGATGGGGGATATGAGAAGAGGGTAGTAGAAAACTAAAAGGTAGAACCCCTGGGGTTATGAGGTAGGTAAACACATTGATATGGGGAATATAGTGGAGAAGTATAACCTGGGGGGTTATGGAGAAAGAAAACAATTGGATATTGGAAAAAAAGATGAGGGGAGACTGGTACTAACCTGGGGTAGGGTGATAACAGGTTGTATTAGGGATAGTGGAGACTGGTACTAACGGCTGGGGTTTGGTGTAGAAACACTTGATATTGGGGAGAGTGGGAGACCGGTTACTAACCGGGGGGGTTAGGGTAGAACACATTGATATGGGGATAGTGGAGACTGGTACTAACCTGGGGGTTATGGTAAGTAAAACACATTGATAATTGGGATTAGTGGGAGACTGGTACTAACCTGGGGGTTATGGTAGTAAACACATTGATATTGGATAGTGGAGACTGGTACTAACCTGGGGGAGTTATGGATAGATGAAAGCACATTGATATGGGGATAGTGGAGACGGTACTAACCCTGGGGGTATGGTAGTAAACACATTGATATTGGGGATAGTGGAGACTGGTACTAAACCTGGGGGGTTTGGTATAAAACACAGTGATATGGGGGGTAGAGTGGAGACTGGTGCTAACCTGGGGGTTATGGTAGTAAACCACATTGATATTGGGGAGTGAGACTGGTACTAACCTGGGGGTTTATGGTAGTAACACTGGATATATGGATAGTGGAGACTGGTACTAACCTGGAGGGTTATGGTAGTAAACACATTGTTATTGGGATAGTGGAGACTGGTACTACCTGGAGGGTTATGGTAGTAAACACATTGATATTGGGGATAGTGGATACTGGTACTAACCTGGGGGGTTATGGGTAGTAACACATCGGGGTTTGTATATTGGGGATAGTGTGAACTGGTACTAACCTGGGGGGTTATGGTAGTAAACAACATTGATATTGGGATAGTGGAACTGGTACTAACCTGGGGGTTTGATGGTAGTAAACACATTGATATGGGGATAGTGGATACTGTACTAACCGGGGGGGTGTAGTAAAAACCATTATTGGGGATAGTGGAACGGTCTAACCTGGGGGGTTATGGTAGTAAACATTGATATTGGGGATAGTGGATACTGGTACTAACCTGGGGGTTATGTAGTAAACACATTGATATTGGGATAGTGGAGTACTGGTACTAACCTGGGGGGGTATACGGGGGGTGTAGTAAACACATTGATATTGGGGGTAGTGGGTACTGGTACTAACTGGGGGTTTTATGGTAGTAAACCATTGATATTGGGATAGTGAGACTGTACTAACCTGGGGGGTTATGGTAGTAACACATTGATATTGGGGATAGTGGAGACTGGTACTAAGCACTCGGGGGGGGTATGGTAGTAAACACATTGATATTGGGATAGTGGATACTGGTACTAACTGGGGGGTTATGGTAGTAAACACATGATATTGGGGATAGTGGAGACTGGTACTAACCTGGGGGGTTATGGTAGTAAACACATGATATGGGATAGTGGAGACTGGTACTAACCTGGGGGGTTATGGTAGTAAACACATTGATATTGGGGATTAGTGGAGACGTACTAACCTGGGGGGGTTATGGGTAGTAAAAACATTGATATTGGGATAGTGAACTGGTACTAACCTGGGGGTTATGGTAGTAAACACATTGATATTGGGATAGTGGTACTGGTACTACCTGGGGGGTTATGGTAGTAAACACATTGATATGGGGATAGTGGAGGACTGGTACTAACCACCTGGGGGGTTATGGTAGTAAACACATTGATATTGGGATAGTGGATACTGGTACTACCTGGGGGGTTATGGATAGTAAACCACATTGATATTGGGATAGTGAGACTGGTACTAACCTGGGGGTTGTTATGGTTAGGAGTACACATTATATATTGGATATAGTGGAGAACTGGTACTAACCTGGGGGGTTATGGTAGTAAAACACTTGGATATTGGGGATAGTGGAGACTGGTACTAACATGGGGGGTTATGGTATAAAACACATTGATATTGGGATAGTGGAGACTGGTAATAACCTGGGGGTTTATGGTAGTAACACATTGATATGGGATAGTGGATACGTCTAACCTGGGGGGTTATGGTAGTAAACATGATTGGATAGTGGAGACGTAACTAACCTGGGGGGTTATGGTAGTAAACACATTGATATTGGGGATAGTGGAGACTGGTACTAACCTGGGGGGTTATGGTAGTAAACACATTGATATTGGGGATGTGAGACTGGTATAACCTGGGGGGTTATGGGTAAACACAGTGATATTGGGATAGTGGAGACTTGTACTAACCTGGGGGGTTATGGTAGTAAAACACATTGATTTGGGGATAGTGGGAGACTGGTACTAACCTGGGGGGTTATGGTAAACACATTGATATTGGGATAGTGGAGACTGGTACTAACTGGGGTGTTATGGTAGTAAACACATTGATATTGGGATAGTGGAGACTGGTACTACCTGGGGGGTTATGGTAGTAAACACATTGATATTGGGGATAGTGGAGACCGGTACTAACCTGGGGGGTTATGGTAGTAAACACATTGATATTGGGGATAGTGGAGACCGGTTCTAACCTTTGGGGGTTTTTCGTTTTTAGAGAACCTGTTTTCGAATCCCATTGGCACCACAAGCTCTAGAAGATGTAAAAAATGTTGTGCGCAAAAATGTCCATGATGGTGTATCGGGGAACGGCCTGACTTTGAAAGGTGAGTCCATTTCTGATACTAAGCGAACTACTAACCGGACAACTAGTCGGGCTCAAGAATTTATAAAGGATTTAAAACGTGGCCCCGCAGCTTCCTGTCTCCTGATATTAAACACCCCAGGGGTCCAGGATCTGACATTTGGGGAGAATCGCAGTTTACTGCCTGTGGTGTGTGTTTGGATAAATGATATAACCGTAATAGACGTTGGTTCTCCAGCACCGCTGTGTCATAAATTCAGGGATATACGTTGGGTGCTGCTATGTTGCCACAGCCGGTGACACCAGACAAATGTGTTTATTCACACGTGGCGTTTGTCACATGACACCTTCCGACACGATAAAGTGATAGAGTGCAACTGGGGTTTGTATAGAGTGGAGCAAATTAAACTACTACCGCCATCTAATGGTGAGCATATATAACAAACCAATCCAATCAATAACAGATTAACAAGTGTAAATCCACTGTACATATGACATACATGATACACAGGACAAGCCAATCTGTATCAAAAAGTGCCCGTGCATAATAATGTGTTACATTATAAAAAGTGTTTGATTTATATAAAGATTTTTATATGGAACACTTTGTTACTTTTTGATACAGATTGTCTTGTCCTGTGTATCATGTATGTCAAATGTACAGTGGATTTACACTTGTTAATCTGTTATTGATTAGATTGGTTTGTTATATATTCTCACCATTAGATGGCGGTAGTAGCCTAATAACCCCAGTTGCGTTCTATCACATTATCACGTCTGAAGAAGGGGTCATGTGACAGCGAAACGTCGCGTGTGAATAAACACATTTGCTGATACAAGTCTGGTGTGCGCTATGAGGGATTTTCTGCTTTAAATGATACAAATGTTTGTAGATATTAACAATAGAAAATAAATGTGAGCACAGACAGTAGCTGCTTGTGTGTGAAAAGCTAACATCTGATTGGTTGGGGCAAAGTTAGCACCATTGTTAACGATAAGAACTTTTATTGAATAACCCTTTTCACACCCATCGTTACTGTGTGTACCCAGCTTAACCCTGTGTTCCCTGGAGCTGGAATCTCCCAGGAAGGGATGAACATGACAAGTCCCAAAAGATTGGAAATAATTTCCTTTGTCCAATCAGGTTTCCTGTTCCTGCACACGCTCTTCATCCAGCGCGGGAGGCACGAGACCACATGGACGGTGCTGCGGCGGTTTGGATATGACGACGACCTGGAACTGACCCCGGAGTACCTGTTCCCCGTGTGCGTATTCCGTACAGTAACATGAACCACGCAGTGTGCCAGCGGGGGGGGGGGGGGGAAATAGGGAAACCTGCGTGAAGGTAACGACTCTACCTGGCGCCTTATCTCCCGGTTACTGACACTCGCACAATGTTAATGTGGATCTGGTTAATTCCCCTCCTCCCCCTGATAGCGTTAGTTTGGCCCCCTTAGTTCTTTACGAGCAGGATCACTGATTATAGAGGCACATGGCCGACCATACCACGTATGGGGATGAGGTAGGGGCCATGTATGCAGGTTTTAAAGGGAGTAAAGTGTAAACACCACTAAAAGGGCAAGGCAGAAGCTCAACCCAAAAGAATTTCGTTCTGGCAATTTCAGAGCGATTTTACGTTTGTATTATTTATGAACACATCAGGTTATTCAATAAAAGTTTTATCGTTTAAAATGTGCTAACCAATCAGATGTTGCTAACAAATGTTAAATAAGCTCTGATTGGTTGGGGCAAATTAGCACCAATATAAAATAGAAGAACTTTTATTGAATCTCCCTGAATGTGTAACAAACATTGGAAGTTTTTTTTTATCTTTATTTGAATTCACCAAAATCATTACAATACAGATTGTGTTTACTTTTATTGAAGTTAATAAAGCACATAGTGCAAGTAATGCAATAGTTTTCGTGACATTGATATTAAATATTAATGATAAGACAGTTCATTGTATCTTATTCGAGCAGCATATGTTGGTAATAATAATTACATTTATATCACAATAAGGTTACGGTCCGGAGATTCAATTGATGTTTCTTGTCATTAAAATGGTGCTAATGTTGCCCCAACCAATCAGATCTTATTTAACATTTAAAGCTAACATCTGATTGGTTGGGCAAAATTAGCACCATTTTCTTTTTTTTAAATTACCGAAACTGTGAATTCTTCCCAACTATCACTCTTCCATTTTTTTTGTTGATCTGTCCCCTATTTCGTTAGATACCATCTGACCATCTTACATTAACAGCTGTCCAATCAATCGCCTTTATATATAACGTATTACTGCTTGTGAGTTTTTACTGTACAAGTGTAGACAAATTGGTTATGGTGTGATTTGCATGATGGGAATGCCCTCCTTTAATGCTGCCCTCATTGTGATTTACTGAGTCATCTTTCCCTCTGGAAAGTCTGGTCAGCTGTGATGAAGAGTGATGTTCGGATTGAGAGGGAAGGGGAAAATATAAAGAAGGGAGCGGAAAGCATGCAGTCATACACACACCTCAAGTAAGGAGCCTTCTAATTGTAGTAATTGTAAAAATGAAGATGTATTAGCAATTGATTATCTTCATTAGTTGTCCTTTAGGATTGACAACACCCCTCTGATGTGTGCAGCAAAATGGATTACTTACACTGGGTCCAGGAATCAATAAACACCAAATGTAAAACCAGTTCTGAGAATAATAGAAGCGTATGGCCAAGATCTGGAAGGGGAGGAGCTCACCATCAGTTCCGTCCTAATGCGATTGCAGAATTCCGCTCTTGCCGCAGCCTTGGACCCCGATCACATTGCAAACCTGAACAGTTCCTCTGCGTCTGGCATTTGTGCAAGTCGATTTTTATCTCGCGTCCTTTGGAATAACACCATTTCATGCACGGAAAATCCCATTACGGCACAACATGGATATAGAAATAATGTTACATGGACAAACAGCTGTTGCCACCCTGGGAAACGATGAGAAGAAACGTGTCCCCCCACCCACTGCTTTCTCTATGTCCCATAAAGTAAAACCCCAGGCGAAGAATAAAACACACATTACCAGTAACAGCCATGGCCTGGGATTCCCTGCTCTGTTAATATCGGTAGCCCAGGTACCCAGATATTCCAAACATCGCTGCACATCCGATAAGTGGTTACCTGCAAGTTTAAGAGAAAACAACACTAAGACTTCGGTCATATAAACAACAAAACCAGACAAGTCTCCATATGGAACAGGTACGGGCCACTTCCCCCATCTATATAACCCAAATGGGAGATCCTTAGACATACTCAACTTCCACTGGGACAGGAAGCCCTGGTACGTTATCCAACCTTGTCGTTAGTGTAGACGGTGTTGTTACATCAGGGCCCAAGGCCTATAGGGGAAAACTATAATAGATCTTTCAGCCCTCCGAGATAACGCACAGTCTCTGTCCTGCAAAGAAAAGTTTATATGAAGCCCAACGAAAACAATATGGCACTATGTACACACAATAAGCTATACCTTCATGTTGTATTGTCTCAAGGGACAATATGGCAGCTCCCACCCATATTATAAATATACAGAGAAGGAATGTTCTGTACAACACAATAAGCTATACCCCTCATACGTACTGTCTAAGGGAAACAATATGGCAGCTCCACCCATATATATAAAATACATACAGAGAAGGAATGTTCTGTACATACAATAAGCTATACCCTCATACTGTACTGTCTAAGGAAACACTATGGCAGCTCCCACCCATTGTATAAATATACAGAGAAGGAATGTTTCTGTACATACAATAAGCTTACCCTCATACTGTACTGTCTAAGGAAACACTATGGCAGCTCCCACCATATGTTATAAAATATCAGAGAAGGAATGTTCGGTACACAAATAAGCTATACCTTCATACTGTACTGTCTAAGGGAAACAATATGGCAGCTCCACCCCATGTATAAATTACAGAGGGTGTTCTGTACACACATAATCATACCCCTGTATCTGTCTTTAAGGGAAACAATAGGCAGCCCCACCCATATTAAATAAAATACAGAGAAGGAATGTTCTGTACATCACATAAGCTCTACCCTCATACTGGTACTGTCTAAGAGAAACAATATGGCAGCTCCCACCCATATGTATAAATATACAGAGAAGGAATGTTCTGTACACACAAACGATACCCTCATACTGTACTGTCTAAGGGAAACATATGGCAGCTCCCACCCATATGTATAAATACTACAGAGAAGGAATGTTCTGTACAAACATAAGCTATACCTCATACTGTACTGTCTAAGGAAACAATATGGCAGCTCCCACCCATATGTATAAATATACAGAGAGAATGTTCTGTACATACATAAGCTATACCCTCATTACGTACTGTCTAAGAAACATATGGCATCTCCCACCATATGTATAAATATACAGAGAAGGAATGTTCTGTACACACAATAAGCTATACCCTCAACTGTCTGTCTAAGGAAACAATATGGCGCTCCACCCATTGTATAAATATACAGAGAAGGAATGTTCTGTACACACAATAAGCTATACCCTCATACAGTACTGTCTAAGGGAACAATATGGCAGCTCCCACCCATATGTATAAATATAAATATACAGAGAAGGACATGTTCTGTACACACAATAAGCTATACCCTCATACGTAACTGTCTAGGAAACAATATGGCAGCTCCCCGCCATATGTATAATATATACAGAGAAGGAAGGTCTGTACATACAATAAGCTATACCCCAAACTGTACTGTCTAAGGGAAAACAACTATGGTAGCTCCCACCCATATGTATAAATATACAGAGAAGGAATGTTCTGTACACACAATAAGCTATACCCTCATACAGTACTGTCTAAGGAACACTATGGCAGCTCCCACCCATATGTATAAATATAAATATACAGGAAGAATGTTCTGTACACACAATAAGCTACACCCTCATACTGTACTGTCTAAGGGAAACATATGGCACTCCCACCCATATGTATAAATATACAGAGAAGGAATGTTCTGTACATACAATAAGCTATACCCTCAAACTGTACTGTCTAGGGAAACACTATGGCAGCTCCCACCCATATGTATAAATATACAGAGAAGGAATGTTCTGTACATACAATAAGCTATACCCTCATACTGTACTGTCTAAGGGAAACACTATGGCAGCTCCCACCCATATGTATAAATATAAATATACGAGAAGGAATGTTCTGTACATACAATAAGCTATACTCTCATACTGTACTGTCTAAGGAAACATATGGCAGCTCCCACCCATATGTATATATACAATAGAAGGAATGTTCTGTACATACAATAGCTATAACCTCATACTGTACTGTCTAAGGGAAACATATGGCAGCTCCCACCCATATGTATAAATATACAGAGAAGGAATGTTCTGTACATACAAGCTATACCCTCATACTGTACTGTCTAAGGGAACACTATGGCAGCTCCCACCCATATGTATAAATATAATATACAGAGAAGGAATGTTCTGTACATACAATAGCTATACCCTCATACTGTACTGTCTAAGTGAACACTATGGCAGCTCCCACCCATATGTATAAATATAAATATACAGAGAAGGAATGTTCTGTACATACACTAAGCTATACCCTCTACTGTACTGTCTAAGGGAAACAATCTGGCAACTCCCACCCATATGTATAAATATAAATATACAGAGAAGGAATGTATTCTGTACATACAATAGCTATACCCTCATACTGTACTGTCTAGGGAAACACTATGGCAGCTCCCACCCATATGTATAAATATACAGAGAGGAATGTTCTGTACTACAATAATCTATCCCTCCATACTGTACTGTCTAAGGGAAACACTATGGCAGCTCCCACCCATTGTTAAAACACACATAGGAGGTAGGTTGTATGTACAGTATATTATAACTTTACACTTCTCCAAACTCACCTGATCATGTTTGTCAAAGACCTTTGCAGGAAGAGTAGGCGTGATGGTTTAGTTCCCGTTGTACATCTATTGGGATCTTTAACCTAAAAAACAAATCACTAAATATCAACTCCACTCAATAGGATCACAGTGTCATTTCCCATTCACACGTGATTAATATCACGTGTCCCCGGCAGATCCCATTGTGGCCCGACCATACCACGTATG
Source organism: Hymenochirus boettgeri (assembly GCA_019447015.1). Classification (NCBI taxonomy): domain Eukaryota; kingdom Metazoa; phylum Chordata; class Amphibia; order Anura; family Pipidae; genus Hymenochirus; species Hymenochirus boettgeri. Next base: position 2,980,041 of record CM033476.1, on the reverse strand, counting down.
GGGATGAGGTAGGGGCCATGTATGCAGGTGCCACCAATGTGATCTGCCGGGACACGTGATCATTAATCACGTGTGAATGGGAACTGTTACACTTAGTGATCCTATTGAGTGGAGTTGATATTTAGTGATTTTGTTTTTAGGTTAAAGATCCCAATAGACTGTACAACGGAACTAAACCATCACGCCTACCTCTTCCTGCAAAGCGTCTTTGACAAACATGATCAGGTGAGTTTGGAGAAGTGTAAAGGTTATAATATACTGTACATACAACCTACCTCCTATGTGTGTTTATACATATGGGTGGGAGCTGCCATAGTGTTTCCCTTAGACAGTACAGTATGAGGGTATAGATTATTGTATGTACAGAACATTCCTTCTCTGTATATTTATACATATGGGTGGGAGCTGCCATAGTGTTTCCCTTAGACAGTACAGAGAAGGAATGTTCTGTACATACAATAAGCTATACCCTCATACTGTACTGTCTAAGGGAAACAATATGGCAGCTCCCCACCCATAGTATAAATATACAGAGAAGGAATGTTCTGTACACAATAAGCTATACCCCTCATACTGTACTGTCTAGGGAAACAATATGGCAGCTCCCACCCATATGTATAATATACAGAGAAGGAATGTTCTGTACACACAATGCTATACCCTCAACTGTCACTGTCTAAGGGAAACATATGGCAGCTCCCACCCATATGTTAAATATAAATATACAGAGAAGGAATGTTCTGTACACCCAATAAGCTATACCCTCATACTGTACTGTCTAAGGGAAACAATATGGCAGCTTCCCACCATATGTATAAATATACAGAGAAGGAATGTTCTGTACATACATAAGCTATACCCTCAACTGTACGTCTAAGGAAACATATGGCACTCCCACCCATATGTATAAATATCAGAGAAGGAATGTTCTGTACACACAATAAGCTATACCCTCATACTGTACTGTCTAAGGGAAACAATATGGCAGCTCCCCCATATGTATAAAAATATACAGAGAAGGAATGTTCTGTACACTACATAAGCTATACCCTCACTACTGTACTGTCTAGGGGAAACAATATGGCAGCTCCCCACCCATATGTATACAAATATACAGAGAAGGAATGTTCTGTACATACAATAAGCTATACCCTCACTGTACTGGTCTAAGGAAACAATAAATAAAAAAAACAATAAAAAAAAACTAAAAAAAATAACGAAAAAAAAAATTATAAAAAAAAACTAAAAAATAAAAATTAAAAAAAAAAAAAAAAAAAAAAAAAAAGAAACCAAAAAAAACAAACTAAAAAACATCTAAAAATATAAAAAAAAAAAAATAAAAAGAAAAACAAATCTAAAAAAAAAATATAATAAACAAAAATTAAAAAAAAGAAAAAAAAAAAAAAAAAAAAAAAAAAAAAAAAAAAGAAAAAAAATAAAAAAATAAATAAAAAAAAGAAAACTAAAAAAAAAAAAATATTACAAAAAGAAAAAAAAATAAAATAAAAAAATAATAAAAATTATAAAATTAAAAAAAAAAAAAAGAAAAAAAAAAAAAACCCGCCCCCCCCTCCCCACTAACCACACTCCCCATCCACTTCCCCCACGCACACACCACCCACCCCCCCCCCCCCCCCCCCCCCCCCCTCCCCCCCCCGCAAACCCTCCCCCCCCCCCTCCCCCCCCCACCCCCCCCCCCCCTTCCCCCTCTACCCCCCCCCCCCCCCCATCCTCTCCCCCACCTCTTCCCCCCCCACATCCCCACCCACCCCCCCCCCCTTCCCCCTCTCCACCACACCAATCCCACACACAAAAACCACACCCCCCCCCAACCTCCCCACCCACCCCCCACCCCTCCCCCCCCCCCTCCCCCTTTTCTCCCCCCCCCCCCCCCCCAACCCACACCCCTTCACCCCCCCCCCCCCCCCCCACCCCCCCCCAGACCCCCCCCCCCCCATTCCCACCCCCATCCCCACCACCCGCCAACCCCACAAACCCCCCCCACCGTATCCCCTCCCCCCTCCCACCCCCCTCCCCCAACCCCACCCAAAACACCACCCCATAAACCACCCACCCACCTGGCCCCCTCACCCCCCAACCCCAACCCTCACACCACGCCTCCCAGCCCCCAACCCCACCCAACCCCACAGCCCACCCACACCAACCCTCCACCCCCACCACTTTCCCCCCACCTCCCCCTCCCCCACCCCCCCCCCCCCCACACCCTTCACCACCTCTCCCACCCAATACACCACCCCCCCCACCTGACCCCCCCCCTCCTCCGCTACCCCCTTCGCACCCCACCCACCCCCCCTAACACCACCCCCATAACCTCACTCCTCCCACGACCCCCTCCCTCCCCCGTCTCCATACCCCTGCCCTCACACCCCAACATAAAAAAACAACAAACACCCCACACCCCCACCCCCCCTCCACTCCTCAACCCACCTTACCATCCCCACCCACCAAAAACCCACCCCAACCAAACCCCCCCACCCCGCCCACTCTTCTTCTCCCCCCCACCTTCCCCCCCCCCCCCACTCCCATCTCACCACCCCCCCCCCCCAACCGCAGCATCCCTATAGGCCAACCCCCCCCCCACAACCCCCACCCAAAAAACCGCGGACACAATCCCCGCCTCCCCTACAAAACCCCCCCCACCCCCCCCCACACCTCACCACACCCCCCAACCCCATCCACAAACCCTCAACACTAACCACCTCCCCCCCCTCCCCACACCCCACCCGCCCACCCCCCCCAACCATACTCATCTCCACATTACCCCCCAACAACCTCCCCTCCAACCACCACCCCCCCCTCCCACCTTCCCTCCCACCCCCCCCCATCCCCCCAAAACCCCCCACCACCCCCCCCTTCCCTTCCCCCCCCTCCCCCTTCCCCCCCCCCCTCCAAGCCCACCCCACCCTTCTACCTCACCCCCCCCCCCACCCCCCCCCCCCCCCCCCTCCCAACACCACACCCCCCCCCCCCTCTCACCCCTCCTTCCCCCCCCCACCAACCCCCCCCACCACCCAACCCAACCCACACCACCCCCCCCCCCTCCCACCAACCACCCACCCCCCCCACTCCCCGTCCACACCCCCCCCACAACCGCCACACCAAACCCTCCACTACACACCCACACTTCCACCCAAAAAAACATTACACTATTCCCCCCGCTCCCCCCCCAACAACACCTCAACAAACCACCCCAACTAGTCTCAACCCCCCCAAGTTACATTACCAAACCCCCAATCCCCTCACACTGAATCTCCACCCCACCCAACACCCGAAAGGGAGGGGCTCTACCGGGACCGAGGGGGGGGTTGTGTGAGGGAGAAGGTGCGGGGGCGTGTGGGCGGCGTGGTGTGACACTACCCCCCCCCCCCGCCGCCCCTATCGTCGCCCCCCCCCCCCCCTTTCGCCCCCACCCCCCCCCCCGCCCCCGATACCTCCCGCCCCCCGCCCTACCCCCCGCCCCCACCCTCCCTCCCCCCCCCCCTCCCACCCCTGCTCCCCCCCCCCCACCCCTTCCCGGGACCCCCTCTGGCCGCTCCCCCCCCTCTGTCTCCATCTCCGCGCCGGCATGGTCTGTCACCTCCCTTCCGCGATCCCCTCATCCTCGTCCGGTCTACGGGCCCCCCTAATGCAGCTCCACCCAAAATGTTAAATATAAATATCAGAGAAGGGAATGTTCCGTACATACAATATCTTATACCTCTCATACTGTACGGTCTAAGAAACAATATGGCAGCTCCCACCCATATTTATAATTACAGAGAATGTAAGTTCCTGTACATAAATAATCTGATAACCTCATACTGTACTGTCTAAGTGAAACAATCTGGCAGCTCCACCCATATGTAAAAAGATACAGAGAAGGAATGTCTGTGCATACAATAAGCAATACCCTCATACTGTACTGTCCTCAAGGGAAACACTATGGCAGCTTCCCCACCCATCTTTATAAATATAAATATACCGAGAAGTAATGTTCTGTACATCTCCAATAAGCTATACCTCATACTGTACTGTCTAAGGGAAAACACTTGGCAGCTCCCACCCATATGTAATAAATATAAATTACAGAGAAGGAATGTTCGGTCCATACAATAAGCATACCGCTCATACTGTACTGTCTAAGGGAAACATATGCCAACTCCCACCGGCTGTATTGGGTGATGACTCGGGGTGTGGGCGTGGCTATATCATAGAAGAAATGGGCTGGTACATACAGCGGTGCGAGCTACTAGGTGTGGGGGTGGGGGGGGGGGGGGGGTGGCCCTGGCATACTGGACTGGCCTAAGGGAAACACATGGGCAGCGCCCACCCATATGTATATAATAGTTACATAGAAGTGGAATGGGTTCTGTACATACATACTCTTATACCGCTCATATGTGTACTGTCGTAAGGGGGAACCACATGGCAGCTCCCACCCAGATGTATAAACCCGACATAAGAGGATAGGTGGTAATGTTACAATAATGGGGATATAGACCTTTACGACTTTCTCCGGCGGAAACTCACGCTGTCAGGTTTGTCAAAGACGCTTTGCAGGAATAGGTTAGGCTGATGTTTCAGTTTCCGTTGTAACAGTCTATTGGATCTTTAAACACTAACAACCAAATCACTAAATATCAACTTCCCTCATAGTATCACTAATTGGTAAAACAGTTCCCTTTCACACTTGAGTACTGAATCCGTGTCCGTCAGATCAACAGTTGGTGGTTACCATGCATACATGCCCCGCCCCTCATCCCCATCCGGGTATGGGTCGAGC
>CM033476.1:2804877-2975065 GCA_019447015.1 Hymenochirus boettgeri | reverse complement strand
AAAGGGAGGGAAAAAGGGAAAGGCGGAAAGCATGCAGCAATACACACACCTCAAAGTAAGGGCTTCTAACTTGTAGTAATTTAAAAATGAAGATGTAGCAATTGATTTCTTCATTATAGTTGTCCTTTAATGGATTGACAACCCCACTCTGATGTGTGCAGCAAAATGATGACTTTACACTGGGTCCAGGAATCAAATACAACACAAATGTAAACCAGTTCTGAGAATAATGAAGCGGATAGGCCAAGAGGCTGGAAGGGGGGAGCTCACCATCAGGTTCCGTCCTAAATGCGATTGCAGAATTCCGCTCTTGCCGCAGCCTTGGACCCCGATCACATTGCACCCTGAACACGTTCCTCTGCGTCTGGCATTTGTGCAAGCGAGTTTCTTATCTCGCGTCACTTTGGAATAACAACCATTTCAATGCACGGAAAATCCCATTACGGCACAACATGGATATAGGAAATAATGTTACATGGACAAACAGCTGTTCCACCCTGGGGAACGCAGGAAGATAAACTTCCCCACCACCCCACTGCTTTCTCTAGTGTCCCATAAAGTAAAACCCCAGGCAGAAGAATAAAACACATTACCAGTAACAGCCATGGCCTGGGATTCCTGCTCTGTTAATATCGAGTAGCCCAGGTATCCCGATATTCCAAACATCGCTGCACATCCAGAAAGTGGTTAACCTGCAAGTTTAAAGGGAAAACACTAAGACTGTCGGTCATATAAACAACAAAACCAGACAATGTCTCCATATGGAACAGGTACGGGCCACTTCCCCCATCTATATAACCCAATGGGAGATCCTTAGACATACTCACGTCCACTGGGACAGGAAGCCCTGGTACGTTATCCAACTGTCGTTCGTTAGTGTAGACGGTGTTGTTAACATCAGGGCCCCAAGGCATATAGGGGAAAACTATAAATAGATCTTTCAGCTCCTCCGGAGATAACGCACAGTCTCGTCCTGCAAAGAAAAGTTTAATATGAATCCCAACAGAAAACAATATGGCAGCTATGTACACACAATAAGCTATACCTTCATGTTGTATTGTCCAAGGGAACAATATGGCGAGCTCCCACCCATATGTATAAAATATACAGAGAAGGAATGTTTCTGTACACACATAAGCTATACCCTCATACTGTACTGTCTAAGGGAAACAATATAGCAGCTCCCACATATTCTAAATAAAATACAGAGAAGGAATGTTCTGTACATACAATAGCTATACCCTCATACTGTACTGTCTAGGAAACACTATGGCGCTCCCACCCATTTATAATATACAGAGAAGGAATGTTCTGTACATACAATAAGCTATACCCTCATACTGTATGTCTAGGACAAACACTATGGCAGCTCCCAACCATATGTATAATATATACAGAGAAGGAATGTTCTGTACACACAATAAGCTATACCTTCATACTGTACTGTCTAAGGAAACAATATGGCAGCTCCCACCCATATGTATAAATATACAGAGGAGTGTTCTGTACACACAATAACTATACCCTCATACTGTATTGTCTAAGGGAAACAATATGGCAGCTCCCCACCCATATGTATAAATATAAATAAGAGAAGGAATGTCTGTACATACATAAGCTATACCCTCATACTGTACTGCTAAGAGAAACAATATGGCAGCTCCCACCCATATGTATAAATATACAGAGAAGGAATGTTCTGTACAACACAATAAGCGTATACCCTCATACTGTACTGTCTAAGGGAAACAATATGGCAGCTCCACCCATATGTATAAATATACAGAGAAGGAATGTTCTGTACAAACAATAGCTATACCCTCATACGTACTGTCTAAGGGAAACATATGGCAGCTCCCACCCATATGATAAAATATACAGAGAAGGAATGTTCTGTACATACAATAAGCTATACCCTCATACTGTACTGTCTAAGGAAACAATATGGCAGCTCCCACCCATATGTATAAATATACAGAGAAGGAATGTTCTGTACACACAATAAGCTATACACCCTCATACTGTACTGTCTAGGGAAACATATGGCAGCTCCCACCCTATGTATAAATATACAGAGAAGGAATGTTCTGTACACACAATAAGCTATAACCCTCATACAGTACTGTCTAAGGGAAAATATGGCAGCTCCCACCCATATGTAATATAAATATACAGAGAAGGAATGTTCTGTACCACAATAAGCTAACCCTCATACTGTACTGTCTAAGGGAAACAATAGGCAGCTCCCACCATATGTATAAATATACAGAGAAGGAATGTTCTGTACATACAATAAGCTATACCCTCAAACTGTACTGTCTAAGGGAAACACTATGGTAGCTCCCACCATATGTTATTAATATACAGAGAAGGAATGTTCTGTACACACAATAAGCTATATACCCTCATACAGTACTGTCTAAGGAAACAAACTATGGCAGCTCCCACCCATATGTATAAATATAAATATACAGAGAAGGAATGTTCTGTACACACATAAGCTACCCCTCATACTGTACTGTCTAAGGGAACAATATGGCAGCTCCCACCCATATGTTAATATATACAGAGAAGGAATGTTCTGTACATACAATAAGCTATACCCTCAACTGTACTGTCTAGGAAACACTATGGCAGCTCCCATATGTATAAATATACAGAGAAGGAATGTTCTGTACATACAATAGCTATACCCTCATACTGTACTGTCTAAGGAAACACTATGGCAGCTCCCACCATATGTATAGAACTAACATATATACAGGCAGGAAGTTCTACCATCAACAATGCTATACCTCCATCACTGTACTGTCTAACCGACTTGTTCGCTGCGCGGCGCCATCCTCTACGCGCCGCTTGTTGAGCTATGGCAGCTCCCACCCCTCTGTCGGTTGTTCAGCTGCGACTGTCTGATCGTCGCAGGCCAGCGCCGAGCTAAGATTGTATCGAGACCACGAGGAGAGAGCGATCCCCCTCTTGCTGTGGTTCTCTTACTGCACGCCTTGAGTTGCAACTCACCTCTCTCACCCAGACGATCACCACTCACAAGTTCACTTTCCCCGATGTCGCTTTCCGTTTCCGCTCTTCAGAGAGCGATCAGGTAAAGACCACCGCTACACTCTGGTCCCTCCCTCGCACAGTTCCCACTTTGCGTCACCCGAGTAGGCTATTTCTGGCCGGCCCACCTAGTATAAAATACAGCGAAGGAATGTTATGTAATACAAAAGCTATACCCCTATACTGTACGTGCTAAGGGGAAACACTTAATGGCAGTCCCACCACTATGTATAAAGATAAATATACAGAGAAGGAATGTTCTGTCATACACATAAGCTATCCCTCAGACGTACTGGCTAAGGGAAACACTATGCGAGCTCCCACCCCCTATGTATAAATATAATATACAGAGAAGGAATGTTCTGTCAACAATAAGCTATACCCTATATGTACTTCTAAGGGAACACATATGGGCCAATCCCACCATATGTATAAATATAAAACTCTACAACTCGCATGAAGGAATGTTATTAAATACACTAAGCTATACCCCTCATACTGTATGTCTAAGGTGGGAGCTGCCATATTGTTTCCCTTAGACAGTACAGTATGAGGGTATAGCTTATTGTGTGTACAGAACATTCCTTCTCTGTATATTTATACATATGGGTGGGAGCTGCCATATTGTTTCTCTTAGACAGTACAGTATGAGGGTATAGCTTATTGTATGTACAGAACATTCCTTCTCTGTATATTTATATTTATACATATGGGTGGGAGCTGCCATATTGTTTCCCTTAGACAATACAGTATGAGGGTATAGCTTATTGTGTGTACAGAACACTCCTCTGTATATTTATACATATGGGTGGGAGCTGCCATATTGTTTCCCTTAGACAGTACAGTATGAAGGTATAGCTTATTGTGTGTACAGAACATTCCTTCTCTGTATATTTATACATATGGGTGGGAGCTGCCATATTGTTTCCCTTAGACAGTACAGTATGAGGGTATAGCTTATTGTGTGTACAGAACATTCCTTCTCTGTATATTTATACATATGGGTGGGAGCTGCCATATTGTTTCCCTTGGACAATACAACATGAAGGTATAGCTTATTGTGTGTACATAGCTGCCATATTGTTTTCTGTTGGGATTCATATTAAACTTTTCTTTGCAGGACAGAGACTGTGCGTTATCTCCGGAGGAGCTGAAAGATCTATTTATAGTTTTCCCCTATATGCCTTGGGGCCCTGATGTTAACAACACCGTCTACACTAACGACAAAGGTTGGATAACGTACCAGGGCTTCCTGTCCCAGTGGACGTGAGTATGTCTAAGGATCTCCCATTTGGGTTATATAGATGGGGGAAGTGGCCCGTACCTGTTCCATATGGAGACATTGTCTGGTTTTGTTGTTTATATGACCGACAGTCTTAGTGTTTTCCCTTTAAACTTGCAGGTTAACCACTTATCTGGATGTGCAGCGATGTTTGGAATATCTGGGATACCTGGGCTACTCGATATTAACAGAGCAGGAATCCCAGGCCATGGCTGTTACTGGTAATGTGTGTTTTATTCTTCTGCCTGGGGTTTTACTTTATGGGACACTAGAGAAAGCAGTGGGGTGGTGGGGAACGGTTTATCTTCCTCGTTTCCCCAGGGTGGAACAGCTGTTTGTCCATGTAACATTATTTCCTATATCCATGTTGTGCCGTAATGGGATTTTCCGTGCATTGAAATGGTTGTTATTCCAAAGTGACGCGAGATAAGAAAATCGACTTGCACAAATGCCAGACGCAGAGGAACGTGTTCAGGTGCAATGTGATCGGGGTCCAAGGCTGCGGCAAGAGCGGAATTCTGCAATCGCATTTAGGACGGAACCTGATGGTGAGCTCCTCCCCTTCCAGCCTCTTGGCCTATCCGCTTCATTATTCTCAGAACTGGTTTACATTTGTGTTGTATTTGATTCCTGGACCCAGTGTAAAGTCATCCATTTTGCTGCACACATCAGAGTGGGGTTGTCAATCCATTAAAGGACAACTATAATGAAGAAATCAATTTGCTACATCTTCATTTTTAAATTACTACAAGTTAGAAGCCCTTACTTTGAGGTGTGTGTATTGCTGCATGCTTTCCGCCTTTCCTTAATTTCCCCCTTCCCTCTCAACCGACACCTCCTTCCATCTGACCAGACTTTCCATGAGGGAAAGCATGCTCAGTAATCACAATGAGGCAGCATTTAAAGAGGGCATTTCCCATCATGCAATTCACACATACCAATTGTCTACATTCCAGTTACAGTAAAACTCCACACAGCATAATAGTTTATGATAATAAGGCGCTTGATTGACAGCTGTAATGTAAGATGGTTCAGATTGGATATCTAAAGAAATAGGGGACAGATCAACAAAAAAAATGGAAGAGTGATAGTTGGGAAGAATTACAGTTTCCGGTAATTTAAAAAAAAGAAAATGGTGCTAATTTTGCCCCAACCAATCAGATGTTAGCTTTCAAATGTTAAATAAGATCTGATTGGTTGGGGCAAAATTAGCACCATTTTTAATGACAAGAACATCAATTGAATCTCCCTGACCGTTAACCTTATTGTTATATAAATGTAATTATTATTTACCAACATAATGTGCTCGAATAAGATACAAATGAACTGTCTTTATAATTAATATTGTAATATCAATGTCACGCAACTATTGCATTACTTGCCCTATGTGCTTTATTAACTTCAATAAAAGTAACACAATACTGTGATTGTAATGATTTTTGGTGAATTCAAATAAAGATAAAAAAAACTTCCCATGTTTGTATACACATTCAGGGAGATTCAATAAAAGTTCTTATCTTTTATATTGGTGCTAATTTTGCCCCAACCAATCAGATCTTATTTAACATTTGTAAGCTAACATCTGATTGGTTAGCACCATTTTAAACGATAAGAACTTTTATTGAATAATCCTGATTGTGTTCTAAATAATACAAACGTAAATCGCTCTGAAATCTGCAGAAGAAATTCTTTTGGGTTGAGCTTCTGCCTTTGCCTTTTAGTTGTGTGTTTACACTTTACCTTCCCCTTTAAAATGCAACAACCCAAGTCTTTCTGCCTTTACAGAGACAAAAGATGATCAGACAGGAGCACAAGTCCTACTATGCTATTAACCCCGTCTATGTGTACGGCCAAGAGAAGTATTTGCTGGTAAGATGATCACCGGTGTGAACTAAGCCGCATAGCCCAGTCGGGGGGCCTATTGCATGTCCTGGCACCGTAAGTAGGCTGACATGCTTACACCATGCCTGCATATTGGCAATGTTTTATGAATTAACCTTTAGTTCTCCTTTAAACACTCAGCAATTTTTTTTTTTTAGTGTTCAGCCATTCTTGTCCGTAGAGTTAAACAGTTTGTAATTGAAGGGTAGAATTTAACCAATCCAAGGCCTAGTGAGGTTGCCATACTATTTATTTTTTTTTTCATCTTTCAGTTGCATCACGTAACGGAGTGTGAGGCCTTGTCCGCTGCGGACGCCACATGCGATGTCGTGTGTCTGGTTTATGATGTCACTAACCCAAAGTCCTTTGAATACTGCACCAGGATATTTAAGGTTTGGGTCTCGTTTTGTAGCGCTGGATCTGTGTCTATCTGGTTGGTGTGTCTGTGGTTTCCGCTCTGTACAATCTGTGTGTCTGTTAACATTTTTCTTTATACAGCAACACTTCATGGACAGTAGGACCCCATGTCTAGTGGTGGCAGCGAAGTCTGACCTGCATGAGGTTAAACAGGAGAATAGCGTTTCACCGAGTCAATTCTGCAAAAAGCACAAGATGCCTCCACCCCAGCCCTTCACGTGCAACACGGTGGAGAATCCCAGCAGGGACATCTTCAGCAAGATGACTACAATGGCCATGTATCCGTGAGTAACCAATTCCTCCCCCCCACGAAATTCCTGCATGTCGCCTGGAACGCTGCATGACACCTACTGCGCAAACTGCGCCGAATTCAGATGTAACATCCCCAATGTCTGTAGTCTTCATCCTCCATTGTTATATCGTATGTCTTAATCTCTTACTCTAACATACAATGTTTGAGGGTATAGCATGGGTGGGAGCTGCCATATTGTTCCCTTAGACAGTAGAGTATGAGGGTATAGCTTATTGTGTGTACAGAACATTCCTTCTCTGTATATTTATACATATGGGTGGGAGCTGCCATATTGTTTCCCTTAGACAGTACAGTATGAGGGTATAGTTCCCTATACAGTACGTATAGGGTATAGCTTATTGTTTGACAGAACATTCCTTCTCTTGTATATTTATACATATGGGTGGGAGCTGCCCATATTTTTCCTTAGACAGTACAGTATGAGGGTATGCTTATTGTGTGTACAGAACATCCTTCTCTGTATATTTATACATATGGGGGGGAGCTGCCATATTGTTTCCTTAGACAGTAACGTATGATGGGTATAGCTTATTGTGTGTACAAACCATTCCTTCTCTGTATATATTATACATATGGGGTGGAGCTGCCATATTGTTTCCCTTAGACAGTACAGTATGAGGGTAAGCTTATTGTGTGTACAGAACACTTCCTCTGTATATTTATACATATGGGTGGGAGCTGCCAATTGGTTTCCTTAGACAGTACAGTATGAGTATAGCTTATTGTGTGTACAGACATTCCTTCTCTGTATTTTATACATATGGGTGGGAGCTGCCATATGTTTCCCTTAGACAGTACAGTATGAGGGTATAGCTTATTGTACAGACATTCCTTCTCTGTATATTTATACATATGGGTGGGACTGCCATATTGTTCCTTAGCATATACAAAGTATAGGGTATACTTATTGTGTGTACAGCATCTTCGTATTAATAGGGTGGTCTGCCATATTGTTTTCCTTGTACATAAAGAAGGATGGTATGACATACTTATTGTCGGGACTTTCTATTAAACTTTCTTTGCAGGACAGACCGACGTGCTTATCTCCGGTAGGAGCTGAAGATCTATTTATAGTTTTCAAAAAAAAACCTATATGCCTTTGGGGCCCTTATGTTAACAACACCGCTACACTAACTACAAGGGTGGATAAAGCGTACCAGGCTTCCTTTCCCATGGAACGTTGAGTATGTTCTAAGGATCTTCCCATTTGGTTTATAGATGGGTGAAGTGGCCCGTACCTGTTCCATATGGACATTGTCTGGTTTTGGGTTATATGACCGACAGTCTTAGTGGTTTTCCCTTTAAAACTTGCAGGTTAACCACTATCTGGATGTGCCAGCGATTTTGGATATCTGGGATACCTGTGCTACTCGATATTAACAGAGCATTAGACCCAGGCATGGCTGTTACTGGTATGTGTGTTTTATTCTTTCTTGCCTGGGGTTTTTACTTTATGGGACACTAGCGAAAGCAGTGGGGATGGGTGGGGCAAGTTTATTACTTCCTCGTTCCTCCCCAGGTGTGGAACAGCCTGTTTGTCCATGTAACATATTTCCTATATCCATGTTGTGCAGTAATGGGATGTTCCCTGTGCATTGACATGTGTTTTATTCCAAAGTGACGCTATACATATGGGTGGGAGCTGCCATATTGTTTCCCTTAGACAGTACAGTATGAGGGTATAGCTTATTGTATGTACAGAACATTCCTTCTCTGTATATTTATACATATGGGTGGGAGCTGCCATATTGTTTCCCTTAGACAGTACAGTATGAGGATATAGCTTATTGTGTGTACAGAACATTCCTTCTCTGTATATTTATACATATGGGTGGGAGCTGCCATATTGTTTCCCTTAGACAGTACAGTATGAGGGTATAGATTATTGTATGTACAGAACATTCCTTCTCTGTATATTTATACATATGGATGGGAGCTGCCATATTGTTTCCCTTAGACAGTACAGTATGAGGGTATAGATTATTGTGTGTACAGAACATTCCTTCTCTGTATATTTATAGTTATACATATGGGTGGGAACTGCCATATTGTTTCCCTTAGACAGTACAGTATGAGGGTATAGATTATTGTATGTACAGAACATTCCTTCTCTGTATATTTATATTTATACATATGGGTGGGAGCTGCCATATTGTTTCCCTTAGACAGTACAGTATGAGGGTATAGCTTATTGTATGTACAGAACATTCCTTCTCTGTATATTTATACATATGGGTGGGAGCTGCCATATTGTTTCCCTTAGACAGTACAGTATGAGGGTATAACTTATTGTGTGTACAGAACATTCCTTCTCTGTATATGCATATGGGTGGGAGCTGCCATATTGTGAGTCCTTTTGACTGGTTCCATGCAGTTTAGGATTCTCATTAGTTTTGTTATAGGATGTGCTGTCCTGCACTGGATCAGGGACAGTGTGTCATGTTCTGATATGTTAATTCTATTTTCTGTATTGAAATGCACAATATGAGCTTTATTGTTGAAAGAATTGGTAGAGTTCAATCCATTAGCTGCTGGGGTAATACAATCATGCAGAGTGGATTCATTTATAGATTGAAATAAGGCAAAGTCATTTATTCAGTGGAAATGTCCTTTAAAACATCAGGTTGTTGTGTCCGCTATTAAAGGATATTTACACTATATCTGGTAATCTAGATCTATGTGTGCTAATGGAATGGGATTTATGGAGTAGGAAGCTGTATTGTTAGAGCATCTTCACTGTGTGTGTGACTGTCTCCCACAATATTCATGTTATGAGAGACAGTCATGTTGGGTACATGGTAAAGAGAGTGGTACTCTGATAGTTCACTGTGTGTGACTGTCTCCCACAATATTCATGTTATGAGAGACAGTCATGTTGGGTACATGGTAAAGAGAGTGGTACTCTGATAGTTCACTGTGTGTGACTGTCTCCCACAATATTCATGTTATGAGAGACAGTCATGTTGGGTACATGGTAAAGAGAGTGGTACTCTGATAGTTCACTGTGTGTGACTGTCTCCCATAATATTGATATGAGAGACAGTCATGTTGGGTACATGGTAAAGAGAGTGGTACCTGATAGGTTCACTGGTGTGTGACTGTCTCCCACATATTGCAGTATGAGAGACAGTCATGTTGGGTAACTGTAAAGAGTGGTACTCTGATAGTTTCACTGTGTGACTGTCTCCCATAATATTCATGTTATGAGAGACAGTCATGTTGGGTACATGGTAAGAGAGTGGGTACTCTGATAGTTTCACTGTGTGTGACTGTCTCCCACAATATTCATGTTATGAGAGACAGTCATGTTGGGACATGGTTAAAGAGAGTGGTACTCGATAGTTCACTTGTGTGTGACTGTCTCCCATAATATTGATATGAAGAGACAGTCATGTTGGTACATGGAGTAAAGAGAGTGTACTCTGATAGTTCACTGTGTGTGTGACTGTCTCCCAAATATTCATGTTAGAGAGACAGTCATGTTGGGTACATGGTAAGAGAGTGGTACTCTGATAGTTCACTGTGGTGACTGTCTCCCTAATATTATGTTATGAGAGACAGTCATGTTGGGTACATGGTAAAGAGAGTGGTACTCTGATAGTTCACTGTGTGTGACTGTCTCATAATATTGATATGAGAGACAGTCATGTTGGGTACATGGTAAAGAGAGTGGTACTCTGATAGTTCACTGTGTGTGACTGTCTCCCAATATTCATGTAGAGAGACAGTCATGTTGGGTACATGGTAAAGAGAGTGGACTCTGATAGTTCACTGTGTGTGACTGTCTCCCATAATATTGATATGAGAGACAGTCATGTTGGGTACATGGTAAGAGAGTGGTACTCTGATAGTTCACGTGTGTGACTGTCTCCCATAATATTCATGTTGAGAGAGACAGTCAGTTGGGTACATGGTAAAGAGAGTGGTACTCTGATATGTCACTGTGTGTGACTGTCTCCCATACATGTATGAGAGACAGTCATGTTGGGTACATGGTAAGAGAGTGGTACTCTATAGTTCAATGTGTGTGACTGTCTCCCAAAATATTGTATGAGAGACAGTCAGTTGGGTACATGGTAAAGAGAGTGGTACTCTGATAGTTCACTGTGTGTGACTGTCTCCCACAATATTGTATGAGAGACAGTCATGTTGGGTACATGGTAAAGAGAGTGGTACTTGATAGTTCACTGTGTGTGACTGTCTCCCACAATATTCATGTTATGAGAGACAGTCATGTTGGGTACATGGTAAAGAGAGTGGTACTCTGATAGTTCACGTGTGTGTGACTGTCTCCCACAAATTATGTTATATGAGAGACAGTCATGTTGGGTACATGTAAAGAGAGTGGTACTCTGATAGTTCACGTGTGTGACTGTCTCCCAATAATATCATGGTATGAGAGACAGGCATGTTGGGTACATGGTAAAGAGAGTGGTACTCTGATAGTTCACTGTGTGTGACTGTCTCCCACAATATTCATGTATGAGAGACAGTCATTGGGTACATGGTAAAGAGAGTGGTACTCTGATAGTTCACTGTGTGTGACTGCTCCCATATTCAATATGTATGAGAGACGTCGTTGGGTACATGGTAAAGAGAGTGGTACTCTGATAGTTCACTGTGTGTGACGTCTCCCATAATATGTATGAGAGACAGTCATGTTGGGTACATGGTAAAGAGAGTGGTACTCTGATAGTTCACTGTGTGTGACTGTCTCCCAAATATTCATGTTATGAGAGACAGTCATGTTGGGTACATGGTAAAGAGAGTGGTACTCTTGATAGTTCACGTGTGTGACTGTCTCCCATAATATCATGTATGAGAGACAGTCATGTTGGGTACATGGTAAAGAGAGTGGTACTCTGATAGTTCACTGTGTGTGACTGTCTCCATAATATGATATGAGAGACAGTCATGTTGGGTACATGGTAAAGAGAGTGGTACTTCGATAGTTCACTGTGTGTGACTGTCTCCCACAATATCATGTTATGAGAGACAGTCATGTTGGGTACAATGGTAAAGAGAGTGGTACTCTGATAGTTCACTGTGTGTGACTGTCTCCACATATATCATGTTATGAGAGACAGTCATTGTTGGGTACATGGTAAGAGAGTGGTTACTCTGATAGTTCACTGTGTGTGGACTGTCTCCCATAATATATGTTATAGAGAGACAGTCATGTGTGGGTACATGGTAAAGAGAGTGGTACTCTGATAGTTCACTGGTGTGACTGTCTCCCATAATATTGTTATGAGAGACAGTCATGTTGGGTACATGGTAAAGAGAGTGGTATCTGATAGTTCACTGTGTGTGACTGTCTCCCATAAATATCATGTTATGAGAGACAGTCATGTTGGGTACATGGTAAAGAGAGTGGTACTCTGATAGTTCACTGTGTTGTGACTGTCTCCCATAATATTGATATGAGAGACAGTCATGTTGGGTACATGGTAAAGAGAGTGGTACTCTGATAGTTCACTGTGTGTGACTGTCTCCAAATATTCATGTTAGAGAGACAGTCATGTTGGGTGACATGGTAAAGAGAGTGGTACTCTGATAGTTCACTGTGTGGACTGTCTCCCATAATATTCATGTTATGAGAGACAGTCATGTTGGGTACATGGTAAAGAGAGTGGTACTCTGATAGTTCACTGTGTGTGACTGTCTCCCAAATATTCATGTTAGAGAGACAGTCATGTTGGGTACATGGTAAAGAGAGTGGTACTCTGATAGTTCACTGTGTGTGACTGTCTCCCATAATATTGTATGAGAGACAGTCATGTTGGGTACATGAGTAAAGAGAGTGGTACTCTGATAGTTCACTGTGTGTGTGACTGTCTCCCATAATATTGATAGAGAGACAGTCAGTTGGGTACATGGTAAAGAGAGTGGTACTCTGATAGTTCACTGTGTGATGTGTGACTGTCTCATAATATATGTATGAGAGACAGTCATGTGGGTACATGGTAAAGAGAGTGGTACTCTGATAGTTCACTGTGTGGTGACTGTCTCCCACAATATTCATGTTATGAGGACAGTCATGTTGGGTACATGTGTAAGAGAGTGGTACTCTGATAGTTCACTGTGTGTGACTGTCTCCCAAAATTCATGTTATGAGAGACAGTCAGTTGGGTACATGGTAAAGAGAGTGGTACTCTGATAGTTCACTGTGTGTGACTGTTCCCCTAATATCATGTTATGAGAGACAGTCATGTTGGGGTACATGGTAAAGAGAGTGGTTACTCGATAGGTCACTGTGTGTGTCGTACGTGTCTCCCACAATATTCATGTTATGAGAGACAGTCATGTGGGTACATGGTAAAGAGAGTGGTACTCTGATAGTTCACTGTGTGTGACTGTCTCCCAAATATTCATGTTATGAGAGACAGTCATGTTGGTACATGGTAAAGGGGAGTGTACTCTGATAGTTCACTGTGTGTGACTGTCTCCCATAATATTCATGTTATGAGAGACAGTCATGTTGGGTACATGGTAAAGAGAGTGGTACTCTGATAGTTCACTGTGTGTGTGACTGTCTCCCATAATATTCATGTTACGAGAGACAGTCATGTTGGGTACATGGTAAAGAGAGTGGTACTCTGATAGTTCACTGTGTGTGACTGTCT
Source organism: Hymenochirus boettgeri (assembly GCA_019447015.1). Classification (NCBI taxonomy): domain Eukaryota; kingdom Metazoa; phylum Chordata; class Amphibia; order Anura; family Pipidae; genus Hymenochirus; species Hymenochirus boettgeri. Next base: position 2,961,489 of record CM033476.1, on the reverse strand, counting down.
CCCACAATATTCATGTTATGAGAGACAGTCATGTTGGGTACATGGTAAAGAGAGTGGTACTCTGATAGTTCACTGTGTGTGACGTCTCCCATAATATCATGTATGAGAGACAGTCATGTTGGGTACATGGTAAAGAGAGTGGTACTCTGATAGTCACTGTTGTGGACTGTCTCCCATAATATTCATGTTAGAGAGACAGTCATGTTGGGTACATGGTAAAGAGAGTGGTACTCTGATAGTTCACTGTGTGTGACTGTCTCCCATAATATTGTATGAGAGACAGTCATGTTGGGTACATGGATAAGAGAGTGGTACTCTGATAGTTCAATGTGTGTGACTGTTTCACATAATATCATGTTATAGAGAGACAGTCATGTTGGGTACATGAGTAAGAGAGTGGTACTCTGATAGTTCACTGTGTGTGACTGTCTCCCCATATATATGATATGAGAGACAGTCATGTTGGGTACATGGTAAGAGAGTGGTACTCTGATAGTTCACTGTGTGTGACTGTCTCCCATAATATTGTATATGAGAGACAGTCATGTTGGGTACATGGTAAAGAGAGTGGTACTCTGATAGTTCACTGTGTTGTGACTGTCTCCCATAATTATATGTATGAGAGACAGTCATGTTGGGTACATGGTATAAGAGAGTGGTACTCTGATAGTTCACTGTGTTGTGTGACTGTCTCCCACAATATTCATGTTATGGAGACAGGCATGTTGGGTACATGGTAAAGAGAGTGGTACTCTGATAGTTCACTGTGTGTGACTGTCTCCACAATATTCATGTTATGAGAGACAGTCATGTTGGGTACATGGTAAAGAGAGTGGTACTCTGATAGTTCACTGTGTGTGACTGTCTCCCATAATATTATGATGAGAGACAGTCATGTTGGGACATGGTATAAGAGAGTGGTACTCTGATAGTTCACTGTGTGTGTGACTGTCTCCCAAAATATTCATGTTATGAGAGACAGTCATGTTGGGTACAATGGTAAAGAGAGTGGTTACTCTGATAGTTCACTGTGTGTAGCTGTCTCCCATAATATTGATATGAGAGACAGTCATGTTGGGTACATGGTAAAGAGAGTGGTACTCTGATAGTTCACTGTGTGTGTGACTGTCTCCCACAATATTCATGTTATGAGAGACAGTCATGTTGGGTACATGGTAAAGAGAGTGGTACTCTGATAGTTCACTGTGTGTGACTGTCTCCCAATATAATTGTATGAGAGACAGTCATGTTGGGTACATGTAAAGAGAGTGGTACTCTGATAGTTCACTGTGTGGTGGACTGTCTCCCATAATCATGTATGAGAGACAGTCATGTTGGGTACATGGTAAAGAGAGTGGTACTCTGATAGTTCACTGTGTGTGACTGTCTCCCAAATATTCATGTTATGAGAGACAGTCATGTTGGGTACATGGTAAAGAGAGTGGTACTCTGATAGTTTACTGTGTGTGACTGTCTCCCACAATATTCATAGTTTGAGAGACAGTCATGTTGGGTACATGGTAAAGAGAGTGGTACTCTGATAGTTCACTGGGTGTGACTGTCTCCCATAATCATTGTATGAGAGACAGTCATGTTGGGTACATGGGTAAAGAGAGTGGTACTCTGATAGTTCACTGTGTGTGACTGTCTCCAATAATATCATGTTATGAGAGACAGTCATGTGGGTACATGGTAAAGAGAGTGGTACTCTGATAGTTCACTGTGTGTGACTGTCTCCCATAATATTGTTATGAGAGACGTCATGTGGGTACATGGTAAGAGAGTGGTACTCTGATAGTCATGTGTGTGACTGTCTCCACAATATTCATGTTATGAGAGACAGTCATGTTGGGTCATGGTAAAGAGAGTGGTACTCTGATAGTTCACTGTGTGTGTGACTGTCTCCCAAATATCATGTTATGAGAGACAGTCATGTGGGTACATGGTAAAGAGAGTGGTACTCTGATAGTGTCACGTGTGTGTGACTGTCTCCCATAATATTCATGTTATGAGAGACAGTCATGTTGGGTACATGGTAAAGAGAGTGGTACTCTGATAGGTCACTGTGTGTGTGACTGTCTCCACAAATCATGTTATGAGAGACAGTCATGTTGGGTACATGGTAAAGAGAGTGGTACTCTGATAGTTCACGTGGTGGTGTGATGTCTCCACCAATATTCATGTTATGAGAGACAGTCATGTTGGGTACATGGTAAAGAGAGTGGTACTCTGATAGTTCACTGTGTGTGACTGTCTCCCAAATATATATGAGAGAGACAGTCATGTTGGGTACATGGTTAAAGAGAGTGGTACTCTGATAGTTCACTGTGTGTGACTGTCTCCCATAATATTGTATATGAGAGACAGTCATGTTGGGTACATGGTAAAGAGAGTGGTACTTGATAGTTCACTGTGTTGACTGTCTCCCATATATAGTTATGAGAGACAGTCATGTGGGTACATGGTAAAGAGAGTGGTATCTGATAGTTCACTGTGTGTGACTGTCTCCCATAATATTATGTATGAGAGACAGTCATGTTGGGTACATGGTAAAGAGAGTGGTACTCTGATAGTTCTTACTGTGTGTGACTGTCTCCCATAATATTGATATGAGAGAACTCATGTGGGTACATGGTAAAGAGAGTGGTACTCTGATAGTTCACTGTGTGTGACTGTCTCCATAATATTCATGTTATGAGAGACAGTCATGTTGGGTACATGGTAAAGAGAGTGGTACTCTGATAGTTCACTGTGTGTGTGACTGTCTCCCATAATATTGATATGAGAGACAGTCATGTGGGTACATGGTAAGAGAGTGGTACTCTGATAGTTCACTGTGTGTGGACTGTCTCCCATAATATTATGTATTGAGAGACAGTCATGTTGGGTACATGGTAAAGAGAGTGGTACTCTGATGTTCACGTGTGATGTGTGCTGTACTGTCCCCATAATTTCATGTTGAGAGACAGTCATGTTGGGTACATTGTAAAGAGAGTGGTCTCTGATAGTTCAATGTGTGTGACTGTCTCCCATAATATTGATTATGAGAGACAGTCATGTTGGGTACATGGTAAAGAGAGTGGTTTACTCTGATAGTTCACGTGTGTGTGACTGTCTCCCAAATATTATTATGAGAGACAGTCATTGGGTACATGGTAAAGAGAGTGGTACTCTGATAGTTCACTGTGTGTGACTGTCTCCCATATATTGATATGAGAGACAGTCATGTTGGGTACTGGATAAGAGAGTGGTACTTGATAGTTCACTGTGTGTGACTGTTCCCATAAATTGATATGAGAGACAGTCATGTTGGGTACATGGTAAAGAGAGTGGTATGCTGATAGTTCACTGTGTGTGACTGTCTCCCATAAATTGATATAGAGACAGTCATGTTGGGTACATGGTAAGAGAGTGGTACTCTGATAGTTTCACTTGTGTGTGACTGTCTCCCACAATATTCATGTTATGAGAGACAGTCATGTTGGGACATGGTAAAGAGAGTGGTGCTCTGATAGTTCATGTGTGTGACGGCTCCCATAATATTGATATGAGAGACAGTCAGTTGGGTACATGGTAAAGAGAGTGGTACTCTGATAGTTCACTGTGTGTGTGACTGTCTCCCACAATATTTGTTAGAGAGACAGTCATGTGGGTACATGGTAAAAGAGAGTGGTACTCTGATAGTTATGGTTTGGTGACTGGTCTCCAAATATTATGTGTATGAGAGACAGTCATGTTGGGGACATGGTAAAGAGAGTGGTACTCTGATAGTTCACTGTGTGGTGACTGTCTCCCATAATATTCATGTTATGAGAGACAGTCATGTTGGGTACATGGTAAAGAGAGTGGTACTCTGATAGTTCAGTGTGTGTGACTGTCTCCCACAATATTCATGTTACGAGAGACAGTCATGTTGGGTACATGGTAAAGAGAGTGGTACTCTGATAGTTCACTGTGTGTGACTGTCTCCCATAATATTGATATGAGAGACAGTCATGTTGGGTACATGGTAAAGAGAGTGGTACTCTGATAGTTCACTGTGTGTGACTGTCTCCCATAATATTGATATGAGAGACAGTCATGTTGGGTACATGGTAAAGAGAGTGGTACTCTGATAGTTCACTGTGTGTGTGACTGCTCCCATAATATTCATGTTATGAGAGACAGTCATGTTGGGTACATGGTAAAGAGAGTGGTACTCTGATAGTTCACTGTGTGTGACTGTCTCCCATAATATTCATGTTACGAGAGACAGTCATGTTGGGTACATGGTAAAGAGAGTGGTACTCTGATAGTTCAGTGTGTGGACTGTCTCCCATAATATTGTATGAGAGACAGTCATGTTGGGTACATGGTAAAGAGAGTGGTACTCTGATAGTTCACTGTGTGTGACTGTCTCCCATAATATTATGTATAGAGAGACAGTCATGTTGGGTACATGGTAAGAGAGTGGTACTCTGATAGTTCACGTGGTGTGACTGTCTCCCAAATATTCATGTATGAGAGACAGTCATGTTGGGTACATGGTAAAGAGAGTGGTACTCTGATAGTTCACTGTGTGTGACTGTCTCCCACAATATCATGTATGAGAGACAGTCATGTTGGGTACATGGTAAAGAGAGTGGTACTCTGATAGTTCACTGTGTGTGTGACTGTCTCCCATAATATTCATGTTATGAGAGACAGTCATGTTGGGTACATGGTAAAGAGAGTGGTACTCTGATAGTTCACTGTGTGTGTGACTGTCTCCCATAATATTGATATGAGAGACAGTCATGTTGGGTACATGGTAAAGAGAGTGGTACTCTGATAGTTCACTGTGTGTGTGACTGTCTCCCAATATTCATGTTATGAGAGACAGTCATGTTGGGTACATGGTAAAGAGAGTGGTACTCTGATAAGTTCACTGTGTGTGACTGTCTCCCATAATATTCATGTATGAGAGACAGTCATGTTGTGGTACATGGTAAAGAGAGTGGTACTCTGATAGTTCACTGTGTTGTGGACTGTCTCCCATAATATTGTATGAGAGACAGTCATGTTGGGTACATGGTAAAGGAGTGGTACTTGATAGTTCACTGTGTGGTTGACTGTCTCCCAATAATATTGTATGAGAGACAGTCATGTTGGGTACATGGTAAAGAGAGTGGACTCTGATAGTTCACTGTGTGGTGACTGTCTCCCATAATCATGGTATGAGAGACAGTCATGTTGGGTACATGGTAAAGAGAGTGGTACTCTGATAGTTCACTGTGGTGTGACTGTCTCCCAAATATTCATGTATGAGAGACAGTCATGTTGGGTACATGGTAAAGAGAGTGGTACTCTGATAGTTCACTGGTGTGACTGTCTCCCATAATATTGATATGAGAGACAGTCATGTTGGGTACATGGTAAAGAGAGTGGTACTCTGATAGTTCACTGTGTGTGACTGTCTCCCATAATATTGATATGAGAGACAGTCATGTTGGGTACATGGTAAAGAGAGTGGTACTCTGATAGTTCACTGTGTGTGACTGTCTCCCATAATATTGATATGAGAGACAGTCATGTTGGGTACATGGTAAAGAGAGTGGTACTCTGATAGTTCACTGTGTGTGACTGTCTCCCATAATATTCATGTTACGAGAGACAGTCATGTTGGGTACATGGTAAAGAGAGTGGTGCTCTGATAGTTCACTGTGTGTGACTGTCTCCCATAATATTGATATGAGAGACAGTCATGTTGGGTACATGGTAAAGAGAGTGGTACTCTGATAGTCACGTGTGTGTGACTGTCTCCCATAATTTGATATGAGAGACAGTCATGTTGGGTACATGGTAAAGAGAGTGGTACTCTGATAGTTCACTGTGTGTGGACTGTCTCCCATAATATATTGTTATGAGAGGACAGTCATGTTGGGTCATGGTAAAGAGAGTGGTACTCTGATAGTTCACTGTGTTGTGACTGTCTCCCATAATATGAATACGAGAGACAGTCATGTTGGGTACATGGTAAAGAGAGTGGTACTTGATAGTTCACGTGTGTGTGACTGTCTCCCATAATATTGATATGAGAGACAGTCATGTTGGGGGTACATGGTAAAGAGAGTGCGTGCTCTGATAGTTCACGTGTGTGTGACTGTCTCCCAATAATATGTATACTGAGAGACAGTCATGTGGGTACATGGTAAAAGAGAGTGGTGTACTCTGATAGTTCACTGTGTGTGTGACTGTCTCCCACAAATTCATGTTATGAGAGACAGTCATGTTGGGTACATGGTAAAAGAGAGTGGTACTCTGATAGTTCACTGTGTGTGACTGTCTCCCATAATATCATGTTATGAGAGACAGTCATGTTGGGTACATGGTAAAGAGAGTGGTACTCTGATAGTTCACTGTGTGTGACTGTCTCCCATAATATTCATGTTAGAGAGACAGTCATGTTGGGTACATGGTAAGAGAGTGGTACTCTGATAGTTCACTGTGTGTGACTGTCTCCCATAATATTGTATGAGAGACAGTCATGTTGGGTACATGGTAAAGAGAGTGGTACTCTGATAGTTCACTGTGTGTGACTGTCTCCCCAATATTCATGTTATGAGAGACAGTCATGTTGGGTACATGGTAAAGAGAGTGGGTACTCTGATAGTTCACTGTGTGTGACTGTCTCCCACAATATTCATGTATAGAGAGACAGTCATGTGGGTAAATGGTAAAAGAGAGTGGTACTCTGATAGTTCACATGTGTGTGACTGTCTCCCATAATATGATATGAGAGAGACAGTCATGTTGGGTACATGGTAAAGAGAGTGGTACTCTGATAGTTCACGTGTGTGACTGTCTCCCATAATATTGATATGAGAGACAGTCATGTTGGGTACATGGTAAAGAGAGTGGTACTCTGATAGTTCACTGTGTGTGACTGTCTCCCATAATATTGATATGAGAGACAGTCATGTTGGGTACATGGTAAAGAGAGTGGTACTCTGATAGTTCACTGTGTGTGACTGTACTCCAAATATTATGTAGAGAGAAGTCATGTTGGGTACATGGTAAAGAGAGTGGTACTCTGATAGTTCATGTGTGTGACTGTCTCCCATAATATCATGTATGAGAGACAGTCATGTGGGGTACATGGTAAAGAGAGTGGTACTTGATAGTTCACTGTGTGTGACTGTCTCCCATATATGATTATGAGAGACAGTCATGTTGGGTACATGGTAAAAGAGAGTGGTACTCTGATAGTTCACTGGTGTGTGACTGTCTCCCATATATTGATATGAGAGACAGTCATGTTGGGTAATGGTAAAGAGAGTGGTACTCTGATAGTTCACTGTGTGTGACTGTCTCCCACAAATATGATAGACAGCAGACAGTCATGTTGGGTACATGGTAAAGAGAGTGGTACTCTGATAGTTCACTGTGTGTGTGACTGTCTCCCATAATATTCATGTTATGAGAGACAGTCATGTTGGGTACATGGTAAAGAGAGTGGTACTCTGATAGTTCACTGTGTGTGACTGTCTCCCATAATATTCATGTTATGAGAGACAGTCATGTTGGGTACATGGTAAAGAGAGTGGTACTCTGATAGTTCACTGTGTGTGTGACTGTCTCCCATAATATTCATGTTATGAGAGAGTCATGTTGGGTACATGGTAAAGAGAGTGGTACTCTGATAGTTCACTGTGTGTGACTGTCTCCCACAATATTGATATGAGAGACAGTCATGTTGGGTACATGGTAAAGAGAGTGGTACTGATGTTTCACTGTGTGTGACTGTCTCCCTAATATTGTATGAGAGACAGTCATGTTGGGTACATGGTAAAGAGAGTGGTACTCTGATAGTTCACTGTGTGTGACTGTCTCCCATATATTCATGTTAGAGAGACAGTCATGTTGGGACATGGTAAAGAGAGTGGTACTCTGATAGTTCACTGTGTGTGACTGTCTCCCATAATATTGATGAGAGACAGTCATGTTGGGTACATGGTAAAGAGAGTGGTACTCTATAGTTCACTGTGTGGTGACTGTCTCCCATAATATTCATGTTATGAGAGACAGTCATGTTGGGTACATGGTAAAGAGAGTGGTACTCTGATAGTTCACTGTGTGTGACTGTCTCCCATAATATTGATATGAGAGACAGTCATGTTGGGTACATGGTAAAGAGAGTGGTACTCTGATAGTTCACTGTGTGTGACTGTCTCCCATAATATTCATGTTACGAGAGACAGAGTCGCTGGGTACATGGTACCATGAATGAACTAATGACTGGAGCTCTATGTTCTACCTGGGGGACAGATGTAACCACTGGGCCGTAGGTGTTCTGGGTAACTGAGGTCCGCAGGTGATTGGATGTTTGTCTCCCTGTGGGCCCTGGATATACTGCATGTGATCTTGGTTTTCCCATAATCTTCTATGTAGTAGGCTGACATGCTGTGAGGGGAAGGGTTAATCACTTAAGTTTTTTAACACTTTGATGGCTGGCCATTTCTGCTGTGTGGTGCATGGCATTACAGGTAGGGTTAATGGTCTGCTTGCTCTGCACCGGCCGCCCTCTGAATGACTCAACCCGTGCATGGATCTCCCACTTGAACAGTGTAATGGCAACATTGGTCTTGTCTGTGTTACACACACACACACACACACACACACTTCTCTTGTGTTAGTGTCACACTGTTGCCTAGAGGTAGCTTAGCCATGGAAAAAAGGAAGATCCCCGATCCACCGATCATAAGGCTGTAGACTGGTTGTGTGACACATGCGACATTTGTGGCTTTGTCCGCCATATTGCTGTTGTACCATTAACTGTAGCAGCCAGCTGAGGGATCTGAGAGACCCATCCAATAGATTTCCAGCCTGTAGCAGCTTACAGAGAATTAGCCCGATGAGTGCTATGCTACCACGTGGGAATTCCACCACACTGGGTTTAGTTACCCTTTAATTGGCAAGGAAATAAAGTTGCTCCTTTAAGCAGTGAGCATTAGGCAGCCCAAGGCCAAAGTCCCAAACACTGGACAGTGATTCCTTTGTACTGTGCTGCATTATAGTACCGTATATACTCGAGTATATACGGTAATCCCCATCCCAGTTATTCTGTGAATATTTAGCTGCACTCACTAGTTCATTCATTGTACCTTGGTAGGTAGGACACTCACAGCCTTAATCAGCTGGGTACATGAAATTATAATCAGGCACATTTCGGCCATGGATTAGCTGCCCATTCCGCTCCGTATTTCCTGTCTCTTTCCCCGGGTTTCTCCTCTAGTCATTAGGACCCTGTGTTCCTCCCAGTCCCCAGTTCTTACAACTCTTCCTGTATTCAGTTTGACTCCCATAATGCCTTTCTTCCCCTGCTGACTCAATTCGTTGTGTAGCCCCTCCTATCCATCCCTAACCTCCTTTCCTGATCCTTCCATTGGGTCCTGCCCCTTCCTTTGTGACCCTGCTCTTTCCAGTATTCCTCATAGTATATAACATCTCTATCACTGTCCAGTCTATGGGGCGCTGGTAAATCCCCAAGCATTAGTCAGGACCCAGAGAGAACATATTGAGGGGTTGGCTTGTCAGTCACAGTGTGGGAATTAAATTGCACATATGAAACATGCACGCACATGTATGGTACATACAGGATACCAGGTGCTGAACTGTGTCCTTCTGTATGTCTCCACAGTCACGCCAGATTACGCTGCCTCTGTACCTGCAATAGGTGCACATTCTGCCTCTGTCAGAACCTCCTGAACTCAGAACTCTTCCACTCTGTAAAGAACAAACTCTTCACTGGCGTTGTCAACAGGTCGTCCATCTTATTTGCAGACCCTCCATTATTTAACTTGCTAATCTCTCTGCTGTATTATTAAGCAATGCCTAACGCAACATATCCACGGCTAGCCAGGGGTGCGGGAGCGACCCCTCTGTTTAACCAGGTGGGGTTAGGCTAGTACAATGGGCGACAATCCCAATTGGAAACAAGTAAGGAAGGTTATGAACTTACTCCAATTAAAATCTGATCAAAATGCACTAATTTGGATCCATAGAAAATAATGAATAATAATATATATATATAATATCTATTCCACCTTAACGATAAACCGCTGGAAATCCGCAAGCAGTCCACCAATCCAAAGTCTGGTCATGAATCAATTTGATCAATTATTATTGAACTGTGTGTGGCTGGCGTTAGCAATGCCAGGCAGCTTTAGATTTAAGGTTTCTGGGTTTGTTTGGTGAGTAATATCACGTCCACTCTTAAAACAAAAAACTGGTCACTCGTCCGTTACCCCCAATCCCAACCAATAAATTCAGCACATTATTAGATTACTAACCAGGTATTTAAGGAGAATTATTGCTCCCATTCTGGCAGAGAATGGTGGCTCCTCCCTGCGTGCTGTCAATCAAGGCTGCTGAGATCACAACCAATGATTGACTGCTGTTTCGTCTGGCAGCAACCTATGCCAGAAAGGGAAATAACAAGGGCAAAACTTATCATTTAATAACTGGTTAGAAATACATGTAATAAAGTGCTAAAAATAGCAGTTGGGGTAATGTCATTGGTGGGCCTGAAATAATTTCTTATTCTGTGTAATATTGAGTGCATTACAAAGCAGGGGAGACTTAGAAATTAGGAATATAATTGGTTCGCTTTCCATCCAATCAGGGGAAAGGGATTCCAGCATGATGTAAGTTCACATTCAATGGAAATGACATCTAATATGAGGTCTCCAGAGAGGGGGTCCCAGTGGGTAGAGGCAGATGCTCTGGATATGTCTGTGTTACTGGCTTGTTGAGTTTGATTAAAACCTTTGTAGATTAGATACTAATGTACTTTGGGTCAGTGTGTGTGGGGGGGCAGTCCCGCATTGTACAGTTCTGGGGGTGCTGTTAATCTCTCATCATGTTATTATGTTTCTATAAGAACTACCTTTGTAAGGTTTTGTTTACCAATAAGCCCCTGAATCCAGCGGCAGTACTTACCAGTTCTCTGTCACCTGCCCATGCTTTGGTTCAGCCCTGGGATTAGCTCCTCCCTCTGTCAAGTTTTCGGGAGGGACTAGCAGGTAAATATAAGTGTGGGGTAATATTTTATCCAATGAGCCATAAGGAAATTGGTGGGTGGTGCCAAACCAAAGGTGGTGTTTGTTTTATACAGTAGCTTATCTGGGATATTCTCAGGATGTGGGATGTTTTTATTATGGCAGCCTGGAAAACGTTGGTTTACGTCAATGGCAGCCTGTGTCCTGTGCTCTCTAGCCATAGTAGATTGGCAATAAAGACTGAGAGACCCCTAGACTGTTACAGTCACTATAATAATTATTACACAATCTATTATGTGACTGGTCTGTAGCTGTACGAACCGTCTGAGCGACGGAACCTCTCGGATTCTACCTCTGTTCCCCTTCGCTGTCTGTAAGTTCTAGTCCAGTCTGTACTGGAAAGCTGGGTACACACCTCTGGATTATTGACTGGTTCCATCACCTTATGGTGTAAAGTTTAGGAATTTATTTCCTCTTTTCTCTCCCATAGGTGATCATGTCCGTTACATTGGGTGCTGCTGACATTTTCCTGCATTATTTTTCCCATTAATTACTTAATTCATCCTCCAGATCAGTATAACGAGGAGGTATCAAATTGTACCAGGTGAAATGCCATTATGTGGCTGTGTTGGGTAATGTAATAGCCATGAGCTGGTTAAAGGGCAAGTCCCCCAACACACAGGAAAAATACTTGTCTCCTCTACCCCCAATAACCACAAGACTGTACCAGTCGCTACCTTACAGGTGTTTCTGGAGATATTTGATTCAGAGCTCGCCATCCTCTTCCCATGTTATAGTCTCCTCTGTCTATCACAGCCATGACAGATGATGTCAGACAATGACTCCTACAGAACGTGACTCTTCCTCTGCACATGTGCAATCTTGTAACAAGCTCACAGAGCTTTAAAAGGTGACAACATTTGGGGAAACTCCAGATCAAATATCTCGGTTCAGGAGACTGGTCAGGTAAGTTACTATTTCTTCAAGGGTAAAGGAGGTAAGTATGTTTTTTCATGTGAGGAGTGGACATGCCCTTTAAAGTCTCTTGGTTTAGCTCTAGGCTTCAACCTAATCAAATACAGATTTTCCTCTCTTTATTCTGACACCATCATTATGTGTGAAACCCAAATACTAATGTAGATTCCTTTCATTTTCCCCTGGTTATTATTTGGGATAAAGCCCCAGGTTATAACCCAGGGAAACAATCGTGAATAGTTATTGGCTGGCCCTGTTTTCCATATCAAGGAGGAGGCAGCACATGGAGGCACTCCCATTGCATGATGGAATTGTGGGTGGAGACATATAGGTTCGCCCCACCCACAAGTGTTGGTGCCGCTCATTAACCAAACAACCATTTTATCTTGCACATTTCCTTATTTTTTTTCAATAATTGGAGGTTCACAGATATAGTGATGTTGGTTTGCATCTATATGTAGCCAGACCAATAACGATTATGGCCCTGTAAGGATAGGTACACCCTGTCCAATTTAGTAGTCAGGCTGGCAGACTACTGATCAATAAAGTTTTGCTATGACCAATCGTGTGGTCCAGTTCCGGACCAGGACCATGTGTATCCACCCGTAGGAAACTTCCTTCCTGCCCCTGACCTTTGTGTGATGTGTTGTTGACCAGTAATAATAACACTGATTGCATGGCAGCACTTGGCATGGGAAATAATCCTCTTTAGCCATACAATGGAAACCAGCTGTCCTCCGCCATCTTTATTTTACTTCACAGTTAATTGGTATAGAAATCTACAGATTCAAGTCCGTAAACCCAGCAGTGTTTGGTGAGGGAGTCTGGGCTAATGCGGTAAATCCGGTATATATTTGTACAGGCGTTCCGTGATCCCAACTGTAGCTGCTGCTATGCTAGAGACACAGGACCCCATTGAGCAGTCAGTCGGGTTAAAAATGATGGCAACAAAAATTGTCTTTGTATCCGACCATCTATACTGCTCCGCTGGGAGACAGAGGGAAGATACAGTAGGTGGGAGCAGTAGTAGGTGGGTGCAGTTGAGGGTTATGAAGTAATAATACTGGAAACCCCTTACCTAAAGCTTTACATCAGACCTGTCACTATCCCTAATGATTTTGTAGTCCTTGGTGCTGTGTTGATGAGGAATAAGAGCTGCCCAGGCAGAAGGATGTCAGAACCTTCTCATTTTAACTGTTTATTTGCCTTTCTATTGTCCCTTCATCTTGACCGTTACCAGATTGACCCTCTCGATAACCCGGGTTCCGAGGAGTGGCATGGTGTCTGGGTACTGCTGGTTTCTTTGTGTGTTATTTCGGAACATATTAAATTTATGTGATTAATGTGAGGTTCCCCAGTAAGTGCTGAATATTTGGGGTAAACGTGTTTGTGCCGGGGGGCTGCTAATATATTGGGACGTATTTGAACTGAGCGCATGTGTGTACACAAGGTTGAGAGTCGTGTTGGATGCGTTGGGGGAATATCTGATAACAGACACAGTAACCAGCCTGGCACATCAAGTCCACCCTGTCCCCCATATGGAGAGTTCAGTCTACATGGAATCCTCCCTGGAATTGCCTGAAGATGAGCTCAGGTACCTGATGTTTGTCCTGCAGTTAATAGATTTGTTATCTACAGTATATTCCCAGCTATATTAAGGACATATATAAGGATAACCGTGCCCTCTATAAAAGTTCACTAATACATTTCAAAAGGTTTATTTAAAGACCTGCAATCATTCTGTCATTTCCTCTACCTATGGAGAGAAAAATACTTCATTATAGGCCTTTTGGCTTAACAAACTATTAAGATGTTTGGAGGTGGGGCTTATGATGCTCTGTTACAGCAGTAAGATACAACTGAGCATGCTCATGCCTAAGGCATGGGGGGCGGAGCAATGGTGCCGGTGATGTTACAGTCACAGTGTTAGCTGGAAACATCGCCCTTTATACTACTGTACGTTTGCATAGATTGCATTCTGGGGTCATTTAAAGTGTGCGGTGCATTACTGTTTAAAGATTGTGATTGACTTTGTCAGGACATGTAGTCTTACTGGGATAAAATTATTGAACAGCCCAGAAAGAAACACCCAAATCAATAAATTTAAATTCGTTTGTAGAATGTCCTCCTTTGTGTAGATTAAAGAAGAACAAAACTGTTCTTGTCCCCAATTCAGAAGAAAAAAACCTTCTTCATCTGCAAAATGTATTGACGTTGCACAGAGATGTGAGTTGCTGAATCTATAAAGAATTTGGAAGTTTTGGATGTAAAGAACCAGATAAGGACACCCCTCCCTCCCTCCCTGTGATTGGATGATATAGATCTGCTAATGACGGGGTGGCCAATCGGTGTTTTTGCTTAGTTATAAAACCAATAATACATTTAATTATAACATCTTCATGTTTTACTTTAACCCACAGTGTTAGCCTATCACGTCTCTGTACATGAACCAGTATTGCAGGAGAAACATTTCAATTGATTCTCAATTCAAAGTCCATACAGATTATTTCTCTTTGTATTGTGCATTGACATCGGTATAATGATTAGCTGACTGCTGCCTCTACAGAAAGGGAAGTAGTTAGCGAATACAAGGCCCGTTGTGTTTTATTGTGGTCTCCTGGGAACATTAGGCAAATGTAGCTGGTTGTTCTGTTCCATAGCTTTATAGAAACATACAGGGTTATTCAATAAAAGTTCTTATCGTTTAAAATGGTGCTAAATTTGCCCCAACCAATCAGATGTTAGCTTTCAAATGTTAAATAAGATCTGATTGGTTGGGGCAAAATTAGCACCATTTTAAACGATAAGAACTTTTATTGAATCTCCCTGATTTGTGTTAAATCGTCATTGTGCCGGTATAGAAGAGGTTGATGTGAGAGGCGCCTTAGTTCTATCACACATGCTCAGTGGTCGCTGGCACTGCCGTGTTTGACAGTTGCTGATCTGTTTGTCTTTTCTATAACCTGCAGCCATTTCTCTCCCCTCATTTCCATTGTGAATGAAATACACGTTTCATCGCTACTTGTCCATTCATTGTCATCCTGTCTGTGTGGCTGTGCATCCAAATTTCACTGGGGTATTGGCCCAACACCGCATTATGGGACATGGAGCCCAAATAATGTCTTATGTAGTTTGGCCTAGAAATTAAATAGCTGTTAATTCTAGCATTGATTTATTGTAAACCAGGGCAGTGGAGGGTTAACGGGGCAGGATTTTTATCAACTGATGGTCCCTGGCTTGTTAACTGTAAAGAACACTGGTGATTTATTAACCACAGTCTTAAAGGGGAAGTTTCCCTTCGTCGGTATAAGTGGCTGCGGCGTTGACCTAGAATATGGTGATTACTCACTAGTAACTAATTTGAGAAAACAGAGATCTGATGTCTAAAGGAAAACTTCCCCTTTAACCCCTCCAACTAACCAGTATGAGAAATGTCCATAATGGGCTTCCATTACATTAAGATGCATTCTGGGTAAACTAGAATCTGGCTGGTCCGACTCTCACGATCTCTTGTCTTTCCTTTCCACTCAGGCACATGTCCCAAGCAGAACTGAAAAATTCCACCTTTTGGCTACGGGCGAGTTTCGGTGCAACCGTCTTTGCTGTTCTGGGGTTCGCTATGTATAAAGCCGTTCTGAAACAACGATGATTCTGGGTGACTGTTAACACGCAGCTCTCCTTTTTATGTACATTACCGGCGCTTTAAATTCTGCCTGCGCGGATCATTGTGTCATTATTACCCATTGTAATGTCCACTACACATGGTTTTAAAAATAAAATATCAGCAGTGTTATTATTATAGCGAGTTCTGAGCAGGTGGGATCACATGGAGATCAAACAATCTGTCCTACACCAGGAGATCGGATCATCCTGGGATTGGTTAACCCTGCTACGTTCTGCTCTGCAACTATGGTCCTAAACTGGCCAACCATCAACACCCAGGCATATGGGAATGTCCCCCGTTGGGACTGATAAACCAGAACGGAGGGAGAAGAACAATGAATTTGTCTGGCAAGAGATCAGAAGAGACTGGGTGATTCTGCTCCAGTAGTACAGGGATCTGATTGGGCTGTAGGTATGGGGATCTGCATTGTGAGGATGTTCGATTGGCCCAATGATACCAGTGTTAGAATGATGTGGGATCGGTCCACCTGGTATCTTACAGTCCATTGTGCCCCACCCGAGATGTTTCACATGTTGGTGCAAAGGTCCTAATTATCCCAGGAAATCCATACAAACCCTTACAGCCTGTATATAATGTAGATAAATAACCACAGGGGTAACCCTCCTGTTCCAGTCTGAGTACCTGTCATTTCTGCCATAATCTGATATGACCCTCTGGTACTTGGGAACTTAATTAACCTTTTTCAATACAATGAATGGAGTTAGGGCCGAAAGAAGGAGATTATGTGACGTTATAACCGAATTGTGTTTTCCTTGGACGTTGAGCCAATTGCAGCAGCTTCCAGTTACTTCCTGATTGAAAACAGATTGAATATTGGTTATTTGTTCATTTCTATTTATTTTATTTTTTTTAAGCATATTCAGGGCTATGTTGGGTCCCCTAGCGAAGCTGTCGCCACTACCAGTGGGTAGCAGTGCATCAAGGGTTGCTATGGCTTTATTGCGATGTACCATTGCATCTATTGCGATGTACCAGTGCATCTATTTTAATCCAATGCCAATTCTGAATATTACACATTGAGATCTGGGAATAAACCACACACACATTTATTTCTCACCGTTTTCACCAGATTCCCAGAATTAACACCAATTTTATAAACTTCTAGTTTCCAGTCACAGCGAATAGAATGATCCCTTGGGGGTAAACTGACGGGATAATAACTCGTATACAACCTATATTTTTCATCTTTTATTTTGTGGTTTTCATTAAAAAAAAAATACGTTTACATCTGTTTCGTTTCACGTTGTTATTTAGCGTGGCAGCAATTTCAGGAATTCAGTACACACTAACCAATACAGTCTTACCAATCGGTATATCAATGGGTGGATCTGTCTACAGGATTATCGGACAGATATCTACCTGTGTGCCAGTGCCTCAAAGGACAACCGTTTGGGATTTATCCAATCAGAAAAAGCGCTTACTGCAGATCTTGTCTTCTCATTGGTTAGTCCCTGGGCCAGAAGGGGGGTGGAGCAACAACATTACAGTTGACCTTGAAACTAAAACGTAAATGACCAGGAATGGATTGTAGAATTTCTATCAGCCTCATTGTGGAGAAATCTTTTGGGGAGATTTATAAGATCAGTTCACCCAGTCCCTTACATTATTGGGACAACGATTCAGAGTTTAGAGGGTTGGTTCTCGCAGCCCCTTTACATTATTGGGGAGATTTAGAGGATTGTTCTCAGTCCCTTACATTATTGGGAAGATTCATAGGGTTGATTCTCCCAGTCCCTTACGTTATTGGGAAGATTCATAGGGTTAATTCTCCCAGGCCCTTTACATTATTGGGAAGACTCATAGGGTCAATTCTCCCATTCCTTTACATTATTGGGAAGATTCATAGGGTCAATTCTCCCAGTCCCTTACATTATTGGGAAGATTCATAGGGTTGATTCTCCCAGTCCCTTACATTATTGGGAAGATTCAGAGGGTCGATTCTCCCAGTCCCTTACGTTATTGGGAAGATTCATAGGGTTGATTCTCCCAGTCCCTTATATTATTGGTAAGATTCATAGGGTTGATTCTCCCAGTCCCTTTACATTATTGGGAAGATTCATAGGGTCCAATTCTCCCAGTCCTTTACATTATTGGGAAGATTCATAGGATCAATTCTCCCAGTCCCTTACATTATTGGGAAGATTCATAGGGTCAATTCTCCCAGTCCTTTACATTATTGGGAAGATTCATAGGTCAATCTCCCAAGTCCCGTAACATTATTGGGAAGATTCATAGGGTCAATTCTCCCAGTCCCTTACATTATTGGGAAGATTCATAGGGTTGTTCTCCCAGTCCCTTACATGTCCGTAACTGTGCAGTGTTTCACCTTTATAAATATGCCCCTGGCCCCCTAAATTTCACAATTGAACAAAGGTGTTGGGGGGCGGGAAAGGTACAAACAGACCCAGATTCCCATAAGCCCCATTCACTATCCAGAGAGAACCTGCCATTAGCCCTAAGCTCGGAGTTTCCCTTCATAGTGATAAACCGGTTTAGCCACATTTTCACCAACAGGAATGTGGTCACTGACACACACACCATGACACACACACACACCATGACACACACACACACACACCATGACACACACACACCAAGACACACACACCAAGACACACACACACCATGACACACACACACACACCATGACACACACACACCATCACACACACACACCATGACACACACACACCATCACAGACACACACCATGACACACACACACCATCACACACAAACTATGACACACACACACCATGACACACACACACACCATGACACACACACCACACACCACACACACACCATCACACACAAACTATGACACACACACACACACCATGACACACACACCATGACACACACACACACCACACACACACACACCACACACACACACCATGACACACACACACACACACACCATGACACACACACCACACACACACCATGACACACACACACACCAAGACACACACACACCATGATACACACACCACACACACACACCATGACACACACACCACACACACCATGACACACACACACACCACACACACACACACACACCATGACACTCACACACACACCATGCATTTCTGTCTTTGTTCACGATATATTTTCCTTTTATTAATATAGAAACACAAGCAAGAAAACGGACAGAGATGCGGCACGCAGTGCGATTTTTAACACAACCGACCGGCAATAGTGTGAACGTTGCTATTGAATTCTGTGTCCTTGTGTTTTTAAAAACGTCTTTTGCAAAAACGCACGGAAAGGACCTAGTGTGAACGATCCCTCGATCTCACCGGGACACAGACGGCAAATCATTTGGTTAAAGAACTAAAGCTGAACGGATTCTATCATTCCGGCAGGGCCGGATTTACACCTCAGGAGCCTGTAGGCCCAAATAGCCTGGCACCCTTAGCCCCACCCCTAAACACAGACCACACCCCTAAACCACACCCATTTTCTCTTTTGGAGGGAACAAAATAGACTATAAAGAGGTTGGATTGGTCGGAGGAGACTGACAGCCGCCCCTCCAACTTCAGGCCTATGGTAAATCCAGCCCTGTCCATCATATAACTGTTATGGGGCCCAATATTCTGCACTGGCAGACCTGTCCTTCACTGCTCAGTGATCATTACAGAGGTTGCAGGAAGGTCACCCAATAGGGGAGACTGGGGGATTCACTGAGCATGTGCAATGGGCTACAAGTGTCCAGGACACATCATGAAAGGAGGTTACAGAATTCAGAAAAAGCCCAAAACCTTCTAGTTCGATTACAGAATCTCATTAACATTCTTCCCTATTTACAGACAGGACTTGCAATTAAAGGGGAAATATCCCATCAGGTGGTGTCTGCTGGACATGGTAATTATTTATTCAGATCCACAAAGTGTCACTCCAGACTGTGCATGAGCAACTTGTTTTCATGCATTCCTTTTTCTTGCAGGGTATTCTGGGAGATGTAGTTCAGGGGCTTTTCACTGCCTGAGCTGCTCAGGTTCTTCCCATAGAAGCCAGTCTGCAGTGTGTGAGGAAGCAGGTGATAAGCAGATCAGTGGGTGTGCACAGGACAGGTACCTCCCAGGCTCTGAACGTCCTCTGGTTGGAAAGTCCCAGCAGTAACCACCATGGAACAGAACAAGATGCCACCAGGAGCTGACAGTCTACCTGAGGTCATGGACCTGATGAAGGAAGACCTGCTGTTCTCTGGGTTTCTAAGAAAGAGAAAAGACACAATGGTAAGAAGAGAAGTAAAACAATGTTATTTACTACCAGGAATGGAATAAAGCTGGGAACAGGTAAACTGTACAGAATAACTACCCTCACCTGCCCACACCTGGGATCCCCCACTACCTATGGGAACAGGTAAACTGTACAGAATAACTGAACCGCTCCCTGCCTCACAAACCCTGGATCCCCCCTACCTATGGGAACAGGTAAAACTGTACAGAATAACTTTACCCTCACCTGCCCCACCTGGGATCTCCCACTACCTATGGGAACAGCTAAAATGTACAGAATAACTTTACCCTCACCTGCCCACACCTGGGATCCCCACTACCATGGGAACAGGTAAATGTACAAATAACTTTACCCTCACCTGCCCACACCTGGGATCCCCCACTACTCTGGGAACAGGTAAACTGTACAGAATAACTTACCCTCACCTGCCCACACCTGGGATCTCCCACTACCTATGGGAACAGAGTAAATTGTACAGAATAACTTTACCCTCACCTCCCACACCTGGGATCCCCCACTACCTATGGGAACAGGTAAACTGTACAGAATAACTACCCTCACCTGCCCACACCTGGGATCCCCCACTACCTATGGGAACAGGTAAACTGTACAGAATAACTTTACCCTCACCTGCCCACACCTGGGATCTCCCACTACCTATGGGAACAGGTAAATTGTACAGAATAACTTTACCCTCACCTGCCCACACCTGGGATCCCCCACTACCAATGGGAACAGGTAAATTGTACAGAATAACTTTACCCTCACCTGCCCCACACCTGGGATCCCCCACTACCTATGGGAACAGGTAAACTGTACAGAATAACTTACCCTCACCTCACCTGCCCACACCTGGTCCCCCACTACCTATGGGAACAGGTAAATTGTACAGAATAACTTTACACCACCTGCCCACACCTGATCCCCCACTACCTATGGGAACAGGTAAACTGTACAGAATAACTTTACACTCACCTGCCCACACCTGGAATCCCCCACTACCTATGGGAACAGGTAAACTGTACAGAATAACTTTACCCTCACCTGCCCACACCTGGGATCTCCCACTACCTATGGGAACAGGTAAACTGTACAGAATAACTTTACCCTCACCTGCCCACACCTGGGATCTCCCACTACCTATGGGAACAGGTAAATTGTACAGAATAACTACCCTCACCTGCCCACACCTGGGATCCCCCACTACCTATGGGAACAGGTAAACTGTACAGAATAACTTACCTCACCTGCCCACACCTGGGATCTCCCACTACCTATGGGAACAGGTAAATTGTACAGAATAACTTTACCCTCACCTGCCCACAACCTGGAATCCCCCACTACCTATGGGAACAGGTAAATTGTAGAATAACTTTACCCTCACCTGCCCACACCTGGGATCCCCACTACCATGGGAACAGGTAAACTGTACAGAATAACTTTACCCTCACCTGCCCACACTGGGATCCCCCACTACCTATGGGAAACAGGTAAATTGTACAGAATAACTTTACCCTCACCTGCCCACACCTGGAATCCCCACTACCTATGGGAACAGGTAAACTGTACAGAATAACTACCCTCACCTGCCACACACCTGGATCCCCCACTACCTATGGGAACAGGTAAACTGTACAGAATAACTTACCTCACCTGCCACAACCTGGATCCCCACACCTATGGGAACAGGTTAAACTGTACAGAATAACTTAACCCTCACCTGCCCAACACCGGGATCCCCCACTACCTATGGGAACAGGTAAATTGTACAGAATAACTTACACTCACCTGCCCACACCTGGAATCCCCCACTACCTATGGGAACAGGTAAACTGTACAGAATAACTACCTCTCACCTTTTCACACCTGGAATCCCCACTACCTATGGGAACAGGTAAAAATGTACAGAATAACTTTACACTCACTGGCCACACACCTGGGATCCCCCACTACCTATGGGAACAGGTAAACTGTACAGAATAACTTTACCCTCACTGCCCACACCTGGGATCCCCACTACCTATGGGAACAGGTAAACGTTACAGAATAACTTTACCCTCACCTGCCCACACCTGGGATCCCCACTACCTATGGGAACAGGTAAACTGTACAGATAACTTTACCCTCACCTGCCCACACCTGGGATCTCCCACTACCTATGGGAACAGGTAAACTGTACAGAATAACTTTACCCTCACCTGCCCACACCTGGGATCTCCCACTACCTATGGGAACAGGTAAACTGTACAGAATAACTTTACCCTCCCACTGCCACACCTGGGATCCCCCACTACCTATGGGAACAGGTAAACTGTACAGAATAACTTACCCTCACCTGCCCACACCTGGGATCCCCACTACCTATGGAACGGTAAACTGTACAGAATAATTTACCCTCACCTGCCCACAACTGGATCCCACTACCTATGGAACAGGTAAATGTGACAGAATAACTTTACCCTCACCTGCCCACACCTGGATCCCCACTACCTATGGGAACAGGTAAACTGTACAGAATAACTTACCCTCACCTCCCACACCTGGAATCCCCACTACCTATGGGAACAGGTAAACTGTACAGAATAACTTTACCTCACCTCCCACACTGGAATCCCCCACTACCACTGGGAACAGTAAAACTGTACAGAATAACTTACCCTCACCTGGCCACACCTGGAATCCCCCACTACCTATGGGAACAGGTAACTGTACAGAATAACTTTACCCTCACCTGCCCACACCTGGATCCCCCACTACCTATGGGAACAGGTAAACGTTACAGAATAAATTTACCCCTCACCTGCCCCCCACCTGGAATCCCCACTACCTATGGGAACAGGTAAACTGTACAGAATAACTTTACCCTCACCTGCCCACACCTGGAATCCCCCACTACCTATGGGAACAGGTAAACTGTACAGAATAACTTACCCTCACCTGCCCACACCTGGGATCCCCCACTACCTATGGGAACAGGTAAACTGTACAGAATAACTTTACCTCACTGCCCAACCTGGATCCCCACTACCTATGGGAACAGGTAAACTGTACAGAATAACTTTACCCTCACCTGCCCAAACCTGGAATCCCCCCCTACCTATGGGAACAGGTAAAACTGTACAGAATAACTTAACCCTCACCTGCCCACACCTGGAATCCCCCACTACCAATGGGAACAGGTAAACTGTACAGAATAACTTTACACTCACCTGCCCACACCTGGAATCCCCCACTACCTATGGGAACAGGTAAACTGTAAAGAATAACTTTAACTCACCTGCCCACACCTGGGATCCCCCACTACCATGGGAAACAGGTAAAAGTACAGAATAACTTTACCCTCACCTGCCCACACCTGGAATCCCCCACTACATATGGGAACAGGTAAATTGTACAGAATAACTTTACCCTCACCTGCCCACACCTGGGATCCCCCACTACCTATGGGAACAGGTAACAGTACAGAATAACTTTACCCTCACCTGCCCACACCTGGGATCCCCCACTACCAATGGGAACAGGTAAACTGTACAGAATAACTTTACCCTCACCTGCCTACACCTGGAATCCCCCACTACCTATGGGAACAGGTAAATTGTACAGAATAACTTTACCCTCACCTGCCCACACCTGGAATCCCCCACTACCTATGGGAACAGGTAAACTGTACAGAATAACTACACTCACCTGCCCACACCTGAAATCCCCCACTACCTATGGGCAGGTAAACTGTACAGAATAACTTCCCCTCACCTGCCCACACCTGGGATCCCCCACACCTATGGGAACAGGTAAAATGTACAGAATAACTTTACCCTCACCTGCCACACCTGGGATCCCCCACTACCTATGGGAACAGGTAACTTGTACAAATAACTTTACCCTCACCTGCCCACACCTGGGATCCCCCACTACCTAATGGGAACAGGTAAACGTACAGTAACTTAACCCTCACCTGCCCACACCTGGAATCCCACACCTATGGGAAACAGGTAAAATTGTACAGAATAACTTTACCCTCACCTGCCCACACCTGGAATCCCCCACTACCTATGGGAACAGTTACATGTACAGAATAAACTTACCCTCACCTGCCCACACCTGGGATCCCCCACTACCTATGGGAACAGGTAAACTGTACAGAATAACTTTACCCTCACTGCCCACACCTGGGATCCCCCACTACCCTATGGGAACAGTAAAGTACAGAATAACTTTACCCTCACCTGCCCACACCTGGATCCCCCACTAACCTATGGGAACAGGTAAACTGTACAGAATAACTTACCCTCACCTGCCCACACTACCTGGAATCCCCCCTACCATGGGAACAGGTAAATGTACAGAATAACTTTACCCTCACCTGGCCACACCTGATCCCCCACTACCTATGGGAACAGGTAAAACTGTACAGAATAACTTTACCCTCCCCTGCCCACACACTGGGATCCCCCACTACCTATGGGAACAGGTAAATTGTACAGAATACTTTACACTCACCTGCCCACACCTGGAATCCCCCACTACCTATGGGAACAGGTAAACTGTACAGAATAACTACCCTCACCTGCCCACACCTGGAATCCCCCACTACCTATGGGAACAGGTAAACTGTACAGAATAACTACCCTCACCTGGCCACACCTGGGATCCCCCACTACCTATGGGAACAGGTAAAACTGTACAGATAAAACTTACCTCACCTGCCCACACCTGGGATCTCCCCACTACCTATGGGAACAGGTAAACTTACAGAATACTTACCCTCACCTGCCCACACCTGGGATCCCCACTACCTATGGGAACAGGTAAACTTACAGAATAACTTTACCCTCACCTGCCCCACACTGGGATCTCCCACTACCTATGGGAACAGGTAAACTGTACAGAATAACTTACCCTCACCTGCCCACACCTGGGATCCTCCCACTACCTATGGGAACAGGTAAACTGTACAGAATACTTTACCCTCACCTGCCCACACCTGGGATCCCCCACTACCTATGGGAACAGGTAAACTGTACAGAATAACTTACCCTCACCTGCCCCACTGGGATTCCCACTACCTATGGGAACAGTAAACTGTACAGAATAACTTACACTCACTGCCCACACTGGATCCCACACTACCATGGGAACAGGTAAACTGTACAGAATAACTACCCTCACCTGCCCACACCTGGGATCCCCCACTACCTATGGGAACAGGTAAACTGTACAGAATAACTTTACCCTCACCTGCCCACACCTGGGATCCCCCACTACCTATGGGAACAGGTAAATGTACAGAATAACTTTACCCTCACCTGCCCACACCTGGAATCCCCCACTACCTATGGGAACGTAAACTGTACAGAAAACTACCCTCACCGCCCACACCTGGGATCCCCCACTACCTATGGGAACAGGTAACTGTACAGATAAACTTACCCTCACCTGCCCACACCTGGAATCCCCCACTACCTATGGAACAGGTAAACTGTACAGAATAACTTTACTCCTCACCTGCCACACCTGGAATCCCCCACTACCTATGGGAACAGGTAAACTGTACAGAATAACTACCCTCACTGCCACACCTGGATCCCCCATACCTATGGGAAACAGGTAAACTGTACAGAATAACTTACCCTCACCTGCCCACACCTGGGATCCCCCACTACTATGGGAACAGGTAAACTGTACAGAATAACTTTTACACATCACCTGCCCACACCTGGAATCCCCCACTACCTATGGGAACAGGTAAACTGTCAGAATAACTTTACCCTCACCTGCCCACACCTGGAATCCCCCACTACCTATGGGAACAGGTAAATGTACAGAATAACTTACCCTCACCTGCCCACACCTGGATCCCCCACTACCATTGGGAACAGGTAAACTGTACAGAATACTTTACCTCACCTGCCACACCTGGAATCCCCCACTACCTATGGGAACGTAAACTGTACAGAATAACTTACCCTCACCTGCCCACACCTGGGTCCCCCACTACCTATGGGAAACAGGTAAACTGTACAGAATAACTTACCTCACCTGCCCACACCTGGAATCCCCCACTACCTATGGGAACAGGTAAACTGTACAAATAACTTTACCCTCACCTGCCCCAACTGGAATCCCCCACTACCATGGGAACAGGTAAATGTACAGAATAACTTTAACCCTCACCTCCCACACCTGGAATCCCCCTACCATGGGAACAGGTAAACTGTACAGAATAACTTACCCTCACCTGCCACACCTGGAATCCCCCACTACAATGGGAACAGGTAAACTGTACAGAATAACTTTACCCTCACCTGCCCACACCTGGAATCCCCCACTACCTATGGGAACAGGTAAATTGTACAGAATAACTTTACCCTCACCTGCCCACACCTGGGATCCCCACTACCTATGGGAACAGGTAACGTACAGATAACTTACCCTCACCTGCCACACTGGATCCCCACTACCATGGGAACAGGTAAACTGTACAGAATAACTTACCCTCACCTGCCACACCTGGAATCCCCCCTACCTATGGGAACAGGTAATGTACAGAATAACTTACCACCCTCACCTGCCCACACTGGATCCCCCACTACCTATGGGAACAGGTAACTGTACAGAATAACTTTACCACTCACCTGCCCACAACCTGAAAATCCCCCACTACCTATGGGAACAGGTAAACTGTACAGAATAACTTTACCCTCACCTGCCCACACCTGGGATCTCCCACTACCTATGGGAACAGGTAAACTGTACAGAATAACTTTACCCTCACCTGCCCACACCTTGGAAACTTTCAAGAACCTGTATAGGCCCCACATTTGCCGCCTACCTCAACTGGCCCCTCCCTCCATGCTGTCAATCAAGGATGTGACACTGACATCCCAA
The DNA here is from genome assembly GCA_019447015.1 of Hymenochirus boettgeri. NCBI lineage: Eukaryota > Metazoa > Chordata > Amphibia > Anura > Pipidae > Hymenochirus > Hymenochirus boettgeri. The sequence continues at coordinate 2,934,673 of CM033476.1, read as the reverse complement.
CCAATGATTGACTGCTCTTCCCTCTGCACATGCTCAAGCTTATAAAAAGCTCTTTGAGCAAGGTGAGGAAGCAGCAACCTCTGCCAGAAACAGGGACAAAATTGATCGTTAAATATCTGGTTACAAATGTATGTAATAAAGTGCTTAAAATAAGAGAAAGTTAATGACGTGTCCTTTAATGGACATGCCCTTTAATAAATGCCACTGTATCTCTATTGTACGGCTAATCTCTCTTTTTCTTTTACAGAAATTTACATGGGCGAGATACTGGTTTAAGCTACAAAACACCACATTGTATTTCTACACCAAGGAAGAGGAGGAGGAAGTGAGTTCCCAATTGTGCAGATGGAAGGGAAAGGGTTAATGTGAATGTGATTGTGTCACTGCCCTGCCGTGGGCTCTGGTGGGCGTGGTCTAATTATTTTAACCCTTCATGTGTGTAACCAGTATATTTCTTTATTTTTTAGCCTCTATTGCGAGGCCAATACTACATGAGCACAGTAAGTATTTAACACAGTCCGTGTGTAATAGGGGTTTGTACAGAGCTTATGTGGGGCGCTATGGGGCATTTTTCCCATTTGTGCTTATTATATGGAGGACCTACAGGTGAAAAGAGGTACTGCAATTATTTTTCAATAAATGTCACAGGTGATACAACTTACCTTGTGATTCTCCCACCAGGTCCAGTCTGTAAGGAAAGTGTCTCTGCCGGACGTGGGATTTCCCTTTGAGATTATTATGAAAAATGGGAAAAGAAAAATTCTGGTGAGTTTTTACCTTCATGATTAAAGGAGAACTAAACTAAAAACCTTAAAGGGTAACTGTGGTCCAAAAAGGACTTTAGGTAAATTGACAGGAATTGCTTTCCTGAGTATTTTTGCAATTTACTTTTATTTTATTTTTTTTACATAGTTTTGAGGATATTTACATTTTTATTGGTGATATGGTAGAAGCATAACCAGATCCCCAGCACTTCCTGCTTCCTGCTCTGAAATCATGTGACAGTCCCCATTAAAGTTACATTTACACTCCCATTAATGGTAATGGGAGGGCTATTGTAACTGGTCTATAATGGTAATGGGAGGTTATTGTAACTGGTCTATAATGGTAATGGGAGGTTATTGTAACTGGTCTATAATGGTAATGGGAGGGTTATTGTAACTGGTATATAATGGTAATGGGAGGGTTATTGTAACTGGTATATAATGGTTTTTCTTATCCGTGAATCTTCATCAGGCGGCAGATTTGGCGCCAGTTCGCGACGTGTGGATCACGTTTCTATGGAAAGCGATGCAGTTGCCTGGTCCGGGGAGGCTGAAATCTTCCTGCACACGGTAGGAATCACGTTCCCAGAATCCTCCCTGTAACGAACCGGATGTTGCTGTGATAACTCTCTTCCCAATCTACCCTGTCAGGGTGATGGAGGATCAAATCCAGTAGGAAACCTTCATGATTATTATCTGTTGTATTCAATTAGATCAACTGGACTTGAAATGTAGTTCTTGAAGACGTTTCGCTAGTCATCCGACTGGATCTCTCAATTCAGAATGACTTGTACAAGAATCTGTGGCAATTATGTACCCTGGAAAATCCCAATTAGCATATCACAGCCAGGTGTTAAGGGTGCTTACCAGCAGAACTGATCTCAACCCAGAACAGGTGTGTTCCTTACTGGACTTGTGCCTGAATACCACCTATTTCAAATACAGGGATAAGTTCTATAAGCAAAAACATGGATGTTCTATGGGATCTCCAGTTTCACCTATTGTGGCCAACCTTTACATGGAGGAGGTAGAAACACAGGCGCTTAATACCTTTAAGGGCATAGAACCCAGCCACTGGTTCAGATATGTTGATGACACCTGGGTTAAAATCCACCAGAAGGAAGTACAAGCTTTCACAGAACACATTAATGCGGTGGACCAAAACATTAAATTCACAAGGGCAGATACAGAACAACAAACTGCTTTCTTGGACTGCTTGGTAGAAGTTAAGGAAAATGGTAAACTGGAAGTAGAGGTTTACAGAAAACCAACACACACAGATCAGTATTGATGTTTGACTCCACCACCCTTTAGATCACAGATGGGGGTCATCAGAACCCTGCAACACAGAGCTGAGAACATCCCCACTAGCACAGAGCCTGAGAACATCCCCACTAGCACAGAGCGAGAACATCCCCACTAGCACAGAGCCGAGAACATCCCCACTGCACAGAGCTGAGAACATCCCCACTAGCACGAGCTGAGAACATCCCCACTAGCACAGAGCTGAGAACATCCCACTAGCACAGCTGAGAACATCCCCACTAGCCCCAGCAGCTGAGAACATCCCCATACACAGAGTGAGAAATCCCCACTAGCAAGAGCTGAGAACATCCCCACTAGCACAGAGCTGAGAACATCCCCCTAGCACAGAGCTGAGAACATCCCCACTAACACAGAGCTGAGAACCCCATAGCAACGAGCTGAAACATTCCCCACTACACAGAGATGAGAACATCCCCATAGCACAGAGCTGAGAACATCCCCACTAGCACAGAGCTGAGAACATCCCCACTAGCACGAGCTGAGAACACCCCACTAGACAGAGCTGAGAACATCCCCATAGCACAGAGTGAGAACATCCCCACTAGCACAGCTGAGAACATCCCCCACTAGCACAGAGCTGAGAACATTCCCACTAGCACAGGAGAGAACATCCCACTCGCACAGAGCTGAGAAACATCCCCACTACACAGAGCCGAGAACATCCCATAGCACAGAGCCGAGAACATCCCCACTAGCACAGAGCTGAGAACATCCCCACTAGCACAGAGTGAGAAACTCCCCACTAGCACAGAGCCGAGCAACATCCCCACTAGCACAGAGCTGAGAACATCCCCACTAGCACAGAGCTGAGAACATCCCCACTAGACAGAGCCGAGAACATCCACTAGCACAGAGCCGAGAACATCCCACTGCACAGAGCTGAGAACATCCCACTAGACAGAGCCGAGAACATCCCCACTAGCACAGAGCTGAGAACATCCCCAATAGCACAGAGCTGAGAAAACCCCCACTAGCACGAGCTGAGAACATCCCCACAGCACAGAGCGAGAAACCCTAGCACAGAGGGAGAACATCCCACTAGCACAGAGCGAGAACATCCCCACTAGCACAGAGCCGAGAACATCCCCACTAGCACAGAGCCGAAGAACATCCCCACTAGCACAGAGCGAGAACATCCCCACAGCACAGAGCCGAGAAAAATCCCCACTAGCACCAGCTGAGAACATCCCCACTAGCACAGAGCCGAGAACATCCCACTAGCACAGAGCGAGAAATCCCACTAGCACAGAGCTGAGAACATCCCCACTAGCACAGAGCTGAGAACATCCCCACTAGCACAGAGCCGAGAACATCCCCACTAGCACAGAAGCGAAGGCTAAAGAATGAAACATCTCAGAGGAGCCCTTCTAAAACTTGTGGAAATCCAGACTGGGCCTTGTGCAAAAGAAAGTAGAAGGAAAGAAAAAAGAACAAATACCAACAGTGAAGGGGGAAAGCAAGACAGGAGGAAGAACATGGTCATCCCATATGTAGCAGGGGTCTCCGAGAAATTAAGAAGAATTTCAAAAAACATCTATCCCTGTCGCTTTAAACCGAACAACACACTGAGGCAGCAATTGGTACATCCGAAAGACCCAATACAAAACACAAGAAAAGCGACATCATAATGCAGTGCAGTGCAGGGAAGAATGCTCTGATTTGTATGTGGGGGAGACCAAACAGCAACTGCATCAACGTATGGCCCAGCACAGAAGAGCCAATTCCTCGGGTCAGACTCAGCCGTGTATCTGCATCTTAAGGATAAAGGACATACCTTTGAAGATTGTAATGTTAACATACTGGCGAAGGAACGTGACTGGTTTAAGAGAGGGTGTTAAGGAGGCCATTTATGTGAAAATAAAGGAAACCAAGCCTAAATAGAGGGGGGGTTCGACAACCATGTCTGCCATGTACAATGCTGTTTTAACACCTTACTCTGGGCGTTCCTATAACACCTCTTAGCCACTACAATCACACCCTTAACACCTGGCGTGATATGCTAATTGGGATTTTCCAGGTACATAATTGCCACAGATTCTTGTACAAGTCATTCTGAATAGAAATCCAGTGGATGACTAGGCGACCCGTCTTCAAGAACTAAACTTCAAGTCCAGTTGATCTAAATGAATACAACAGATATACCATGACCTGGATGAATGAGAACCTTCACAAGCTTCATGATTATTGTCCTTGTACCTGTATTAGCACAATACGTCTTATATAAAATATCATCACGTAACCTCTGTAATACAGCTGCTCCCATTGGTGTAACTACGTGACGGTGGGGGGGACCCGGGAGGTTAAAAGGGGCCAATCCGTGCACCAATGTCATTTCTATTCCCCACCAGGTTTGACATCCCCATCCTACTAGAGAAAGGCAACCCTGTGTGCAGAGATGTGATTGGACGTTTGCAAGAATCCTCCCAAGAACCTCCTGTTCAATCCCATAATGCACTGCTGTGTCCTGCTAGCAATCCTTCCCATGATGCCCAGCTGTGTGACACCTCTAATATACCCCATAACTGCTGTAATGGACAGATGGGTTCTGGCCATGGTAATACAGGCCAGTGCATTGTGGGTACCAACCAGATTTCTTACCGCCAGGATGGGAGGATGGATTCCGTGCAGGATTATTCTGGTAAGGGGGTCTGCAGCCTGGATATGAACTTTCTATTGGATCTTTGGCAGAGCCCCCGTTAGTAATTATTGGGGTGTCTGATAAATAGTGGGGTGTCACGCTTCCCAATACTGTGTCCCATGTGAAAAACCTGTTAACTCTCTCACTACCAGACTCCTAACAGCGACTTCTTATCCCCCAGGCAGTGACCACAAAGCAGACGACATTTATGATGTCCCCAGATCCGGCTTTGTTAGACTGCAAGACCCAGGTGAGTCCCATACAATGGACAGAAGACATTGGCCATGGATATTGGGAACATTCCCAATCCCAGAGCATTGCATATGAGAGTTACTAATGAACTAATGAATTGTGTGTACCCAGCTTATGAGACATGGGATCTAAAGACGGAGTTGTTTTCATCATTATTTATGTAATTAGTGCTGAATTGTGACTGGCCAGTAGCATAAAGGGGTGGGGCATTACAATCATACGCTTTTCTGTTCAGGGACCAAATCACATGGAAAGGCGAGAGGCTCGTTTTAATTTACACTTTGTGGTCTACCAATGGGAATGAAGTTGTTTTTTTTGGGTGAACATGACTCAGTGACCAATCCTGTGAGAGCCTCTTGAGGCTGAGGCCACACTGCAACGCACAGGAATCGCGAGCGTTATCGCACGCGATTGTGTGCGCTTTTCTTGTGCGTTCGTGTTTTGCGCATGCGTCTTCGCAGTTTTGCGTTATGGAAACGCTGCGTTAACGCACAAAAAATGGTGAACGCATGCGTTACCAAAACGCAAATGGACGCGCAATCGCATGCTCATCGGAAATCGCAGGAATTGTCGCGTTCCCGCGATTTCCATTTTAGCGAAAATCGCGGGCGCAATCGTGAAAAACGTGCTAGTGTGGCGTAGCCCTTAAAGAGGATCGCTCCAAATGTTGAAACCCGTTTTCCGTTTTTCCAATCGACAATGTCGAGAAATTTATCGGAAAAACAAAGACAGGTCCAGGTCCACTGACCCCATATTCTGTCCCAATCTCTCTGCAGGTTTCAAGATGAGGCCTCATGGGTAGGGAACTTCCAGCTGTTCATCCAATCAGATTTCCTGTCGTTGTCCTCGATCGTAAATCCGATTGGACGAAAGTCTACACGTGTATAGTTATAGCTAAATAATGGTTCAGGGCTGAAGGCTGAAAACTAATGTGGGGGTATTTCTACCAGTCTCTGCTCTATAGGCTGTATTGTCATTTACCATCTGTAATGTGAATAGACACATCCAGTAAATCTGCCCTTTCTTTGCAATATCTGTAGGTCACTCGTATTGGTGATACCAAAGACCCTGGAGCATGGATAAAACAGAATGTTCCGTTCTGGCACATGGAGAGACTTACAGCGAGATTCAATAAAAGTTCGCTAGTTCGCTAATTTTGGCCCAACCAATCAGATCTTATTTAACATTTGAAAACTAACATATGATTGGTTGGGGCAAAATTAGCACCATTTTATACAATCAGAACTTTTATTGAATAACCCTGATTGTCTATGAAGTGGCAAGTTCAACACGTTTAAATAAACACCACCATTACCTGGGTTATGTTATTGCCGTGTACAGGGCAAGATCACTACAACAGGCGGATATACAAAGGACTGGACGAGCGATTTTTGTATCATGTGATCAAATACCAACTGTCACTCATTGAAATGCACTTGGGTCTGAGGCTACACTAACTACACACTGTGTCTCTCTAACACACACAATTACACAAAACACACATCCATTTTTTCCTAAAACGTATAAATAAAAGCACAATAATAAATCTATGTAAAGCACAATGTATGGTTTATGTATTTATGAAATTTAGTTTTATAGCAGTAATGTCCATCCAGGTAATCCTCCAGTTTGCTAACCCAAAGCTACTTTCAGATGAATGGCAGGTTGGCATTAACTGAGCGGCTCCCCAGTGTACCTACCCCTCACACCCTATCACATACCCTGGTCTACAGTACCACAGTGTACCCCTCACACCCTATCACATACCCTGGTCTATAGCACCCAGTGTACCCCACACACCCTATCAGATACCCTGGTCTATAGTACCCAGTGTACCCCCCACACCCTATCACATACCCTGGTCTATAGCACCCAGTGTACCCCTCACACCCTATCACATACCCTGGTCTATAGTACCCAGTGTACCCCACACACCCTATCAGAAACCCTGGTCTATAGCACCCAGTGTACCCCCACACCCTATCACATACCCTGGTCTATAGCACCCAGTGTACCCCACACACCCTATCAGATACCCTGGTCTATAGTACCCAGTGTACCCCACACACCCTATCACATACCCTGGTCTATAGCACCCAGTGTACCCCTCACACCCTATCACATACCCTGGTCTATAGTACCCAGTGTACCCACACACCCTATCAGATACCCTGGTCTATAGTACCCAGTGTACCCACACACCCTATCACATACCCTGGTCTATAGTACCCAGTGTACCCCCACACACCCTATCAGATACCCTGGTCTATAGCACCCAGTGTACCCCACACACCCTATCAGATACCCTGGTCTATAGCACCCAGTGTACCCCACACACCCTATCAGATACCCTGGTCTATAGCACCCAGTGTACCCCACACAACCCTATCAGATACCCTGGTCTATAGTACCCAGTGTACCCCACACACCCTATCACATACCCTGGTCTATAGTACCCAGTGTACCCCACACACCCTATCAGATACCCTGGTCTATAGCACCCAGTGTACCCCACACCCCTATCAGATACCCTGGTCTATAGCACCCAGTGTACCCCCACACACCCTATCAGATACCCCTGGTCTATAGCACCCAGTGTACCCCCACAACCCTATCAAAACCCTGGTCTATACACCCAGTGTCCCCACACACCCATCAGATACCCTGGCTATAGCACCCAGTGTACCCCACACCCCTATCAGATACCCTGGTCTATAGCACCCAATGTACCCCACACACCCTATCAGATACCCTGGTCTATAGCACCCAGTGTACCCCACACACCCTATCAGTAACCCTGGTCTATAACACCTAGTGTACCCCACACACCCTATCAGATACCCTGGTCTATAGTACCCAGTGTACCCCACACACCCTATCACATACCCTGGTCTATAGCACCCAGTGTACCCCACACACCCTCACATATACCCTGGTCTATAGCACCCAGTGTACCCCACACACCCTATCAGTACCCTGTCTATAACACCTAGTGTACCCCACACACCCTATCAGATACCCTGGTCTATAGCACCCAGTGTACCCCACACACCCCATCACATACCCTGGTCATATAGCCCCCTGTACCCCCACACACACCTACAGATACCCGGTCTATAGCACCCAGTGTACCCCACACACCCTATCACATACCTACCCTGGTCTATAGCACCCAGTGTACCCCACACACCCTATCAGAAACCCTGGTCATAGTACCCAGTGTACCCCCCCCCCACCCTATCACATACCCTGGTCTATAGCACCCAGTGTACCCCACACACCCTATCGAAAACCCTGGTCTATATACCCAGTCCCCCCCCCATACCTGGTCTATCACCCAGTGTACCCCACACACCCTATCAGAAACCCTGGTCTATAGCACCCAGTGTACCCCCCACACACCCTATCAACATACCCTGGTCTATAGCACCCAGTGTACCCCACACACCCTATCAGAAACCCTGGTCTATAGCACCCAGTTCCCCACACACCCTATCAGAAACCCTGGTCTATAGCACCCAGTGTACCCCCACACCCTATCACATACCCTGGTCTATAGCACCCAGTGTACCCCACACACACCCCCTATCACATACCCTGGTCTATAGCACCCAGTGTCCCCCTCCCCACACCCCTATCACATACCCTGGTCTATAGCACCCAGTGTACCCCCCACACACCCTATCAGATACCCTGTCTATAGCACCCGTGTACCCCACACACCCTATCAGATACCCTGGTCTATAGCACCCAGTGTACCCCACACACCCTATCACATACCCTGGTCTATAGCACCCAGTGTACCCCACACACCCTATCACATACCCTGGTCTATAGCACCCAGTGTACCCCACACACCCTATCACATACCCTGGTCTATAGCACCCCGTGTACCCCACACACCCCTATCACATACCCTGGTCTATAGCACCCAGTGTTACCCCCACACACCCTATCAACATACCCTGGTCTATGCACCCAGTGTACCCCACACACCCTATCAGATACCCTGGTCTATAGCACCCAGTGTACCCCCACACACCCATCAAAACCCTGGTCTATAGCACCCAGTGTACCCCCCAACCCTATCACATACCCTGGTCTATAGCACCCGTGTACCCCACACACCTATCACATACCCTGGTCTATAGCACCCAGTGTACCCGCCCCACACACCCTATCACATACCCTGGTCTATAGCACCCAGTGTCCCCACACACCCTATCACATACCCTGGTCTATAGCACCCAGTGTACCCCCCACACCCTATCAGATACCCTGGTCTATAGCACCCAGTGTACCCCACACACCCTATCACATACCCTGGTCTATAGCACCCAGTGTACCCAACACACCCTATCACATACCCTGGTCTATAGCACCCAGTGTACCCCACACTCCCTATCACATACCCTGGTCTATAGCACCCAGTGTATCCACACACCCTATCAGAAACCCTGGTCTATAGCACCCAGTGTACCCACACACCCTATCAGATACTCTGGTCTATAGCACCCAGTGTACCCCACACACCCTATCACATACCCTGGTCTATAGCACCCAGTGTACCCCTCACACCCTATCACATACCCTGGTCTATAGCACCCAGTGTACCCCACACACCCTATCAATACCCTGGTCTATACACCCAGTGTACCCCACACCCTATCAGAAACCCTGGTCTATAGCACCCATGTGACCCCACACACCCAATCCATACCCTGGTCTATAGCACCCGTGTACCCCACACACCCTATCAAACCCCTGGTCTATAGCACCCAGTGTACCCCACACACCCTATCAGATACCCTGGTCTATAGCACCCAGTGTACCCCACACACCCTATCAGAAACCCTGGTCTACAGTACCCAGTGTACCCCACACACCCTATCAGAAACCCTGGTCTACAGTACCCAGTGTACCCCACACACCCTATCAGATACCCTGGTCTACAGTACCCAGTGTACCCCACACACCCTATCAGAAACCCTGGTCTACAGTACCCAGTGTACCCCACACACCCTATCAGAACCCTGGTCTACAGTACCCAGTGTACCCCACAACCCTATCAGAAACCCTGTCAGTAACCCATGTACCCCACACACCCTATCAGAAACCCTGGTCTACTATACCCAGTGTACCCCACACACCCCTATCATCAAAACCCTGGTCTCATACCCAGTGTACCCCCCACACCCTATCAAATACCCGGTCTACTACCCAGTGTACCCCCCACACCCTATCAATACCCTGGTCTATAGCACCCAGTGTACCCCCACACCCTATCAGATACCCTGGTCTATAGCACCCAGTGTACCCCACACCCTACTAGATAACCTGGTCTAACACCCAGTGTACCCCCACACCCCTATAGATAACCTGGTCTATAACACCCAGTGTACCCCCCACACCCTATCAGATACCCTGGTCTTATCAACCCAGTGTACCCCCACACCCTATCAGTAACCCTGGTCTATACCACCCAGTGTACCCCACACACCCTATCATACCCTGGTCTATAACCCACAGTGTACCCCACACACCCTTCAGATACCCTGGTCTATAGCACCCAGTGTACCCCCCCACACACCCTATCAATCCCCGGTCTAAACACCCAGTGTACCCCCACACACCCTATCAGATCCCTGGTCTATACACCCAGTGTACCCACACACCTATCAGATACCTGGTCTAGCACCCAGTGTCCCCCACAAACCCTATCAGATACCCTGGTCTATAGCACCCTGTACCCCACACACCCTATCAGATACCCTGGTCTATAGCACCCAGTTTACCCCCACCACCCTATCAGATACCCTGGTCTATAACCCAGTGTACGTCTATAGCACCCAGTGTACCCCACACCCCTATCAGATACCCTGGTCTATAGCACCCAGTGTACCCCACACACCCCTATCAGATCCCTGGTCTATAGCACCCAGTTTACCCACGCACCTTATCAGATATCCTGGTCTATAGCACCCAGTGTACCCCACACACCCTATCAGATACCCTGGTCTATAGCACCCAGTTTACCCCACACACCCTATCAGATACCCGGTCTATAGCACCCAGTGTACCCCACACACCCTATCAATACCCGGTCTATAGCACCCAGTGTACCCACACACCCACCTACCGATAACCCCGGTCTATAGCCCCCAGTGTACCCACACACCCTATATCAATCCCGGTCTATAGCACCCAGTGTACCCCACACACCCTATCAGATACCCCGGTTAATACACCCAGTGTACCCCACACACCCTATCAGATACCCTGGTCTATAAGCACCCAGTGTAACCCCCCACACCCTATCAGATACCCCGGTCTATAGCACCCGTACCACCCACACACCCTATCAGTAACCCTGGTCTATAGCACCCAGTGTCCCCCACACACCCTATCAATACCCTGGTCTAGCACCCAGTGTACCCCCCACACCCTATCAGATACCCTGGTCATAGCACCCAGTGTACCCCACACACCCTATCAAATACCCTGTCTATAGCACCCAGTGTACCCCACACACCCTATCAGATACTGGTCTATAGCACCCAGTGTACCCACACACCCCTATCAAAAAACCCTGGTCTATAGCACCCAGTGTACCCCACACACCCTATCAGATACCCTGTCTATAGCACCCGTGTCCCCACCACCCTATCAGATACCCGGTCTATAGCACCCAGTGTACCCCACACACCCTATCAGATCCCCGTCTATAACACCCAGTTGTACCCCACACACCTCATCAGAAACCCGGTCTATAGCACCCAGTGTACCCCACACACCCTATCAGATACCCGGTCTATAGACCCAGTGTACCCACACACCCTATCAGATACCCTGGTCTATAAGACCCAGTGTCCCCCACACACCCTATCAGATACCCTGGTCATATCACCCAGTGTACCCCACACACCCTATAATACCCTGGTCTATAACACCCAGTGTACCCCACACACCCTATCAGATACCCTGGTCTATAGCACCCAGTGTACCCCCACACCCCCTATCAGATACCCTGGTCTATAGCACCCAGTGTACCCACACACCCTATCAGTAACCCTGGTCTATAGCACCCAGTGTACCCCACACACCCTATCAGATACCCTGGTCTATAGCACCCAGTGTACCCCACACACCCTATCAGAAACCCTGGTCTATAGCACCCAGTGTACCCCCAACACCCTATCAGATACCCTGGTCTATAGCACCAGTGTACCCCACACACCCTATCAGAACCCTGGTCTATAGCACCCAGTGTACCCACACACCCTATCAGTAACCCTGGTCTATAGCACCCAGTTTACCCCACACCCCATATAGATACCCTGGTCTATAGCACCAGTTTACCCCACACACCCTATCAGATCCCCTGGTCTATACACCCATGTACCCCACACACCCTATCAGATACCCTGGTCTATAGCACCCAGTGTACCCACACCCCTATCAGAAACCCTGGTCATACACCAGAGTATTCCACACACACCCTATCAGATACCCTGGTCTATAGCACCCAGTGTACCCCACACACCCTATCAGATACCCTGGTCTTTAGCACCCAGTGTACCCCACACACCCTATCAGATACCCTGGTCTATAGCACCCAGTGTACTCCACACACCCTATCAGATACCCTGGTCTATAGCACCCTGTGTACCCCACACACCCTATCAGAATTCCTGGTCTATAGCCCCAGTTTACCCCACACACCCTATCAGATACCCTGGTCTATAGCACCCAGTGTACCCCACACACCCTATCAGATACCCTGGTCTATAGCACCCAGTGTACCCACACCCTATCGATACCCGTCTATAGCACCCGGTGTACCACACCCACCCTATCAGATCCCCTGGTCTATAGCCCCAGTGTACCCCACACACCCTATCAGATACCCTGGTCTATAACACCCAGTGTACCCCCACACACCCTATCAGATACCCTGGTCTATAGCACCCAGTGTACCCCACACACCCTATCAGATACCCTGGTCTATAGCACCCAGTGTACCCCCCACACACTATCAAAACCTGGTCTATACACACCAGTGTACCCCCACACACCCTATCAGAATCCCTGGTCTTAGCACCCAGTGTACCCCACACACCCTATCAGATCCCTGGTCTATAGCACCCAGTGTACCCCACAACCCTATCAGATACCTGGTCTATACACCCAGTGTCCCACACACCCTATCGATACCCTGGTCTATAGCACCCAGTGTCCCCCACACACCCTATCAGAAACCCTGGTCTATAGCACCCAGTGTACCCCACACACCCTATCAGATACCCTGGTCTATAGCACCCAGTGTACCCCACCACCCCTATCAGATACCCTGGTCTATAGCACCCAGTGTACCCCCACACACCCTATCAATACCCTGGTCTATAGCACCAGTGTACCCCACACCACCCTATCAGATACCCTGGTCTATAACACCCATTGTACCCCACACAGTAGATGGCGATCAGCAGATGGGCAGCAGGACATTGCTAATTGGCTTTTACTATAAACACAATAACACTACTCCGGCTTAGCCACTACTTGCTGTTTGCTACAATCTATAGGCCAGTTGTCAGATGATAAAATGTCACGTGCTGCTGCACGTGATACGAGGTCACATTGTCGGTACAGACACGTGAAGGGAAATCCGTCACCGAGCGGTAGATAAAGTTCGGATTCATTACCGACCAGCTGCGTTTCTAACCGATCATTTCCCCTCGGATGTGTCCGGCCAGGGGATGTAATCCCGCGGAATGTCCTGGTCAATGGCCCTTTCCTTCCTTTTCATTCATTTCACGATAATCTGACGGATCCCAATGAAACAGACGTGTGATGTCAGTGATTTAAAGACGGAAAGTCCCGTCCCCCCTCCCAGATCTGCAGGGCTGGAGCGGTGCAGGCAGGAGGACCCGTCCCCTTCTCTATCCCCCCGTCACAGCCACTGATCGGGCAGGGAGAGGGGAAGGGGGCGGCTCGTCGGTTCACGCGCCTGAAACTTTGCCAGGGAAACTTCTTTCCCCTTTCGGTAACATCTCCAGTGTGGAACCTTCTCCTTCCGGGGAATGGGGGATCGGACGGCTCCCGGGACCGCTCATCTCCTGCGTGGCAGCCGGACTCAGCAGACGAAATCGAGGTCCTTGAGTCGGTGGAGGAGCCGCCGGTGGCCGCTGAAGAGGTAAATTGATTTTCTTTCTCCCTTCGGCACCTTACCGATGAATGGGCTAAGTTTAGCCGAGCTGGGTGGGAGGAGGGCGGGGGAGAGATCTCCAGTTAACTGTCTATTTCATCCGTCCACTTCCAGAGGATTAACCCCGACCGACACATCCACTTCCCCGCTGTAGATAACATCCACCGGCCAGGGAGCAGGGAGGCCCCATCTTCTTATTTTCCCTATGAGATAGTCCTCCTTCCGGAAAACCACGGATAGGGGCCCCATTATAGTTCTGCTGGGGCCCCAAGGATTCCAAGTTACGTCACTGCCACTGGCCCTTTAAGGTTTAACCCTCTGTTACCCGGTCGGACCTCACTGGCTGGGAGTTGCCCTAAGAGCTCACAATCCACTTCTTGCTTGTAGGACACTGAACTGCAGAACAGCCCCCCGGGCACCGGCTTGGAAGGGCCCCCGTAATATGTTACTGGGTGGGGGCAGTGATTTCTAGTAACACCACCACTTACAGGGATAAATTCAGTCTATACTGGGAATTCAGTCTGGTGATGGGAATTCAGTCTGGTGATGGGAATTCAGTCTGGTGATGGGAATTCAGTCTGGTGATGGGAATTCAGTCTGGTGATGGGAATTCAGTCTGCTGGTGATGGGAATTCAGTCTGGTGATGGGAATTCAGTCTGCTGGTGATGGGAATTCAGTCTGGTGATGGGAATTCAGTCTGGTGATGGGAATTCAGTCTGCTGGTGATGGGAATTCAGTCTGGTGATTGGACTTCGGATTCAGTCTGGTGATGGGAATCAGTCTTGATGGAATTCAGTCTTGTGTGATGGGAATTCAGTCTGCTGGTGTGAATTCATCTGGTGATGGGAATTCAGTCTGGTGATGGGAATTCAGTCTCTGGACTGGGAATTCAGTCTGCTATGGGAATTCAGTCTGCTGGTGATGGTCAGTCCTGCTGGTGATGGAATTCAGTCGTGGTGATAGGAATTCAGTCTGCTGTGAGGGAATTCAGTCTGCTGGGTGATGGAAATTCATCGCTGGTGATGGAATTCAGTCTGGGTGATGGAATTCAGTCTGCTGGTGATGGGAATTCAGTCTGCTGGTGATGGAATTCAGTCTGCTGTGATGGGAATTCAGTCTGCTGGTGATGGGAATTCAGTCTGCTGGTGATGGGAATTCAGTCTGTGAGTGGGAATTCATGTCTGTGAATGGGAATTCGTCTATACTGGGAATTCAGTCTGGTGATGGGAATTCCGTCTATACTGGGAATTCAGTCTGGTGATGGGAATTCAGTCTACTACTGAGATTCAGTCTGGTGATGGGAATTCAGTCTATACTGGGAATTCAGTCTGGTGATGGGAATTCAGTCTATACTGGGAATTCAGTCTGGTGAGGGGTGGGAATTCAGTCTATATGGGAATTCAGTCTGGTGATGGGAATTCATTCTATATGGGAATTCGTCGGTATGGGATTCAGTCTGGTGATGGGAAATTCGTCTGGTGATGGGAATTCAGTCTTCGTGGGAATTCAGTCTATACTGGGAATTCAGTCTGGTGATGGGAATTCAGTCTATACTGGGAATTCAGTCTATACTGGGAATTCAGTCTGGTGATGGGAATTCAGTCTATAGTGAGAATTCAGACCATAGTGGGAATTCAGTCTGTTGGTGGGAATTCAGTCTGGTGATGGGAATTCAGTCTGGTGATGGGAATTCAGTCTGGTGATGGGAATTCATTCTTACTGGGAATTCAGTCTATACTGGGAATTTAGTCTGGTGATGGGAATTCAGTCCTATACTGGGAATTCAGTCCAGTCTATACTGGGAATTCAGTCTGGTGATGGGAATTCAGTCTATACTGGGAATTCAGTCTATACTGGGAATTCAGTCTATACTGGGAATTCATTCTATACTGGGAATTCAGTCTATACTGGGAATTCAGTCTATAGTGGGAATTCAGTCTATAGTGAGAATTCAGACTATAGTGGGGAATTCAGTCTGTTGGTGGGAATTCAGTCAATAATGGGAATTCAGTCTGTTGGTGGGAATTCAGTCAATAATGGGAATTCAGTCTGTTGGTGGGATTCAGTCAATAATGGAATTCAGTCTGTTGGTGGGAATTCAGTCAATAATGGGAATTCAGTCTGTTGGTGGGAATTCATTCAATAATGGGAATTCAGTCTGTTGGTGGAATTCAGTCAATAATGGGAATTCAGTCTGTTGGTGGGAATTCAGTCAATAATGGGAATTCAGTCTGTTGGTGGGAATTCAGTCAATAATGGGAATTCAGTCTGTTGGTGGGAATTCAGTCTGGTGGTGGGAATTCAGTCTATTATGGAAATTCAGTCTGGTGGTGGGAATTCAGTCTGGTGGTGGGAATTCAGTCTATTATGGAAATTCAGTCTGGTGGTGGGAATTCAGTCTATAATGGAAATTCAGTCTGGTGGTGGGAATTCAGCTTGGTGGTGGGAATTCAGCTTGGTGGTGGGAATTCGTTGGGGTGGGAATTCACTTGGTGGGGGAATTCAGCTTGGTGGTGGGAATTCAGTCTGGTGGGGGGAATCAGTCTGGTGTGGGAATTCAGTCCTGGTGGTGGTAGAATTCAGTCTGGTGGTGGGATTCAGTCTGGTGGTGGGAATCAGTTCGTTGGTGGGAATTCAGTCTGGTGGTGGGAATTCAGTCTGGTGGTGGGAATTCAGTCTGGTGGTGGGAATGCATTCTGGTGGTGGGAATTCAGTCTGGTGGTGGGAATTCAGCTTGGTGGTGGGAATTCAAGCTTGTGGTGGGAATTCAGCTTGGTGGTGGGAATTCAGCTTGGTGGTGGGAATTCAGACTTGGTGGTGGGAATTCAGCTTGGTGGTGGGAATTCAGCTTGGTGGTGGGAATTCAGCTTGGTGGTGGGAATTCAGTCTATAGGTTCAGTCTATGTGTGAATTTCTATAGTGATTCGGATAGTGAATCGTCTATAGTGCGGAATTAGTCATAGTGAGAATTCAGACTATAGTGGGAATTCAGTCTGTTGGTGGGAATTCAGTCAATAATGGGAATTCAGTCTGGTGGTGGGAATTCAGTCTATTATGGAAATTCAGTCTGGTGGTGGGAATTCAGTCTGGTGGTGGGAATTCAGTCTGGTGGTGGGAATTCAGTCTGGTGGTGGGAATTCAGTCTATAATTGGAATTGAGTCTGGTGGTGGGAATTCAGTCTGGTGGTGGGAATTCAGTCTATACTGGGAATTCAGTCTATACTGGGAATTCAGTCTATACTGGGAATTCAGTCTATAATGGGAATTCAGTCTGGTGGTGGGAATTCAGTCTGGTGGTGGGAATTCAGTCTGGTGGTGGGAATTCAGTCTGGTGGTGGGAATTCAGCTAGGTGGTGGGAATTCAGTCTATACTGGGAATTCAGTCTATACTGGGAATTCAGCTTGGTGGTGGGAATTCAGTCTGGTGGTGGGAATTGAGTCTGGTGGTGGGAATTCAGCTTGGTGGTGGGAATTCAGCTTGGTGGTGGGAATTCAGTCTGGTGGTGGGAATTCAGCTTGGTGGTGGGAATTCAGCTGGTGGTATTCGCTTGGTGGTGGAATTCAGCTTGGTGGTGGGAATTCAGCTTGGTGGTGGGAATTCAGTCTGGTGGTGGAATTCAGCTGGTGGTGGAATGCATCTTGGTGGTGGGAATTCAGTCTGGTGGTGGGAATTCAGCTTGGTGGTGGGAATTCAGCTTGGTGGTGGGAATTCAGCTTGGTGGTGGGAATTCAGCTTGGTGGTGGGAATTCAGCTTGGTGGTGGGAATTCAGTCTGGTGGTGGGAATTCAGTGTGACAGTCCTTGGTAAAATCTTGTTATAGTCATTTACAAGGTCTGTGTTTTCGTTAACGTCCTGTCGCAGAGATGTAATAACTGTCCGGAAATCAGCCAATAGACCTTTTGATTTTTGCACCCGCCCAGGAGCGGTAAATACCTGTCTGGTTTCGGATGGTTAGACACTGGAGTGGATATACCCTAGGGGGGGTGTACAGACCAAGGGAAGGGAATAGGATGTCAGAGGTTTTTAATAAATGACATGAACGTCTTTCCCTTTAATTCAAGTGGTGAAGGTAACTGTGCAGTTCGAGAGGACAGGAGGAAAGACAAATAGAGATTAATAGGGGGTTAACCGTATAACCATGTAACTATTAATGGGTTAATAACTGTATAACTATATTACTATTAATGGGTTAATAACCGTATAACTATATTACTATTAATGGGTTAATAACGTATAACTATGTTACTATTAATGGGTTAACAACCCTATAACTATGTTACTATTAATGGGTTAACAACCGTATAACTATGTTACTATTAATGGGTTAATAACCGTATAACTATGTTACTATTAATGGGTTAATAACCGTTTAACTATGTTACTATTAATGGGTTAACAACCGTATAACTATGTTACTATTAATGGGTTAACAACCGTATAACTGTTACTATTAATGGGTTAACAACCGTATAACTGTTACTATTAATGGGTTAACAACCGTATAACTATGTTACTATCAATGGGTTAACAACCGTATAACTATGTTAACTATAATGGGTAACAACCGTATAAATAACTATGTTTACATATCATGGTTAACATACAACTATACTGTTACTATCAATGGGTTAACAACCGTATACTATGTGTTACTATCAATGGGTTAACAACCGTATACTATTTTACTATCAATGGGTTAACAACCCTATAACTATGTTACTATTAATGGGTTAATAACCGTATAACTATGTTACTATTAATGGGTTAATAACCGTATAACTATGTTACTATTAATGGGTTAATAACCGTATACCTATGTTACTATCAATGGGTTAACAACCGTATAACTGTTACTATCAATGGGTTAATAACCGTATAACTATGTTACTATCAATGGGTTAATAACCGTATAACTGTTACTATTAATGGGTTAATATCCGTATACCTATGTTACTATCAATGGGTTAACAACCGTATAACTATGTTACTATCAATGGGTTAATAACCGTATAACTATGTTACTATTATGGGTTAACACCCGTATAACTATGTTACTATTAATGGTTAATAACCGTATAACTATGTTACTATTACTGGGTTAAAAACGTTTAAAACTATGTTACTATCAATGGGTTAACACCGTATAACTATGTTACTATCAATGGTTAATAACCGTATAACTGTTACTATCAATGGGTTAATAACCGTATAACTATGATTTTACTATTAATGGTTTAATAACCGTATACCTATGTTACTATCAATGGGTTTAACACGTATAACTATGTTTACTATCAATGGGTTATAACCGTAAAACTATGTTACTATCAATGGTTTAACAACCGTATAACTATGTTCTATAATGGGTTAAACCGTATAACTATGTTACTATCAATGGGTTAACAACCGTATAACTGTTACTATCAATGGGTTAACAACCGTATAACTATGTTACTATCAATGGGTTAACAACCGTATAACTATTTTACTATCAATGGGTTAACAACCGTATAACATTTTACTATCAATGGGTTAACAACCGTATAACTATGTTACTATCAATGGGTTAACAACCGTATAACTATTTTACTATCAAGGGTTAACAACCGTATAACTATGTTACTATCAATGGGTTAACAACCGTATAACTATTTTACTATAATGGGTTAATAACCGTTAACTATGTTACTATTCAATGGTTTAACAACCGTATACTATTTTACTAAATGGTTAATAACCGTATAACTATGTTTATTAATGGGTTATACCGTATACTATGTTACTATTAATGGGTTAAAAACCGTACCTCTGTTACTACAATGGGTTACAACGTATAACTATGTTCATCAATATGGTTAACACCGTATAATGTTCTATCATGGGTTAATAACCGTATAACTGTTACTATCAATGGGTTAATAACCGTATAACTATGTTACTATCATGGGTTTAACAACCGTATATACTATGTTACTATCAATGGGTTAACAACCGTATAACGTATGTTTACTATCAATGGGTAATAACCGTATAACTATGTTACTATCTGGGTTAATACCGTATAACTCCTATTAATGGGTTATAACCGTATAACTACTATGTTACTAGCAATGGGTTAACAACCGTATACTATGTTAATATTAATGGTTAACCGTAATAACATTTTACTAATGGGTTAATAACCGTATAACTATGTTACTATCAATGGGTTAACCGTTATATGTTACTATAATGGGTTAATAACGTATAACTGTTACTATCAATGGGTTAATAACCGTATAACTATGTTACTATTAATGGTTAATAACCGTATACTATGTTACATAATGGGTTAATAACCGTATACCTATGTTACATCATGGGTTAACAACACGTATAACATGT
Source organism: Hymenochirus boettgeri (assembly GCA_019447015.1). Lineage (NCBI taxonomy): Eukaryota > Metazoa > Chordata > Amphibia > Anura > Pipidae > Hymenochirus > Hymenochirus boettgeri. Next base: position 2,914,102 of record CM033476.1, on the reverse strand, counting down.
TACTATCAATGGGTTATACAACCGTAACTATGTTACTATCAATGGGTTAATACCGTATAACTAGTTACTATTAATGGGTTAACACCACATATAACTATGTTCCTATCAATGGGTTAAACTAAGAACTATGTATATCAATGGTTATAACCGTATAACTATTTTACTATCAATGGGTTAACAACCGTATAACTATGTTACTATCAATGGGTTAAAACCGTATAACAGTTACATTAATGGGTTAACAACCGTATAACTATTACTATCAATGGGTTAATAACCGTATAACTATGTTACTATTAATGGGTTAATAACCGTATAACTATGTTACTATTAATGGGTTAATAACCGTATAACTATGTTACTATCAATGGGTTAACAACCGTATAACTATGTTACTATCAATGGGTTAATAACCGTATAACTAGGTTACTATTAATGGGTTAATAACCGTATAACTATGTTACTATACTGGGTTAACCCGTATAACTATGTTTACTATTATGGTTACTAACCGTATAACGTATTATGAATGGTTAACAAACCTTATAACTAGTTACTATCATGGGTTAACAACCGTATAACATGTTACTATCTAATGGGTTAACAACCGTATAACTATGTTACTTACTTAATGGTTAATACACCGTATAACTATGTACTATTAATGGGTTAATACCGTAAACTATGTCTATAATGTTAATAACCGTAAACTATGTTACTATCAATGGGTTAATAACAGTATAACTATGTTACTATCATGGGTTAAATAACCGTTAAAATGTTTACTATCAATGGGTTTAATAACCGTATAACTATGTTACTATCAATGGGTTAATAACCGTATAACTATGTTCACTATACATGGGTTAATAACCGTATAACTATGTTACTATATGGGTTAATAACCGTATAACTATGTTTACTATCAATGGGTTATAACCGTATAACTAGTTACTATCATGGTTATAACCGTATAACTATGTTACTATTAATGGGTTAATACCTATAACTATGTTACTATTAATGGGTTAATAACCGTATACTATGTTACTATAAGGGTTAATAACGTAACTATGTTACTATCAATGGGTTAATAACCGTATAACTATGTTACTATCAATGGGTTAATAACCGTATAACTATGTTACTATCAATGGGTTAATAACCGTATAACTATGTTACTATTAATGGGTTAACAACCGTATAACTATGTTACTATCAATGGGTTAATAACCGTATAACTATGTTACTATAATGGTTTAACAACCGTATAACTATTTTACTATCAATGGGTTAACAACCGTATAACTATGTTACTATCAATGGGTTAATAACCGTATAACTATGTTACTATTAATGGGTTAATAACCGTATAACTATGTTACTATCAATGGGTTAATAACCGTATAACTATTTACTATTAATGGGTTAATACACGTAATACTATGTACTATATGGGTTCATAACCGTATAACTATGTTACTATCAATGGGTTAACAACCGTATAACTATGTTACTATCAATGGGTAAATAACCGTATAACTATGTTACTATTAATGGGTTAATAACCGTATAACTATGTTACTATTAATGGGTTAATAACCGTATACTATGTTACTATGAATGGGTTAACAACCGTATAACTATGTTACTATGAATGGGTTAACAACCGTATAACTATGTTACTATCAATGGGTTAATAACCGTATAACTATGTTACTATCAATGGGTTAACAACCGTATAACTATGTTACTATTAATGGGTAAATAACCGTATAACTATGTTACTATTAATGGGTTAATAACCGTATTATGTACTATAATGTTAATACCGTTAACTATGTTCTATCAATGGTTAATAACGTACATATGTTAATCAATGGTTAATAACCGTATAACTATGTTACTATTAATGGGTTAATACCGTATATACTATGTTACTATCAATGGGTTAACAACCGTATAACTATGTTACTATCAATGGGTTAATAACCGTATAACTATGTTACTATCAATGGGTTAATAACCGTATACTATGTTACTATCAATGGTTAACAACCGATTGTTATATAAGGGTTAACAACCGTATAACTAGTTACTATAATGGTTAAAAACTGTATACCTATGTTACTATTAATGGGTTAATAACCGTATAACTATGTTACTATCAATGGGTTAATAACCGTATAACTATGTTACTATTAATGGGTTAATAACCTTATAACTATGTTACTATCAATGGGTTAATAACCGTATAACTGTTACTATCAATGGGTTAATAACCGTATAACTATGTTACTATCAATGGGTTAATAACCGTATAACTATGTTACTATCAATGGGTTTATAACCGTATAACTATGTTACTATCAATGGGTTAATAACCGTATAACTATGTTACTATCAATGGGTTAACAACCGTATAACTATGTCACTATTAATGGGTTAAAAACTGTATAACTATGTTACTATCAATGGGTTAATAACCGTATAACTATGTTACTATTAATGGGTTAAAAACCGTATAACTATGTTACTATCAATGGGTTAATAACCGTATAACTATGTTACTATCAATGGGTTACAACCGTATAACTATGTTCTATTATGGGTTATAACCGTATAACTATGTTACTATTAATGGGTTAATAACCGTATAACTATGTTACTATCATGGGTTAATAACCGTATAACTATGTTACTATAATGGGTTAATAACCGTATACCTATGTTACTATCAAGGGGTTAACAACCGTATAACTATGTTACTATCAATGGGTAAATAACCTATAACTATTTTACTTTAGGGTAACCGTATAACTATGTTACTATTAATGGGTTAACAACCGTATAACTATGTTACTATTAATGGGTTAATAACCGTATAACTATGTTACTATCAATGGGTTAATAACCGTATAACTATGTTACTATTAATGGGTTAATAACCGTATAACTATGTTACTATCAATGGGTTAACAACCGTATAACTATGTTACTATCAATGTGTAATAACCGTAATACATGTTACTATTAATGGGTTAATAACCTTATAACTATGTTACTATAATGGGTTAAACCTATAACTAGTTACTATGATGGGTTAATAACCGTATAACTATGTTACTATGAATGGGTTAACAACCGTATAACTATGTTACTATGAATGGGTAACAACCGTATAACTATGTTACTATCAATGGGTTAACAACCGTTATACTATGTTACTATTAATGGTTAACAACGTATAACTATGTTACTATTAATGGGTTAATAACCGTAAACTATGTTACTATTAATGGGTTAATAACCGTTATAACTATGTTCTATCAATGGGTTAATAACGTTATAACTATGTTTACTATCAATGGGTTAATAACCGTATAACTATGTTACTATCAATGGGTTATACTAGTTATAACTATGTTAACATCAATGGGTTATAACCGTATAACTATGTTACTATCATGGTTAATAACCGTATAACTATTTACTATCAATGGGTTAATAACCTAAACTATGTTACTATCAATGGGTTAACAACCGTATAACTGTTACTATTAATGGGTTAACAACCGTATAACTATGTTACTATTAATGGGTTAAAAACTGTATAACTATGTTACTATTAATGGGTTAATAACCGTATAACTATGTTACTATCAATGGGTTAATAACCGTATAACTATGTTACTATTAATGGGTTAAATAACCGTATAACTATGTTACTATCAATGGGTTAATAACCGTATAACTATGTTACTATCAATGGGTTAATAACCGTATAACTATGTTACTATCAATGGGTTAATAACCGTAATACTATGTTACTATCAATGGGTTATAACCGTATAACATGTTACACCTGGGTTAATAACCGTATAAACTATGTTACTATCAATGGTTAACTACCGTATACATGTTACTATCAATGGTTAACAACCGTTAACTATGTCACTATTAATGGGTTTTAAAAACTGTTAATAACTATGTTACTATCAATGGGTTACAACCGTATAACTATGTTACTATTAATGGGTTAAAACCGTATAACTATGTTACTTCAATGGGTTAATAACCGTATAACTATGTTACTATCAATGGGTTAACAACCGTATAACTGTTACTATTAATGGGTTAACAACCGTATAACTATGTTACTATTAATGGGTTAATAAAACTGTATAACTATGTTACTATTAATGGGTTAATAACCGTATACTATGTTACTATAATGGGTTAATAAACCGATAACTATTTACTATCAATGGGTTAATAACTATAACTATGTTACTACTATCAATGGGTTAATAACGTATAACTAGTTACGATTAATGGGTTAACGTATACCTATGTTACTATCAATGGGTTAATAACCGTATAACTATGTTACTATTCATGGGTTAATCAACGTATAACTATGTTTACTATAATGGGTTAAAAACCGTATAACTATGTTACTATCAATGGGTTAATAACCGTATAACTATGTTACTATTAATGGGTTAAAAACCGTATAACTATGTTACTATCAATGGGTAAATAACCGTATAACTATGTTACTATTAATGGGTTAAAAACCGTATAACTATGGTTAACCGCAGGGTTAATCTCTCCATTTTCTTCTTTTCTTTGCATTTTGTGCTTCTGGCAGCAATGGAAATCACGTTTGACCAGGTAAGTGCACCAGAGCACCTGGTGTGTCACCTACTTACCGCTAAACGATTCCTGTGGGTGGTTTTTATTTTAGTCCTAAAGAATGTTTATAATTCCATTCATGAAAACATGTCTGTCTCACCCCTATCCATGTCTCCTCCCCTTACCCATGCTCCTCCCTTACCCATGCCTCTCCCCTTACTGTCTACCCATGACTCCTTCCCTTACCATTTCTCCTCCCTTACCCTCTACCCATGACTCCTCCCTTACCCATGACTCCTCCCCTTACCCTCTACCCATGACTCCTTCCCTTACCCATTTCTCCTTCCCTACTCTCTACCCATGTCTCCTCCCCTTAACCCTGACTCCTCCTCTTACCCACTACCCATAACTCCTCCACCTTAACCCATGACTCCTCCCCTTACCCCTCTAACCATGACTCATCCCCTTACCACTGACTCCTCCCCTTACCCCCTACCATGACTCCTCCTCTTACCCACTACCCATAACTCACTCACCTTACCCATGACTCCTCCCCTTACCCTGTACCCATGACATTATTTCCAGGCGGGTGACATGAAGTAGCCATGTGGGGAGCCCAGGATAAATGACACTAGGAAGACCCCTGCTGCTCTATTCCTGTTTCTAATGTTTGCGTTGCCCATCATACACCGGGTGAGGCCTCATTTGGCCCTTTGGAAAGCCAGTGTGGCTCAGTTGCTGGTAATAGACCAATATGTGTTAAAGGAAACCATAGACACAGTGACGCGGTTGTACAACACACGGATCTTACAATCGGATGGGCCAATAAAAAACTCCCAATTGTAAAAATAATCATATGATTGTCAGCCAACCCCCCATACACAGGCTGATGATTGTACGAAATCTGGATTGTAGCGTGTGTGGCCAAGTTCTAGGCTTTTCCTTGGTGAGACTCAGCAGTATGGCAGCTCCACATTGATTGCACACATTAAACAATATTCAATAGAAAGTGCTACTTGCTCCCTAAAACAATGGACAGGACCGGACTAATAGTGAATCATTGACATTCCTTCCATTGTCTGGACAGAACTGGAAATATGGGGCAGATCCAACATGTCTGCAGTTGTGTGGAATTCTGGGAAATGTCCCATCAGTGTCCTGGGGGGCACTTACCTGCCATGTGAGGGGTCACACACCATCTCGCATTCAGTAGATTTTCCAGACCATTACACAGGATTGATTTGCACAGCCCCAGCTGTTCATGGGAGACCTTGAAGTCCCAGACAATGGCTGTAAATAGCCGCAGAATGGATGGGGTTGAATGGAGGTCGGGCTGTATATTATATTGGTCTGGGTCCTTCTGGGTCTGGTCAGTGTAGGGGCCCTGGAGGTGAATAACAGTTTATGTGCAGTCAGAAATGTCCCCATTAGAGTGGCTGTGACCCCACGTTAATGGACACGGGTGGACACGCAACACTTTGTCTTAGTTAAAGGGTAACTAAACCACCATTCACCCCATTGAGAAGCCCAATGTGATGGTGAATTTATGGATGGGGAGGGGGCCACATTGTCTCAGAGATATGCTGGGGACGGAAATGGTCGGTGCAAAAGTCCCGCAAACGTTTTACACCAGACCGCAATGCACCAGGAGTATCTATATTACTAAAAAAAGGCTGTAGATATAGACGGACGCCAGACCCCAAATCTTACGCGTGACGTCACTTCCCGACCTGGGGAATATGCGTACGGTGGTGGGGGCGGCTCGCCAGAGGGTTTGCTGGTTACATATAAGAAGTGATTGCACCAGGGAGCAATAGTGGCTCCCATTGCATCACCCCACGAGTGATGCAATGGGACGAGACTACAAGGATTTCCACGGTCCCTGAGATTGACAGCTCAATCTCTTTATTATTGGGGGGAGGATAATCTGACCCTGAGATCTTCTCATTTGCTCCCCTTTTTCTTTATGAATCTGAAATCGCCCCATCCTAATCTTCTATCATTTTGAGTTGCCCGACGACTTTCCCAGCACATATCACATGGGCCTTGCTTCTACCAGGTTAATGGATGAATGTGTCTCTTCCTGTCACCCCTCTCTGCCTGCTGCCTTAATGTCACAATATGTTAATGTGTTAGTTGCCAATAGCAACGTGGCTATTAACCCTGCCATATCCAAGGTGATTCAAGCTATTGGCTGAATTGACCATTTATATTCTTATCGTAAGGTGACCAATTAACCCCGTCTACAGTCAGCTGCAATGCTCTTGCATTTCCTACGCTCAGTTGGCCACTATTGCAGGGCAGGATATAGAGAATGGCATCTTGTTTAAGCTGTGCTGGGGTTTGCTGAACTGTAACTACCCACATCACTCCAACATGCTGGATCTGTGAGTCTGTGCTGTAGACAGGACCCAATGCAGAAGTAGGTCCAGACATTACCCAACATTATATTATCTGCCATGTAATGTTTTAGATTGTAAGCTCTTCTGCTTAGACCTCCAAAACACTTACAGGGAAATTCAATTACAGTTTTTATCGTTCAAAATGGTGCTAATTTTGCCCCAACCAATCAGATCTTATATAACATTTGAAAGCTAACATCTGATTGGTTGGGGCAAAATTAGCACCATTTTGAACGATAAGAACTTTTATTACATCACCCTGTATGTGCTTTAACTTACACACCAATACGGCATTGATCGTCCATGCTCCCACACACCTACGGCTAATTGTATAGACTGCCTGTACTATAGTGCGGACCAACGGAACGACCAAAGTGATCTCAATGCCGGACGTTCGTCTGCGTCACTGTCGGTCGTTTTGGGCACATATATATATACTTATTGTATACAGAGCCCATTGTGCTTTCCAAGTTGAGCCCATATTGATGGTGACCCCATTTTCTTCCTCCCCATCCATTGACCGGTCTGTGTCCTTTCTCTCTCCCCTTTAAAATCCCTTTGTATACAGATTAAAAGGTTCTTTTCTTTTGTCTGTTTCCAGCTCATTTGCATAAGGAGATTATCACCAAGTCATGGGGGGGGGGTCTGTGCCATCTGGGGGCCTCTAATTCACCCATGTGCCACCTGCTGGGGGCATTGAGCCAATCAGACTCTCTCACAATAAGATCTTTGTCAGAGAAATTGAGACGGTTTGTAGGATTGAACCTTTGGGGGGGGGGGGGGGGAGACCTCCAGAGAGGATCTGAAGGGGAAAGGGGTCTAATCTACTACAGGCTGGAAATAAACCTAAATTATAAATGTGTCAATATTATCTGCCTGCAATGCAGCCAACAACCACCTGATGTCGCTGTGTTTCATTATGCTGCACTCAGTAGGCCAGATTTGCCATCTCTAAAGCAGGGGACGCCTAACCCCAAAGCAATTACTGTTTATCTCCCATCATTCCATAACAGCCAAGGAGAGTTGATTCATTTAGGTCATTCCCTGTTACTATAAGTTCCCACACAGTATGTCCCTATTTGTAAATGTGTGACCCTCTGACCCTGCTTCACTATATTTGCCTCTCGCCCCATTAACACTTTAGCCTACAATAGAGATTATAGAACTCCCCCTTGTGGTAAATGGAAGGAGTACAGGCAGGTGTCAGTGCTTGGCCATTCTCTGCTGTGCTGATTGGTTTGGGGATGGGGCTTTATCCAGAGAGATTGCAGGGAATTGGGGTCAGACTAAATATGCCCGCCTCCAACCCCCACACATACAGATACTGGGCTGGGATTTTCCCCATTGATCAACCAACTGGCCACTGGACAGAACTTGCAAAGGTTAGTTGTCTCACAGTGCATGCTGGGAGCTGTACCTTTGTCTGGTTAGCAGATTTATAGAGATTTGCAGGAGTGTGTGGAATGTGATTGGTGCAGACACTGAGCTGTCCCGTTCCATTGAGTGATGGGTTTGTCTATGGCTGAGGATTTTAAACATTGGTTGTATGGACAGTGCGGCGCCCTCCAGCAGTTACATAGAACCATCTAGTTGAGGTTGGCATGGTGTTTTTTCAATGGTGGCTAAGGTTGTCACAGTTTGCTTTCATCGTGGTTGAGGTTGGCACTGTGTTTTTATCAGTGGTTGAGGTTGGCATGGTGTATTTTTAATAGTAGTTAAGGTTGGCGCAGTGTTTTAACAGTAGTTGAGGTTGGCATGGTGTATTTTTAAGTTATTAAGGTTGGCACGGTGTGATTTTATCAGTGGTTGAGGTTGGCAGGGTATGTTTTTAATAGTGACTGAGGTTTGCTCAGTACATTTTAAATAGCGGTTGAGGTTGGCACAGGGTATTTATTAATGGTGATTGAGGTTGGCACAGTGTGTTTTCAATAGTGGTTGAGGTTGGCACTGTTTTTTTCAATGAGGTCTGAGGTTGGCACGGTGCATTTACAATTGGGGCTGGGGTTGGCACAGTGCATTTTCAATAGTGGTTGAGGTTGGCATGGTGTTTTTTTTTTTAATGGTGACAGGTTGGCACAGCATGGTTTCAATAGTTAGTATTGGAGGTTGTATAAAGACATACATCCATCTAGTCCAACCTTAATACTGATTCACCCTCACAACCAAACCGACCCTTGTGTTTCCATGGCAATTATACCTAAACTATCAATAAAGTTAGTTTTATGGTCATAAACACAAAAACAAACCCTCTTACACCCCACAGACACAGGTACACACACTTACTGATATACCAACCTTTCCTTTTCCATGGCAACCATACACACAATAATAAAATGATGTATTTCATCAGACTGGATTAAGAAATGTAAATATGCTCTTTCATTACCATAGCAAGTTTAATCAGTTTCAAACCCTGCAAAACGGACGCACAGTTTCCATTCCATAACGCAGCCTTTCAAGACAAATTCCATACTTTTCCTTTCAAGTTCCCTCTGTAGTTTGATCACAGAAAGTTTCACCTCCTAGAACGGGGATTTGTCTGCGAATCTTAATGTCGTTTACCCGTTTTCGCCAAGTGCTCATTGTGGTTTGGGCAGAGGAGGCTGGCAGTTGCGTTCGTATTGTACTTGGCACAAGTTTGCTGTACGGGGCATTGGCTGATTCTTTCATCGAGGGGAAAGTTCACCTTTGATTTAACATTTTACTTTCCCTTTACTTTTTGGTGGTTGTCTTGGTAACTGACCCTGCAGGTTAATCTCCAACTTTCCTTGGTTTGACACTTAGATGAACAACAAGAGATCCAGCAGTTTCCGTCGGGCCATTCTACAGGGGAACCGCAGGCTCTGCAGCAAGGCCCTGCTAGAGGAATCTGGTCTGAGCTTCAGCCAGCGCGCCATCCGCCATGTCGCCTATGAAACGCTGCCTAGGGAGATTGATCGCAAATGGTTTTATGACAACTACTCAGGATGCCCCCCGCCATGGTTTATATTGACGGTCACCCTAGTAGAGGTAGGTACTGTATAGTGAATGATAGATCCCCCTACTGTAAATTATAATGAAGTTCCGTGACCATAAAAAAGCACAAGGCTATGTTATGTAGGTCAGGGGACCCTTATATATTTAATTAGGTGCATCACGTACTGAACTATAATAAACAAGCTTTGTTTCTAAGAATATAATTTACAGGATATTGGTGGGTCTTTTGTATTATAAGGATATAAAATAAAGTTTGTAAGTTTGACTTACAGGTGGCTATCTTTGTGTACTACGGGCTCGTACTGGACAGATTTGTTCTCCAGGCCACTCACCCAATGTACCTAAAAAGGAATCCATTGGTTTATCACCCACAGCTGCGAGCCCAGGCGTGGCGCTATCTCAGCTACATGTTCATGCACGCGGGGTGAGTACAATGATCATTAAAACAAGGTCACTGCAGTCTAATCTGCCTGAGTGAGGAAGGTCTCTAGTGACAAGGATTTATCGTTGCGCCTGTGGGTACATATTAGATTGCTTATGGTGGGTGAATGGGAGACTTCTCTTCCCTTTGTAAATGGGTTGGTGGGACTTTAAAGGGGAACTGTGATCGCCAAACAAGTTGATCTTAAATAAAAGACCAGGTTCCTACCTTTCAAATGAGCCATCAACCACCTCTCTTCGTGCTGCACAGCCCAAGATATGAAGAAATCAATGATAGAAAGTAAGGGGGTGGGAGGTTCTGAATCTGCAGTCACAATACTACTTCCTCCTTCTAATCTGCGGTTGGCACATGCTCAGTGCAGGATAAAGCAGAAGAAACCAGGAAGAGATTGACTTACAGTGACTGGAGGGGGGGGGGGTATATAAGCACAGCCCACAGCAGAGAGTGTGTACGGTCTGTAAATTTAACTTTAATGTCACATGGTTTCAGAGCAGGAAGCAGGAAGTGATGCCGCTACCATGTCACACAAAAATATGTTAACAAAATAATGAAAGTAAATTGCAAAAATACTCAGGAAAGCAATTCCGGTCAATTTACCTAAAGTCGTGTTTGGACCACAGTTACCCTTTAAAATGGGAATCTGTGTATTTCGGTAAATTCCCATGAGTGTAGTAAACCCAGAGGGACAGTCTGGGCAATAATCCCCAGTAAATGGGCCCTCCCCAGGTAATGTCAGCCTGTGAAGCAGGGTCCGGCCTGTAACTTATTGAGATGTTCCTTTAGCCTGGAAAAAATGAATAATCCCCAAGGCCCTTCCCCCAGTAGTGATAATAACAATGAGACGTATTGCTGGGACATTGTCAGGACATAGAGCTGGGCCCCCTACTGGGGAAGACAATGGCTACTGAGAAATCTGGGTAGGGACCAGCGATTTGCCTCATTTCCCACTATTGTGTTCAGTGAACTGTAGAGTTTTATGTGCACATTGAACTTCCATTGAAAAGATGGATTAGATCCTGGGGAAGGGCGGTCTGACATGGATCTGCCGTCAGCATGGGACCAGGTGCAGGGGACAGATAGTCCCAGGAGTTGGAATCTGCTGGTTAGGAGCACATTGTGCATTATGGTGGCCATACTGACCCCAATATCTGGCGCAGAGGAGGTTTGTGTTGGTCACAAAATTATTGGCTTGGGTGGTTTTCCAAACATTCAATGTCTATAGGATAAATGGCACCCTGTACTATACTGTACTGTAATATACTGTACTATACTGTACTGTAATATACTGTACTATACTATACTGTACTGTAATATACTGTATTATACTGAACTGTAATATACTGTACTATACTGTAATATGTACTGTACTATACTGTACTGTATACTATACTGTAATATACTGTACTATACTGTACTGTAATATACTGTAGTATTGGAGGTTGTATAAAGACATACATCCATCTAGTCCAACCTTAATACTGATTCACCCTCACAACCAAACCGACCCTTGTGTTTCCATGGCAATTATACCTAAACTATCAATAAAGTTAGTTTTATGGTCATAAACACAAAAACAAACCCTCTTACACCCCACAGACACAGGTACACACACTTACTGATATACCAACCTTTCCTTTTCCATGGCAACCATACACACAATAATAAAATGATGTATTTCATCAGACTGGATTAAGAAATGTAAATATGCTCTTTCATTACCATAGCAAGTTTAATCAGTTTCAAACCCTGCAAAACGGACGCACAGTTTCCATTCCATAACGCAGCCTTTCAAGACAAATTCCATACTTTTCCTTTCAAGTTCCCTCTGTAGTTTGATCACAGAAAGTTTCACCTCCTAGAACGGGGATTTGTCTGCGAATCTTAATGTCGTTTACCCGTTTTCGCCAAGTGCTCATTGTGGTTTGGGCAGAGGAGGCTGGCAGTTGCGTTCGTATTGTACTTGGCACAAGTTTGCTGTACGGGGCATTGGCTGATTCTTTCATCGAGGGGAAAGTTCACCTTTGATTTAACATTTTACTTTCCCTTTACTTTTTGGTGGTTGTCTTGGTAACTGACCCTGCAGGTTAATCTCCAACTTTCCTTGGTTTGACACTTAGATGAACAACAAGAGATCCAGCAGTTTCCGTCGGGCCATTCTACAGGGGAACCGCAGGCTCTGCAGCAAGGCCCTGCTAGAGGAATCTGGTCTGAGCTTCAGCCAGCGCGCCATCCGCCATGTCGCCTATGAAACGCTGCCTAGGGAGATTGATCGCAAATGGTTTTATGACAACTACTCAGGATGCCCCCCGCCATGGTTTATATTGACGGTCACCCTAGTAGAGGTAGGTACTGTATAGTGAATGATAGATCCCCCTACTGTAAATTATAATGAAGTTCCGTGACCATAAAAAAGCACAAGGCTATGTTATGTAGGTCAGGGGACCCTTATATATTTAATTAGGTGCATCACGTACTGAACTATAATAAACAAGCTTTGTTTCTAAGAATATAATTTACAGGATATTGGTGGGTCTTTTGTATTATAAGGATATAAAATAAAGTTTGTAAGTTTGACTTACAGGTGGCTATCTTTGTGTACTACGGGCTCGTACTGGACAGATTTGTTCTCCAGGCCACTCACCCAATGTACCTAAAAAGGAATCCATTGGTTTATCACCCACAGCTGCGAGCCCAGGCGTGGCGCTATCTCAGCTACATGTTCATGCACGCGGGGTGAGTACAATGATCATTAAAACAAGGTCACTGCAGTCTAATCTGCCTGAGTGAGGAAGGTCTCTAGTGACAAGGATTTATCGTTGCGCCTGTGGGTACATATTAGATTGCTTATGGTGGGTGAATGGGAGACTTCTCTTCCCTTTGTAAATGGGTTGGTGGGACTTTAAAGGGGAACTGTGATCGCCAAACAAGTTGATCTTAAATAAAAGACCAGGTTCCTACCTTTCAAATGAGCCATCAACCACCTCTCTTCGTGCTGCACAGCCCAAGATATGAAGAAATCAATGATAGAAAGTAAGGGGGTGGGAGGTTCTGAATCTGCAGTCACAATACTACTTCCTCCTTCTAATCTGCGGTTGGCACATGCTCAGTGCAGGATAAAGCAGAAGAAACCAGGAAGAGATTGACTTACAGTGACTGGAGGGGGGGGGGGTATATAAGCACAGCCCACAGCAGAGAGTGTGTACGGTCTGTAAATTTAACTTTAATGTCACATGGTTTCAGAGCAGGAAGCAGGAAGTGATGCCGCTACCATGTCACACAAAAATATGTTAACAAAATAATGAAAGTAAATTGCAAAAATACTCAGGAAAGCAATTCCGGTCAATTTACCTAAAGTCGTGTTTGGACCACAGTTACCCTTTAAAATGGGAATCTGTGTATTTCGGTAAATTCCCATGAGTGTAGTAAACCCAGAGGGACAGTCTGGGCAATAATCCCCAGTAAATGGGCCCTCCCCAGGTAATGTCAGCCTGTGAAGCAGGGTCCGGCCTGTAACTTATTGAGATGTTCCTTTAGCCTGGAAAAAATGAATAATCCCCAAGGCCCTTCCCCCAGTAGTGATAATAACAATGAGACGTATTGCTGGGACATTGTCAGGACATAGAGCTGGGCCCCCTACTGGGGAAGACAATGGCTACTGAGAAATCTGGGTAGGGACCAGCGATTTGCCTCATTTCCCACTATTGTGTTCAGTGAACTGTAGAGTTTTATGTGCACATTGAACTTCCATTGAAAAGATGGATTAGATCCTGGGGAAGGGCGGTCTGACATGGATCTGCCGTCAGCATGGGACCAGGTGCAGGGGACAGATAGTCCCAGGAGTTGGAATCTGCTGGTTAGGAGCACATTGTGCATTATGGTGGCCATACTGACCCCAATATCTGGCGCAGAGGAGGTTTGTGTTGGTCACAAAATTATTGGCTTGGGTGGTTTTCCAAACATTCAATGTCTATAGGATAAATGGCACCCTGTACTATACTGTACTGTAATATACTGTACTATACTGTACTGTAATATACTGTACTATACTATACTGTACTGTAATATACTATACTGTAATATACTGTACTATACTGTACTGTAATATACTGTATTATACTGTACTGTAATATACTGTACTATACTGTACTATACTGTACTGTAATATATACTGTGCTATACGGTACTGTAATATACTGTACTGTATACTATACTGTAATACTGTACTATACTGTACTGTATACTATACTGTAATACTGTACTATACTGTACTGTAATATACTGTACTGTAGTATACTATACTGTACTATACTATAATATACTGTACTGTATACTATACTGTAATATACTGTACTGTAATATACTGTACTGTAGTATACTGTACTATAGTGTACTGTAATATACTGTACTGTAGTATACTGTACTATACTTTACTGTACTATATACTGTACTGTAATTTACTGTAGTATACTTTACTGTACGTATAAGGTGTACTTTACTATACTGTACTATATACTGTACTGTACTATATGCTGTACTTTCTCTGTAGCTATAATACTGTACTGTAGATGTACTGTAGTATACTTACCTTACTGTACTATTTACTGTACTATATGCCTGTACTTACTCTGTACTATATACTGTACTATACTTTACGACTGTACTATATACTTGTACTGTAATTTACTGTAATATACTTTATGTACTTATAAGCTGTACTGTATATACTATATGGTACTGTATCTATAGCTTACTTTACTGTACTATAAGCTGTACTGTAATTTACTGTAGTATACTTTACTGTACTTTAAGCTGTACTGTAATATACTGTAGTATACTTTACTGTACTGATCTATAGGTTTTACTATACTGTACTATTTACTATTCTGTAATATACTGTACTATATATTATACTATTCCTATATTGTACTCTATACTACACTATATACTATATACTACACTATATACTATATACCGTATATACTCGAATATAAGTCGACCCGAGTATAAGTAGAGGTACCCATTTTTACCTCAAAAATGAGTAAAAAACAATTGACTCGAGTATAAGTCGAGGGTAGAGTAGTAGAAGGGAGTAGTAGTTTACAAACATCATGAGTGGAACTGCACACACTAACCCCAAAACACACTACCCTGTCCCTGACTCCTTACTCTCCCCCCAGCCCCAGGAATAAAACCACTACCCTGTCCCTGACTCCTTACTCTCCCCCCAGCCCCAGGAATAAAACCCTATTTCCCTGCACCCATCTTCTCTCACTACAAGTAAAGATGCAGCCTTACCTTTTCCATAGTTGCTCGGCGCCGGTCTCATTTCCCGGTGCCGAGTAGTGATGTCAGTGTATGCGACCATCACGGCGCCGGTCTCATTTCCCGGTGCCGAGTAGTGATGTCAGTGGATGCGACCATCAGTGGACGCGGCAGACGGATTCCTCCATCAGTAAGTGACGGACCTGAGTATAAGTCGAGGTTCAGTTTTTAAGCCTGAAAACCTCGACTTATACTCGAGTATATACGGTACTACACTATATACTATACTACGAGATTTGTTCCTGGTGCCCCCCATGCAAATAAACAATTCAATACACTTGTTCCAGAACATAATAATATTAATAATAGCCATCAAGGGGGTATTGGGTGTCTAGTATGGGGTTTGATAGGTAACTGGGGCGCCATGACAATTTGACAGCTGCGGTGAATAAGATAAAGAGGGGGGTTGGTGAACGGCCCTGAAATTGCACCAAACCAGTTCCCATTGAATCTCCTCCATTCCACTGGGACCGGGAACAGGAAGTGTCTGACATTGCACTGCTGGATATTTATAGTAACCAATGAGACAGGCAGGTGACATCATTGTTATAATATTTAGAACATATTCATATTAGTCACCCCCTGATCCCGTGTATCCCGTCAGCAGCACCGGCCCAGGCTCCCTCTTCAGTACAGTCACCTTGGTTAGCGATGGCAGCAGCTCTTGTGTGCTCTGCAATAATAGGACACGTGTGACATCACACTCCCTGTATCAACCACCAACCAGGGATGGGGCTTCTGTTATGGGATTGGTCATTGCGGCATTGTGACGGTTTGACTGTACCCATAATGCAATGCATTGGTGACTAGCAGAATGGTTTCTAGGCAGGGCAGTTTATAAATAGCCCAGAGTGCTATTCTACACAAATCAATCACTTATTGTCAATTACATGCAAAAAAGTTGATTTTAAAGAAAACAATGCATTTTATTAATTACTGGCTGTCCCTTTAAATTACAGTTCCCTTCCAGTTGACCCCCTTGTAGTTTGGAATATTTTACATTGCATTTAATTTAAAGGGAATATCCCCCCCCCCAAACACCATTAGTGGCATCATTGATTGGCTGAGACTTGATGTCTCAGCCAATCAGTGACGGAGCTGTTATGGGATTGGTCATTGCGGCATTGTGACGGTTTGACTGTACCCATAATGCAATGCATTGGTGACTAGCAGAATGGTTTCTAGGCAGGGCAGTTTATAAATAGCCCAGAGTGCATTGTGGGTCATGTACATCTCTCCTCATTCTATATGTATTCCTTTACTTTAGGATTGAACATCTGGGGGTGAACGTGGCCCTGCAGTTGCTGGTTGGGGTCCCACTGGAGATGGTACATGGTGCTGTACGGATCGGCTTTGTGTACATCGCTGGGATTCTTGTAGGTATTGCCACACACATTACTTATTGCCAATTAATCTCCCGTACCCAGAATGCACCATGGAACAGCATCACATGACCGAACTTTGAAGTCGCAACCATGTAGGTCCAAAGTAGATCAGATCAGAGCCTCCTGAATGCGATTGGCCCAGACCTTTCCCCCTGTGTATCCTATTCATGTACCATTCACCTTTTCTAACACTGAATCGTTATGTCCCTGCAGGTTCGCTGGCTGTGTCAGTGGCTGATATGACGGCTCCGGTGGTGGGATCATCTGGCGGTGTTTACGCTCTGGTTTCTGCTCATTTAGCCAATATTGTCATGGTGAGAATCGTGTCCAGCGTGGTGCCATTTAATAGTGGGCCACATGGGAATGTTAATCACATGCTACAAGCTTCTGAAAGCAGGAAGTGTTCAAGCAGGAAGATAAATAGCTAAACCTTTCCAGCAATAACTTCTTCCAAGTTTTACGTAGAGATGTGATTTAGGGTTCATTTGGAAGGCATGAAAAAGGCCTTTTATTTAACCCTAATTAGTTTGGAGACCTCAGTTATCCTTTCAGGACCTTTGTTATATTTTTCTTGCCCCTAAACTTTTTGCTGCATGAATAAAGACAGCCATAGATGGGTCAATTTGTGTTAGATGGTTTTACATTGAAAATGATTCGAACCACACACTGGAATTGATTTAAATTCTTTCCTAATGTGATTCATAACTTATTTTCCAACAAGTGAGTGTCCATGCTTGGAAATAAGATTAAACATAGATTGAATTGATCAAAGATTCTCAAAAACCTTTCAGACATGGACATTTTTGGACCAGACTGATCAAAATTCTACACAAATCAATCACTTATTGTCAATTACATGCAAAAAAGTTGATTTTAAAGAAAACAATGCATTTTATTAATTACTGGCTGTCCCTTTAAATTACAGTTCCCTTCCAGTTGACCCCCTTGTAGTTTGGAATATTTTACATTGCATTTAATTTAAACACAATTAGTGGCATCATTGATTGGCTGAGACTTGATGTCTCAGCCAATCAGTGACGGAGCTACCGGTCCAGCCCCTTCTGCTGCTGGAAAAGGCACAAGCCGTGGTAAATATACTTAGGAGCCTTGCAGAGAGTTTTAAACCTAGCTAGGTCTGGGCTTTAAGGGGGTGGCCCTATTGAAGGAGGGGAGTTACATTAAAGGGGAAGTGTAACCATAATTGTTAAATTAACACAAACTCGCTCTGTTGATTCTGCTTATTTTCTTTTAAGAACTGGTCGGGGATGAAGTGTCAGTTCAAGGTCCTGCGCACAGCGTTTGCACTAATCTGTAGTAAGTATCACCTCGCTGACCCACTAAAATAACCGGATCGGGGCCATGTGTGTATTTGTCCATGCGTGCATGCACATGTATGTTTGTGTGCACATGAGGAAGTCAGAGGGAAGGAAATGTTTATTTTATTATCTATCAATCATCTACCAATAGATGGTGGAAATATTACACAAACCATTGGTCACTGCGAATAGATTCCAATGCCATAAGGCAATTCTGCACTGCTGAGCCCTGATCTAACATCACACAGACTGTATTCTGACGACCAAGACTAGAGCCAGAGTGGCTAATGAGACCGAGGATTGGATTTTATAGAACCAACTATTTCCTGTCTTCTCTCTATTCTCATTACGGATCCTAGTTAAAAACCTTATAGAAGTACAGCCGCAGTCATATGACCACACAATACCAAGCGATAGTGGACGACCATTATGGTATTGTATGACCACACAATACCAAGCGATAGTGGACGACCATTATGGTATTGAATGGGAGATTGTAAAATTGCGACCCCATTACTCTATTCTCTATTCTCTCCATCTCTATTCTCTCCTCTCTCTATTCTCTCCATCTCTATTCTCTACTCTCTCCATCTCTATTCTCTAACTCTCGTATATTATGCCATCTCTTTATAGATCTCTTATCTAATCTATCCAAATCTAGTCTCTCAATCCTATTCTATACTATATCCATCTCTATTCTCATACGCTATACATATCTATTCTCAATATCTCTATAATCAATATATCCGTATAGCTATTATTAGCAATCTATCTATATTATATCCTCGTCTACAAGAATATATTATATCACTATGATAAATATATATTATATAATCTATAAATTCTCTAGTCTCTTTCGATACATATATATAGTATATCCATCTCTCTATTCTCTCACATACTCTCTAGTCTCTAATATATCTCTATCAATCATCATCTATTCTAAGTAATATATAAATATATATATTCTACAATATCTCTCTCATAAATATATATATTATCTATAATCTATAACATCTATACATACTATATTATCAACATCCTATACATCTCTAGATTATATCTATTATAAAACTATTCCATCTCTCTATACTCTATAGCTCTCAACATCTTCCAACTCTCTATTCTCTACATCCAATCATCTATCTCCATCTCTCTATTCTCTCCATCTCTATTCTCTCCATCTCTCTATCTCTCCATCTCTCTCTCGTTCTCCTATCTCTATTCTCTCTCTCTCTCTATTCTCCCCTCTCTCCATCTCTCTATTCTCTCTATTCTCACCTCTCTCCATCTCTCTATCTCTCTATCTCCTCTCCTCTCGTATCTCTCTCCTCTCTCCATCTCTTCTCATTCTCTCTCTATTCTCCCCTCTCCATCTCTCTATTCTCCCCTCTCTCCATCTCTCCTCTCTCATCTCTCTATTTCTCTCCTCTCCATTCTTCCCTCTCTCCATTCTTTTCCCCTTCTCTGCAGTTTTAATTTGTCTCCTTTCCTTCTTCTCTCTGTCTACATTCTGATTTGTACTGCAAATAAAACCCCAGACAGCCAGAACACTACTGACCTCTGTGTTTCTATAATGAGAACCCATAAGGGTCTTCTGGATAGACACACACGTCTCTACAGGAGACCCTCTGTCTGTCACATACAAATAATACATTGGGCAGAAAGTCAAATCCATTAATAACAACGGTGAAGTGTCTGCCTTCTGCCTGCTCATTATCTGCCAGATCTCAGTGTACAGGGACTGGTGGAGAGCGATGAGCTCATAGTCTGCAGGTTCTACATCAGTGTGCACAGACTGACATACACACACACTGACACACACACACACAACACACGACACACACACTGACACACACACACTGACACACACACACACACACACACAGAAATACAGACTGACACACACACAGAAATACAGACTGACACCACACACAGAAATACAGACTGGACACACACACACAGAAATACGACTGACACACACACACAGAAATACAGACTGACACACACAGAATACAGACTGACAACACAGACAGACACACGCAGACAAACACACTGATACATACACAGACTGATACATACACAGACTGACACACACACACAGACTGACACACGCAACAAACACAACAGATGACTAACACACCACAACACACCCAGACTGAACACAACGATGACACACATACACACACGAGAATACACAACAGACTGACACACACACAGACACACACACACAGTCTGACACACATACACACACAGAGACATACACACAGACTGACACACACACAACACAGAGGATGCATACACAAACTGACAAAGACTGACAGATACACAGACTGACAGACACCACACACACAACAGACACACAAAGACAGGCCATTCTGATCTCCCAAACAGCATCACACAATTCACACTTGCGAGTGGGCGTCCTGAAATAAACACCTGCCATATGTTCTTCCTTGTGCTCACTGAGTCAAGGATGAGAGAGAAGCATCTCCGAGCACACAAATTCCATAACTGTCACCCCAGGGAAAACCACTAAAATGCCATTTCCTAACCATCCCATTGCAATGATTGACTTGGTACAATGGCTCACACAGGGCACAGCTGGCTCTGTCTTATCTTCATTATGGTTAATATACAGCACATAAAACGCAAACTCTTGCCTTAGTCTTGAGAAATCTGAGCTCTGATTGACAGCATCAGCACATGGCCTTACCTCCTCCTTGTACCAGGCAGGTAGCAGTGTAAACCTTTCACCTACCCTACCTAATATTTTCAGCCAATTGGAAGCTGCACCATCTGCCAATCAGGTTGTGTGATGGTGCAAACGATTGTATCAATCAAACAAGCTGATCCGTGTGTGGCTCGCTGTCAATTTCTACTGCTGTTAACTAGCTAAATGTATTATTTAAGTATTCCAAATACAGTATATGGATTACAGAGCAGTATAACTTGGGACATGTCCCTTTAATATCCAAAGATATAATATCCCAGAGCAAAAACAGAATCATCTTCCTCCCACCAGCATTAGAAATGCCTTTTAATTAAGATAATCACGGAACACTCAACCCCAGGCTACCCCCTGCTGGTGGTTTTACAAACTGCATGAGGATACGTTTATTATCTATTCATTAGTAACAATCTTGACTGTACCTATAAATAAAAACATGGCCACTATTTTACAATTGTGCAAAGTCCTCCATTGTGCAACCTGCGGGTTGGTTTGGGTAAACAGTATAGTTTGAGTGGGGTAGAAAAGTTCGGTTTGTGGGTCTGTTTGATTTCAGGAACCCGGTAACAGTTTTGCGTTGAAATCAGGGCCGCGCAGAACTCTACTAGGAGTTATTTCTGTACCGTGTCCCAACATGGTAAGATGGAAATGGAAAATGATATATAGTTAAATCACCACCCAAACCCCAACATGGAAAGATAAGACTAGTGTGAAATATCCTGCACAATGTCTTGTTGCCCCGGTTTGTGCTTCCTGGTTCTTCCAAATGCTAATTCACTAGCTGCCCCAACTGAGCATGCTCAAGCTCATATCCAGCTCACTAAATGGCAGAAGGAGGCGTGAACGAATTTAGCTGTTAACACACGCTTGCCCTGGGTCTAGGGCACAAGGTAGGGACCATTCTTTCAAAATATTTTATAAGGAGGATGGAGTTGTCCTTTAAATTAAGGGCCCTATTTATAAAAAATCGTTATCGTAAAATACCGATCGTTATCGTAAAATAACGACCGTTATTTACCGATAACGACCGTTATTTACCGATAACGACCGTTATCGGTAAATAACGGTCGTTATCGGTAAATAACGGTCGTTATCGGTAAAACCCTGGTCGTTATTTTACGATAACGATCGGTATTTTACGATAACGATTTTTTATAAATAGGGCCCTAAGTGATTTGCTTTTACAACGCTGGGTTCACAATAAATTCACTGCTGTATTTTATCTGGTTAATCTGTACCCCAGGGCTTGGGGTTATTTTACCTAACACACATGTGCTTTATCGTTTCAGTGAGTTTTGAATTTGGACGAGCCGTGTGGCTGCGATTTTACCCCTCCATGTATCCGCCCTGCCCCCACCCCAGTTTTGTAGCTCACCTGGGTGGGGCATTGGTTGGCATCACTCTAGGGGTGATCATACTCAGGAACTATGAGCAGAGGCTGCAGGAACAGTTCCTCTGGTGGATCTTCCTCTCTATCTACATTTTCTTTGTGACCTTTGCTGTTCTATGGACATTTTTGCCTCCAATCTCTTGGGGCTCAAGCTGCCCCCATCACCCTAAAAGCCATGGACAGGAGCAGCCATCATCCCTTTGCCAGCCCCCCCTCCACGTACAAAACCATGTCTAGTTACACAAGTCCCATGCCGTGGGCTGTCCTGTCACACACAGCGATTTGTAGCAGCTGCTTTCACCCGGTAACTGTACCAGTGCTGGTATCTGCACAGATCAATGAATCTTTTGCATCAAGTTCGACGATTTTATTTCATGCAAAATTAAAGCAAAGAATTGGGGACATTTTATCGTCCTCATCACAGAATTGTGACTCCGGATGCTCATGTACCAGGTACTAAGACCACCTGGGGACTTGGCAGGATAACTCACTGAATTTGGCTCTGTTCATTAAAATCCTCCTTGCTGGTGTTTTATTTTTTTAAGATTGACTTGGTAATTCTACCCAGAAGCCTCATCATGAAAATGAACCCACAAGCCTCTTTAATTCCTTGTTATTCTCAAGCCAACACAGATCAGCGATAGTCTGGTCTGATAACCTCATCCCAATTGGTAGAGGCCGGTAGAAGTTTGCTCAGCTACATCTGCTGTGGAGTCCTTTTAAATTACCTGGCTCAGAAGGCATGCTGGGAGCATCGGAGAACTACAAGGCATGGCCAACACATGACAATGGAACCTATTTTTGTACTACTGTATATTTTGGAAGTATTTTGTTTACGGTGACAATTTTAACATGACATTCATTAAATATATTTTACAGATCCAAGTTTCTGCGCCTGTTAATTCCCAACATGACAGTGAATTAATGATGCACATGGGGGATTTTAAGGAGGATCAGTTTGCTCCATATAGGAAAACTCACTGGGGCCCTGAATTGACATTCACACTCCGAGAAGGAAGGTTCCAGGAGCAATTCTGGTCTGGTCATAATTAGATTGGAACTGCGACTGACATAACTTTATAAATTAATAGTAGCATTTACAAGGTTTGTGTGTTGCTGCATGTCTTCAATCCAGTACTTGTTTTGCTCAGGTTCAGTATTCCACCCCACTCCCCCCTTCCTGACTAAATGTGAGCTTGCTCAGTAATCACTGCAAAACCATCACATTAGTGACAAAGGGTCCTATTTGTAAACATGCGGTATCGCAATTTAGCGCATGTTATCGTAATGTAAGACCGTGGCCATAAATGTACGGCTGTGGTTACATTTACATCAACCATCATTAATTAACGAATGTTTGGTCGTAGGATACCATGCGGTAGTAAACTTCTATGGGGATCATAAATCTACGATTGCGTTATTGTAGATTTACCATCGTTATTGGTAATTTACGAACGTTAAAATTACGTTATTGTTAATCAACGATAAATGTAAATTAACTACCGGTGCGGTGCGGTATAGGGCCCAAAGTACCATACTATGTTATGGGCACTAATCTGCCATATTAGGTAAAAGTTACACGTAAAATAAACGATCCATCATACGACATTGTGATGAAAAAATAATTCTAACAATACACAACTGTTCTCTTTCTTTCTGCCGATTATCGTGTTTGCACATCGTCAGATTATCGGTAGACCGGTGATGCAGAATTATGAAGAAACACAACGAAACCGAATCTTTCACATGTTTGAATACACGCACAAACTGCCAACTATCCTGTACAGATGTCACAGCACAAAGTAAATAGTATGGACGGGTATAGGGACAGAGCACATGGTAAATGATACAGACAGGTATAGGGACAGAGCACATGGTAAATGATACAGACAGGTATAGGGACAGAGCACATGGTAAATGATACAGACAGGTATAGGGACAGAGCACATGGTAAATGATACAGACGGGTATAGGGACAGAGCACATGGTATGATACAGACAGGTATAGGGAACAGAGCACATGGTAAATGATACAGACAGGTATAGGGACAGAGCGCATGGTAAATGATACAGACAGGTATAGGGACAGAGCACATGGTAAATGATACGGACAGGTATAGGGACAGAGCACATGGTAAATGATACAGACGGTATGGGACAGAGCACATGGTAAATGATACGGACGGTATAGGGACAGAGCACATGGTAAATGATACGGACGGTTATAGGGACAGAGCACATGGTAAATGATACAGACAGGTATAGGGACAGAGCGCATGGTAAATGATACAGACAGGTATAGGGACAGAGCACATGGTAAATGATACGGACAGGTATAGGGACAGAGCACTGGTAAATGATACGGACGGTTATGGGACAGAGCACAGGTAAATGTAACGACAGGTATAGGGACAGAGCACATGGTAAATGATACGGACGGTTATAGGGACAGAGCACATGGTAAATGATACGGACGGTTATAGGGACAGAGCACATGGTAAATGATACGGACGGTTATAAGGACAGAGCACATGGTAAATGATACAGACAGGTATAGGGACAGAGCACATGGTAAATGATACGGACGGTTATAGGGACAGAGCGCATGGTAAATGATACAGACAGGTATAGGGACAGAGCGCATGGTAAATGATACGGACAGGTATAGGGACAGAGCGCATGGTAAATGATACAGACAGGTATAGGGACAGAGCACATGGTAAATGATACAGACAGGTATAGGGACAGGCACATGGTAAATGATACAGACAGGTATAGGGACAGAGCGCATGGTAAATGATACAGACAGGTATAGGGACAGAGCGCATGGTAAATGATACAGCAGGTATAGGACGAGCCATGGTAAATGTAACAGGACAGGTATAGGGACAGAGCCATGGTAAATGATACAGACAGGTATAGGGACAGAGCGCATGGTAAATGATTACAGACAGGTATAGGGACAGAGCACATGGTAAATGATAAGGACAGGTTAAGGGACAGAGCGCATGGTAAATGATACAGACAGGTATAGGGACAGAGCGCATGGTAATGATACGGACAGGATATGGGACAGAGCCATGGAATGATACAGACAGGTATAGGGACAGAGCACATGGTAAATGATACGACAGGTATAGGGACCGAAGACACATGGTAAATGATACAGACAGGTATAGGGACAGAGCACATGGTAAATGATACAGACAGGTATAGGGACGAGCGACATGGTAAATGATACGGACAGGTATAGGGACAGAGCGCATGGTAAATGATACAGACAGGTATAGGGACAGAGCACATGGTAAATGATACAGACAGGTATAGGGACAGAGCACATGGTAAATGATACGGACAGGTATAGGGACAGAGCACATGGTAAATGATACGGACAGGTATAGGGACAGAGCACATGGTAAATGATACGGACAGGTATAGGGACAGAGCACATGGTAAATGATACGGACAGGTATAGGGACAGAGCACATGGAAATGATACGGACAGGTAAGGGACAGAGCACTGGTAAATGATTAGACAGGTAAGGACAGAGCACATGGTAAATGATACAGACAGGTATAGGACAGGAGCACATGGTAAATGATACAGACAGGTATAGGGACAGAGCACATGGTAAATGATACAGACAGGTATAGGGACAGAGCACATGGTAAATGATACGGACAGGTATAGGGACAGAGCACATGGTAAATGATACAGACAGGTATAGGGACAGAGCACATGGTAAATGATACAGACAGGTTAGGGACAGAGCACATGGTAATGATACAGGACAGGTATAGGGACAGAGCACATGGTAAATGATACAGACAGGTATAGGGACAGAGCACATGGTAAATGATACAGACAGGTATAGGGACAGAGCACATGGTAAATGATACAGACAGGTATAGGGACAGAGCACATGGTAAATGATACGGACAGGTATAGGGACAGAGCACATGGTAAATGATACAGACAGGTATAGGGACAGAGCACATGGTACATGATACGGACAGGTATAGGGACACAGAGCGCATAGCTACGTGTTTCTGTGCCATCATGTCTATAAGTTTATTTAGGACATGGAAGGAATTGTTGATGTGACACAGACAGTCTCGGTGGGTTTAGATGAACAGCAGGCGAACATTTTATTTGTGGTTTTCAGGCAGAAAATGCTACATGTACAGTGAGAGAAACACAAACATTCCTTTCACCTGAACCTACCGGATCTATGGTTTGTTGGTTTTTCATCATCATTCAAAAATATCCAATTCCAAGCAAAAATATTTATATTTTTATTTTCACAGGCAGTTAAATACGAATACACAAAATCTAATACAGCAAATGATTCCAACAGAAAAATGTCACAAACAGGGGATCCCTGTAACCGGCAGTAAACAGGATCTTTGGGCCATAATTCAATAACCAGCGGAATCGGCAACTTCGATCGTAAGTCAGGGAAAAAGTATTTTAGTGTAAGCTTTTTATTTCCCTCTCTGGGGTAGGAACCCATCTCTGAAAGATTTCTTATTACAAATCCGTTTGCTGTTCTTTGTATGTGAATTAAACCCTCGACACGAACTTCCCAGACTGGGGACAGACTTACGCTGGTCATACATGGAACTCATGATACGCCAATTTGATTTGACAGTGAATGGCTGAAATAGTTCATTAACAACACAGCTGAAATGAATGAGATCCAAACCTTAAAGGGTAACTAAAGAGTTTAATCAATCCTCCTTCCTTATGATGTACTCAGTAAGGAACTAAAAAGCTAGGACCTCACCCCTGGAAGTAGAGACATTTGTGAGAAATGTAACAGCTTCCCAGTCTGCTCTGGTCCTGCCCCATCTCCTGGGCCAGTGATCTAGGGGATGTTCCACCAATGGTAGGGCACACTTGCAGAGTGCATGTATCCATAGATTGCTCTATCTAGTGTCTTTGTTTCCCCTCCCTGGTACATCAGAAGGGAGGGAGATTGATTTAACACATAACTGGACAGGCAGTGTTTAAAAGAAAATGAATGAGTGAGTCCAGCCCCTTTAAACCCTATAAAATATCTGTAGTTTACCCTAAACACTTCCTTTAAAACCATCCTGTAATTGAATTAAAACATTTTAACAGTTCTGTGCAACGTCATCCCCTTGTTAGTGTTATAAATAAATACTGCACTTTGTCTATCTGACATTCAGATGCCCCTTATGGTTATATTTCCCACCGGAGCTTCAGGATCCTTCATTTAAATCCACAATAATTATAATACAGACGACTCCCCACTTAGAGAATACAAAATAAAAACCAGGAAACAGACACCAACACATTAGTCGAATTTCCCCCGAGACGCGGTAAAGTTTTACGAGTTAAAGTCACACTAACCTATTCAATAACTCCTTCTTTGCAACAGCTTCACGGGTATCGCTAAAGACGTCTGTGCGGCCGACACAACCACTTTTTGTCTAGCAACAGCGAATAGCGTTAGAGTCGCGGTAGAGGATAAAACGAGTTTACGATTTACCCAGAACAGCAACTGTGGGATGTTAGGTATCTGGTAAGAAATGTTAGGAATTAAAACATTGTAAACACAAAGGACACTGGGAAAAGGAAGGGAATGTTGGCACATCAACCTCCCTTCCCCCCGTAAACTAGGAAGTTAAACACCACCAGGTGTAGTAAAATAAAAACTCTAAGGGCACTGCCACACTGCAACGCAAACGGAATCGCATGCGATTTCGTTGCGTTTGCGCATGCGTTTTTTCATTAAGTATTGGAAACCGCCTGCAATTGCGATTTAAAATGCGGAATGCAAATCACAATCACATCGCACCCGAAAACACACGTTTTTGGTGCGTTGACGCGTTTCCAATGATTTGGAAAAAAAAAAACGCAGACGCAGAAAAATCGCAGCAGCGTGGCCTAGCCCTAAGGAGCTGTCAGTATGTTGCTCCATTAGAGACACCACAATGAAACCATCAGGGACCCCTAGGGTCACATCAGGAAGTATTGACACAAAATCCTTCCTCCTGGATAAATTCCTCTAGGACACTAAGGACACTGCTGGCCTCTGGCATTTCTGCATGCTCCACCATGACAATCTTCAGGAGGATGTCGCCATTACCACAATTCCTCAGAAATGTGTAACACTTGAACAAGGCGTAGTGGCTTGTCTCTGCCCGCCGGATAAGTCGCTTCAGATTGTTCATGTCCTGAATAGCCTGAGTAACGAAAGGAAAGAGATCCACAACAACTCATTTTTTAATACACACACACTCCTAACCTTAATTAAAGGGCAACTAAAGCCACAGAACAACACTGAACCAGAAGTCAGGACACCTTGATATAAAACCAGTAATCTGTGTCTTACCTCTCATTTTGATACGGGCGCTGGGAATTTTACCTAAATAACATATGGTTTGTGCTTTACTTCACAGCATTCTATATCACACAGTTTGGTCAACGACCATTATGTTCTGCACATGCTCAGTCCTTAGCTATGGAAGAAACTTGCTACAGTCGGTCACACCCATTAATAATCTCTAGCCAATCCTTTTACAGGACAGATAAAGCAAGGAAGCATGTGACTGAGGTCAGGAGGTGTGGCCTGACACTGCCCATACACACAGATACTTCATCCAGTTCTTAACAGGCTTACATTTACTTTAATACAATTTACTAAAGTGGCATTTTATAGTTTCTTGGTGTTTTTAGGGGGGTTGTTTTCAGATTCTGGAGTATAAAAAATTGGGTTTAGTTCTCCTTTAACCCAGACTCTAAATGGAAGCATTGGAACAAGTTACATGGTATACACACTGCACGTGTCACTCAGTTTGCATACATGGTATAACCACTGCACACGTGTCACACAGATGATCCAGTAAATCACAACGATTAGAAGAGATTCCAATTATTAAAGTTTAAAGGGCAGGTCCAGCCTAAATCTTTTTTTTATATAAATGTACAGCAACCTCCAAACCCCAGTTTCACATTATATATAATTCCCAAAGATGCCCCTCAAATGGCTTACCTGACCCGGCCCCTCGACGTTCTGCTACGTTCCTCCACTGCTCGGCGGTGCTTCTTCCTGGTCGCGGCTGCCAATCAAGGTGCGACGTAACGTCCCGCCCAATTACCCAACAGCCGCGACCAGAAAGTGTCTCACTGCTTCTGTTCTTGCTCAGGGGGGTAGCACCCAGGGGGAGAGGCACTGGGTCAGGTCAGTCCCTTCAGGGGCATCTTTGGGAATTATTTTTAATATCAAACTGGGGTTAGGGGGGGTTTCTATGGGATAAATATAAAATGTGTTTTTAGGCTGGACATGCCCTTTAAAGTGCAACTGTGGTCTCCAAACAAGTTAGGGTTAAATGAAAGCCGGCAGTATTTCCTTTATAATGAGCCGACAATCACATCTCTAGCTTCACCCTGTGAGAAATGATATCGAGTTGAATGCTTCCAGTATGTTAAGTGACATCACCTGACCTCTGCTAGCCCCTTGCCCCGGAGGAGAAGCATGCTCAGTAAACACTTAATGCTGGGGAAAACAGGAAGTACCTTATTAATGCAGACAGGCTGGTCATATGACTTCAAGCTGGTCACATGGCTGAAAACAGGAAGTGTTCAAGCAGGAAGTAATATTGCTGAACCTTTCCTACTATAACTTCTTCCACATTTTATCTAGAGATGTGATTTAGGTTTTATTTTGGAGATGTGATGGAAGGCTTTTATATAATTCTTACTAGTTTGGAAGAATTGATGACCACAGTTACCCTTTAAGTATTAAATTGACTGTCTGCATATGCTGTGAGTTTAAAACCCACACCTGTGACACAGGCAATCAATTAAAGGGCCTCTAAACTCACTAAACAACTTTACATTATCTGAAACTACAATTTGAAAGAAGTAAAATGGTGGTACTCATATATTTATCTGTGCTTGCTTTGTCATTTAATTATTAATGTTTATTGAGTGCTCCTAATTCCCCCCACCCTCCCTTACTCACTGCCTTCTTGTAGTGTCTGCGACACTTATAAGTTCTGCACAGCCTCACCATGGACACTGCTCTGCTTACACATCTCCCTTCCCCTGCATTCTTTTCTCTGCTGATTCTCATAATTGTTGCAGAAAGTGTGCTGGCAGCCAGCCATTGCTGTAATGGTCAACACTGCAGTCTACAGACAGAGCATGCTGGGAAATGGACTGAACTGGAAAGCAACAAAGCACAGGTTGGAGAAACAGAATGTAAATCCCCACAGGATAATTGCCGTGAATGGTGTCCTGACCTTCAACTTGAAATTCTCCAGTTTCTGCCGGAAGATGAAAGGATTTCCCCCATCGGGACTGCTTACAAAGAGCTGCGTCCAGTCCTCACAGAATCTATTGGTCACTGTAATTAAAAAAAACAATAGCAACAAGAAATCCCAGATTGAAAAAAATACCAGCCTGTGATTACAATAAACTTTTCCCTGATTAACCCTATATTCACATTGCACTACATGGCCAAAAGCATTTACTTAACTGTACATAACAAAACAGTTCCCTTGGTCTGATGATGCACAGTGGCTGGACCCAGAACTCATCAAACAGATTTGTCATGAATTAGGAAAATGTCTGTGAGCAGGACTTAACATTGATGCTCTGCAAAACCTAAGACTTCCTGTTAAGGCAGCTTAGTGGGGACCAGGTCCATATTAAATCTTAGATACATTAGTACAGGACCGGTTAGTTCCCATTTTTTATCTTTCTCGATAGCCACGTAATCAGATCAATCCTAATGTTAAAGGAATTGTACACTGAAAAGCAGCACTTATTCTGATGTGTTTGTGTTGCTGCATGACTTCAATCCAGTACTTGTTTTGCTCAATCCCAAACCCCCTGCAAGACTATCTGATTCTCTGCAAGGGCAAGCATGCTCAGTAATATCAATTAGGGCAGCATGGGGCGATGGAATTTCCCACCATGCAGTTCACGTTCCATCTGTCACTATTGCAGTTACAGCAAAGCTATACGTAACAGAAAAGTTATAATACTAATGCACTTGATTCACAGCTGAAATGTGAGATTTTTCAGATTGGATATCTAAAGAAAAAAGGAGCAGGCCAACAAATAAACGGTAGAGTGATAGTTGGCAAGAATTATAGTTTACAGTAATGGGCAATCAAAAAACTAATTTCCCAGTGTACATATCCTTTAACTGATCTGATATCACAGAGCAATTACGGTTCAGTGTCCATAATGGGGCCCATACATTAACAAATCCCGATTGTACGATAAAAATTTTCCCATTTGCCTGATCTAAAACTTTTCGGACAATGATCATCCATACACGAACTGATGTTTGTACGACTTTGGGATATTCTGATATGGTAATTCCTTGTAAAGTGGGTCTAAACCTGACCCAGGAGTTACCTGCATTAAGAATCTGTGGCTGAGAGTCACTGAAATCGACTGTTACTGAACGGTGCTGTTCCTCTGTCATCGCTAAACACAGGGACGTCATTGTACCTTCCTGGACCAGACCCTGAAGACTTGCTGCACTGATGAACCTGACACATACAAACACAGGAAAACAGGTGCCAACCACCGAGGGATAGCGTTTCAGGAAGGACCCCAATAAGGACAAACATTTTGTGTACAAAAAAACCACAGTGTTCTCTGCTTAAATGTAAAAGGTTACAAACTGCGTGCCTACAACAACCCTACTGGAACCAAATTACACAACAACATCCACAAGTTGCATTCTCCTTGGTAAACACTGTGAGGTTTGGTGTGTGCAAGTGACATTTCAGAGGACCTCCCCCTTAGTCATGGACCATGACTAAGGGGGGCGGTCCCCATAACGCATCGGATGACGGTGTTGTCAATTTTGTATGTGCAATAAAGTTGTTTTTATGGGAACCAGATGTGAAGCCTGATTTCCCAATAATACAGGAGCACCACTGCACTATTCCTGCAAGACTGTTTAACAGAGAGATAAAGTGATCCCAAATATGTACTGAAAAATCCTATTTACCTCTTTATTTCCTCTTGAGTTCTGTCGTCTGAATGTTTCACTTCCACGGGGGTGTAACTCAGAGCCTTGAGATAAGTAAATCATTCTGTAAGCACATAAACACTGCTGATTGGCTGCGCCCACGTATGTGACTATGCCATATACTCACTGCATGTAATAAATAGGCCAGTTTGTCCTGGAAAAGATGCACAACCCTTTGTATCGGCAGAATGGAAGCTTCAAACCAACTGCTTAGATGAGGCCTAACGTCAGTCTCCAAATTGTTCATCTACAGATGAAAAACACAATAAGCTTTATTTAATGAGGTGCACATTTTTGCCATTGCTATTAAAGGGGAAGCATAGCATGGTACATTAGAGCACAAGTATTACCTAGAGTATTGGTGGTCTGGACCCTCCCCCCTTGAGTAAGGGAGGCCTGGCCTATAGGATGATGCATTCTACAAAAAACTGGGTATTCCCATTGGCCAGTTCTCAGACTGAGGCTGGACCAGAGAGTGCAACTTTGAATAAGTATTGCAGGCAATCTAATTCAAGGACCTAGAATTTTAGGTTATCACCCTGGGTACATTAGAAGGAAGGAGGGTGTTTTATTGGGTATAATAATCTGCAGCAACAAGTTTAATGCTAGTTTTTAACCGGTCTACTGCTGTTAAGAAACATCTGATGCAAAGTTATAGCATTGGCAAGATTTGCACCTTATATTACATAAGGTTCACGATCATAACAAGGAATTACGCACCGTAATCCTCATTCTTCAATCCGTATATGGAGTAAATGTAATTCCCAAACCACCAAACACCAAGGAGAAGCATCAAAATCAAAGGTCGGTAGGGGGCCACATACGAAGTATCTTACCTGAGGATCCAGTTTGGCCCTTAAGGCTTCTGCATGTTTGTCCAGTTCCAATCTAAATGTGACTTCTTAAGGAAAGACAGTAACAGGAAGGGGAAGGCTACAATGGCACCACAGCTATATGGAGCAAAGCCAAACGAACCGCCTCTTTTAATACAAGGGTAACAGGAATGGAGGGGGGGGGAAGGGGGAAGGCTTGCATTTTTGCAATAGTGGTTTTCAATGGTGGGTTTACCACATGTCACAGAGCTCCAGCTCAGCTAGGCTACAGGCTATATGGAGGGCGCAAACATCCTCGTTAATTACATAGTTTTACAGGAAAAGAAAAGGGGAAGAAAGGGCTAAAAGGCAGGAAAACAAAGGCTAAAAGGAAGAAAAAAAGGGGAAGGGCGGGCGCTAAAAAGGAAAAGGGAAAAAGGGGAAAAAACTAAAGGGAAAAAGGGAAAAGAAGGGTGAAGGCTACAAAAGGTGGAAGAAAGAAGTAAAAGGCTAGGGCTAAATAAGAGGACTCGAAAGGGCTGGGCAGGGGCAAACAGAACAAGGGAAGGGGGGCCAGGCTTTAAAGGCTGAAAGGCTGGCTACATTGTAACGGGAAGACAGGCGGGCGGAACAAGAACTATGCAAATTTAGATAGACAAGTACAGGAGGGGAAAGGCTAGGCTACAGGTATAAATAAGGGGGAAGAAAGAAGAAAGGGAATGGCTATTGGCTTTTACAATGGGGGTTGGGTTTACCAGACAGCTATATGAGCAAACAGCCTCTAATACAGTAACTAGGAAGGGGAAGGCACATGGCACCACAGCTATATGGAGCAAACAGCCTCTAATACAGTAACAGAAGGGGAAGGCCTGGCTACAAAATAGCGGGGTGGACCACAGCCTATATGGGAGCTAAACAGCCTCTAAGACAGTTACGGAAGGAAGGGGAAAAGGGTAAGAAGAAGGCTAAAGGAACAAGGATTACTTCTGAGGCATTATTTTTAAGAAGGGCTTACAATGGCACCACAGCTATATGGAGCAAACAGCCTCTAATACAGTAACAGGAAGGGGAAGGCTACAATGGTACCACAGCTATATGGAGCAAACAGCCTCTAATACAGTAACAGGAAGGGGAAGGCTACAATGGCACCACAGCTATATGGAGCAAACAGCCTCTAATACAGTAACAGGAAGGGGAAGGCTACAATGTCACCACAGCTATATGGAGCAAACAGCCTCTAATACAGTAACAGGAAGGGGAAGGCTACAATGGTACCACAGCTATATGGAGCAAAACAGCCTCTAATACAGTACAGAGGGGAAGGCTACAATGGCACCCAAGCTATATGGAGCAAACAGCCTCTAACCAGTAACAGGAAGGGGAAGGCTACAATGGCACCAGCTATATGGAGCAACAGCCTCTAATACAGTAACAGGAAGGGGAAGGCTACAATGGCACCACAGCTATATGGAGCAAACGCCTCTGATACGTACAGGAAGGGGAAGGCTACAATGGCACCACAGCTATATGGAGCAAACAGCCTCTAATACAGTAACAGAAGGGGAAGGCTACAATGGTACCAACAGCTAATGGAGCAACAGCCTCTAATACAGTAACAGGAAGGGGAAGGCTACAATGGCACCACAGCTATATGGAGCAAACAGCCTCTAATACAGTAACAGAAGGGGAAGGCTCAATGGACCACAGCTATATGGAGCAAACAGCCTCTAATACAGTAACAGGAAGGGGAAGGCTACAATGGTACCACACTATATGGAGCAAACAGCCTCTAATACAGTAACAGGAAGGGAAGGTACACTGGACCACAGCTAATGGAGCAAACAGCCTCTAATACAGTAAGAAGGAGGCTACAATGGCACCACAGCTATATGGGCAACACCTCTAATACAGTAACAGGAAGGGGAAGGCTCAATGGACCACGCTATATGGAGCAAACAGCCTCTAATACAGTAACGGAAGGGAAGGCTCAATGGCACCACAGCTATATGGAGCAACAGCCTCTAATACAGTAACAGGAAGGGGAAGGCTGCAATGGTACCACAGCTATATGGACAAACGCCTCTAATACGTAACAGGAAGGGGAAGGCTACAATGGCACCACAGCTATATGGAGCAAACAGCCTCATACAGTACAGGAAGGGGAAGGCTACAATGGCCACACTCTATGGAGCAAACAGCCTCTAATACAGTAACAGGAAGGGGAAGGCTCAATGGTACCACAGCTATATGGAGCAAACAGCCTCTAATACGTAACAGGAAGGGAAGGCTACAATGGTACCACACACAGCTATATGGGCAAAACAGCCTCTAATACAGTAACAATAAGGGGAAGGCACAATGGCACCACAGCTATATGGAGCAAACACCTCTAATACAGTAACAGGAAGGGAAGGCTGCAATGGTACCACAGCTTATGGAGCAAACGCCTCAATACAGTAACGGAAGGAAGGCTGCAATGGCACCACAGCTATAGGAGCAAACAGCCTCTAATCTACAGTGAAGGGGAAGGCTACAATGGCACCACAGCATATGGAGCAAACACCTCTAATACAGTAACAGGAAGGGGAAGGCTACAATGGTACCACAGCTATATGGAGCAAACAGCCTCTAATACAGTAACAGGAAGGGGAAGGCTGCAATGGTACCACAGCTATATGGAGCAAACAGCCTCTAATACAGTAACAGGAAGGGGAAGGCTGCAATGGCACCACAGCTATATGGAGCAAACAGCTACTAATACAGTAACAGGAAGGGGAAGGCTACAATGGCACCACAGCTATATGGAGCAAACAGCCTCTAATACCATCTACTACATAATGACACGGTGTATTGTTATAACTATAACAGTGTTATATCTACCGTCTACTACATAATGACACGGTGTATTGTTATAACTATATCAGTGTTATATCCATCATCCATCTACTACATAATGACACGGTGTATTGTTATAACTATAACGGTGTTATATCTACCATCTACTACATAATGACACGGTGTATTGTTATAACTATAGCAGTGTTATATCTACCATCTACTACATAATGACACTGTGTATTGTTATAACTATAACGGTGTTATATCTACCATCTACTACATAATGACACGGTGTATTGTTATAACTATAACGGTGTTATTCTACTACATAATGACACGGTGTATTGTTATAACTATAGCAGTGTTATATCTACCGTCTACTACATAATGACACGGTGTATTGTTATAACTATAGCAGTGTTATATCTACCATCTACTACATAATGACACGGTGTATTGTTATATATTTTGTATCTATCAGCCATGGGATGGGAACAAAACACTTTTTTATAACATCCAGTCACAGTGCCCCCCGTGTTATTAACATCCCAGTCACAGTGTACCCCCGTGGCTATTAACATCCCAGTCACAGTGCCCCCGTGTGTATGACATCCCAGTCACAGTGTCCCCGGTTATGACATCCCAGTCACAGTGTCCCAGGTGTTATAACATCCAGTACAGTGCCCCCCGTGTTAAACATCCCAGTCACAGTGCCCCCGTGTTAAACATCCCAGTCACAGTGCCCCGTGTTATAACATCCCAGTACGTGTCCCCTGTAAAACATCCCAGTCACAGGTCCCCCGTGTTATAAATCCCAGTCACAGTGTCCCCGTGTTATAAACATCCCAGTCACAGTGTCCCCCGTGTTATAACATCCCAGTCACAGTGTCCCCCGTGTTAAACTCCCAGTCACAGTGTCCCCCGTGTTAAACATCCCAGTCACAGTGCCCCCGTGTTATAACATCCCAGTCACAGTGGCCCCCGTGTTATAACATCCAGTCACAGTGTCCCCGTGTTATAACATCCCAGTCACATGTCCCCGTGTTATCATCCCAGTCCAGTGTCCCCGTGTTATGACATCCCAGTCACAGTGTCCCCCGTGTTATACACCAGTCACAGGACCCCGTGTTAGACATCCCGTCACAGTGTCCCCCGTGTTGACATCCCAGTCAGTGTCCCCCGTGTTATGACATCCCAGTCACAGTGTCCCCCGTGTTATGACATCCCAGTCAGTGTCCCCCGTGTTATGACATCCCAGTCAGTGTCCCCCGTGTTATGACATCCCAGTCCGTGTCCCCCGTGTTATGACATCCCAGTCCGTGTCCCCCGTGTTATGACATCCAGTCCAGTGTCCCCCGTGTTATGACATCCCAGAGCAGTGTCCCCCGTGTTATGACATCCCGTCACAGTGTCCCCGTGTTATAACACCCAGTCACAGTGTCCCCCGTGTTATACATCCCAGTCACAGTGCCCCCCGTGTTATGACATACCAGTCACAGTGCCCCCGTGTTATAACATCCAGTCACAGTGCCCCCCGTGTTATAACATCCCAGTCACAGTGCCCCCAGTGTTATAACATCCCAGTCACAGTGCCCCCAGTGTTATAACATCCCAGTCACAGTGTCCCCCGTGTTATGACATCCCAGTCACAGTGTCCCCCGTGTTATGACATCCCAGTCACAGTGTCCCCCGTGTTATAACAGTGTCCCCCGTGTTATCCCAGTCACAGTGTCCCCCGTGTTATAACATCCCGTCACAGTGTCCCCCGTGTATAACATCCCAGGCACAGTGTCCCCGTGTTATAACATCCCCGTCACAGTGTCCCCGTTTTATGACATCCCAGTCACAGTGTCCCCCGTGTTATGACTCCCAGTCACGTGTCCCCGTGTTATAACAGTGGACCCCGTGTTCCCCAGTCACAGTGCCCCCCGTGTTATAACATCCCAGTCACAGTGCCCCCCGTGTTATAACATCCCAGTCACAGTGTCCCCCGTGTTATAACATCCCGGTCACAGTGTCCCCCGTGTTATAACATCCCAGTCACAGTGTCCCCCGTGTTAACATCCCGTCACAGTGTCCCCGTGTATAACTCCCAGTCACAGTGCCCCGTGTTATAACATCCCGTCACAGTGTCCCCCGTGTTATAACATCCCGGTCACAGTGTCCCCCGTGTAAACATCCCGGTACAGTGTCCCCCGTGTTATAACATCCCGTCACAGTGTCCCCGTGTTATTAACATCCCAGTCACAGTGTCCCCCGTGTTATAACATCCCAGTCACAGTGTCTCCCGTGTTATAACACCCAGTCACAGTGTCCCCGTGTTATAACATCCCAGTCAGTGTCCCCCGTGTTATGACATCCCAGTCACAGTGTCCCCCGTGTTATAACATCCCAGTCACAGTGTCCCCCGTGTTATAACATCCCGGTCACAGTGTCCCCCGTGTTATAACATCCCAGTCAGTGTCCCCCGTGTTATGACATCCCAGTCACAGTGTCCCGTTTATAACATCCCAGTCACAGTGTCCCCCGTGTTATAACATCCCAGTCACAGTGTCCCCCGTGTTATAACATCCCAGTCACAGTGTCCCCCGTGTTATAACATCCCAGTCACAGTGTCCCCCGTGTTATAACATCCCAGTCACAGTGTCCCCCGTGTTAAACATCCCAGTCACAGTGTCCCCCGTGTTATAACATCCCAGTCACAGTGTCCCCGTGTTATAACATCCAGTCACAGTGTCCCCGTGTTATAACATCCCAGTCACAGTGTCCCCCGTGTATAACATCCCAGTCAGTGTCCCCGTGTTATAACATCCCGTCACAGTGTCCCCCGTGTTAACATCCCGTCACGTGTCCCCCGTGTATAACATCCGTCACAGTGTCCCCGTGTATTAACATCCCAGTCACAGTGTCCCCGTGTTATAACATCCCAGTCACAGTGTCCCCGTGTTATAACATCCAGTCACAGTGTCCCCCGTGTTATAACATCCCAGTCACAGTGTCCCCCGTGTTAAACATCCCAGTCACAGTGTCCCCCGTGTTATAAACATCCCGGTCACAGGGTCCCCCGTGTTATAACATCCAGTCACAGTGCCCCCCTGTTTAAACATCCCAGTCACAGTGTCCCCCGTGTTATAACATCCCAGTCACAGTGTCCCCCGTGGATAACATCCAGTACAGTGTCCCCGTGTTATAACATCCCAGTCCACGTGTCCCCCGTGTTATAACATCCAGTCACAGTGTCCCCCGTGTTATAAACATCCCAGTCACAGTGTCCCCCGTGTTATAACATCCAGTCACAGTGTCCCCGTGTTATAAACCAGTCACAGTGTCCCCGTGTTATACATCAGTCACAGTGTCCCGTGTTATAACATCCCAGTCACAGTGTCCCCCGTGTATAACATCCCAGTCACAGTGTCCCCGTGTTATACATCCCGTCACAGTGTCCCCCGTGTTATGACATCCCAGTCACAGTGTCCCCCGTGTTATAACAGTGTCCCCCGTGTTATCCCAGTCACAGTGTCCCCCGTGTTATAACATCCCAGTCACAGTGCCCCCCGTGTTATAACATCCCAGTCACAGTGTCCCCCGTGTTATAACATCCCGTCACAGTGTCCCCCGTGTTATAACATCCCAGTCACAGTGTCCCCCGTGTTATAACATCCCGGTCACAGTGTCCCCCGTGTTATAACATCCCAGTCACAGTGCCCCCCGTGTTATAACATCCCGGTCACAGTGTCCCCCGTGTATAACATCCCAGTCACAGTGTCCCCCGTGTTATAACATCCCGGTCACAGTGTCCCCCGTGTTATAACATCCCGGTCACAGTGTCCCCCGTGTTATAACATCCCAGTCACAGTGTCACCCCGTGTTATAACATCCCAGTCACAGTGTCCCCCGTGTTATAACATCCCAGTCACAGTGTCCCCCGTGTTATAACATCCCAGTACAGTGTCCCCCGTGTTATACATCCCGTCACAGTGTCCCCCGTGTTTAACATCCCGTCACAGTGTCCCCGTGTATAACATCCAGTCACAGTGTCCCCCGTGTTATAACATCAGTACAGTGTCCCCCTGTTAAACATCCCAGTCACAGTGTCCCCCGTGTTAGAACATCCCAGTCACAGTGTCCCCCGTGTGATAAATCCCAGTCACGTGTCCCCGGTTAACATCCAGCACAGTGTCCCCGTGTTATAACATCCCAGTCACAGTGTCCCCGTGTATAACATCCCAGTCACAGTGTCCCCCGTGTTATAACATCCCAGTCACAGTGTCCCCCGTGTTATAACATCCCAGTCACAGTGTCCCCCGTGTTATAACATCCCAGTCACAGTGTCCCCCGTGTTATAACATCCCAGTCACAGTGTCCCCCGTGTTATAACATCCCAGTCACAGTGTCCCCCGTGTTATAACATCCAGTCACAGTGTCCCCCGTGTTATAACATCCCGGTCACAGTGTCCCCCGTGTTATAACATCCCGGTCACAGTGTCCCCCGTGTTATAACATCCCAGTCACAGTGTCCCCCGTGTTATAACATCCCAGTCACAGTGTCCCCGTGTTATAATCCCAGTCACAGTGTCCCCCGTGTAAACATCCCAGTCACAGGTCCCCGTTATAACATCCCGGTCACAGTGTCCCCCGTGTTATAAACACCGGTCACAGTGTCCCCCGTGTATAACATCCCAGTCACAGTGCCCCCGTGTTATACATCCCAGTCCAGGTCCCTGTATAACATCCCAGTCACGTGTCCCCCGTGTTATAACATCCCAGTCACAGTGTCCCCCGTGTTATAACATCCCAGTCACAGTGTCCCCGTGTTATAACATCCCAGTCACAGTGTCCCCCGTGTTATAACATCCCAGTCACAGTGTCCCCCGTGTTATAAACATCCCAGTCCAGTGTCCCCCGTGTTATACATCCCAGTCACAGTGTCCCCGTGTTATAACATCCCAGTCCAGTGCCCCGTGTTATAACATCCCAGGCACAGTGTCCCCGTGTTATAAAATCCAGTCACAGTGTCCCCTGTTATAATCCCAGTCACAGTGTCCCCGTGTTATAACATCCCAGTCACAGTGTCCCCGTGTTATAACATCCCAGTCACAGTGTCCCCCGTGTTATAACATCCCAGTCACAGTGTCCCCCGTGTTATAACATCCCAGTCACAGTGTCCCCGTGTTATGACATCCCAGTCACAGTGTCCCCCGTGTTATAACAATCCAGTCACAGTGTCCCGTGTTATAATCCCAGTACAGTGCCCCCGTGTTATAACATCCCAGTCACAGTGCCCCCCGTGTTATAACATCCAGTCACAGTGCCGTGTTATAACATCCAGTCACAGTGTCCCCCGTGTTATAACATCCCAGTCACAGTGTCCCCCGTGTTATAACATCCCAGTCACAGTGTCCCCGTGTTAACACCCCAGTCACGTGTCCCCCGTGTTATAACATCCCAGTCACAGTGTCCCCGTGTTATAACATCCCAGTCACAGTGTCCCCGTGTTAAACATCCGTCACGTGTCCCCGTGTTATAACATCCCAGTCACAGTGCCCCCCGTGTTATAACATCCCAGTCACAGTGCCCCCGTGTTATAACATCCCAGTCACAGTGTCCCCGTGTTATAACATCCAGTCACAGTGTCCCCCGTGTTATAACATCCAGTCACAGTGTCCCCCGTGTTATAACATCCCAGTCACAGGTTCCCCCGTGTTATAACATCCCAGTCACAGTGTCCCCCGTGTTATGACATCCCAGTCACAGTGTCCCCCGTGTTATGACATCCCAGTCACAGTGTCCCCCGTGTTATAACATCCCAGTCACAGTGTCCCCCGTGTTATAACATCCAGTCACAGTGCCCCCGTGTTATAACATCCAGTCACAGTGCCCCCCGTGTTATAACATCCCAGTCACAGTGCCCCCGTGTATAACGTCAGTCCCCGTGTTATACACCCAGTCACAGTGTCCCGTGTTATAACATCCAGTCACAGTGTCCCCGTGTTATAACACCCAGTCACCGTGTCCCCCGTGTTATAACATCCCAGTCACAGTGCCCCCCGTGTTAAACATCCCAGTCACAGTGCCCCCGTGTTATACATCCCAGTCACAGTGTCCCCCGTGTTATAACATCCCAGTCACAGTGCCCCGTGTTATAACATCCCAGTCACAGTGTCCCCCGTGTTAAACATCCCAGCTGTTTGTACATCTGCGCCGCGGATCGGCATCCATGATCACAGTGTTACCAACCTCAAAACTCAAACACGGAAGATTTCAATATAAGTTCTTGGGGGTTATCAATAAAAGGTTATCGTTTAAAAATGGTGCTAATTTTGCCCAACCAATCAAATTGTTATTAACATTTGAAAGCAAGACTGCATTGGTTGGGGCAAAATTTGCACCTTTTTTATTTGTATTGGAATAACCCTGTTTGTTTTGGAGGCAAGTTAAGTTCAGGAGGAGTTACCAAGAGCTCCAAGCTCTTCCTCCCCCTTGGAGCTCAGGATAAATTTAGGAGGTACAGTTCTTTTTAAATATGTTTTTTTTTTAAGAAAAATTACATTTCTAAATTAAATTTTAAAAAATGTTAACTTTGAAAAATGCAATTGGAAATTATAAAAAAAAAGAAATTTTAAAAAGTAAATGTCCAAATTTTACATTTTAAAAAAAAAAAGTAATAAAAAATTTTCAATTTTTTTTTTGTAAATTTAATTAAATTTTTTAAATTTGAATAATGTTTACAAAACGTTTTTTTAGTTTAAAACCCCTTATCCAGGTATATGACAGCCAAAACTACAAACCCACAATTCCTTTTGGTATGAGAGGAATTACTTGGAATATCATTTAAATGAACTTTTTTATTTCACTTTTTTAATTTCCAATGCGCAGTCGATGTTTAATTGATTTAAAGGAACATGCCTCCACATGGCATCCTCCGGCCTTAAACGCTGATCCAAGATGAGACTTTGGAGTTAACAATCAACAGAAGAGAGGGAGTGCAATAAGTGGAAAAGCCCCAGCTGAAAAGGTAAGAACTAGATATGCAAGCTCATAGACTAGAATTCCCAGCATGCTCTACTGGCTACATGCAGAGGATTACCAGGAGTTTGTCCTTTAAATTGAGAGAAAAATAAATTCTCGTTGGTGGCTGAGGGTTTAAGAGAACAAAACCCACCCAATAGGTTGTCAGGAATAGAATGTCCGAAACTGTCGCAAAATCGGTCCGCTCGAGGATTCGCGGATTTCGAATTTATTCCGCGATGAGGTGGACCCATAAAATGAAAAAAAATCCTCGACACATACAAGAAATCTCGTCATTTTGAAAATTTTCGAAAGTACGAAGGAAAAATCTGGGTTCGGAAGCGGAAGATCCGGACAAAAATCCGCCGTTATTATTTATAAATATTATTGTTATTGGATATGAGCCAAATTCCATTGATTGTATTTGTCTATGCATAATAAAATAGCATTGTATTCAGGTAGTGAACCTCCCCCAAAATAGGACGTTATGATTACCATAGCAGTGAAATTAGTACACTTAAATTAATCATATATACCTGGATATTATGGCTATGTGAACTATTTGCTGAGCTTGACAGATGTTAAGCAGATGAGCAGTTGCCAGCTGTCATAAGTCCTTGACTGACGGTGCAAACGAAGAGAGAAAGCTTGTACACCACATGCGGACACAGATCCGGCAGTACGGGGCGTTTTGTCAATGTGTGTATCCAGTCTGTCAGCTTTCAAAAATCTTCCCTGTGTGTACCTACCTTAAGGTGCTGCCAGGGACAAGGATATTAGTCAAAGTGGTGCACTGAGCATGTTTAACTCTTTAATTGGGTCAGTGACCCATCTGGAGGAGGGCTACCGAACTTCAGGAAAAGCATTACCTGCAAAATAAAACAGGGTATCTGCTTATTTCAGATGTAAAAATGACGCTATCTGCTAGTATGGACTCGATACAATCATTACAAAACATTCCCCCATTTAAGATTTAGTTCCCCTTAGGGTTTTATAATTGTGTTGAGACTTTTGATCTCATAGTAATTTAGTTAAAAAGTTGTATTTTGATGGAACATTTGTGACAGACAAACAATCTGAAGCTTAAACATGGTTATTTCTTCTCAACTACAAAGTTTAACTATCTCCATTTATTACTTATTAGGGGGGGGGATATAGAAAAATCCAATGAACACATAAGAAAATAAACCCAATTTCCATATTCTTATTCATTGGCTTTAACGATTCTTCTTTTCTCCGTCT
The DNA here is from genome assembly GCA_019447015.1 of Hymenochirus boettgeri. Lineage (NCBI taxonomy): Eukaryota > Metazoa > Chordata > Amphibia > Anura > Pipidae > Hymenochirus > Hymenochirus boettgeri. The sequence continues at coordinate 2,869,575 of CM033476.1, read as the reverse complement.
GTGGCTCTCAGCCCTCTCCATGAATGGTACCTTGCACGACCTTGCGTTTCTATAATAAAGAAGGTTGTTGCTATAAAATACTATAATAGTAACCGTCAGTAATGATGGCAATAGCGGGAATGAGAAAGGATTCTGGTGTATTGCTTGTAATAACCAAATTAAAACCACGAGTAATCACCGAAAGGCTCTCTGTCTATTGGCCGTTTACCATCTCGAAGGATAAATTATTGACCTTTATTCCCCTTTACTCGTGTTTGCTAGAAAATGTTTATTAAGCTCCGCCCCCTCTACCGGCGCGCTGCTTCTTTAAAGAACCTGACCAATTATAATTGTGAAGTGAAGAGTCTCATTGAACAATTAGAACTTCATTCATCTTACTATGTAATTACTGGAGGTTGGAAAAGTCCGATGATGAATTGAAGGTTAGTGGAAGGAACGTCCAATCTCCATCAGACGAGGGAACTGGCGCTTTTCTTTTATTTCGTGGGTAAAGACAACACGTCTAGGGGATGTGGAAACATCCTTATTGCACAACAGCATGTTAGAATGTGCGCTCTGTGCGTGATTGGTTCATTTACGTGAAAACTCGCACGGTTTGTTTGGTAATTTGCCGTTCCGTTATTTTTCTCCCTGTTTCTGACCCTTTCCCCCCAGTTAGTTTTAGGAGTACGTAAGTCCAAGCCGAGCAGTTGTTTAACCAGATGTACAACCCTGTAAGTCTCTTCTAATATCCTGTCATTTTAACTCATCCGCCGCCCGACACCGAATGGCTACGTGTAGCTATGTGCCATTCTGTCTGTACCATGACATAATGGTTCCTAATGCAAGTATCGCCCTCATGCCTGTCATTAAAGGACGTAAACAGTCTTCATAAGGGGAATAATAATTCAGATGCATATTTACTTGCCTTGTTGGGTCGAAGCTGCCAATTGTTTATCCAAGACATTGTAGTGTAAGCAAATAGACAAAAACATTCCTTATCTGTTTTTTATACAATTTTATAATTTATACATATGGGTGGGAGCGCCATATGGTTTCCCTTAGACGTACCGGATGAGGGTATAGGTTATGTTGTACAGAACATTACCTTCTCTGTATAGTTTATATTTATACATAGGGGTGGGAGCTGCCATATTGTTTCCCTTACAACAGTACAGTATGAGGGTATAGATTCTTTAGTAAAGAACATTCCTTCTTGTATATTTATAATTTATACCTAGGTGGAGATGCCATATTGTTTCCCTTAGACGTACAGTATGAGGGTATAGCTTATTGTGGTGTACAGAACATTTCCTTCTCTATATTTAAAATATGGGTGGGAGCTGCCATATTGTTTCCCTTAGACAGTACATTATGAGGGTATAGCTATTGTATGTACAGAACATTCCTTCTCTTCTATTTATACATATGGGTGGGAGCTGCCATATTTTCCCTTAGAAAGTACAGATGAGGGTATAGCTTATTGTGGTGTACAGAAACATTCCTCTCTGTATATTTATACATATGGGTGGGAGCTGCCAATTGTTTCCTTTTGACAGTAAGGTATGAGGGTTATTGAGATTATTGTAGTGTTACAGAACATTCCTTCTCTGTATAGTTATATTTATACATATGGGTGGGCAGCTGCCATTGTTTCCCTTAGACAGTACAGTATGAGGGTATAGCTTAGTGTGTATAGAACATTCCTTCTCTGTTATATTTATACAATGGGTGGGGAGCCTGCCATATTGTTTCCTTAGACCAGTAGATATGAGGGTGAAGCGTATTGTGTGTACAGAACATTCCTCTCTGTATATTTATACATATGGGTGGAGTGCCATATTGTTTCTCTTAGACAGTCTACAGTATGAGGGTATAGCTTATTTGTGTGTACAGAAATTCCTTCTCTGTATATTTATACAAATGGGTGGGAGATGCCATCATTGTTTCCCTTAGACAGTACAGTATGAGGGTATATAGATATTGTATGTACAGACCTTCCTTATCTGTATATTTATATTTATACATATGGGTGGGAGCTGCCATATTGTTTCCCTTAGACAGGAAGTATGAGGGTATAGCTGATGTAGGTACAGAACATTCCCTTCTCGTATTTTATACATAGGTGGGAGCTGCCATAGTGTTTCCCTAGACAGTACAGTATAAGGGTTTTAGTTATGGTGGTACAGAATTCCTTCTTTCTGTATATTTATATTTTATACATCTGGGTGGGAGCTCCATAGTGTTTCCCTTAGGACCAGTACAGTTGAGGGTATAGATTATGTATATGTACAGAACATTTTTCTCTGTATATTTATTATTTAAAATATGGGTGGGAGCTGCCATATGTTTCCCTTATGGTTTTCAGTTACAGTATGAGGGTATAGCTTATTGTATGTACAGAAAATTCCTTTCCTGTATATTTTATACTATGGTGGGAGCTGCCATATTGTTCCCTTTGACAGTTACCCAATATGAGGGTATTATAGCTTTATTGTATGTCCACAGAACATTCCGTCTCTGTATATTGTATAGTTATACATCTGGGTGGGAGCTGCCATATTGTTTCCCTTAGACAGTACAGTATGAGGGTATAGCTTTTTTGTATGTACCGACTTCCGTCTCTGTATATTTATATTATACTATGGGTGGGAGAGCGGCCATATGTTTCCCTTAGACAGTTACAGTATTGAGGTTGCTTATTGTGTGTACAGAACCTTCCTTCTCTGTATATTTATATTTATACATATGTGTGGGAGTGCCATAGTGTTTCCCTTAGACAGTCACAGTATGAGGGTAGTATAGCTTATTGTGTGTACAGAACATTCCTTCTCTGTATATTTATATTTTTACATATGGCGTGGGAGCTGCCCTAGTGTTTCCATTCGGACAGTACAGTATGAGGGTATAGTGATTGTGGACAGAACATTCCTCTGGTGTATCTGTATAAATTGTGTATATTTCCCTTTAATACATAAACGTAATCACCATCCTCCCTTCTATCTGTGCCTGTGGCGATCACAATACAGAGAGTTGCAGTTTGTCCCATCTACTTTCCTATGGGACGCTTCCCCAGCATGTTGCATGTATAAACACCGCTCGATCATTCTGTTAATCTGGATAACATTGTGCTTCTTGCTATGGTGACATTAAAAGGCAAGGGCCACCCTTCCCAAACTTTATACTTACCTCCCCCCACCTCTGGAAACCCTGACTCACGAACCCTTACTACTGTACCTGTTACCCCTTGGCATTCCTAACCTAGACACGCAACTATATCCTATTTAAAGCTGTTAGGTGTCCGACATGCGGACATTGGCGGACATGGATGGTTGTAACTTTATTTCAGGGACCCTGGGTAGTCAGTAAGGTTTGCGAGATCGGGGTTTTTTAGGGTTGGAGAAAGGTTAAGTCAGAAATTTTGTGGGAAGTGATATACTCTTGTCCCTTATAATTGGGTGTTTGTAGGACCTTTTCTCCTGTTTGTGTCATGTGACCACACAGGATTTGTTAACTCTGTATCCCATGTGTTCTCTTATCAGAGAGCCCTCTCTTATCAGAGCTGTCATCACATGATAATAATAAAATCGTAGTGTTAGCCCCACACGGCTACAGTATTTAAAGGCAAGTTACCCCTCAAATAAAAAATGGTATATAGCTAAATCACCCCCATATCCTATACTGCAATACTAGAAAGTTGAGAGATGTAGTCTACCTGCAATGCTGTATGATGTGTTTGGTAAGCTTGAAGCGTATCACGGCGGAAACCCTTTTGGAAGGGGGAGGTGAGAGCATCATTTGGCGCATACAGATTAGCCCTTCGCCTTGTCACAAAGTTGTGTAGTTTTTAGGAGGTGATATACCTAACATAATGTTCATTTGAGGGTTGTTGTGCCCCTTAATTCTCCCATCAGAGCCCCACCCACCAGATTGACCCCTTCCGTTGATGTGTCTCATGTTAAGTCTGGAATAAAATCCCACACTTTGGACCTTTGAATTTTATTTCCATGGACGTTTCCATCATTTAATCATCCAGCAAATAATAATCTTCCTTAGTGCAGAGACCAACACCAGGGCGTTCAGATAAAGATGACCCAGACGCAGGCTCAGTAATTAAAAGAAGAATTTATTCTCGTCTGTCAACATTTCCGTCCTCCTGGGATCTGTTTCCACAGGACTGAGTTATTCATTTGGATTCATTCCTTATTATTGCCTGATGAGTTTGTCTCTCCTAATTACTGGTCGTTTTACAATTTTTAACGTCCTCGTCCCCCTAGCGATAGGATAAAAGGTCTTTGGTTTATTTGCGCCTCCGGGGGCCTTTTAAGTTTTTAGGTAAAACCCTGTGCTGTGGGTGACGGCCATCCGGATAATAATAATTAGTTATTACCATGGATAGTCATAATAACAATTAATACTAATGATGACAGTATAATAACTCAATACAGCATGATATCCAGCTAATAATAACTAGAATATGGGCAGATAAAAACATTTGCCAGAAAATAACTTGATTATCTGATTGCCCTTTAAAGGTACAGGTACATTTCCCCTTAGATAAACCCCCACAGTAAGGTTTTACACATAGAGCCAGACCCAATAAAGTTCTTATCAGTTTAAAATGGTGCTAATTTGCCCCAACCAATCAGATGTTAGCTGTTAAATAATATCTGATTGGTTGGGGCAAAATAGCACCATTTTAAACGATAAGAACTTTTATTGAATAACCCTGAAAGACTTAAATTTCTTTGGTATTCGTGAACAGAGAAGTCGCTCAAAAATCAATCAGTCCCTGAGTCCAGGCCCCCCCAATAGATTGGCTTGGATCACGATTTGCGATCCCAATTACATATTTGGAGCGCATCGATCACCAATTATGGTCGTAGCCACCTGTATTATTGCAAGTGTGCATTCTGCGTGCGCTCAAGTGAGGCCAAGACCTTTAAGGATCAAAATGTGGCGGCGGTCCGTTCTATGTTATATTTTATTGTGGGGGGAACACGCCCTTTAAATAAGCCCCTTTTAATTTAAAAAAAATTATAGCGTCACTCTTGCCCCGAAACGTTTGACCTTGTGTGGGTGTTATGGCGTAAATAAACTTTTTTCATATATATCACGGTGGTAACAGGATTGGGTTTATTATTAAAAGATATATATATCTGCTATATATCGTTTTAACTTATTGTGCGGTTAATTAAATAAGTCCGAAATCTGATTCATTTACCGATTAGAAGTAAAACCTAAAATGCCAATTAGTAGTGAATTTACTCTGATCTGTAAGTGAAGTAAAAATGTATATGGAACGAAACAGGTAAAGGCAATTCACCCATGCTTTGGCTTGTATTGGAATTTTCTCTTTAAAGGGTATGTAGGGGTATTGGAATTTTACTTAAAGGTATGTAGGGGTATTGGAATTTTCTCTAAAGGGTATGGCAGGGTATTTATTGGATTTTCTCTTAAAGGGGGTATTATGTTGGCATTTTCTCTTAAAGGTTTTTAGTAGGGGTATTGAATTTTCTCCTTAAAGGGTATGTAAGGTGTATTGGAATTTTCTCTTAAAGTTATGTGAAGCGTATTGGAATTTTCGCTTAAAGGGTAGTAAGCGGTATTGGAATTTCTCTTAAAGGGGTATGTAAGCAAGGAGGAGGAAAAAACTGACTTCCAAACCCCTTTACAGAGAGTCGACAAATAGTTAATGAAATGGTTCTGTGAAATGAGTACATAAATCCATTGTGACAGGGGGGGGAACGCCGGACCGGAAGGGGTCATGGGAAAGAAAGAGGCCCCGGTTTATTGTATTTGATATGTTATTGAAAATGAATGCGGTTGGTCCAGTGCTGCGGCATCCAACGAGTGATCTTGTTCATTGGTTTATTGATATGAAATCTAAAATATAAGGGATTATTATATAAGAGTGGAATATGTTCTAACCAAATCAGGTTAACAAAGGTTTAAAAAAAGAAAAAGGTAATATCCGATTGGCTGTGAATTCACAGCACAATGTTTGCACCTCCTTTAAATAAGCTGATAGGACACTATAGGTGTTGATATAATTCTCTTCCTTTCCTTCCAAATGCACAAATTCCAACCTTCTTTCAGCCGTCTGGTATTATTCACTTTGTTTTTGTTTTGCGCATGTTGTGGAGTAGGTACCATAGGATTGCCGCTTGCATTATTTCCTTTTTTCTCCTTTATGCTGCTTGAAGGCTCCAGTTAGAAGTAATGAGAAGCAGGGGGTAGGCGCTGGCTACTTTTCTTCAAACCACTACTTTTTTTATGGTTTGTGTTTTTAATGTACGTAAACTATAAAGGTGACCTGTCCGGCATTGTGACTATTGTCTGTCCCTGTGCTTGTCCTTTATGTTTCTTGATGGTGCATGTGAAGTGTTTTTGTGGCTTTACCATGTTCCCTAGACTGTGTGATGTGATGTCGTATTCTAGAGACACCTAGAACAATCAATTACCTTATCCTTCCTGTGGTGCCTCTGATTTACAATTAACTAAATTACATGTGAGTAGTAAAAGGACTCGGACCGTAGAGACACCTAGAACCAATCATTACTTTTCCTCCTTGGTGCCTCTGATTTTACTAATAACTAAAGTACTGTGAGTAAAAGGACTCGGACCGTTAGAGGACACGTCCTAGAACCAATCATTACCTTGTCCTTCCTGTGCGTTCCTCCTGATTGTTACTTAATTAACTAAATTACATGTGGAGGTAGTAAAAGGTGACGCGGATCTTTAGAGACACCTAGAACCAATCATTACCTTGTTCCTTCCTGTGGTGCCTCTTGTTTACTAATTAACACTAATCATTACATTGAGCTAAAAAGGACTCGGACCGTAGAGACACCTCCTAGACCAATCATTACTTGTTCCTTCCTGTGGTGCCCTGATTATAATTAACTAAATTTAGCATGTGAGTAAAAGGATCGGGACACGTTAGAGACACCTAGAACCAATCATACTTGTTCGTCTTCCTGTGTTGGCCTCGGATTTTACTAATTAACAAATTACATGTGAGTAAAAGGACTCGGATCGTAGAAGACACATAGACCCAATCATTACCTGTTCCTTCCTATGGTGCCTATGATTTTATGATTAACTAAATACAGTGAGGTAAAAGGACAATCGGATCGTAGAGACCCTTAGAACCAATCATTACTTGTTCCTTCCGTGGTGCCTCTGATTTTACGATTAACTAAATTACATGTGAGTGTAAAGGACTCGGACCGTAGGAGACACTAGACCAATCTACCTTGTTCCGTCGGGGTGCCTCTGCATTTTACTAATTAACTAAATACAGTGAGTAAAAGGACTTCGGAGTAGAGACACCTAGACCAATCATTACCTTGTTCCTTCCTATGGTGCCTTGTATTTTATGATTAACTAAATTACATGTGAGAAAAGGCTCGGACCATAGAGACACCTAGAACCACTCATTACCTTGTTCCCTTCTGTGGTGCTCTGATTTTACTAATTAACATAAATTACATGTGAGTAAAAGACTCAGACCGTAGAGGACACCTAGAACAATCATTACCTTGGTCCTTCTAGGTGCCTCTGATTTACGAATTAACTAATTACATGGAGTAAAAGGACTCGGACGTAGAGACACTAGAACCAATCATTACCTTGTTCCTTCCTAATGGTGCCCTGATTTTTACTTTAATTAACTAAATTACTGGAGTAAAAAAAAAAAAAATTTTTTTGTTGGTTTTGTAAAACAAAAAAAAACAAAGGGGACTCAGACCGTAAGAGGAACCTAGAAACCAATCATTACCTTGCTTCCTCTGGTGCCTCTGATTTACTAATTAACTAAATTACATGATGTAGTAAAAGTCACTCGGACCGTGAGACACCTAGAAAACCAATCCATTACCTGATTCATTCCTGTGGTGCTCTCGATTTTACTGATAACTAAATTAATGTGAGAAAGGACTCGGACCGTAGGAGACACCTAGGAACCAAAAACAATCATTACCTTGTTCCTTCCTGTGGGCCTCTGATTTACTTGATTTAACTAAAGATACATGTGGAGTTGAAAAGGACTCGGCCGTAGAGAAAACCTAGAACCAATCATTACCTTGTTCCTCGTGGTGCCTCTGATTTTACTGATTAACTAAATTACATGTGAGTAAAAGGACTCGGACCGTAGAGACACCTAGAACCAATCATTACCTTGTTCCTTCCTATGGTGCCTCTGATTTTACTGATTAACATAAATTACATGTGAGTAAAAGGACTCGGACCGTAGAGAAACCAGAACCAAATATACCTTGTTCCTTCCGTGGGCCTCTGATGTTTTACTAATTAACTAATTACATGTGAGTATAAAAGGACTCGACCGTAGAGACACCTAGAACCAAATCATTACCTTGTTCTCCTGTGGTTTGTGTTTGCCTTGATTTCTACTCAATTAACTAAATTACATAGTGAGTAAAAGGACTCAGACAGTAGAGACACCTAGAAACCAATCATACCTGTTCCTTCCTATGGTGCCTCTGATTTTACTAATTACTACTAAATACATGTGAGTAAAAGGACTGCGGACGTAGAGGACACCTAGCACCAATCATTACCTTGTTCCTTCCTGTTTGGGGCCTCTGATTTTACTAATTAATAAATTACATGTGAGTAAAAGGACTAGGGACCGTATTAGCAGACACCTAGAACCAATCAATTACTTTGTTAATTCCTGTGGTGCCTCTGATTTGTACTAATTAACTAAATACATGGGAGTAAAGGACTCGGACTTAGAGGCACCAAGACACCAATCATTACCTTGTTCCTTCCTAGGTGCCTCCTGATTTTTACCCCTAATTAAACTAAAATTACATGTGAGTAAAGGACTCGGACAGTAGAGACACCTAGAACCAATCATTACCTTGTTCCTTCCTGTGGTGCCTGATTTTACTCCCACTAATTAACTAAATTACATGTGAGTAAAAAGGACTCGGAACCACACGAGACACCTAGAAACCAATCATACCTTTTGTTCTTCCTGTGTGCTATGATTTACTAATTAACTAAATTACATGTGAGTAAAAGGACTCGGACCGTAGAACACCTAGAACCATCATTACCTGTTTTCCTTCCTGTGGTGCCTTGATTTTACTAATAACTAAATTACATGGAGTAAAAGGACTCGCGCCGTAGAGACACCTAGAACATCATTACCTGTTCCTTCCCTATGTTGCCTCTGATTTTACTAATTAACTAAATACATGTGAGTGTAAAAAAGGGACTCGGACCGTAGAGAACCTAGGAACCAATAATTACCTTGTTCCTTCTTGGTGCCTCTGATTTTACGATTAACTAAATATCATGTGGTAAAAGGACCTCGGGACCGTAGAGGACACCTAGAACCAACATTACCTTGTTTCCTTCTATGGTGCCTCTGATTTTAATGATTAACTAAAATTACATGTGAGTAAAAGGACCGGACCGTTAGAGACACTAGAACCAATCATTACCTTGTCCTTCCTGTGGTGCCTCTGGATTTACTATTAACTAATTACATGTGAGTAAAAGACTCGGACCGTAAGGAGACACCTAGAACCAATATTTACTTTGTTCTTCCTGTGGTGTGCCTTGATTTAGTAATTAACTAAATTTACATGTGAGTAAAAGGACTCTGCGTAGAGAACCTAGAACCAATCATTACCTGTTCCTTCCTATGGGGCCTCTGATTTACTGATCACTAAATAACATGTGAGGTAAAAGGCTCGGAACGTAGAAGAGGACACCTAGAACAATCATTACCTTGTTCCTTCCTGTGGTGCCTCTGATTTTATAATTAACTAAATTACATGTGAGTAAAAGGACTCGGACGTAGGACACTATAAACCAGTCAATACTTGTTCCTTCATATGGTCCTCTGATTTTATAATTAACTAAAGGTACTGTGAGTAAAAGGACTCGGACCGTAGAGGAAACCTAGAACCAATCATTACCTTGTTCCTTCCTATGGTTGCCTACTGATTTATGATTAACTAAATTACATTGTGCTTGATAAAAGGCTCGGACCGTAGAGCGGGGGTGGGACCAGAGACACCTAGAACCAATCAATACCTTGTTCCTTCCTAGGTGCCTATGATTTTATAAGTAACTAAATTACATCGTGAGTAAAAGGAATCGGACCGTAGAGGCACCTAGAACCAATCATTACCTTGTTCCTCCTGTGGTCCTCTGATTTTACTAATTAACTAAGTACCATGTGAGTAAAAGGACCTCGGACCGTGAGACCAACAGAACACAATCATTACCTTGTTCCTTCCCTATGGTGCCTTGATTTTACTGCTTAACTTAAATTACATGTGAGTAAAAGGGACTCGACCGTAGAGGAAACCTAGAACCATCATTACCTATGTTCCTTCCTGTGGTCCTCTGATTTAATAATTAAACTAAATTACAATGTGAGTAAAAGGACCGGACCGCTAGAGACACCTAGAACCACTAATCATTACTTGTTCCTTCCTGTGGTGCCTCTGATTTAGTAATTAACTAAATACATGTGAGTAAAAGGGACTCGGACCGTTAGAGACACCTAGACCCAAATCATTACTTGTTCCTTCCTATGGGCCTCTGATTTTACTGATAACTAATTACATGGTGGTAAAAGGACTCGGACCGTAGAGTAGAGACCACTAGAACCAATCATTACCTCTTCCTTCCTGTGGTGCCTCTGAATTTTTACTAATTAACTAAATTTACATGTGAGTAAAAGGACTCGGACCGTAGTAGTAGAGACACCTAGAACCAATCAATTACCTGTTCCTTCCTATGGTCCTCTGATTTACTAATTAACTAAATTAAATGTGAGTAAAAGAGACTCGGAACCTAGAGACAACTAGAACCAATCATTACCTTCGTTTCCTTCCTATGGTGCTCTGATTCTACTGATAAACTAAATTACATGTTGTTTTGGTAAGTAATAGAGTAAAGTAAGAGTAAAGGACTCGGACCGTAGAGGACAACTAGAACCAATCAATACCTTGTTTCCTTCTATTGGTGACTCTGCTTTACTAATTTAAATAAATAATGTGAGTAAAAGGACCGGGACCGTAGAGACAACAGAGTAAACCAAATCATGTACCTTGTTCCTTCGTGGTGCTATGATTTTACTAATTATCTAATTACATGTGAGTAAAGGACCGGACCGTTAGAGACCTAGAAACCAATCTTTACCTTGTCCTTCATATGGTGCCTCTGATTTACTAAAAATAAATTACATGTGAGTCAAAGGACCGGACCGTAGAGACACCTAGAACCAATCAATTACCTTGTTCCTTTCCTATGGGGCCTATGATTTTACTAATTAACTAAATTACATCGTGAGTAAAAGGACTCGGACGTAGATGACACCTAGAACCAATCATTACCTTGTTCCCTTCTGTGGTGCCTCTGATTTTACTAATTAACTAAATTACATGTGAGTAAAAGGACTCGGATCGTAGAGACACCTAGAACCAATCATTACCTTGTTCCTTCCTGTGGTGCCTCTGATTTTACTAATTAACTAAATTCACACTGTGAGGTAAAGGACTCGGACCTAGTAGAGACACTAGAACCAATCATTACCTTGTGTTCTTTACATGGTGCCTCGAATTTTACTGATTAACTAAAATTACAGTGAGTAAAAGGCTCGGACCGTGAGACACCTAGAACCCAATCATTACCTTGTTCTTCCTATGGTGCCTCTGATTTACTCTGATTAACTAATTACATGCGGGTTAAAAGGGACCGGATCGTAGAGACACTAAGAACCAATCATACATTGTCATTCCTGTGGTTGCCTCTGCATTTTACTAATAACCTAAATTACATGTGAGTAAAAGGACTCGGACCGTAGAGACACCTAGAACCAACATTACCTGTACTTCCTGTGGTGCCCTCTGATTTTTAAAAATAAACTCCTAAATTACAGTGAGTAAAAAGGATCGGACCGTAGAGACACCTAGAACCAATCATACCTTGTTACCTTCTGTGGTGCCTCTGATTTTACTAATAACTAAATACCATGTGAGTAAAAGGACTCGGACCGTAGAGGAAACCCTAGAAACCAATCATTACCTGTTCTTCCTATGGTGCTTGATTTACTGATTACTAAATTACAGGTGAGAAAAAGACTCGGACCGTAGAGACACCTAGAACCAATCATACCTTGTTCCCTTCCTGTGGTGCCTTCTGATTATACTGATTAACTAAATTACATGGAGTAAAAGGGAATAGGACCGTAGAGACACCTAGAACCAAGTAAGTACCGGGTGCCTGCCTGGGGGGGTGCCTCTTGATTTTTACTAATAACTAAATTACTGTTGAGTAAAAAGAATCGGACCGTAGAGCACATAGAACCAATCATTACCTGTCCTTCCTATGGGCCTCTGATTTACTGATAACTAAATTACATGGGAGTAAAAGGACTCGGACGTAGAGACACTCAGAAACCATAATACCTTGTTCCTTCCTATGGTGACCTCTGATTTTACTGAGTAACTAAATTACATGTGAGTAAAAAGGACTCGGAATAGTAGATAGAGACACCTAGAAACCAATCATTTACCTGTTCCTTCCTGTGGTGCCTCTGATTGTACTAATTAACTAAATTAATGTGCGTAAAAGGAATCGGACCGTAGGACACCTAGAACCATTTTATGGAATTACCTGTTACTTCCTGTGGTGCCTCTGATTTTACTAATAACTACATTACATGTGAGTAAAAGGACTCGGACCGTAGAGGACACCTAGAACCAATCATACCTTGATTCCTCCTGTGGTGCCTCTGATTTTACTAATAATAAATTACTGTGAGTTAAAAGGACTCGGACCGTAGAGGACCCTTAGAAGAACAATCATTACCTTGTTCTTCCTATGTGCCATCTGCTTTTACTGCTTAACAAATTACATGTGAGTGTAAAAGGATCGGACCGTTTAGAGACACTAGAACCCAATCATACCATGTTCCTTCCCCCTGGGGTGCCTCTGATTTTACGATTAACTAAATTACATGTGAGTAAAAGGGACGGGACCGTTAGAGACACCTCGAAGACCAATCATTACCTTGTTCCTTCCTTGGTGCCTCTGATTTTACTAATAACTAAATTACATGGAGTAAAGGACTCGGACGTATAGAGCACCTAGAAACCATAATTAACCTTGTTCCGTCCATGGTTTGCCTCATGATTTACTGATTAACTAAAAATACATTGAGTAAAAGGACTCGGACCTTAGAACACCCTAGAACCAAATCATTACCTAGTTCTTCCTATGGTGCCTCTGATTTAAGATTAAAACTAAATTACATGTGGAGTCAAAGGACTCGGAACGGAACCCTAGAATACAAATAATACCTTGTTCCTTCCTATGTGCCTTGATTTACTGATTAACTAATTACAGTGAGTAAAAGGACTCGGACCGTTAGAGACACCTAAGAACCCAATCCATTACCTGTTCCTTCCTGTGGTGCCTCTGATTTTACTAATTAACTAAATTACAGTGAGTAAAGGACCGACCGTAGAGGACCCTAAACCATCATTACCTTTTGTTCCTTCTGTGGTGCTCTGATTTTACATTAACTAAATTACAGGTGGTAAAAAGGACTCGGAACGTAGATATAGCCACCTAGAACCAATATTACCTTGTTTCCTTCCTATAGGGCCTATGATTTTACGATTACTAAATGACATGTGAGTAGTAAAAGGACTCGACCGTTAGAGACCCCCTAGAACCAATACATTACTTGTTCCTTCCTATGGTGCCTCTGATTTTACTGATTAACTAAATTACATGTGAGTAAAAGGACTGACAGTAGAGACACCTAGAACCATCATGACCTGTTCCTTCCTTGTGGTGCTGCCTTGCCTCTGAGTTACTTTACTAACAAGGTAAGTAATAAACTCAGAGATTTTTACAATTTAGTTCTTCGTTAATGACAACAGTACCTTGTGTGTAACTAGGATCTTTAACGTTTCATTGTTGCTGCTGTATAGAAGGGATAACATTTACTTATGGAAAAAATTACCGAAATCTATATTTTGCCATATAAGAAAGGGAACTTTCCCTAACTTACTTGCCTTTTGTTAATGGAACTGCAGACCCGGGACATATGTTGTACAGATTGATAATGGATCAATAAGGCCAATACTGGTCTACAATGGTATTCTATTGTAAAAAAACCCAATAGAAGATTATAGCATTTCCTAAGGGACTATCAGTGAGACTTGGAAATTACCCAGCAGTCTCTCCTCCCCTATTTGCATCCCGAGAAAGGATCCGTAGTGCAAACTCTCAACTTGGTAGGTCCACGTTCTTGTTGGAAGCCGTACAAATAACATAAAATGCTCATTTACAATTTCTTTTTAATGGAGATTATAATATGTATTTTGAATATACTACCAAAGTCGTTAATCTTATTGTAGAGTAGTAACATCTATACTCACCAATGGACGTTAATACTTGTTATAAACGGGTAGTAGGACTAGAAATTGGCGTTATATTTTTTTTGCCTGTAGATTTTTTTTACAGTCCAGTCAGTTTTAAAGGCCCATGAAGGGGAAGAGAGATCTCGGATGAATCCGGACTTCTCAGGACAGGGTTAAAACAGTGGGACAATGGGTCTCGTACTACAGAGAAGAAGTCGCACAGGCCCAGTTTGAGGTGGACGCGCTTCTCAAACCTCAAGGAGGTGGAAAATGAGAAGAACGATCAAGACAAACACATCGCGGAAAATTGAAAGCGTATTGAAATATGCTGGGGGTTTAACTTTATTAGAGAAGGTTGGGATCCCCTCTCTTTGGGGGCAAGGCTATATTAGGATAATTTTACATTGTCACTCTCCTTTTCTACGCGTTTCGCCCTTTCACTTTAGCTGACAGAATCGAAAACGTATGCAAAGTTTTAATAGAATTTTGAATTATTAAACTGTTAAAGATTCTTCCCTTCATTGCTGTGGCTTAAACCTGTCATGTAATTTTTAATGAAAAAATATATCATTATATTAGTACACTTTCTGATGTCAGGCATTTTTGATTGGATTTACGACTGTTCATAGTCATGAAAGGCTTCGTCTGCATCTTACTATAGTGTTAGTTATCCCTGGTATATAAGAGGTTGTCAGTTTTTTTAACTGTAAGTGAGAGTCATTGATCAAAGGGTTTTGTTTTTTCTTTTGTTTCATGATTGTGGGATCAGCTCCGGGTGAGTAAATTCAACTTATTATTAATGCATGGGTGCAAAATCCAGGCAAATCTCCGGTGTTTGGCTCAGAGAGCATGCTGGGTTGTGCTTTACCTGCTCTGCATTCACAACTGCTCTGTGATCCAATTATTTTCTTTAAGGGTCCGCAAAATATTCTAGAACTTTCCTGAGCAGGAAGTAAGGACCAGTAAAGGATAAACTGTCGGTTTGTGTAATACAATGGGACGCTGTTATATTGCAGGTTTACATACTGTTCCTATTCCTATTGTACATTGTCAAAGGAGATGGGGCTTTTTACTTAGACCTGACAGAGTTAGCAAGAAGAATCCGTTTGGTAATGTTTGTTAGAAACTACAAACGTTGGAACTTGGAAATCACAATTAAACGCCAATCAAAGGGTTTCCGATTGGGTCAAGGGTCCCTTCTAATGAGATCACAAAAAAGCCTTTAGTGGAAATGTGTATAATGAAGGGGGGGAAACTAGGAATTTATATGGATGTGTGTATACTGAGTTTCTAATTCACCACCACCATGGATCTATAATTTAGCTTGGGGAGATCATGCTAATATAAGGCTGAGCAGGCTGCTTGTGATCGTTTCCACTGGGGTTTAATTGGTTGTTCCTTTGACACTAAGCCCCTTGTTTCTTTGATCATGGCAGTATCTGCAGGGAGACATTGCTGTTAACTGTCAATCTGCGCCCTGGGGCTTTACTTACGGTACATACAGAGTGGAATACTGGAGCCAACTGAGAGATCATTTAAGGTTCTGTGGACATTCAGTCAGATAAAACAGTCAGGCATCAGATTATCAGCGTCCATAAGATCCCTTGGGCCAAATGGTTGTAACTTGTCCTACAATAGTTGGGCCCCATGATTGCCATTTCGTTCTTTTGCATGGACCCTAATGTTTGTTTTTTAAAGGGATTAATGTCATCAAAATGATTGGTTTCGCAAAGTTAGATTAATCAAGTACATTTGGCCAGTCCCAAAATACTTATTATTAATTAGCTTATTATTTATTATTGATTACATTGCTTTTATTCTATTATTAGTATTATTTATTGGATGTTATTATCAAGTTGCTTTTATTATTAGGTTATTATTTATTGGTATGATTTATTACTATTGCTTTTATTATTAGTTAGTATTATTTATGGTATTATGATTTACTATTGGGTTTTTATTATTATTAGTATTATTATTGTTGGTAGATTATAATACTTATTGCTTTATTATTATTAGGAGTATTTATTGGTCTATTATTTATTTACTATGCTTTTATTATTATTAGTATTATTATTGGTATATTATATTACTATTGTTTTATTATTTTAGTATACTATTTATGGTATTATATTATTACTATCTTTTATTATTAGTAGTATTATTCATTGGTATTATGATTACTATGCTTTTATTATTAGTAGTATTATTTATTGGTATTATTATTTATTATTCTATTGTTTGTTTAGAGATACCTGCAAACTGAACCGATCGATAGTACTGAGTGTGGTACTGAGTGTGGTACGAGTGTGGTACTGAGTGTGGTATGAGTGTGGTAAGAGGTAGAGAGTTAACATTTGGGTTCCTTGTGACTGTTCTTTCCATTGTGCCTCGTCTGCACATGCTCAAGTTAATTTAAAAGCTCATTGAGGTTCGCAACCTGCCAAAAAAGGGAGGAGAACGAGGACAATACAGGAAGGCAGATGGAAACTTTGTACCCAAAATTCCCCTCGTTCGTAACGCTCGAGGGTGTCTGGCAAGCAATTTCTGGGGGGCCCCTCAGGCTTTACGATGGAGAGGGTTAATTGCAAGTGAGGTGTGAAGTTGAGTCTTTACTCAATGCTGACAAATCGCCTCCTGGAATTACTCCAAGGGCACTTATGATGATTGAGTGATAGAGAGATAGATTATGCAAATATATAGATATAGATGGCCAATTGAGTCCTGTATTCGCTTGTAGTCCCTTCCCCAATATGGCTGTGAACGACTCATGGCCAACGATCAAACTAGGTTCCCCAACAACCATCACCTGAACAACGGCCAAGACATCACTTCCATGCGTGATGAAGTCTTTGCAAACGACCGCAGTTCGTTGCCGAATTATGTATTGTGGTACCAGCCTTAAGATTCCGTCTCGTTAACCACTGAGATGTTCATATTTAGGTATTCATGGGTATTCAGTACAATTTCTGTTTTAGGATTAAATAATTGTCATGTGTAGGTGGAGTTTAGTGCTAAGGCAATTGTCGATCAATGTCCGTTAACACCACCCAGTCCTGTAGGAATCAGTAACAAGATGGCGCATACGTGGTAAGGACTGGTAACGCAGAGACTGTGTCACAGGATATTTTATTTTTGTTGGGTGTCCATTCCTTTAGTGGTCAGTGGGTATGTGTTGAAGTGCATGGTGGGAATTCCCTCTCCCAGTTTGGCAACGATCCCCGACACCGAGCACTACCTGCGGCAAACGGCCATTTCGCGAGAGATCATCCGTGTGTCTGCGTTCGGTTAGGGTCTCCGCCAGGCGGATCAACAAACGACCCCCAACCGAACGCATTCAATGGATTGATCTTGGCGGAAACAGCGTTTGCCGCATGTGCACTAAAATCATACAGATGCACGAACCTTTAGTCAAGAATTCTCGGGGCGGGTGATACGATCCTAAGAAAACAGAGAGATCACACCCATATATAGTCATTAATATGAGGTCAAAAAAGTATTCATTTCCGGCTACTACCCCAGGTCTGGCCTATATCCGTTCTGATTTATTTCACACTAGTGAGCAATAGGAGCGGGACACAAAAACCGTTCGTTTTTCTGGACTTGTGGCGGATTGTTGATGGTTTTCAGTAACCCCTCGAATGTATCGTGTTACTTTGGGAACCCTCAATGTATCGTTGGTTTTTTTAACCCTCGAATGTATATTGGTTTTCGGTAACCCTCGAATGTATCGTTTCCGTTTTCGGTAACCCTCGAATGTTGTAGCGTTGGTTTTCGGTAAACCTCGAAGATCGTTGGTTTTCGGTAACCCTCGAATGTATGGTCGTTTTCGGAACCTCGAATGTATTGTTCGTTGTCGGAACCCTCGAAGTATCGTTCGTTTTCGGTAACACTCGAATGTATCGTTCGCTTTCGGTAACCCTCAAAAGTTCGTTCGTTTTTTGGTAACCTCAAAAAGTATCGTTCATTTGTGTAAAACCCTCAAAAGTATGTTCGTTTTCCGTAACCCTCAAAAGTATCGTTCGTTTGCGGTTAACCATCGAAAAGTATTGTTCGTTTCGGTAACCCGAGAATGTCTCGTTCGTTTCGGTAACCCTCGAATGTATTCGTTCGCTTTTCGGTAACCCTTGGAAAGTATTGTTTGTTTCGCTAACCTAGAATGTATCGTTGGTTTTGGAACCCTCGAATGTATCGTTCAGATGTAGGGGGGTGATAACCATCGAATGTATCGGTCGTTTTCGGTTAACTCTCGAAATGTATCGTTCGTTTTTCGGTAACCATCGAAAGTATCGTTAGTTTTCGGTAACCCTCGAAAGTATTGTGCGTTTTACGGTAACCCCTCGAAAGTATCGTCGTTTTCGGAACCACTCGATGTATCGTTGTTTTCGGGAACCCTCGAAAGTATTGTGCGTAACCCTCGAATTGTCCGTAACTCTCGAATGTCGTTTGCGCAAAAACCTGACAATTGCCCCCCCCGCTCGTGTTTAAAGAAGAAGGTTTTAACAGGATTTGGTGATGAGTGACATGTTAACCAGACCATTTCCCAGGTGCCCCAGCCATTTACAGTAAGTTACCATTGTTAGTTTATCTGTAAATCACCCGGGGACTTTTCGAACTCTCCACTCCCCAGGACTTTTAAATGGGTACGAATGCGCTTTCACATTTTTGAACGTTCGCCCATCTCTAGTGAGCAATATGTAGCAAATGCCAAGTCATTTTCAGAGCAAAATGCAAATACTGTAATGTTTTGGTGCTGGAATAGGATAGAGATATACAGTGGAGTTATTCAATAAAAGTTCTTATCGTTTAAAATGTGTTGCCCAACCATCAGATGTTATTAAACATTTGAAAAGCTAACATCTGATTGGTTGGGGCAAATTAGCGCACATTTTTAACGATAAGAACTTTTATTGAATTCCCTGATGGGATTTTACCCCCATAATATATGGACATAAATCATTAATTAATCCACGGTATTAAATTCGGTCGTAGTGTGAATTTGTTTACGCAACCGACAATTCGATTTGGGCAGACGGAATTGCACTCGAACTGCAGTGCCGACAAAGGCGTTGACGTCACTCCGAAAGGTGCGGGAATACCCCTACACCTGAAGCGCTAATAACGGGATTTACCTTATTAATTCATTCGTTATGTATGGCCACACGTCATAGCTTAATGGGAATTCAATCTCGCTTCATCTCCGTTACTAGATCTGTTTACTTTGTTTCTTGTATCCCTGAATTCATTTTTACCCTTTAAAATATATGAAACATCAAATAATCCCACAAACATATGGAGGAGGAAAGGTGTAGAGTTTAACATAACGAGTCTGGGACCTCAGTGTAGAGTTTAACATACCAGAGTCTGGACCTCGGTGTAGAGTTTAACATCACCGAGTTGGACCTCAGTGTAGAGTTTTAACAATACCGAGTATGGACCTCAGTGTAGAGTTTAACATACCGAGTCTGGACCTAGGTGTAGAATTAGAGGTTTAAACGACGAGTCTGGACCTCAGGGTAGAGTTTTTAAATAGAGTTGGACCTCAGTGTAGCGTTTAACATACCGAGTCTGGACCTCAGTGTAGAGTTTAACATACCGAGTCTGGACCTCAGTGTAGGAGTTTAACATACCGAGTCTGGACCTCAGTGTAGAGTTTAACATACCGAGTCTGGACCTCAGTGTAGAGTTTAACCAACCGCGTCTGGACCTCGTTGTTGTAGCGTTTAAACATACCGAGTCTGGACCTCAGTGTAAAGTTAACATACCGAGTTGGCCTCGGAGTGTAGAGTTTAACATACCGAGTCTGGGACCTTCGTGTAGGGTTTAACATCACCGGAGTCTGACCTCAGTGTAAGAGTTAACATACGAGTCTGGACCCAGTGTAGGTTTAAACATACCGGAGTTGGACCTCGGTGTAGAGTTTAACATACCGAGTTGGATCAGTAAGTACATACACGATGTTAGAGTTAACATACGAGTCTGGACCTCAGTTTTGTAGAGTTTAACATACCGAGTCTGGACCTCAGTGTAGAGTTTAACATACCGAGTCTGGACCTCAGTGTAGAGTTAACTCAGGCGACCGTTTAGTTTAAATACGAGTCTGGACCTCAGTGTAGAGTTTAACATACCGAGTCTGGACCTCAGTTGTAGAGTTAACATACCGAGTCTGGAACCTCAGTGAGAGGTAAAATTACCGAGTATGGACTCGGTGAGTGTAGTTTAACTCACGAGTATGGATACCTCAGGTGTAGAGTTTAAACATACCGAGTCTGGACCTCAGTGTAGAGTTTAACCTACCAGCTAGGACTCGTGTGTAGAGTTTAAACATACGAGTCGTGGACCTCAGTGTTAGAGTTTAAATACCAGAGTCTGGACCTCAGTGTAGAGTTTAACATACCGAGTACTGGACCTCGTGTAGAGTTGTTAACATGACCGAGTCTGGACCTCAGTGTGAGGAACACGATTGACCTCAAGGTTTAACATACGAGTACGGACCTCAGTGTAGGAGTTTAACATTACACTGCCTCGAAGTTTAACGGTGGACCTCAGTGTAGAGTTTAACACACCGAGTCATGGACCTCAGTGTAGAGTTTAACATTACCGAGTCTGGACCTCCAGGTGAGAGTTTAACTACGACCGCACAAGTGGAGTTATACCGAGTCTGGACCTCAGTGAGAGTTTAACATACCGGTCTGGACCTCATGTAGGTTAGAGTTAACATACCGAGTCGGACCTCAGTGTAGAGTTAACATACCGACGTCTGAGACCCTCAGGTTAGAGTTTACACATACCGAGTCTGGACCTCAGTGTAGAGTTGAAACCCATACCGGAGTCTGGACCTCATGAGTAACCGTCGGACGCAGTGTATTAACATACCGAGTCTGGACCTCGGTTCGAATGAGTTTAACATACCGATCATGGCTCAGTGTAGAGTTTAACATACGAGTCTGGACCTCGTGTTTAGAGTTAACATACCGATCCTGGACTATGTTTGTTGTAAGTTTAACATACCGGAGTTCTGGACTCAGTTAAGTTAAATACCGAGTCTGCGACCTCGGTTTAAAGGTGTTAGTGAGTTGTTGTAATTAACAGAATAGAGTCTGACCTCAGTGTAGGAGTTTAACAATACCGAGTCTCGACCTCAGTGTAGAGTTTTTAACGTACCGAGTTCTGGACCTTGTTTCGGTGTAGAGTTTAAGATACCGAGTCTGGACCTCAGTGTAGAGTTTAACATACCGAGTCTGGACCTCAGTGTAGAGTTTAACATACCGAGTCTGGACCTCGGTGTAGAGTTTAACATACCGAGTCTGGACCTCAGTGTTAGAGTTTAAACATACCGAGCTGGACCCTCCGGTGTAGAGTTTAACCATACCGAGTCTGCGACCTCAGGTGTAGAGTTTTAAAACCGAGTCTAAAATCTCAGTTGAGTTTACATGGGGACCTCAGTGTAGAGTTTAACATACCGAGTTGGACCTCAGTGTGTAGGTTTAACATACCGAGTCTGGGACCTCAGTGTAGGAGTTAACATACGAGTCTGGACCTCAGTGTAGGAGTTAAACATACGGAGTCTGGACCTCAGTGTAGCAGTTGTTCACATACCGAGTGGACCTAGGTGTAGAGTTTAACATACCGAGGCTGGACCTCGGTTAGAGTTTATTACATTACCGAGTCTGGAACCTCATGTGTAATTGAGTTTAACATACCGAGTCTGGACCCTCGTTGTTGAGGGTAGAGTTTAACATACCGATCTGGACCTCGGTGGTGAAGCGAGTTTAACATTACCGAGTCTGGACCTCTTTGGTTGTAGAGTTTAACATACCGAGTCTGGACCTCAGTGTAGAGTTTAACATACCGAGTCTGGACCTCAGTGTAGAGTTTAATATACCGAGTCTGGACCTCAGTGTAGAGTTTAACATACCGAGTCTGGACCCTCTGCTTACATGAGCTGAACTGATAAGATAATTTAGGGGGTAACTGTTCATTTCCAATGAGGCAGGAGACAGGGGAAGTTTTCCAGAGAAATCAGCTAATTTATGGGAGTTAATAGATAAATGTTCATCCATTCGCAGGTCCTGCCCTGCTGGAGATATTTGCTCTGTATGACATGTCTATGGGACTCTGTAGGATGACGAATGGCCAGGCAGTAATGAATACCATGTATTTACATTAAGATAACCAATCACAGGACTTTCAGTGTCTCATGTTATTAAAGGGAATCTCGGGGCGGGATCGTATTTCCCGGAAAATTAACCGGTTAAGGTTTGGTTCTGTTATTTTGACTTTACGTAATGTGAAGGATGAAGATATAAAGGCAGGGGACTTTGTTTTTTCTTGTACGAGGCTGCCGTGCGATTTCTACCATCTACTACATAATGACACGGTGTATTGTTATAACTATAATGGTGTTATATCTACCGTCTACTACATAATGACACGGTGTATTGTTATAACTATAACGGTGTTATATCTACCATCTACTACATAATGACACGGGTGTATGGTTATTAAACTATAGCGGTGTTTATTACATCTACACATATGACAGGGTGTATTGTATATATACGGTGTATATCTACCATCTACTACATAAGACACGTGTGTATGTTATAACTATAGCAGTGTTATATCTACATCTACTACATAATGGACATGGTGTATTGTTATAACTATAGGTGTTATATCTACCGTCTACTACATAATGACACGGTGTATTGTATAACTATAAGGGCAGTGTTTAATTACGTCTACTACATAATGACATGGGTATTGTATAACTATACGGTGTTATATCTACCGTCTACTACATAATGACACGGTGTATTGTTATAACTATAACGGTGTTTATATCTACCATCTATACATTAATGGACACGTGTATTGTATAACTCGTAGCAGTGTTATACTACCGTCTACTACATAATGACATGGTGTATTGTTATAACTATAAGGTGTTATATCTACCATACTACATAATGACACGGGTATGTTATAAACTATAGCGGTGTTATATCTACCATCTACTACATAATGACACGGTGTATTGTTATAAACTATATACGGTGTTATATCTACCATCTACTACATAATGACACTGTGTATTGTTATAACTATAACGGTGTTATATCTACCATCTACTACATAAGGACACGGTGTATTGTTATAACTATAACGGGTTATATCTACCATCTACTACATAATGACACGGGTGTATTGTTATAACTATAGCGGTGTTATATCTACCCATCTACTACATAATGACACGGGTATTGTTATAACTATAACGGTGTTATATCACCATCTACTACATAATGACACTGGTTGTATTGTTATAATATAACGGTGTTATATCTACCATCTACTACATAATGACACTGTGTATTGTTATACTATAGCAGTGTTATATCTTACCATCTACACATAATGAACACGGTGTATTGTTATAACTATAACCGGTGTTTATCTACCACTAACTACATAATGACACTGGTATTGTTATAACTATAGGCTGTTATATCTACCATTACTACATAATGACACGGGTATTGTTATAACTAAACGGTGTTATATCTACCATCTAATACATAATGACACGTGTATTGTTATAACATATAGCAGTGTTATATCTACCATCTAACTACATAATGACCACGGTTGATTGTTTATAACTATAGAGGTGTTATATCTACCATCTACTACATAATGACAGTGTGTATTGTTCTAAACTATAGCGGTGTTATATCTACCAGTTACTACATAATGACACGGTGTATTGATAAACTATAACGGTGTTATATCTAACATTACTACATAATGACACGTGGATTGTTAAACTATACGTGTTATATCTACCATCTACTACATAATGACACGGTGTATTGTTATAAACTATAGCGGTGTTATATCTACCGTCTACTACATAATGACACGGGTGTATGTTATAACTATAACGTGTTATTATCTACATCTACTACATAATGACACTGTATTGTTAAACTATAGCGGTGTTATATCTACCTCTACTACATAATGACACGGGGTATTGTTATAACTATAAACGATGTAATCACCATTACTACATAATGACACGTGGTGTATTGTTATAACTATATAGCGGTGTTATATCTACCATCTACTAATAATGACACGGTGTATGTGTATAACATATAACGTGTGTATATCTACCATCTACTTACATAATGACAAGTGTATTGTTATAACATAACGCTGTTATATCTACCATCTACTACATAATGACACGGTTGTTATGTTATAACTATACATGGTGTATATCTACCATCTACTACATAATGACACGGTGTATGTTATAACTATAACGATGTTATATCTACCATCTATACATAATGACACTGGGTATTGTTATAACTATAACGTGTTATATCTACCGTCTACTACATAAGGACACGGTTTTGTATTGTATAACTTAACGTGTTATATCTACCATCTACTACATAATGACACGTGTGTATTGTTATAAACTATAGCGGTGTTATATCTACCGTCTACTACATAATGACACGGTGTATTGTATAACTATAACGTGTTATATCTACCATCTACACAGAATGAATGTGTATTGTATAAACTATAACGTGTATATCTACCTCTACTACATAATGACACGGGGTATTGTTTAAACTATAAGGTGTTATACTACCATCTACTACATAATGACACGGTGTAGTGTTATAACTATAACGGTGTTTTATCTACCATTACTACATAATGACACGGTGTATTGTTATAACTATAACGGTGTATATCTACCATGTCTATACATAATGACACGGTTGTATTGTTATAACTATAACGGTGTTTTATCTACATCTACTACATAATGACACGTGTATGTGTATAACTATACGGTGTTATATCTACCGTCTACTACATAATGACACGGTGTATGTTAGAATATAACGGTTTATATTACCATTACTACATAATGACAGGTGTGTTATAACTATACGGTGTTATATCTTACCATCTACTACATAATGACACGGTGTATTGTATAGAACTATAGCAGTGTTATATCTACCATCTACTACATAATGACACGGTGTATGTTATAACTATAGCAGTGTTATATCTACCATCTACTACATAATGACACGGTGTATTGTTATAACTATAGCGGTGTATATCTACCTCTACTACATAATGACACGGTGTATTGTTATAACTATAGCGGTGTTAAATCTACCGTCTACTACATAATGACACGGGTATGTTAATCTATAGCGGTGTTATATCTACAATCTACTACTAATGACACTGTGTATGGTTATAACTATAACGGTGGTTATATCTACCGTCTACTACATAATGACACGGTGTGTATTGTTATACTATAGCGGTGTTATATCTACCCATCTACTACATAATGACACTGTGTATTGTTTATAACTATAGCGGTTATATCTACCGTCTACTACATAATGACACGGTGTATTGTATAACTATAGCGGTGTTATATCTACCATCTTACTACATAATGACAGGTGTATTGTTATACTATAGCGGTGGTTATATCTACCATCTACTACATAATGACACGGTGTATTGTTATTCTATAGCGGTGTTATATCTACCTCACTACATAATGACACGGTGTATTGTTATAACTTATACGGTGTTATATCTACCATCTACTACATAATGACACTGTGTTTGTTTTATAACTATAGCAGTGTTATATCTACCGTCTACTACATAATGACACGTGTATTGTTATATCTATAGCGGTGTTATATCTACCCATTACTACATAATGACACGGTGTATTGTTATACTATAGCGGTGTTATATCTACCATCTACTACATAATGACACTGTGTATTGTTATAACTATAGCGCGTGTTATATCTACCACTACTACATAATGACCGGTGTATTGTTATAACTATAGCGGTGTTTATCAATCTTACTAATAGACACGGTGTATTGTTATAACTATAACGGGTTATATCTACCATCTACTACATAATGACACGGTGTATTGTTATAACTATAACAGGTGTTATATCTACCATCTACATACATAATGACACGGTGTATTGTATAACTATAACGGTGTTATATCTACCAGTCTTACTACATAATGACACGTGTGATTGTTATAACTATAACGGTGTTATATCTACCATCTACTACATAATGACACGGTGTATTGTTATAACTATAGCGTGTGTTATATCTACCTACTACATAATGACACGGTGTTGTTATAACTATAGCGGTGTTATATCTACCTCTAATACATTAAGACACGGTGTATTGTAAACTATAACGGTGGTTATATCTACCGTCTACTAAATAATGACACTGTGTATTGTATAACTATAACGGTGTTATATCTACCATCTACTACATAATGACACGGTGGATGGTTATAACTATACGGGGTTATATCTACCATCTACTACATAATGACACGGTGTATTGTTATAACTAAGCGGTTTATATATTACCATCTACTACATAATGACACTCTGGTGTAGTGTTATACTATAACGGTGGTATATCTACCATCTACTACATAATGACACGGTGTATTGTTATAACTATAGCGGTGTTATTCTACCATCTACTACATAATGACACTGTGTATTGTTTTAAACTATCGGTGTGTTCTATACCATCTACTACATAATGACACTGGTATTGTTATAACTATAACGGGTTATATCTACCGTCTACTACTAGACACGGTGTATTGTTATAACTATAACGGTTGTATATCTACCATCTACTACATAATGACACGGTGTTGTATTGTTATAACTATAGCAGTGTTATATCTACGTCATAATAATGACACGGTGTATTGTTATAACTATAACGGTGTTTATCTTACCGTCTATACTAATGACACGGTGATTGTTATAACTATAGCGGTGTATATCTACCATCTACTACATAATGACACGGTGTATTGTTATAATATTACGGGTTATATCTACCATCTACTACATAATGACACGGGTATTGTTATAACTATAACAGTGTTATTCTACCATCTACTACATAATGGACACGTGTATGTATAACATAACGGTGTTATATCTACCATCTACTACATAATGACACGGGTTGTATTGTTAACTATAGCGGTGTTATATCTACCAATCTACTACATAATGACACGGTGTATTGTTATAACTATAAACGGTGTTATATCTACCATCTACTACATAATGACACTGTGTATTGTTATAAACATATAGCGTGTTATATCTACCTCTACTACATAATGACACGGTGTATTGTTATAACTTATAACGGTGTTATATCTACCATCTACTACATAATGACACGGTGTATGTTATAAATATAGCAGTGTTATATCTACCATCTACACATAATGACACGGTGTATTGTTATATCTATAACGTTGTGTTATCTACCATCTACTAAATAATGACACGGTGTATTGTTATACTATAACGGTGTTATATTCTACATCTACTACATAATGACACGGTTGTATTGTTATAAACTATAACGGTGTATATCTACCATCTACTACATAATGACACGTGTATTGTTATAACTATAGCAGTGTATATCTACATCTACTACATAATGACACGGTGTATTGGGTATAACTATAACAGTGTTATATCTACCATCTACTACATAATGACACGGTGTATTGTTATAACTATAGCGTTATATTACCATTACTACATAATGACACTGTGTATTGTTATAAACTATAGCGTGTTATATCTACCATCTACTACATAATGACACGGTGTATTGTTATAACTATAAGCAGTGTTATATCTACCATCTACTACATAATGACACGGTTTGTATTGTTATAAATATAGACGGTGTTATATCTACCGTCTACTACATAATGACCGGTGTATGTGTTTTAATTTAAATATGCGGTGTTATATCTACCGTCTACTACATAATGACACGGGTGTATGTTATAACTATACGGTTATATCTACACATCTACTACATAATGGACGGTGTTTTGTTATAACTGCTGTTTAGGTTATATCTACCGTCTACTACATAATGACACGGTGTATGTTATAACTATAACGGGTTATGATCTACCATCTACTACATAATGACACGGTGTATTGTTATAACTATAGCAGTGTTAATCTACCATTACTACATAATGACACGGTGTGTATGTTATAACTATAGCGGTGTTATATCTACCATCTACTACATAATGACACGGGTGTATGGTTATAACTATAGACGGTGTAATTCTACCTCTACTACATAATGACACGGTGTATTGTTATAACTATAGCGGTGTTATATCTACCAGTCTATACATAATGACACGGTGTATTGTTATAACTATAGCAGTGTTATATCTACCATCTACTACATAATGACACGGTGTATTGTTATAACTATAACGTGTGTTATATTCTACCACTATACATAATGACACGGTTGTATTGTATAACTATAATGTGTATATCTACCATCTACACATAATGACACGTGTATTGTTATAACTATAACGGTGTTATATCTACCATCTACTACATAAGGACACGGTGGATTGTTATAAACTATAGCGGTGTTATATTCTCACCGTACTACATAATGACACTGTGTATTGTTATAACTTAAAGCGGTGTTATATTCTACCATCTACTACATAATGACACGGTGTTTGTTATAAACTATAAACGGTGTTATATCTACCGTACTACATAATGACACGGTGTATTGTTATAACTATAACTGTGTTATATCTCCATCTACTACATAATGACCGTGTATGTTATAAACTATAGCAGGTGTTATATCTACCTCTACTACATAATGACACGGTGTATTGTTATAACTATAGCAGTGATATACCTCTACTACATAATGACACGGGGTATTGTTATAACTATAGCAGTGTTATATCTACCATTCTAATACATAATGACACGGTGTATTGTTATAATATAGCGGTGTATATCTACCGTTACTACATAATGACACGGTGTATTGTTATAACTATACGCAGTTTATATCTACCATTCTACTAATAATGAACGGTGTATTGTTATAACTATAGCGGTGTTTATATCTACCATCTACTACATAATGACCACGGGGATGGTATTTGTCGTTATAACTATAGCGGTGTTATATCTACCGTCTACTACATAATGACACGGTGTATTGTTATAACTATAACGGTGTTATATCTACCGTCTACTACATAATGACACGGTGTATTGTTATATCTATAGCGGTGTTATATCTACCATCTACTACATAATGACACGGCGTATTGTTATAACTATAACGGTGTTATATCTACCGTCTACTACATAATTCACAGTGCCCCCCGTGTTATAACATCCCAGTCACAGTGTCCCCCATGGTGTCCCGGTGTCTGTGACTCACCCCCCGGCCCGGTAGACATATAGACAGTGGTGGGCGGTTGTGTTCGGTGTCTCGGTAGGTTCATCTCCCTCCGCGGACTCGGTCAGTGAATTGGTGTCTCGGTAGGTTCATCTCCCTCCGCGGACTCGGTCAGTGAATTCTGACTCTGCAGCATCTCCAGTGATAACCGGAAATAAACAAACTGGGTCCGTGGGAAATTCCGTCCTACCGGATCCTACAGACCAGACACAAGGTTCCGCTTCCGGTCACAGACAGAACAGCGACACCTGCCGGCCGGACTGACATCACCACAATACACAGTCCGTCCCCAGTCCCCAGATTAGCTTTCCCTGGGTGTAATCCAGCCCGAGGAGAACCCTAGGGATTCGCTGCCCTGATAGAGAATAATGATACTAACAATCCTTTCTATTTTATTAACTCTACTCCGAATAAAGGTAAAACCGCCCAAATCCAAGATGGCGACAACGCACCCAAAACCACTCCAGCTAGTGGGCGGTACCTCGCAGTTCCCGCCCGTGCCGCACTGCTTGTCGGGAGAAGAGGCTGAGCTCGCTGCGGCGCCATCTTGTTCTTTCGCTGTTTGAGGCCTCGGACCGGACTAGATCGGCTTCTCTGCCTGGTACAATGGGAAGGAAGAAGAAGAAGCAACTGAAGCCCTGGTGTTGGTATCCTTACCGTGCGGGGAGAAGGGATTGGATCCGGGTGGGTGGGGGGATTGGAGACCCGGCCCGCGGATATTCATGGCTGTGGCCTCCCCATCGCTATCACATCCGCCGGTCGGTGCCTCGTGCACACGTTCGATGTCGAACCCGATGAGCGGCTGTTTCGGCCGATAATCGCAAGTGTGTATTCGGTCGGGCGACTGATGACAATGAATGGAATTACAGGGGTCGGTCAATTAGAGATGGATTAAGATCATAAGGGGCCCAAGGAAGAGCCATTATTTAGGGCCCCCTTTTTTGCTACATCTATTGTATAGACTGTAATTTTGCTTCTGAAGCTGGGCCCCCAGGGGTTTCCTGGACCCTAGGCCGGTGCCTAGGGTTGCCTTGTGGATAATCCTGCTCTGGGTCACATAAAGCTGGGTACATGTTACCATCTTTCCTCCGACCGTTCGAGGCTTTCGACCAGGAGGAAGGATTGACGGTCGCTGCAAAAACAACCGCGACCGATCGTGTGGTCTACAGAGGATCAGTCATGGTTTTCCGGCCCGTCCGATCGTGCGTTCGTCTGATTCGTACGAAGGAAGGGCAATCGCTCGGAGCCGCCATACAATAATTTGGACCGTCCAAAACACTGAAAATTCGGTCGGGCTGGTCGTTATTGTGTGGAATGTTCTCCTCAGGGGTAGGGAAGGATGTAAATCCTTTTTAACAGAAATGTCCCAGAGCACACAGCAGGCACAACAAACGTCCGTTTAGGTCGATGGTCGCGTGTTTATGAGGTCGGGTATCATTCATTCATCCACCATGGCGGATCAGCCAACGCCGCTAGTCCGAATGCTTACACGCACGTGATTGGTGGCCATTCAGTGCGCTCGGGGCACATGTGTACAAGGCTTTACTCTCCATGGTCCCTATCAGGGCTGCTAATTTAGTTGGAATTGTCATGACCCTTGTCCATGGTTGGTTGTGGTTTCAATGTCAGTTATTGTGCCAATGATGTTCCTGTTATTGTGCCAATGATGTTCCTGTTATTGTGCCAATGATGTCCCTGTTATTGTGCCAATGATGTCCCTGTTATTGTGTCAATGATGTCCCTGTTATTGTGCCATATTTATTTTAGTCCCCAGTCCCGAACTGCCCCTTAGTTTGGGACTGTGGACCAAAATAAATATGGCACAATAACAGGGACATCATTGATGCAATAATTTCATGTGCTTTAAATTAGCAACAATCCGATGTTAAAGGGTCAGGATACTCAAACAACCTTTTCTGAAACTACAATCTGAGAGAAGTACTCGCATATGTATCTCTGCTTGCTTTGTTATTAATGTTTAGTGATTAAGTGTTTATTTCACACAAGGTCTGTGCGCATTTTCCTGCATATTCTTTCCTCTATCAAAAGGCCATTTGTCTTTTTGCTTGTGTCCATTTTATTGGGCTTTTTATAATTGAAATCCATTTTAAGGTTGTTAGGGAAATGTGCTAGAATCATTGTATTTGGAAACTCTAGTTTGGCTCCCTAACTTGGAAACAGGTATTGCAACAGAGACTTCGATGATGAGAAAATCCTTATCCAACACCAAAAGGCTAAGCATTTTAAATGTCACATCTGTCACAAGAAGCTATACACAGGCCCTGGTTTAGCCATTCACTGCATGCAGGTGTGTATTTTAACAATACATCTGGGTAGTATTTCTCTTTTGGAAGGGTATTTCCATATATTTTTTTTCTAGGTACACAAGGAAACTATTGATGCTGTACCAAATGCCATCCCGGGAAGGACAGATATTGAACTGGAAATTTATGGCATGGAAGGTATTCCTGAAAAAGATATGGAAGAAAGGAGACGAGTACTTGACCAAAAGACACAAGGTACCGGTTTGCATTATGGTGTAAGCAGAGAGGGTCTAGGTCCCATTCATTACTATAAATCATACAAATTTCATGTTATTACTATAAACTATCAGCAGATTACCGGATGTTTCTCCGTCTAATGGCCCCTCCTTTGTGCAGTCTGTTAGTCAAGCTTTGCCAGTGTTGTCACTGCCAATGGTGACTGCTGCCTGCTATACAGTTGTGCAAGCTTGTGAAGCGCTTGTACAACTTTTAAAGAGACAAACTGTGGCGAGGGACCTGTGGACTTTAAGGTAAATATTTGGCTTTAGGAGCATCAGGGAGAAACTTACACATTGTGAAAAACTTCACAGTGGCTCCTGTTATGGGGTTATAAGTTTAAAGGGCTGGATTTGCCCTTTAAAGGGACAGTTCAGTGGAAATGATCAATATTTGTTAAATTGTTAGTTTGTGTAATGCCTTCTTAGTTATTCTACATATTCTCTCCCTTTTTGAAAACTCAGTTGAGTTCATTCTCTTTGCTGTTCCCTGCTGTTGACATTAGTGAACGGACATTTCAGGTTCAGTAACAGTCCTTCTTCCCAGGATGCACCACATCCTTGGAATGTTCCTAACAGTAATTTCTACTGATTGGCAGTTGTATGGGTCAAAGATGCTCAGATCACTACTGAGCAACTGAATCAATCCAGGCACTGGGTCAAGGGCAAAACCATAATGGTCTCTAATAGGAGTCCTGCAAACAGGAAGTCAGTATTTCAGTTGCATTTATTTATACACAGACACAATGCTGAATTGGCAGATTAAGGTCATTGGGATGAAAAAATTCTGGGTTTTTTTTTCTGAAAAGTATATGTATTTGCACTGAACATCCTCTTTAGAAGACACGTCCACCCTTAAAACAAAAAAGGTCACTTGTCAGTTACCTACCCTCAATTCCAACTGATTTATTCAGCACATTATTAGATGTATTATGAACCAAATAATTAACCAATTATTGCTCCCATTCTGGCAGAGAAAGCCGGCCCCTCCCTTTGTGCCATCAATCAGTGCCGTGACTGCTGGCATCACAGCCAATGATTGACTGCTCCTTCCTCTGCTGACTCCTCTGCACAAGTTCCTAAAAACTCATTGAGCAGGGGGAGAAGGCGGCAACTTCTGCCAGAAAGGGGGAGAACGGGGACAGTATCTGGTTAGAAATACAAGTAATAATGTGCTTGTGTGTAATTTTTGGGGTTTTACAGCTTTGACCACAATAATTCATCAGTGTCAGAATTTAAAACCATCAATGCCTTTAAAATGTCCTAAGTGTGTAACATGATCTTAGTAGGTATTGGGCATGAAACAATAGTATTTGTCACTAGAATACAGGCAATGTTTAATTTATTTGTACTTTTTTGTTGCCTTAATGATACAACTAAATAAAAAGTCTAACACCTAAAAACATTTATTTAGTAGATGGGCAGAAAAAGAAAACAAACCAAGATGATTCAGATTATGATGATGATGATGACACTGGGCCTTCTACTTCATTTCAACAAATGCACGCACAGCCAAGTTTTATGCCTACAATGGGGCAACCAGGACTTCACGGCATGCACGGTGGTCCAGGGATGCCGCCAGGTAATTCACAATAAATCTATATGCGGAGTTGTTCAAACCATGCGTTTCACACATTCCAACGGTCACTATTTCAGTTCCAGCAAAACTGCACACAGCAGAAGTGTTTATGATAATAAGCACCTGATTGACAGCTGTAATGTACAATGTTTCTAAAGATATCTAAATATCTAGACATTTTTCGTCTCGACAGTTTGCCCAAGCGGTTGACCCGGGACAAATTACTATCGGTCACAGCAAAAGTTCATCCCGACCTTAGTGCAGTCCCATGGGGTAGCATACGATCGGCCATGATTTACCAGCATATCTGGACAAACAGGCCTCTAAGATTGGTAGCATCCTTTGGCACTCATACCTTACGATATTTTGCACTGACTGATACACTGAAATGTCAGACGAAAGTATTGTATGGTATGCACCCAGCGTAACTATGACTGTTATCTGGGTAATAGGACATTACAACATATTGTATTATTATATTATCATATTGTATGAAGGATTTTACTAACTATGTCTGTTATCTGGGAAATAGGACATTGTAACATTGTATTATTATATTATCATATTGTATGAAGGATTTTACGAACTATGATTGTTATCTGGGAAATAGGACATTACAACATATTGTATTATTATATTATCATATTGTATGAAGGACGTTACTAACTATGACTTATCTGGGTAATAGAACATTATAACATTGTATTATTATATTATCATATTGTATGAAGGACTTTACTAACTATGTCTGTTATCTGGGTAATAGGACATTATAACATATTGTATTATATTATCATATTGTATGAAGGACTTTACTAACCATGACTGTGATCTGGGAAATAGGACATTATAACATATTGTATTATATTATCATATTGTATGAAGGACTTTACTAACTATGACTGTTATTTGGGAAATAGGACATTATAACATATTGTATTATATTATCATATTGTATGTAGGACTTTACTAACTATGACTGTTATCTGGATAATAGGACATTATAACATATTGTATTATATTATCATATTGTATGAAGGACTTTACTAACTATGACTGTTATCTGGATAATAGGACATTATAACATTGTATTATTATATTATCATATTGTATGTAGGACTTTACTAACTATGACTGTTATCTGGGCAATAGGACATTATAACATATTGTATTATATAAGGGATAATACGCCCCTTACAGTGTAATATAAGGATATAAAGTCACCGAGGAGTTCCCTGGCCATATAAAAGCACGAGACCGAAGGTCGAGTGCTTTTATACAGGACAGGGAACTCCGAGGTGACTTTATAAACCTTATATTACACTGTAATGGGGCGTATTTTTTATAATATATAAGTTTAAAAAAATGTAATTTGATGGCTAGTCCCTTTACTAAATCCCTAACTATCCTTTCTCCCTTTACTAAATAATTAAAGTAAATACACAGTAACCCCTTGAAATAAAATAGATTGATTAATACATACCAGATTGACTTGTTAGTAGAAATCCTCTTCAGCCTTTTCTCTGGAATTCCTGGCTCCCTTTTTCATTCTGTCCTCCTTCCCCTTTAAAAAATCAGTTTCCCTGTCAAACCCTGCAATAAAAAACATCCCTGTAACACACAGACATTTACTGGTCATAAATTCCTTATCTGAATCCTTCCTTTAAAATTCCCCTCACCCGGTAACTTGTTAAAACCTTTCAGCCGTGACACAAACTCCTGCAGTCCTCCGGATGATGTTAAGCAGAGCGTTCAGGGGAAGTTGCAGGAGTTTGTGTCACGGCTGAAAGGTATTAACAAGTTACCGGGTGAAACGGATTTTAAACGAAGGATTCAGATAAGGAATTTATGACCAATAAATGTCTGTGTGTGTTATTGTGATGTTTTTTAATTGCAGGGTTTGACCGGGAACGGGCTGGATAAAGCAGAAGGAGGACGGCACATGTATGGGGAGCAGCAGTGGTGAATATTCTTATAAAAATCACTCAACTACGTAGTTGAGTGATTTTTATAAGGATATAATCCACTGTTGCTCCCATTATAATCCAGGCCACTTATATATTATATTATCATATTGTATGAAGGACTTTACTAACTATGACTGTCATCTGGTTAATAGGACATTATAACATATTGTATTATTATATTATCATATTGTATGAAGGACTTTACTAACTATGATTGTTATCTGGGTAATAGGACATTGTAACATATTGTATTATTATATTATCATATTGTATGAAGGACTTTACTAACTATGACTGTCATCTGGGTAATAGGACATTATAACATATTGTATTATTAGATTATCATATTGTATGAAGGACTTTACTAACTATGACTGTTATCTGGGTAATAGGACATTGTAACATATTGTATTATATTATCATATTGTATGAAGGACGTTACTAACCATGACTGTTATCTGGGTAATAGGACATTATAACATATTGTATTATATTATCATATTGTATGAAGGACTTTACTAACTATGACTGTTATCTGGGAACTACATTTCAAGTCCAGTTGATCTAATTGAATACAACAGATATACCATGACCTGGATGAATGAGAACCTTCACAAGCATTACAATATAATACATTCTTCATCGGTATAAAGGAACATTGTTCACGTATAGTCATCTGGATACCTGTTCTAGTGCCACTGCTCAACTGTATTACTCACCAAAGAGTTTATAGAAGGAGTCGGATTAAAGGCTCATACACACGTGTGATCGCAGGGGGCCGACCTGCGATACATGATATGTATGTATGGCCATTTCGCCCGATAATTGTGCCATGTATGCGCACTTTGTAGACCGATACGGCTGGTTGGGCAATAATTCCTGACCGAACAGCCATTTAGGGCGACAAAGTGCCCATACACGGCACGTATATCAGCTGAAACAGCCGTGCATACACATTGTGTGTCACAGGTCGGCACTCGCTATCACACATGTGTATGAGCCTTAAGACTGATTGAGGCCCTAGGCAATGGGATTAACCAGTTAATGACATGTGATACCTGTAGCTGGATAAATTAATATTTTAATACAAGCTTTTAAGAAAATGTTGCTCTTCAGCATGGTGGCTTCAATGTCCTGGATGCCATGGGCAATGCTGGGAAAACAATTCAGAAGGTCCAAACCTGTATACAATAACATAATAATAATAACAAGATGTTCATTATTTCTGCGGTGCTCAACTTACCTTGCCAAGGATCTCAGCAAGGTAAGCTACCCAGTGAGGGCTGCGTTTACTGTTAACATTCCATTTTGTGCTATGTTGTATTCCGTCGGCTGCACTGCTATAAGCTGTTATTGCTTCTCCGCCTTAGTGTCTTGTTTTTTGTAATAATAGGGAAAATCCGGTAAATAGTTTTTAACAAATAAGTAATTTTTTTTTTAACTTATTGATTTTGTCACTACTTTATGACAAAAAATCTGATGTCACTGATGACATCAACATAATTTTTTTCCTCCACTTGAGGTTCATCTGGTTTGTGATTGTATTAACGGAGAGAATGGCTGTGTAACAGACGAAGCATTGGATTTAAAACTAAACCACTCTTTTCTTTAAGGCTGGGTACACACAGTACAATATTTCCGGCCGTACGACCGATAGTGCCATGTATTGGTTGGGCGGAAATATATGATGGTGTGGGGCAGTTCCCGATGGGGGCCGCACGACTGGTCGGCGGCACTGTCGGCCACGGATCCTATTGCGTCAACTAACAGTCATTTGTCCTGGCCAGAGTGCTTGCTAGTAGCGAACACTCGGTTGGGACAAAAACTCGGCTGGTGTGTACCCAGCCTAAGTCCTGTGAGTGCAGAATCCCTCATTTTGAGATTTTCTGTGCATGTATGGGCTCCTCCCAGGCAAATTACTTCTGATACATGTGAGTAATGGTCTATTTTACTGTGATTGCACGATCCTGATATCACATAATTAGTATGCATCCAGCATGTCAGTAAAGAAACAACCGGACCCATCGTTGTATGATCACTTAAGAACTAATCTCTTTATATTTTTTTGAAATATCGCAAAAACATGCTCCCAGAATCTTTGCATGTAAATTAAAGCTGATACGGGTATATATATGTATATGTGTGGATTATAGAAAAACCATTTCTTTATAAATAGATCTCAGTGTTTTTCAATGGGCGCAGGAGTGTATGGGGGTGACAGTTTGACAATTACTTAAAGGACATTTAAACTTACGCAGTAACTGACTGTTTTATGGAAGAATCTGACAGTTTTCTAACTCCTCCCCCTCTTTCTTTAGCATATGTTCTCCAGTGTCAGAGATGGGAGAATAGTCAGTGACAATTACCGTGGGAGGAGCCTGATAGAAATAATTTTCTGCATGACATTTAGGCGTGATTGTCAGACCTTTGCTGGGTTATGTAATAGAGTGGGTTTTTTTGCTTAGTATTTTATGGTCCAATTCTACATAGCAGATAAATTATTATTAATAATTAGCATTAGCAATGTAATAATATAAGCACTTTCGATAGCCATTCTAGCATGTCTATAGGATAGAAGGGATTTCTTCCCTGATGATGAAAATAATCATTTTAATGGTGTAACAGTTTAATTCCGCCCCATTACTGACTATGACATATCATTATCTACCTGTCACTACTGGTCACATAGTTTGCTCTTATGAAGAGCTCACCTGATTCTGTGACATCCCCCTGACTCACCATGGGAGAAGATTAGTCCACTGTGTAACTATAGGGGCCAGCAGAAGTGAAAGATAAGAAATGAAATATCAGAAGCACATCAAAGGGAAAACATAATAACAGATGTTTGTCATAATGCCAGTAATGCCATTTAACTGGCTAATGGGAACACCTGTTCAATCAGCTTATTGGGTATTCAGGGACTTTCATTTACTGTCTGTCCTGTCCATGCAGGAATACTAATTCTCTTCAGGAAATACCTGATTACAGACAAGTGCAGATGAAGACCGGTAATTAGTTATCCTAACTCCAAAGGACACATCTTAAGAGATGTTCACACTGTTATATTGATACCTGAACTATACGGTATGTTTTAGGTTCCACAGTTTAATAACGCAGGAAAGGGAAGAAAACAGAAAGATTATCACAACGTTAGTAAACAATTAACACTGAGGCCAACAGAACGCCTTAACCATCCCCTTCCCATAAAAAGTAACAAGGACGAGTACCTGAACTACTTGTTCCTGACCTCTGGGTTTTCCATAGATCGCTGTTAATACTTGTGATCCACACTTGTGACCTCTGTTATGGTCCAGTTCTGCTCCTACCTCAGTTTTGACCTTGCAAATGGAAAGATGTGCTTTTTGGTCTATTCATTGGTCAGGCCCTGGACACAAGCAGAGGGCGGAGCTGGACTGATGATTGGAAGTATAAGTAAGTAATACCTTTTCTTTGCAAAATACTTTTTTAAACTTTTAATTGGAGGGGGTGGGTGGGTTATACTTTAATTATGACGCAATGCAATCAAACTGTTGGTTTGTAACAGTTTCTGTATTTGTGAATACTTGCATTTCCTGACCCAACTACAACGGACAAACACAACTGAATAATATTGCTGTCCAAATGAAAATCTAGAGCCTGGAGCAATATGCTGCTAGCTGTGTATTGGAGGGAGTTTGTATCAGGTCTAGTAGCCAGCAACCTCATAATAATATAATAATATCTGTGAGTTATGACAACCTGCAAATTCAGTCTTGATACCCATGGAAGGAACTGGGATCAGCAGTGATGTGGAGGCTGAGCTGATTATGAGGAGGCCATTTTACGAATCAATTACCTGTAGAAGGGCAGGCTGTAACACAGCCGTAAAAAGTCAAATGAAATATAAGCTAATGGAACTGGGTTTGCACTTCTGTTCTAATTTGTTTATATGCATGCATTTATTTTGTTAATTGCTGTCCATTGTTTATGTAAAACATTGTGTGTTAACAGTATTAACCAACCCCAGTGGAATCCTTAAATTATAAGGACTCCTGCTATTGTTACTGGGTCTGCTGGGATATCATTTGAATAATGAGAA
The DNA here is from genome assembly GCA_019447015.1 of Hymenochirus boettgeri. NCBI lineage: Eukaryota > Metazoa > Chordata > Amphibia > Anura > Pipidae > Hymenochirus > Hymenochirus boettgeri. Next base: position 2,829,584 of record CM033476.1, on the reverse strand, counting down.
CTAACAGGGACAATATTTTGGCCTAAATAACAACCTGGACCGATATTTTGGTCAGATTGTAATTTAACTGTGTGACATACAAGTGCCGTGTAGTGCAAAGAGCTCTCTCGTACCTTTCAAACAATCCTAGGGTGATTTTCCTAGTTTCTCTAGATCTGTAACAGGCTTGTGTTATAAGCCCCACTCCCCAAAATTGATCTTTTCTGAAACTAGTTACAGACCTGGGACATTTTATGTTCCTTCCCATGGACACCAGGAAAAAAAAAACATTTTCAGGCTTCTGGCTAGCTTTAAAAAACATTAAGAATTTTTTTTTTGGGGGGGGGGGGCTTATGATGCAGCTGATGATGCAGACCAGTGGTGCAGGTGATGTCACAGCTCACAGAGCTAGCAAAATAAAAACACCCTTTATACTGCTGTAGTTTCGGATAGACTGCAACTAGAAGCATGATCCTGGAGTCATTTTAAAGTTAGTAGTGTGTTATTTTTTTTATAATGGCCACTTGAATGAAAACCACGGTTCCCCTTTAAGACTCAACTGAGCAGTTTCAACCAATCTTTCTACAGAATTAGTTGGATGGAACAATTGGACATGTCAAAAAAACACATCCAATTCTATGGACTTTAATTTCAGTTTTAAATGCAATTCTACACTCCCAAGTATCACCCAATAGTAGTAATAGTCCCAAATGAGGACGTAAACTACCAGACCCTACACCCTGGGTTTGCCGTAGATTACTTGATCTGCATACTAGTCTTATATTCACTGACAATTTAATCAGACAGAATGATCTGTATTTACCAGGCCTAAGGTCATGTTACTGGTAATGCACATAGGACCATCTGCATTGGAATATTACTGGCAAAACCCTGAATGCTCCAATCTATGGACACACTTTGGTCTGGCTGTAAATAATTGAAAAGCATAGTGTACTGTTTAAAGTGCTACAAGCCACTATCTCACTGCATGAGCAGCCATTTTGAATAAAACCCAAAACTGACACCGACCTATCAGTAAGTAGCGGGTAGGAAGATAATAGAACACATAACAAACCAAACATTTAAAGGCTTGGCAAAGAACACATCCCCTAAATGATTACAATTAATCTTTATTTATTTAACCTTTAAAAATGTTTAAATGCTGCTGTGCTGTAATGTATAAGGGCATGTTGCTGCACAGACCTTTTCCTATTTGCATATTTCTGTTTACACATGTAATTGGTCTTGGCAGAGACGTTTGCATAGACATGCTCCACACTTCATGTCATTATATTAAGAGAGTGTTGATTTTATAGCTGTCTGAGATGGCTGCATTAGGTAAGCAAGAGATGGAAAATCCTGGGGCTATGAATTAATGTGAAAGGTAGAATTCTTCTACACAAACTAGAATATCTCAGATCATAAGGTTAATGTCTGTAACTCTTAAACTCATTTGGAAAAACCGTAACCCCTGGTAACACGAAAAGACATATAAAAAATGAAGAATGGCGCTGCAGTATCCTGTCCGTTATACTTGGAGTTGTCCTGTCTGCAAGGTCTCAACTTGCATTATTGAAAGATAGGCTGGGTACACACAAGCAGATTTTTCGGCCAAGCCGACCGATCGTGCAGTCTACTATGGAGACTTTCACCATGACCGACAGTGATTCGTCCCGGCTGCCTGCTTGCTAGTCCGTGTGTACCCAGCCTTACAGAAGAAAAGGATAAGGGAGCAGCACAGGTCACGGGTTAAAAGCCATTTATTAGGCCTGCTACACATACCACTGATATTTTCACTCAAACGATCACAGGATCAGGATTGTTTGAAAAATATCACACTTGATGGTTGATAGAGATGGACTAGCACAAAAATTCCCATATAACTAATGATATTGTCCATGTGGCCCAAAACATGTCAGTTGAACATGGATTAAAAGTAGGGATGGCCGGTTCGCGGATCCGAACCCGGATCCGTTGCGGATTTATCCGGATTTTTATCCGAACGGCGGATTTTTCCAGATTTTCCACCTTCCGAACTTCCGAACCGCGGATTTCTCGTATTTTCGAAAATTTTCGAAATTACGAGATTTCGCGTATTTTCGGCAATACGTATTTTCGAAATTTTTCAAAATTACGAGGATGTCTCTTATTTTCATAAATACGTATTTTCGAAAATTTTCGAAATTACGAGAAATCTCGTAATTTTGAGAATATTTTTCATTTTAACAGGTCCGCTCGCAGATTTTTTAATTTTTCCAAAAATTCGCGGATCCTCGAGCGGACCGGATTTTGCGAAGTTCGGACATCTCTAATTAAAAGTAAGTTAAGCAGTTATTCTGTCTGATCGCCTGTTTTACTTCCAGCAATATTATTAGTTATACTGGACAGTTAAGCCCATTATATAAACGGGTGCTAGACATTAAGTCTCTCTCTCTCTCTCTCCTCTCTCTCAGTGTCAGCTCCTGTTTAGGTCCGGGCATGCGCTTCTTCAATATGCCATTTTCGGTCCGTTTAGGTCCGGACATGCGCTTCTTCAATATGCCATTTTCGGTCCGTTTAGCTCCGGGCATGCGCTTCTTCAATATGCCATTTTCGGTCCCGTTTAGGTCCGGGCATTTTGCTTCTTCAATATGCCATTTTCGGTCCCGTTTAGGTCCGGGCATGCGCTTCTTCACTGGGTGGAGCAAGACTTCAGGGACCTGCTATCTCAAGTATCATATCCCATTTGCGCGGGCACATGCGCAGAAGCCAAAAGACACAGACACGGACTCAGGGATGCACATTTAGGCTTTTATTATATAGGATGTACATACTGTCAAATAAATGTGCTTAGATTGTAAGCTCTTCGGGCAGGGCCTGATGTGAACGTATACATGTAATTGTAAAGTGCCATGGAAGATGTTGGCGCTATATAAATCCACAATAATAATAAAAAAAATACAAGAAGAATTCATTTTTTTAAAGTGAAATTTCCTTTGTAAATTCACTAAGTTGTTTGTATTGGCAAAGAAGCTGTCTGTTAAATGCAGAAAAAAACCACAACATTATTTTAAATTCTAAGTCCCGTGTACCTAGAGATATTACGCATTACGCAACAGGTTTTCAACTACGTTCCTCCCTGCCAATTCCACAGGGCAGTGCCAAATTCTTCTGCCACAAATGGGCAATCAACCACTTTAGATCAATCAACCTTCAATTCTTCTGTAACTTTAACTAGTTTGGCACACACTATAAAACCAAGTAATTAGAATCCCAGGTCATGAGCAAGGCTCTCTGTGACTGACATGTCTTTGATCTTTCTGTACTGCTCACACTGAAACAAACAATTAAATAAAAATGTGTCATATAATGACTTCAACCTGCAAGAACATGGCCGACCTTCCTGTTGCCATTCTGTTCTTTTGGAAGGAAAAACAAGTTTCTTTGAATTAGTTTTATGCAATAGGTTAGAATTTGAAATTGTCCACCAATTAAGTCTAAATGATATTGACCCAAACAACAAATTTAATTAATAATATTTACTTGTTCACAACTACTTATTGGGATGTATTTTCTGGATTTAACCAATTTTTGTTCTTCAGGTCATTTAAATGATCACAAAAAAAAAACCTTAATCACATTTGACAGGAAAAAACTTAATTATTGACTGCGATAGTTGGAAAGGTAGGAGCAGTGTGTGAGAGTAGGGATAACTATTGGGTACCTGGAGTTGGATTTGGCAAAAATGTACCAACTCTGACTAATACGTTTAAATGCTAATGGAAAAAAAAAATGTAACAATGTCCTATTTCCCAGATAAGAGTCATAGTTAGTAAAGTCCTTCATACAATATGATAATATAATAATACAATACGTTACAATGTCCTATTTCCCAGATAAGAGTCATAGTTAGTAAAGTCCTTCATACAATATGATAATATAATAATACAATATGTTATAATGTCCTATTTCCCAGATAAGAGTCATAGTTAGTAAAGTCCTTCATACAATATGATAATATAATAATTCAAAATGTTACAATGTCCTGTCTCCCAGATAAAAGTCACAGTTAATAAAGTCCTCCATACAATATGATAATATAATAATACAATATGTTACAATGTCCTATTACCCAGGTAAAAGTCATAGTTAGTAAAGTCCTTCATACAATATGATAATATAATAATCCAAAATGCTACAATGTCCTATTACCCAGGTAAAAGTCATAGTTAGTAAAGTCCTTCATACAATATGATAATATAATAATCCAAAATGTTACAAAGCCCTATTACCCAGGTAAAAGTCATAGTTAGTAAAGTCCTTCATACAATATGATAATATAATAATACAATATGTTACAATGTCCTATTTCCCAGATAAAAGTCACAGTTAGTAAAGTCCTTCATACAATATGATAATATAATAATCCAAAATGTTACAATGTCCTATTACCCAGGTAAAAGTCATAGTTAGTAAAGTCCTTCATACAATATGATAATATAATAATTTAAAATGGTACAATGTCCTATTAACCAGGTAAAAGTCATAGTTAGTAAGGTCCTTCATACAATATGATAATATAATAATACAATATGTTACAATGTCCTATTTCCCAGATAAGAGTCATGCAGGGTTATTCAATAAAAGTTCTTATCATTTAAAATGGTGCTAATATTGCCCAAACCAATCAGATCTTATTTAACATTTGAAAGAATTTATATTATTATATTATCATATTGTAAGAAGGACTTTACTAACTATGACTCTTATCTGGGAAATAGGACATTATAACATATTGTATTATTATATTATCATATTGTATGAAGGACTTTACTAACTATGACTCTTACCTGAGAAATAGGAAATTATAACATATTGCATTATTATATTATCATATTGTAAGAAGGACTTTACTAACTATGACTCTTATCTGGTAAATAGGATATTGTAACATATTGCATTATTATATTATCATATATGGGAACAGGTAAATTGTACAGAATAACTTTACCCTCACCTGCCCACACCTGGAATCCCCCACTACCTATGGGAACAGGTAAACTGTACAAAATAACTTTACCCTCACCTGCCCCTGCCACACCTGGGATCCCCACTACCATGGGAACAGGTAAATTGTACAAATAACTTTACCCTCACCTGCCCACACCTGGGATCCCCCACTACCTCTGGGAACAGGTAAACTGTACAGAATAACTTACCCTCACCTGCCCACACCTGGGATCTCCCACTACCTATGGGAACAGAGTAAATTGTACAGAATAACTTTACCCTCACCTCCCACACCTGGGATCCTCCCACTACCTATGGGAACAGGTAAATTGTACAGAATAACTAACCTCACCTGCCCACACCTGGGATCCCCCACTACCTATGGGAACAGGTAAACTGTACAGAATAACTTTACCCTCACCTGCCCACACCTGGGATCCCCACTACCTATGGGAACAGGTAAATTGTACAGAATAACTTTACCCTCACCTGCCCACACCTGGATCCCCCACACCTATGGGAACAGGTAAATTGTACAGAATAACTTTACCCTCACCTGCCCCACACCTGGGATCCCCCACTACCTATGGGAACAGGTAAACTGTACAGAATAACTTACCCTCACCTCACCTGCCCACACCTGGTCCCCCACTACCTATGGGAACAGGTAAATTGTACAGAATAACTTTACACCACCTGCCCACACCTGATCCCCACTACCTATGGGAACAGGTAAACTGTACAGAATAACTTACCCTCACCTGCCCACACCTGGACCCCCACTACCTATGGGAACAGGTAAACTGTACAGAATAACTTTACCCTCACCTGCCCACACCTGGGATCTCCCACTACCTATGGGAACAGGTAAATTGTACAGAATAACTTTACCCTCACCTGCCCACACCTGGGATCTCCCACTACCTATGGGAACAGGTAAATTGTACAGAATAACTACCCTCACCTGCCCACACCTGGGATCCCCCACTACCTATGGGAACAGGTAAACTGTACAGAATAACTTTACCCTCACCTGCCCACACCTGGGATCTCCCACTACCTATGGGAACAGGTAAATTGTACAGAATAACTTTACCCTCACCTGCCCACACCTGGAATCCCCCACTACCTATGGGAACAGGTAAATTGTACAGAATAACTTTACCCTCACCTGCCCACACCTGGGATCCCCACTACCATGGGAACAGGTAAACGTACAGAATAACTTTACCCTCACCTGCCCACACTGGGATCCCCCACTACCTATGGGAAACAGGTAAATTGTACAGAATAACTTTACCCTCACCTGCCCACACCTGGAATCCCCACTACCTATGGGAACAGGTAAACTGTACAGAATAACTACCCTCACCTGCCACACACCTGGATCCCCCACTACCTATGGGAACAGGTAAACTGTACAGAATAACTTACCTCACCTGCCACAACCTGGATCCCCACACCTATGGGAACAGGTTAAACTGTACAGAATAACTTAACCCTCACCTGCCCAACACCGGGATCCCCCACTACCTATGGGAACAGGTAAATTGTACAGAATAACTTACACTCACTCCCTGCCCACACCTGGAATCCCCCACTACCTATGGGAACAGGTAAACTGTACAGAATAACTACCTCTCACCTTTTCACACCTGGGGAATCCCCCACTACATATGGGAACAGGGTAAACGGTAAAGAAGAACTTTTACCCACCCTGGCCACACCTGGGATCCCCCACTTCACCCTATGGGAACAGGTAAACTGTACAGAATAAATACCCTCACCTGCTCCACACCTGGGATCTCCACTACCTATGGGAAAACAGGTAACGGTACAGAAAAAACTTTTACCCTCACCTGCCCACACCTGGGATCTCCCAATACCTATGGGAACAGGGTAAACTGTACAGAATAACTTTACCCTCACCTGGCCCACCACCTGGGATCTCCCCCAAAAAAAAACCTATGGGAAAGTAAACTGTACAGAATAAACTACCCTCACCTGCCCACACCGGGATCTCCCACTACCTATGGGAACAGGTAAACTGTACAGAATAACTGTACCCTCACCTGGCCACCACGGGGATCCCCATACTAGGGGAAACAGGTAAAAATGCCTACAGAATAACTACCCTCACCCTGCCCACAAATGGGATCTCCCACTACCTAGGAACAGGTAAACTGACAGAATAACTTTACCCTCACATGCCCACACCTGGGATTCTCCCACTACCTATGGGAACAGGTAAACTGTTACAGAATAACTCTTTACCCTCACCTGCCCAACCTGGGATCTCCCATACCTATGGGAACAGGTAAACTGTACAAGAATACACTTTACCCCTCACCTGCCCACAACTGGAATCCCCCACTACATTATGGAACAGGTAAAAACTGTACAGAATAACTTTACAACCACCTACCACACCTGGAATCCCCCACATACCTATGGGAACAGGTAAAACTGTACAGAATTAAACTACCTCACCCTGCCACACCTGGGCTCCCCCCAACTACTATGGGAAAAGGTTAAAGCCCTACAGAATAACTTTACCCTCACCTTGCCCACACCTGGAATCCCCCACTACCTAGGGAACAGGTAACTGTACGAATAACTGACCCTCACCTGCCCACACCTGGAATCCCCACACTAACTATGGGAACAGGGAGAAACTGTACAGAATAACTTTACCCTCACCTGCCACACCGTGGAACCCCCACTACCTAGTGGGAACAGGTAAACACTGTACAGAATAAACTACCCTCACTGCCCACACCTGGGATCCCCCACGACCTATGGGAAAAACAGGTAAACTGTTCAGAATAACTTTTACACGCACCTGCCCACACCTGGAATCCCCCACTACCTATGGGAAACAGGTTGAAACTGACAGAATAAACTTTACCCCTCCACCTGCCCAAACCTGGATCCCCACTACCTATGGGAAACAGGTAAAGATACAGAATAAACTAACCTATCACCATGCCCACACCTGGATCCCCCACTACCAAATGGGAAAAAACAGGTAAACTGTAACAGAAATAACTTTTAAACTCACCTGCCCACACCTGGAATCCCCCACTACCTATGGGAACAGGTTAAAAAATGTACAGAAGAAACTTTACACTCACCTGCCCACACCGGGCATCCACCACTACCAATGGAACAGGTAAAACTGTACAGAAAACTACCCTCACCTGCCCACACCGGGAATCCCCAACTACATATGGGAAACAGGTAAAATGTACAGAATAACTTTACCCTCACCTGCCCCACACCTGGGACCCCCACTAAACTATGGGAACAGGTACAGTACAGAATAATTTACCCTCACCTTGCCTCCCTGGGGATCCCCCACTACCAATGGGAACAGGTAAAACTGCTACAGAATAACTTTACCCTCACCTGCCCCAAAACCTGGAATACCCCACTACCTAGGGAACAGGTAAATTGCTTACAGAATTAACTTAACCCTCACCTGCCCACACCTGGAATCCACAATACCAATGGGAAACAGGTAAACTGTAAAGAAAATAACTTTACATTCAACCTGCCCACACTGGGAATCCCCCACTACCTAGGGAAAAGGACTACAACCTGTACAGAATAACTTTACAATCCCACCTGCCCACCCTGGAATCCCCAACTCACCAATGGGAACAGGGTAAACTGTAAAAATAACTTTACCCTCCCCTGCCCCACCTGGGAATCCCCCACTACCTATGGTGGAAAACAGGTAAATTGTACAGAATAACTGTACCCTCACCTGCCACACCGGGGATCCCACTACCTATGGGGAAACAGGACAGTAACAGAATACACTTACCTCACCTGCCTACACCTGGGATCCCCACTACCCAATGGGAAACAGGTAAACTGTACAGAATACCTTTACCCTACCTGCCTACACCTGGAATCCACCCACTACCTATGGGAACCGGTAAAGTGTACCAGAATAACTTACCCTCACTGCCCCACACTGGAAATCCCCCAACTACCTATGGGAACAGGTAAAAAAATACTGTATACAGAATAACTTTACAATCCACCTGCCACACCTGAAATACACCCCATACCCTATGGGAAAACAGTAACTGTACAGGATAAACTTTACCCCACCTGCCCACACCTGGAATCCCCCACTACTATGGGAACAGGTAAACTGACAGAATAAAACTTTACCCTCACCTGCCAACACCTGGGATCTCCCACTACCTATGGGAACAGGTACTGTACAGAATAACTTTACCCTCAACCTGCCAACACACTGGGATCTCCACTACCTATGGGAACAGGTAAACTGTACAGAATAACTTACCTCACCTGGCCACACCCTGGATCCCCCACTACCTTGGGAACAGGTAAAACTGTAAGAATAACTACCATCACCTGCCAAACCGGGGTCTCCCACTACCTATGGGAACCAGGTAAACGGTAAAGAATAACTTTACCCTCACAGCCCACACCTGGGATCTCAACTACCTATGGGAACAGGTTAACTGGACAGAATATACTGTACCCTCACCTGCCCACCCTGGATCTACCACGTACCCTCATGGGAACAGGTCAACTGTACAGAATAACTTTACCTCACCTGCCCACACCTGGAATCCCCCACTACCTATGGGAACAGGTTAAACTGTACCGAATAACTTTACACTCACTTCCCACACATGGAATCCCCACTCCTAGCGGGAAAGGTCAAACTGTAAAGAATAAGTGCTACCATCACATGGCCAACCTGGGATCCCACACTACTATGGGAAAGGTAAACTGTACAGAATAACTTTACCTCACGGCCCACACCTGGAATCCCCCAATACCTATGGGAACAGGTAAACTGTACAGAATAACTTACCCTCACCTGCCCACACCTGGAAACCCCACTAGCTATGGGAACAGGTAAAATGTAGTCAGAATAAACTTACCCTCACCTGCCCCCACCTGGAATCCCCCATACCGAGGGAACAGGTAAACTGTACAGAATAACATACCCTCACTGCCCACACCTGGGATCCCCCAATACCTATGGGAACAGGGTAAACTGTACAGAATAACTTTACAATAACCTGCCACACTGGAAGAATCCCCCACTACATATGGGAACAGAGTAAAACTGTACAGAATAAAAACTTTACCCTCACCTGCCCAAACCTGGAATCCCCCACTACCTCTGGGAACAGGTAAACGTACAGAATAACTTAACCTTCACATGCCCACACCTGGAATCCCCACACTACCAATGGGAAAAAAGGTAAACTGTAAATGAATAATCTTACACTCACCGCCCACACCTGGAATCCCCCACTACCTATCGGGAACAGGGTAAACTGACAGAATAACTTTACACTCACCCTGCCCACACCGGATCACCAATACCAATGGGACCTACAGGTAAAAATGTACAGAATAACTTTACCCTAACCTGCCCACACCCTGGCCTCCCCCACTACATATGGGAACAGGTAAATTGTACAGAATATGACTGTCCTCACTGCCCACCTGGGATCCCCACTACCTATGGGAACAGGCAACAGTAAAGAATAACTTACCCTCACCTGCCTTACACCTGGGATCCCCACTACAATGGGAACAGGTAAACTGTACAGAAGAACTTTCCGCCTAACTGCCCAACTTGGAATTCCCACTACTATGGGAACAGGTAATTGTACAGAAATAACTTCACCTCACCTGCCACACCCACCTGGAAATCCCCCAAGACCATGGGGAAAGGAAACTGTTACAGAATAAATTTACACTCAAATGCACACACTGGAATCCCCCACTACTATGGGAAACAGTGGATAAACTGGTACAGAATAACTTTACACTCACCTGCCCACACCTGGATCCCCCACTACCAAATGGGAACAGGTTAAAACTGTACAGAATCAACTTACCATCACCGGCCCCCAACACTGGAATCCCCACTACATATGGGAAAACAGGGTATCATTGGACAGAATAACTTTACCCTCACCGGCCCACCAACACTGGGTCCCCACACCTATGGGAACAGGTAACAGTACGGAATAACTTTACCCTCACCTGCCTACACCTGGATCCCCCCACTACCAATGGGAACAGGTAAAACTGTACAGAAAAACTTTACCTTCACTGCCTACACCTGGAATCCCCAACGACTATGGAACAGGTAAATGTACAGAAATAACTTACCCTCACTGACCACACCTGGAATCCCCCACACCTATGGGAACAGGTAAACTGTACAGAATAACTTTACACTCACCTCCCACACCTGAAATCCCCCATACATATGGGAACAGGTAGTAAACTTCGTACAGAATAACTTTTACCCTCACCTGCCCACCACCTGGAATCCCCCCACACCTATGGGAACAGGGTTAGTTATAAACTGTACAGAAAAATTTACCCTCACCTGCCCACACCTGAATCCCCCACTACCTATGGGAACAGGTAAAGTACAGAATAAAATACCCTCACCTTGCCACACCTGGGATCCCCCCCATCCCTATGGGAAACAGGTTAAACTGACAGAATAAACGTTACACTCACCTGCCCACACCTGGAATCCCCCACTACCTATGGGAACGGTAAAATGTACAGATAACTTTACCCTCACCGGCCCAAAACCTGGAATCCCCCACTACATATGGGAAAAGGTAAATTGTCACAGAATAACTTAACCTCACCTGCCCACACACTGGAATTTTTCCCCCCATACCAATGGGAAACGGTAAAACTTACAGAATAACTTTTCCACTCACATGCCCACACCTGGAAAATCCCCCCACTCCTATGGGAACACGGAAACTGTACGAATAACTCCCCTAACCTGGCCCACACCTGGGTCCCCCACTACCTAGGGGAAAGGTAAAATGTACAGAATAACTTTACACGCACCTGCCCCACAAGAGGAATCCCCCCACTAATATGGGAACAGGGTGTGTAAACTGTACAGAATAACTTTACCCTACCTGCCCAAACCTGGAATCCCCCATACCTAGGGAAAGGTAAATGTACCAGAATAACTTAACCATCAACCTGGCCAACACCTGGGAATCCCCAAATCCAATGTTGAACATGTAAACTGCCCACAGTAAGAATAACTTTACATTCCACCTGCCCAACACCTGGAGAATCCCCCACTAAATGGGAAACAGGTAAACGGGACAGAATAACGTACCCTCACCTGCCCACACCTGGGAATCCCCCACGAAATGGGACAAAGGTAAATGTACAGGAATAACTTTACCCTCAACCTGCCCACACCTGGATCCCCACTACCTATGGGAACAGTAACAGTACAGAATAACTTTACCCTCAACCTGTCTACACCTGGGATCCCCCACTACCAATGGGCACAGGTAAAACGTACAGAATACTTTACCTCACCTGCCTACACCTGGAATCCCCCACTACCTATGGGAAACAGGTAAATGGACAGAATAACTTACCGCACATGCCCACACACTGGAATTCCCCCACTACCTATTGGGAAACAGGTAAACTGTACAGATAACTTTACACTCACCTGCCAAACTGAAATCCCCCACTACCTATGGGGAACAGGGATAAAAATGTACAGAATAACTTTACATCTCACCTGACCCACGCCTGGAATCCCCACACCCTATGGGAACAGGTAAATGTACAGGAATAACTTTACAACTCACATGCCCTCACCTGGAATCCCCCACTACCTATGCGGAACAGGTAAACTGTACAGAATAACTTACACTCCACCTGCCCACACCTGGAATACCCCAAGACCTATGGGAACAGTGTAAACTGTACAGAAATAACTTTACCCCAACCTGCCCACACCTGGAATCACCCACTACATATGGGGCAACAGGTAAACTGTACAGAAAAACTTTACACTACCAGCCCCACACCGGAATCCCCCACACTACATATTGGGAACAGGGAAACTGGACAGAATCACTTTACACTCTCCTGCCCACAATGGCATCCCCCACTACTATGGGAACAGGTAAAACTGCTACGAATAAACTTAACCCTCACTGCCCAAACCTGGAAATCCCCCCACACCTATGGCGAAACAGGTAAAACTGTACAGGAATAACTTAACCCTCACTGCCCACACCTGGTATCCCCCACTACCAAGGGGAAAGGTAAAGGTACAGAATAACTGTACACTCACCTGCCCACAACTGGAATCCCCCATACCTATGGGAACAGGTAACTGTACAGAATAACTTACACTCAACGCCCACACCTGGAATCCCCCAATACACAATGGAAAGGTAAACGGTACAGAATAACTTTACCCTCACCTGCCCACACCTGGATCCCCCACTACCTATGGGAACAGGTAAATTGACAGAATAACTTTACCCTACGGCCCACAACTGGGATCCCACTACCTATGGAACAGGTCGTAACAGTACAGAATAACTTACCCTCACCTGCCCACACCTGGGATTCCCCCACTACCAATGGAACAGGTAAACTGTACAGAAGAAACTTACCTCAACCTGCCTACACCTGGAATTCCCCCCCCCACTACCTATGGGAAAACAGGTGTAATTGTACAGAAGACTGTACCCCAACCTGCCCACAACTGGAATCCCCCACTACCTAGGGAACAGGTCAACTGTACCAAAAGAAACTACCATCACCTGCCCACACCGGGGTATACCCCACTAACTAGGGACAGGTAAATGTACAAAATAACTTACCCTCACCTTTCCACACCTGAATTCCCCCCCCACTAACTATGGGAACAGGTAAAAATGTAAGAAGAACTTTACCCTCACCTGCACCCACCTGGACTCCCCCAACTTACCTATGAGGAACAAGGTAAACTGACAGAATAAACTTTACCCTCACATGCCCCACACCTGAAATCCCCACACCTTGGAAAACAGGTTAAATTGTACAGAATAAACTTACACTCACCTGCCCACACCTGGAATCCCACGACCTATTGGGAACAGGGTAAAACTGATACAGAAATACTTTTACCCTCACCTGCCCAACACTGGATCTCCCACTACTATGGGAAACAGGTAACTTTACAGAATAACTTTACCCTCACCTGCCCACACTGGAATCCCCCACTAACTATGGAACAGGTAAATTGTTTACAGAGATAATTTACACTCCACCTGCCCAACACTTGGAATCCCCACTACCAATGGGAAACAGGTACACGGTACAGAATCATCTTTACCCTAACCTGCCCACCCACCCTGGAATCCCACCACTACTATGGGAACAGGTAAAATTGTACAGAATAAATTAACCCTAACCTGCCCACACTGGGATCCCCCATACCTATGGGAAACAGGTCAAACAGTAAGAATACTTTACCCTCACCTGCCCCCACATGGATCCCCCACTACCAATGGACCAGGTTTGTTAAAACTGCTACAGTAATTAAACTTTACCATCACATTCCTACAACTGGAAGCCCCCACTACCTAGGGAAACAGGTTAAATTGTACAGAATAACTTGACCCTCACCTGCCCACACCTGGAATCCCCCACTACCTATGGGAACAGGTAAACAACTGTACCAAAAATAACCTTTACCTTCACCTGAGTACAACTGGGTCATCACCACTACCTATGGGAACAGGTACACTGTACAAATAACTTTACCCTCCACCTTCCCACACACTGGATCCCCACTACCTATGGGAAAGGTAAACTGTACAGAATACCTTTACCCTACTGCCCACACCTGGAATCCCACACTACCTATGGGAACAGGTAAACTGTACATGAAATAACTTTACCCTCACCTGCCCACACTGGAATGCCCCCAAATACCTATGGGACAGGTACATGTACAGAATAACTTTACACTCACCTGCCCCCACCTGGCATCCCCCCATCCTATGGGACACAGGTAAAATGTTACAGGAATACTTTACCCTCACCTGCCCTACACCTGGGATCTACCATACCATGGGAACATGTAAATGTACAGAATAACTTTACCCCACCTGCCCACACGGAATCCCCCACTACATATGGGAACAGGTAAATTGTACAGAATAAACTGTTACCACTCACCTGGCCCACACCTGGAACCCCCACTACCATGGGAACAGGGAAAAACTGTACAGAATAACTTTACCCTAACCTGCCCACACCTGGGATTCCCCATAACCTATGGGAACAGGTTACATGTAAGAATAACTTTACCCTCACATGCCCACACACCTGGGATATCCACTAACCTTGCAGGAACAGGTTAAATTGTACAGAATAACGTTACACTCAACTTTTGTTTGGGGGCCCCCCCACACCTGGAATCCCCCCCACTACTATGGGAACAGGTTTATACTGTACAGAATAAACTTACCTCACCTGCACACACCTGGAATCACCCACTACATGAGGGAACAGGTAAACTGTACAGAATAACTTTAACTCACCTGCCCACACATGGAATCCCCCACTACCTATGGGAAAGGAAAACTGTACAGAATAACTTTACCCTCACAATGCCCACCACATGGGATCTCCCACTACCTATGGGAACAGGTAAAACTGACAGAATAACTTTACCCTCACCTGCCCACACATTGGAACTTTCAGAAACCGTATAGGCCCCACATTTTGCCGCCTACCTCAACTTGGGCCCCGCCCTCCATCATGTCAAAAGGCGTGACACGACATCCAAACCCAATGATTGACCTGCTCTTCCCTCTGCACATGCTCAAGCTTCTAAAAAGCTCTTGAGCAAGGTGAGGGACGCAGCAACCATCTGCCAGAAACAGGGACAAAATTGATCGTTAAAGATCTGGTTACAAAATGTATGTCATAAAGTGCTTAAAATAAGAGAAAGTAATGACGGGCCTTTAATGGACATGCACTTTAATAAATGCCCTGTATCTCTATTGTAGGCTAAATCTCTCTTTTCTTTGACCAGAAATTTACCATGGGCGAGATACATGGTGAAGACTACAAAACACAACATTTGTATTTCTTACACACAAGGAAGAGGAGGAGGAGTGAGGTTCCCCAATTGTGCAAGATGGAAGGGAAGAGGGTTAATGTGAATGTGATTGTGTCACTTGCCCTGCCGTGGGCTCTGGTCGGCGTGCTCTAATTATTTAAAACCCTTCATGTGGTGTAACCAGATATTTCTTATTTGTTAGCCTATATTGCGAGGCCAATTACTACATGAGCCCACAGGAAGTAATTTAAACAAGTCGTGTGTAATAGGGGGTTTGACCAGAGGCTTATGTGGGGCGGCTATGGGCATTTTTTCCATTGTGCGTCTTATATGGAGGACCCTACAGTGAAAGAACATTGGTACTGCAATTATTCTTCAAATAAATGTCCACAGGGGATAAAAACTACCTTGTGATTATCCCACCAGGTCCAGTCTGTAAGGAAAGTGTCTTCTGCCGGACGTGGGATTTCCTGTTGAGATTATTATGAAAAATGGGAAAAGAAAAAGTCTGGTGAGTTGTACCCATGATTAAAGGAGAACTAAAACACTAAAAACCTTAAAGGGAATGTGGTCCAAAAAAAAGGGACTTTAGGGTGAAATTGACAGGAATTTGCTTTCCTGCGTATTTTTGCAATTACCTTGTATTTTATTTTTTTACATAGTTTTGAGGATATTTACATTTTTTATTGTGATCTGATAGTGGTAGAAAGCATAACCAGATCCCACAAGCACGTTCCTGCTTCCTCTCTGAATCAGGATGCAGTCCCCATAAGTTACATTTACACTCCCATTAAGGTAATGGGAGGGCTATTGTAAAGGTATATAATGGGTAATGGGAGGGTTTTGTAACTGTCTATAATGGTAATGGGAGGTTTTTGTAACTGGTCTATAAATGGTAATGGGCGGGTATTGTAATGGTCTAAATGGTAATGGGAGGTTATTGTAATGGCTATAATGGTAAATGAGAGGTTATTGTAACTGGTCGTAATGTAATGGGAGTTAGTGTAATGGGTATATATGTTAATGGGAGTATTGTAACCGGTCTATAATGGTAATGGGGGTTATTGTAACTGGTATATAATGGTAATGGGAGGTTATTCGTAACTGCGTCTTTATAATGGTAATGGGAGGGGTTTATTGTAACTGGTCTATAATGGTAATGGGGAGGTTATTGTAACGGGTCTATAATGGTAATGGGAAGGTTATTGTAACTGGTCTATAATGGAATGGGAGGTTATTGTAATGGTCTATACTGGTAAGGGTCCGAGGGTTATTGTAACTGGTATTAATTGGTAATGGGAGGTATTGTAACTGGTCTATAATGGAATGGGAAGGTTATGTAATGGTAGATAATGGTAATGGAGGTTATTGTAACCGGTCATAATGGCGTAAGGGAGTTATTGTAAATGGGTATATAAGGGTATGGGAGGGTTATGTAAACTGGTCTATTAATTGGTAAATGGGAGGTTTATTGTAAACTGGTCGATAATGGTAATGGGAGGTTATGAACTTGGTATATAATGCGTAAGGGAGTTATTGTAAACGTCTATTAATGGTTAAAGGGAGGTTATTGTAATGGTATAATGGTAATGGGAGGTTATGGTAACTGGTCTCAATTGGGAAGGGGTGGGAGAGGGTATTGTAACTGGTATATAATGGTAATTAATGGGAGGTTATTTGTAACTGAGTCTAGTAATTGGTATGGGAGGGTTAGTGTAAACTGGTATATAATGGTAATGGGAGGGTTGAGGGTTATTGTAACTGGTCTATAATGGTGAATGGGAGGTTTATGGTAACTGGTCCTTAAATGTAATGGGAGGTTATTGTAATGGTCTATAATGGTAATGGGAGGGTTATTGTAACTGGTCTATAATGGTAATGGGAGGGTTATTGTAACTGGTCTATAATGGTAATGGGAGGTATTGTAACTGGTCTATAATGGTAATGGGAGGGTTATTGGAATGATATAATGGTAATGGGACTTATTGTAATGGTTCTATAATGGTAAGGGAGGGTTATTGTAACTGGTTATAATGGTAATGGGAGGTTATTGTAACGGTTCTATAAGGGAATGGGAGGGTAGGGTTATTGTAATGGTCATAAGGTAAGGAGAGGTATTGAACTGGTCATAATTTTGGTTTAATGGAGGGTTATTGTAACTGGTCTATAAGGTAATGGGAGGTTTACGTCTATTTATCTTGTGGTCTCTAATCGTAATGGAGGTTCAATGGCCCTGAATTTCTTCGCTCCCGAACACGCACTAGTGTGGGATAGTATCACCGGCCGATAGATTTGTACACATCTGGGCTATACACTGTCGGGTAAGGAGGTTATTGTAACCGGTCTATAATGGTGGATGGGAGGATTGGTAACCGGTCTATAATGGTGATGGGAGGGTTATTGAACTGGCTCTATAATGGTAATGGGAGGGTTATTGTAACTGTCTATAATGGTAAATGGGGGTTATTTGTACGCTCGGTCTATAATGGTAAATGGGAGGTTATTGTAACCGGTCTATTAATGGTGATGGGAGCGTTATTGTAACCGGTTATAACTGGTAATTGGTAGGTTATTGGTGTAAAGGTCTATAAGGTGATGGGAAGAGGGTATTGTAACTGGTCTATACGGTAAAGGGGAGGTTTGTAACCGGTCTATAAGGGTGAGGGGAGGGTATGGTAAAAATCGTCATAATGGTGATGGGAGGGTATAGGAACTGCGTCTATAATGGTATGGGAGGGTTATTGTAACTGTCCTTATAATGGTAATGGGAGGGTTATTGGAACTGCGTCTATAATGGTAATGGGAGGGTTATGGTAACTGGTATATAATGGTTAATGGGGGGTATTGTAACATGGGCTTATAATGGTAATGGGCGTTATTGTAAACTGGTCTTAATGGAATGGGAGGTATTGTAACTGGTCTATAATGGTGAGGGAGGTTTGTAACTGGGTCTGATAATGGTAATGGGGGGGTATTGTAAACTGGTCTTAAGGGTCAATGGGAGGTTATTGTAACTGGGTCTATAATGGACATGGGAGGTATGGTAACTGGTCTATATAATGTAATGGGAGGGTATTGTTAACTGGTCTAATGGGAATGGAGGGTTATTGTAACTGGGATATAATGGTGATGGGAGGTTAGGTACTGGTCTATTAATGGTAATGGGCCAGGGTTATTGTAACTTTTTCTATAAGGTAATGGGAGGGTTATGTGTAACTGGTCTATAATGGTAATGGGGTTTTTGTAACTGGGCTATTTTTTTTAACATGGTGATGGAGGTTGATTGTAATGGTGATGTCTAATTAATGGTAATGGGAGGTATTGTAAACGTCCTATAGAATGGTAATGGGAGGGTTATATGTAACTGTCTATAAGGTAATGGGAGGAGGTTATGTAAACTGGTCTATAATGGTAATGGGGAGGGTTATTGTAACTGGTATTATAATGGTAATGGGAGGGTTATTGTAACTGGTTTAATGTAATGGGAGGGTTATTGTAACTGGTCTTATATGGTAAGGGAGGGTTATTGTAACTGGTCTATAATGGTAATGGGAGGGTTATTGTTGTAACCTGTCTATTAATGGTAATGGGTTATTGTAACTGGTCTATTAATGGAATGGGAGTTATTGTTTAAACTGGTCTATATGGTAAGGGAGGGTTGATGGTTATTGTAACTGGTATATAATGTAATGGGAGGGTTAGTGTAACTGTCTATAATTGTAATCGGAGGTATTGTAACTTGGTTATTAATGGTAATGGGGGGTATTGTTAACTGGTCTATAATGGTAATGGGTGGGTTATTGTAATGGTTATAATGGGTAATGGGAGGTTATTGTAAATTGGTCTATAATGGTAATGGGAGGTTATTGTAAACTGGTCTATAATGGTAATGGGAGGTTATTGTCAATGGTATATAATGTAATGGGAGGGTTATTGTAAACGGTCGATAATTGGTAATGGGGGGTTATTGGAACTGGTCTATAATGGTAATGGGAGGTTATTGGTACGCTGGTCTATAATGGTATGGGAGGTATTGTAACTGGTTCTATAATGGTAAGGAGGTTATTGTATAACTGGTCTCTATTGTAATGGGAGGGTTGAGGGTTTATGGTAAATGGTCATAATGGTAATGCGGAGGGTTATTGTAACTGGTTATAATGGTAATGGGAGGTTATTGTAAAACTGGTTATAATGGTAATGGAGAGGTTATTGTAAATGGTCTATAATGGTAATGGGAGGGTTATGGTAACTGGTGCATAATGGTAATGGGGAGGGTGATGGTAACTGGTCTATAATGGTAATGGGAGGTTATTGTAAACTGGTCTATTAATGGTAATGGGGGGAGGGTATTGTAAATGGTCTATAATGGTAATTGGGAGGGTGATGTAACTGGTCCTTTAATGGTGATGGGGGTTATGTAACTGGTCTATAATGGTAATGGGAGGTTATTGTAATGGTCTATAATGTCAGGGAGGGTGATGTAAACTGGTCTATAATGGGAATGGGGGGGGATTAACTGGTATATAATGGAAACGGGGCGCGGTATTTGTAACTGGTCTATAATGGAAGAAGGTTATGGAACTGGTCTATAATGGAATGGGAGGGTTATGTAACTGTATAATGGTATGGGAGGGTTATTGTAACGGTATATAAATGGTTTGTCTTATCGTGAATCTTCAATCAGGCGGCAGGATTTGGCCGCAGTTCGCGACGTGTGGATCACGTTTCTATGGAAACGATGCAGTTGCCTGTCCGGGTGGAGGGCGGACATCGTCCTGCACAGGTAGGAATCACGTTCCCAGGAATTCCTCCCTGTAACGAAACCGGGGGGGATTTTTTGTTGCTGTTGATGTGAATCTGTCAGTACCAATCTAACCTGTCAGGGTGCTGGAGGATCAAATCCAGTAGGAAACCTTCATGATTATTATCTGTTGTATTCAATTAGATCAACTGGAATTGAAAGGTAGTCTTGGAAGACGTTTCGCTTAGTCATCCGACTGGATCTCTCAATTCAGAATGATTTTACAAGAATCTGTGGGCAATTATGTACCCTGGAAAATACAAATGTAGCATATAAACAGCCAGGTGTTAAGGGTGCGTACCAGCAGAAACGGATCTAAACCAGAACAGAGTGTTGTTCATTATGGAAGCTGTGCCTTGAATACCACGTATTCTAAAAATACAGGTGAAAGTTCTATAAGAAAAAAACATGGGATTTCATGGGATCATACAGTTTCAACGATTGTGGCCAACCTTACATGGAGGAGTAGAAACACAGGCGATTAATACCTTTAAGGGCATTAGAACCAGGCCACTGGTTCAGATATGTGATGACACCGGGGTTAAAATCCACCAGAAGGAAAGTACACGGCTTTAATTCAGAACAACATTTAATTTGCGGTGGACCAAAACATGAAATTCACAAGGGGAAGATTACAAAAACAACTACACTGGCTTTCTTGGACGACTGGTGAAGTTAAGGAAAAATGGTAGATAAACTGGGAAGGAGAAGTAGAGGTTACGAAAACCAACACACCACAGATCAGTATTTGATGTTTGACTCCCACCACCCTTTAGATCACAAAGCAACTGGGTGTCACAGAACCCTGCAACACAGGAGCGGAGAACATCCCCACAGCACAGAGCTGAGGAAATCCCCACTAGCACCAGAGCTGGAACCTCCCCACTAGCACAGAGCGAGAACATCCCACTAGGCACAGAGCTGAGAAACATCCCCACAGCACAGAATGCGAGAACATCCCCACTAGCACAGAGCGGAGAAACATCCCCCTAGCACAGAAGCCAAGACATCCCCACTAGCACAAGCTGAGAAACATCCCCACTAGCACAGAGACGGAGAAATTCCCCTAGCACAGAGCTGACGAAATCCCACTAGCACAGAGCTGAGAACATCCCCACTAGCACAGAGCTGAGAACATCCCACTACACAGAGCTGAGAAACCATCCCACTAGCACAGAGCCGAGAACATCCCCAGCACAGAGGCAGAAGGCTTAAAGATTAATGAAAAACATATCAGAGGAAGCCCTTAAACTTGTGGATATCCAGGAGTGGGCCTTTGTTCAACAAGAAAGTAGAAGGAAAGAAAAGAACCACAAATACCAAACAGTGAAGGGGAAAAGCAAGACGGAGGAAGAAAAGGTCATCCATATGTAGCAGGGGGTCTCCGAGAAATTAAGAAGAATGTTCAACAAAAACATCGATCCCTGTTCTGCTTAAAAACGAACAACCAAACTGAAGGCAGCAAGTGGTACATCCGGAAAGACCCAATACCAAAACACAAGAAATGCGGACACATATATGCAGTGCAGTGAGGAAGAATGCTCTGATTGTATGTGGGGGGAGACCCAACAGCAACCTGCATCAAACGTATGGCCAGCACAGAAGAGCCAGTCCTCGGGTCAGGACTCAGCGTGTATCTGGCATCTTAAGATAAAAGGACATTACTTAAGATTGTAAGGTAAAAACATACTGGCGACGGAAGTGACGGTTCAAGAGAGGTGTTTAAGGAGGCCATTATGTGAAAATAAAGAAAAGAAAAGAACCCAAGCCTCAATAGAGGGGGGGGTTCGACACCAACTGTCTGCAGTTACAATGCGTTTTAACACCTTTACTTCGGGGTTTCCTATAAAAACCTTTAGCCACGATCCAATCACACCTCAACACCTGGCTGTGTTGATATGCGAATGGGATTTTCCAGGGTCATAAATTGCACAGATTCTGGTACAAGTCATTATGAATTGTAGAAAGCCAGTTGGATGACTAGCGCAACGTCTTCAGAACCTAAACTTCAAGTCAGTTGATCTAAAGGGAATTACAACAGATATACCAGACCTGGATGAATGAGAAACCTTCACAAGGTCTGATTATTGTACTTGTACCTTATTAGCCACAATTACGTCTATATAAATATCATTCACGTCACCTCTGTATCCAGCTGCCTCCCATGGTTGGTAAACTACGTGACTGGTGGGGGGGACCCGGGAGGTTAAAAGGGGCCAATCCGTGCACCAATGTATTTATATTTCCCCCACCAGGTTTGACCTCCCCATCCTACTAGAGAAAGGCACCTGCTGTGCAGAAGGAGGTGGGGATTGGGACGTTTGAAAGAATCCTCCCAAGAACCTCCCGGTTAAATCCCATAATCACTGCTGTGTCCTGCTAGCAATCTTCCCATGATGCCCAGTGTGGGTGTGACACCTCTAATATTAAACCCATAACGCTGCTAATGGACAGATGGGTTCTGGCCATTGGTAATACAGGCCAGTGCATGTGGGTACCAAACCCAGATTCTCACCGCCAGGAGGGAGGATGGATTCCGTGCAGGATTATTCTTGGTAAGGGGGTCTGCAGCCTGGATATTGAACTTTCTATTGGATCTTTGGCAAAGCCCCCCGTTAGTAATTATTGGTGTCTGATAAAATAGTGGGGTTTGTCACGCTTCCCAAACTTTTGTCCCATGTGAAAAACCTGTTAAAACTCTCTCACTACCAGACTCCACAGCGACTTATTATCCCCCAGGCAGTGACCACAAAGCCAGGACGACATTTCTGATGTCCCCAGTATCCGGTCTTTGTTTAGAACGGCAAGACCAGGTGGAGTCCCATACAATGGAAGAAAGACATTGGGCCTGGAATTGGGAACTTCCATCCCAGGCATTGCACACGCACGCGACGAGTACTAATGAAAACTAATGAATTGTCGTGTACCAAGCTATGAGACATAGGATTCTAAAGACGGAGGTGTTTTCATCATTATTTATGTAATTAGTGCTTCTGATTGTGACTGGCCAGTAGCTAAAGGTGGGTGGGCATTACAATCATCCGCTTTTCTGTTCAGGACCAGATCACATGGAAAGGGAGAGGCTCGTTTCATTTACAATTTGTGGTCTACCATGGGAATGAGTTGTTTTTTTTGGGGAACATGGACTCAGTGACCAATCCTGTGAGAGCCTCTGAGGATGAGGCCACACTGCAACGCACAGGAATCGCGTGGAGAGTTATCGAACGCGATTGTGGCGCTCGTTCTGGTTGCGTTCTCTTGTTTGCGCATGTGTCTTTGCAATTGCGTCGTATGGAAACGATGCGGTAACGCACAAAAAAGGTGAACGCATTGCGTTCCAAAACGCAAATGGTACGCGCAATCGCCATCCTATGCGCATCGGAAATCCACGGAATTGTCGCGTTCCAGCGATTTCCATTTTAGCGAAAATCGCGGGCGCATATCGTGAGAAAAACGTGCTTAGCTAGGTGGCGTAGCCTTTAAAGAGGATCGCCTCCAAATGGTGAAAACCAGGTTTCCGTTTCCAATCAAGACAATGTCGAGTAAATTTATCGGCGGCCGATCGACTGTGAGTAAAAAACCCTCACCCCTTGCCACGGGCCCGTGCCTACGACAGCGGTCCAGCGGTCCAGACTGACCCCATATTTCTTGAAAGACACCACCTCGTTGAGACAGGTTGACGGTGGAGCGACGAATGAGGCCTCATGGGTAGGGAACTTCCCAGCTGTTCAGTCCAATCGATTTCCTGTCGTTGTCTCGATAGTAAATACCGATTGGACGAAAGTCGACAGTGTTATAGTTATAGATAAATAATGGTCAGGGGTGCAGGCTGAAAATAATTGTGGGGGTATTTATGACCAGTCTCTGCTTATGGCTGGTATGTCATTATACCATCTGTAATGTGAACTGAGCACACCAGTAAAATTCTGCACAGTTCTTGCAATATCTGTAGGTTCACTCGATGGTGTACCAAAGACCCTGGAGCATGAACGAAAACAGAATGTTCCGTTATGGCAA
>CM033476.1:2758801-2804750 GCA_019447015.1 Hymenochirus boettgeri | reverse complement strand
CCTATGGGAACAGGTAAACTGTACAAAATAACTTTACCCTCACCTGCTTACACCTGGGATCCCCCACTACCTATGGGAACAGGTAAACTGTACAAAATAACTTTACCCTCACCTTCCCACACCTGGAATCCCCCACTACCTATGGGAACAGGTAAACTGTACAGAATAACTTTACCCTCACCTGCCCACACCTGGAATCCCCCACTACCTATGGGAACAGGTAAACTGTACAGAATAACTTTACCCTCACCTGCCCATACCTGTTCCCATAGGTAGTGGGGGATTCCAGGTGTGGGCAGGTGAGTTATATTATCATATTGTATGAAGGACTTTACTAACTATGACTGTCATCTAGGTAATAGGACATTATAACATATCGTATTATTATATTATCATATAGTATGAAGGACGTTACTAACTATGACTGTCATCTGGGTAATAGGACAGTATGAAGGACGTTACTAACTATGACTGTCATCTGGGTAATAGGACATTATAACATATTGTATTATTATATTATCATTTATAACATCCAGTCAAATGCGCCCCCCGTGTTATTAAAACATCCCAGTCCACAGTGTCCCCCGTGCCTATTATACAATCCCAGTCACGCCCTGTGACTCCACACAACAGGGTCCCGTGTATGACACTCCCAGTCACAGTGTCCCCCGGTTACTCCTTATAGTGACCATCCCCCCCGGTACAGTCCCAGCACGCCTGTTATACATCACCAGTCACAGTGCCCCCCGTGTTAGTAACATCCCGTCACAGTGTCCCCCGTGTTACACATCCCAGTCACAGTTCCCCCGTGTTAACATCCAGTAGCTTAAACATTCCCATTCACAGGTTCCCCCCCGTGTTATTAAATCCCGTCACATGCCATCTCCCCGTGTTATAAACATCCCAGTCACCAGTGTCTCCCACGTGTTATAACATCCCAGTCAACAGTGTCCCCCGCTGTTAAACCATCCCGTCACATGCCCCCGTTGTTAAAATCCCAGTCACAGCCCCCGTGTTAATCAAGTCACCAGGCCCCCGTGTTATAACATCCAGTCACAGTGTCCCCCCTGTTTAACATCAGTCACAGTGTCCCCCGTGTTATCATCCCAGTCCAGTGTCCCCCGTGTTTGACATCCCAGTCCAGTGTCCCCCTTGTTATGTACACCCAGTCACAGGCCCCCGTGTATAGCATCCCGTCACAGTGTCCCCCGTGTGACATCCCGACCTATGACTCCAGTCAGTGTCCCCCCGTGTTATGACATCCCAGCATCAGTGTTCCCCCCGTGTTATGACATCCCAGCCAGGTCCCCCGTGTTGATACCATCCCAGTCAGTGTCCCCCGTGTATGAATCACCAGTGCACGGTCCCCCAGGTTATGACATCCAGTCCCGTGCCCTTGAATCCAAGCTCTGTCCGTTATGACATCCCAGTCGGGTCCCCCGTGTTATGACAATCCACGTCCATTGTCCCCCGTGTTATCCTCACAAGTGCTTGCCCCGTGCCCCGTTATAGATCGCACTCACCCCGTGTTAGACATCCCGATCACACGTGCCCCGTGTATAACAGCCCAGTCACGTGCCCCCCGTGTTATACATCCCAGTCACAGTGCCCCGTGTTATACAT
Organism: Hymenochirus boettgeri; assembly: GCA_019447015.1. Taxonomy (NCBI): domain Eukaryota; kingdom Metazoa; phylum Chordata; class Amphibia; order Anura; family Pipidae; genus Hymenochirus; species Hymenochirus boettgeri. The sequence goes on along the minus strand of CM033476.1, from coordinate 2,803,127 downwards.
CCACGGTCACAGGCCCCCATGTTATAACATACCAGCACAGTGCCCCCCGTGTTACTAATCCCAGTCACAGTGATCCCCAGGTAACACCGTCACAATGCCATGTATACATCCCAGTCACAGTGTCCCCCGTGTTATGACAACGCCAGTCCCACATGTCCCCCGTGTTAACATCCAGTCACAGTGTCCCCCGTGTTATAACATCCCGTCACAGTGTCCCCCGTGTCTAACACCAGTCACAGTGTCCCCTCGTGTTATAACATCCCGTCCAGGTCCCCCGTGTATCATCCAGGACATCCCGTTTAACTCCCGTACATGTCCCCCGTTTGTTATGACATCCCTCACATGTCCCCCGTTGGACCCCGGGTAACGTTGTCCCCGTGTATAAGTGGACCCCGGTTCTCCAGTCCAGTGTCCCCGTGTGTATAGACATCCCAGTCACAGTGCCCCCCGTGTTATAACATCCCAGCACAAAGTGTCCCCGTGTTATGGACATCCCCGGTCCACAGTGTCCCCCGTGTTATAACATCCCAGTCACAGGTGTCCCCCGTGTTAACATCCCGTCACAGTGCTCCCCGTGTATAACCTCCCAGTCACAGTGCCCCCGTGTTATAACATCCCGGTCACAGTGTCCCCCGTGTTATAACATCCCGTCACACGTGTCCCCCGTGTTTAGAACATCCCGGTACAGTGTCCCCGTGTTATAACATCCCGGTCACAGTGTCCCCGTGTTATTAACATCCCAGTCACAGTGTCCCCCGTGTTATAACATCCCAGTCACAGTGTTCCCGTGTTATAACACCCAGTCACAGTGTCCCCGTGTTAAACATCCCAGTCACGTGTTCCCCCGTGTTATGACATCCCCAGTCACAGTGTCCCCCGTGTTATACATCCCAGTCACAGTGTCCCCCGTGTTATACATCCAGACAGTGTCCCCCTGTTATAACATCCAGTCAGTGTCCCCCGTGTTATGACATCCCAGTCCAGTGTCCCGTGTTAGGACATCCCAGTCACAGTGTCCCCCGTGTTATAACATCCCAGTCCAGTGTCCCCCGTGTTATAACATCCCGTCACAGCGTCCCCGTGTTATAACATCCCAGTCACAGTGTCCCCGTGTTATGAACATCCCAGTCACAGTGTCCCCCGTGTTAACATCCCAGTCACAGTGCTCCCCCGTGTTATAACACCCAGTCACAGTGTCCCCGTGTATAACATCCAGTCACAGTGCTCCCCAGTGTTATACATCCCAGCACAGTGTCCCCCGTGTATAAAACAACCAGTCACAGTGTCCCCGTGTTATAACATCCCGGTCACAGTGTCCCCCGTGTTAAACATCCGCGTCACGGTCCCCCGTGTTAACATCCCGGTCACAGTGTCCCCGTGTATTAACATCCCAGTCCACAGTGTCCCCGTGTGATATAACATCCCAGTCACAGTGTCCCCGTGTTATAACATCCAGTCACAGTGTCCCCCGTGTATAACATCCCAGTCACAGTGTCCCCGTGTTAGAACATCCCAGTCACAGGTCCCCCGTGTTATAAACATCCCGGTCACAGTGGTCCCCCGTGTTATAAATCCAGTCACGTGCCCCCCGTTTAAACAGCCCAGTACAGTGTCCCCCGTGTTAAATCCCAGTCACAGTGTCCCCCGTGATAACATCCAGACGGTCCCCGGTTATAACATCCATCAGTGTCCCCCGGTTATAACTCCAGTCACAGTGTCCCCCGTGTTATAAAATCCCAGTCACAGTGTCCCCCGTGTTATAACATCCAGTCCATTCCCCAGTGTTATAAACTCAGCACAGTGTCCCCGTGTTTAAACATCAGTCACAGTGTCCCGTGTTATAACATCCCAGTCACAGTGTCCCCCGTGTGAACATCCCGTCAGTGTCCCCGTGTTATGACATCCCAGTCACAGTGTCCCCCGTGTTATGACATCCCAGTCACAGTGTCCCCCGTGTTATAACAGTGTCCCCGTTTATCCCAGTCACGTGTCCCCCGTGTTATAACATCCCAGTCACGTGCCCCCGTGTTATAACATCCCAGTCACAGTGTCCCCCGTGTTATGAACATCCCGGTCACAGTGCCCCGTTTATAACATCCCAGGACAGGTCCCCCGTGTTATAACATCCCAGGTCACAGTGTACCCGTGTTATAAACATCCCAGTCACAGTGTCCCCCGTGTTATAACATCCCGGTCACAGTGTCCCACCGTGTGATAACATCCAGTCACAGTTCCCCGTGTTATAACATCCCGGTCCACAGTGTCCCCCGGTGTATAACATCCCGTCACAGTGTGCCCCCGTGTTAAACATCCCAGTCACAGTGTCACCCCGTGTTATAACATCCCGTCACCAGTGTCCCCGTGTTATAACATACCAGTCACAGTGTCCCCCGTGGATAACATCCCAGTAACGTGTCCCCCGTGTTATACATCCCAGCACAGTGTCCCCCGTGTTTAACATCCCGTCACAGTGTCCCCGTGTGTATAACATACCACGTCACAGTGTCCCCCCGTGTTATAACATACAGTCACAGTGTCCCCGTATCATATGGACATCCCAGTCACATGTCCCCCGTGTTAACATCCCAGTCACAGTGTCCCCCGTGTGATTAAATCCCAGTCACGTGTCCCCGTGTTAATACATGTCCAGCTAACAGGTGGTCCCCCGTGTTATAAACATCCCCAGCACAGTGTCCCCGTGTATAACATCCCAGTCACAGTGTCCCCGTGTTATAACATCCCAGTCACAGTGTCCCCGTGTTATAACATCCAGTCACAGTGTCCCCCGTGTTATAACATCCCAGGTACACAGTGTCCCCGTGTTATAACATCCCCGTCACAGTGTCCCCCGTGTTATAAATCCCGGTACAGTGTCCCCGTGTTATAAACATCCGAGTACAGTGTCCCCCGTGTTATAACATCCCGGTCACAGTGTCCCCCGTTTATAACATCCCGTCACAGTGTCCCCGTGTTATAACATCCCAGCACAGTGTCCCCCCGTGTTATAACATCCCGTCACAGTGTCCCCGTGTTATAATCCCAGTCACAGTGTCCCCCGTGTACAACATCCCCAGTCACAGGTCCCCGTGTTATAACATCCGGTCACAGTGTCCCCCGTGTTATAAACACCGGTCACAGTGTCCCCCGTGTATAACATCCCAGTCACAGTGCCCCCGTGTTAATACATCCCAGTCCAGGTCCCCAAGTTATAACATCCCAGTTCACTGTGTCCCCCGTGTTATAACAATCCAGTCACAGTGTCCCCCCGTGTTATAAACATCCACGTCACAGTGTCCCCAGTGTCTATAACATCCCAGTCACAGTGTCCCCCGTGTTATAACCATCCCAGTCACAGTGTCCCCCGTGTTATAAACATACCAGTCCAAGTGTCCCCCGTGTATATACCATCCCAGTTCACAGTGTCCCCCGTGTTATAACACCCAGTCCAGTGCCCCCGTGTTATAACATCCCAGGTCACAGTGTCCCCGTGTTATAAACATCCAGTCACAGTGTCACCCTGTGTTATAAAAATCCACAGTCACAGTGTCCCCGTGTTATAACCCAAGCACAGTGTCCCCGTGTTATAACATCCCAGTCACCAGTGTCCCCCGTGTTATAACATCCCCAGTCACAGTGCCCCGTGTTATAACATCCAGTCACAGTGTCCCCGTGTTTAACATCCCAGTCACAGTGTCCCCCGTGTTATAAAATCCAGTCACAGTGTCCCGTGTTATACATCCCAGTTACAGTGTCCCCCCGTGTTATAACATCCCAGTCACAGTGCCCCCCGTGTTATAAACATCCCAGTCACAGGTTTCCGTGTTATAACATCCGTCACAGTGTCCCCCGTGTTATAACATCCCAGTCACAAGTGTCCCCCGTGTTATAACATCCCAGTCACAGTGTCCCCGTGTTATAACACCCCAGTCAACGTGTCCCCCGTGTTATAACATCCCAGACAGTGTCCCCGTGTTATAACATCCCAGTCACAGTGTCCCCCGTGTTAAACATCACGTCACAGTGTCCCCCGTGTTATAACATCCCAGTCACAGTGTCCCCCGTGTTATACATCCCAGCCCAGTGCCCCCGTGTTATAACATCCCAGTCACAGTGTCCCCGTGTTATAACATCCAGTCACAGTTCCCCCGTGTTATAACATCCAGTCACAGGGTCCCCCGGTTATAACATCCCAGTCACACGGTTCCCCGTGTTATAACATCCCAGTCACAGTGTCCCCCGTGTTATAAAATCCCAGTCACAGTGTCCCCCGTGTTATACATCCCAGTCACAGTGTCCCCCGTGTTATATCCCAGTCACAGTGTCCCCCGTGTTAAACATACCAGTCACAGTGCCCCCCGTGTTATAACATCCAGTCACAGTGCCCCGTGTTATAAATCCCAGTCACAGTGCCCCGGTGTATAACCCAGTCAAGTGCCCCGTGTTATACACCCAGTCACAGTGTCCCGTGTTATAAACATCCAGTCCCAGTGTCCCCGTGTTATAACACCCAGTCACGTGTCCCCCGTGTTTAACATCCAGTCACAGTGCCCCCCGTGTTAAACACCCAGTCACAGTGCCCCCCGTGTTATGGACATCCCAGTCACAGTGTCCCCCCGTGTTATAACATCCCAGTCACAGTGTCCCGTGTTATAACATCCCAGTCACAGTGTCCCCCGTGTTATAACATCCCAGTCACAGTGCCCCCCGTGTTATAACATCCCAGTCACAGTGTCCCCCATGGTGTCCCGGTGTCTGTGACTCACCCCCCGGCCCGGTAGAACAATAGACAGTGGTGGGCGGTTGTGTTCGGTGTCTCGGTAGGTTCATCTCCCTCCGCGGACTCGGTCAGTGAATTTTGACTCTGCAGCATCTCCAGTGATAACCGGAAATAAACAAACTGGGTCGTGGGAAATTCCGTCCTACCGGATCCTACAGACCGACACAAGGTTCCGCTTCCGGTCACCAGACAGAAACACGACACCTGCCGGCCGGACTGACATCACCACAATACACAGTCCGTCCCCAGTCCCCAGATTAGCTTTCCCTGGTGATATCAGCCCGAGGAGAACCCTAGGGATTCGTGCCCTGATAGATAAGAATAATGATACTAACAATCCTTTCTATTTTTATTACTCTACTCCGAATAAGGTAAAAACCGCCCAAATCCAGATGGCGGACACCGACCCAAACCAACTCCAGCTAGGGGCGGTACCTCGGCAGTTCCCGCCCGTGCCGCACTGCTTGTCGGGGAAGAGCTGAGCTCGCTGCGGCGCATCTTGTTCTTGTCGCTGTTTGGAGGCCTCGGACCGGACTAGATGGCTTCTTGCCTGGTACAATGGGAAGAAGAAGAAGAACAACTGAAGCCCTGGTTGTTGGTATCCTACCGGCGGGGAGAGGGATTGGATCCGGGTGGGTTGGGGGGGGGATTGGAGACCCGGCCCGCGGCTATTATGGCGTTGGCCTCCCATCGCTATCACATCCGCCGGTCGGTGCCTCGGCACACGTTCGATGTGTCGAACCGATGAGCGGCTGTTTCGGCCCGATAATCGCAAGGTGGTATTCGGTCGGGCGACTGATGACAATGAATGGGAATTACAGGGGTCGGTCAATTAGAGATGGATAAGATCATAAGGGGCCCAGGAAGAGCATTATTTAGGGCCCCCTTTTTTGCTACACTATTGTATAGACTGTAATTTTGCTTCTGAAGTGGGCCCCCAGGGGTTCCTGGACCCAGGCCGGTTCCTAGGGTTGCCTTGTGGATAATCGCTCTGCGGTCACATAAAGCTGGGTACATGTTACCATCTTTCCTCGACCGTTCGAGGCTTTCGACCGGAGGAAGGATTGACGGTAGCTGCAAAAACAACCGCGACCGATCGTGGTGTGGTACACAGAGATCAGTCATGGTTTTCGGCCCGTCGATGTGCGTTCGTCTTGATTGTCGAAGGAAGGGCAATCGCTCGGAGCCGCATACAATAATTTGGACCGTCCCAAAACACTGAAAATTCGGTCGGGCTGGTCGTTATTGGTGGAATGTTCTCCTCAGGGTAGGACAGGATGTAAATCCTTTTTAACAGAAATGTCCGAGCACACAGCAGGCACAACAAACGTCCGTTTAGAGTCGATGGTGCGTGTTTATGAGGTCGGGTATCATTCATTAATCACCATGGCGGATCAGCCAACGCCGCTAGTCCGAATGCTTACACGCACGTGATTGGTGGCATTCAGTGGCGCTCGGGGCACACCATGTGTTACAAGGCTTTACTCTCTGGTCCCTATCAGGGCTGCTAATTTAGTTGGAATTGTCATGACCCTTGTCCATGGTTGGTTGTGGTTTCAATGTCAGTTATTGTGGCAATGATGTTCCTGTTATTGTGCCAATGATGTTCCTGTTATTGTGCCAATGATGTTTCCTGTTATTGTGCCAATGATGTCTGTTGATGTGCCAATGATGTCCCTGTTATTGTGTCAATGATGTCCCTGTTATTGTGCCATATTATTTTAGTCCCCAGTCCCGAACTGCCCTTGTTGGGACTGTGGACCAAAATAAATATGGCACACATAACAGGGACATCATTGATGCAATAATTCATGTGCTTTAAATTAGCAACAATCCGATGTAAAGGGTCACGATACTCAAAACAACCTTTTCTGAAACTACAATATGAGAGAAGTACTCGCATAGTATCTCGGGTTGCTTTGTTTATTAAGTTTAGTGATTAAGTGTTTATTTCACCAAGGTCTGTGCGCATTTCCTGCATATCTTCCTCTATCAAAAGGGCATTTGTCTTTTTGCTTGTGTCCATTTATTGGTTTTTATAATTGAAATCCATTTTAAGGTTGTTAGGAAATGTGCTAGAATCATTGTATTTGGAAAACTCTAGTTTGGCTCCCTAACTTGGGAAACAGGTTATTGCAACAGAGACTTCTGATTGATGAGAAAATCCTATCCAACCCAAAGGCTAAGCATTTTAAATGTCCAATCTGTCACAAGAAAGCTATGACACAGGCCTGGTTTAGCCATTCACTGCATGCAGGTGTTGGATTTAACAATTACATCGGGTAGTATTTCTCTTTTGGAAGGTATTTCCATATATTTTTTTTCAGGTACACAAGGAAAACTTGATGCTGTACAAATGCCATCCCGGGAAGGACAGATATTGAACTGGAAATTTATGGCATGGAAGGTATTTCTGAAAAAGATATGGAAGAAAAGGAGACGAGTGACTTGACCAAAAGACACAAGTACCGGTTTGCATTATGGGTGTAACAAGCAGAGAGGGTCTAGGTCCCATCATTATATTAAATCATACAAATTTCATGTTATTACTATAAACTATCAGCAGATTACCGGATGTTTCTCCGTCTAATGGCCCTCTTTGTGCAGTCTGGTAGTCAAGCTTTGCCGTGTTGTCACTGCCAATGGTGACGCTGCCTGCTATACAGTGTGCAAGCTGTGAAGCGCTTGTACAACTTTTAAAAGAGACAAAACTGTGGCGAGGGCCTGTGGACTTAAGGTAAATATTTGGCTTTAGGAGCATCGGGAGAACGTACACAGTGAAAAAACTTTCATGGCTCCTGTTATGGGGTTATAAGTTTAAGGGGCTGGATTTGCCCTTTAAGGGACAGTTCAGTGGAAATGATCAATATTTGTAAATGTTAGTTTGTGTATGCCTTCTGAGTTATTCTACATATTCTCTCCCTTTTTTGAAAACTCAGTTGAGTTCATTCTCTTTGCTGTTCCCTGCTGTTGACATAGTGAACGGACATTTCAGGTTCATAACAGTCCTTCTTCCCAGGATGCACACCACATCCTTGGAATGTCCTAACAGTAATTTCTACTGATTGGCAGTTGTATGCGGTCAAAGATGCTCAGACACTACGAGCACTGAATCAATCCAGGCACTGGGTAGGGCAAAACCATAATGTCTCTAATAGGAGTCCTGCAAACAGGAAGTCAGTATTTCAGTTGCATTTATTTATACCACAGACACATGCCTGAATTGGCAGATAAGGTCATGGGATGAAAAAATTCTGGGTTTTTTTTTCTGAAAAGTATATGTATTTGCACTGAACATCCTCTTAGAAGACAAGTCCACCTTAAACAAAAAAGGTCACTTGTCAGTTACTACCCTCAATTCCAACTGATTTATTCAGCACATTATTGATGTATTATGAACCAAATAATAACCAATTATTGCCTCCCATTCTGGCAGAGAAAGCCGGCCCCTCCCTTTGTGCCATAAATCAGTGCCGTGACTGCTGGCATCACAGCCAATGATTGATGCTCCTTCCTCTGCTGACTCTTGCACAAGTTCCTAAAAAACTCATTGAGCAGGGGAGAGGCGGCAACTTCTGCCAGAAAGGGGGAGAACGGGGACAGTATCTGGTTAGAAATACAAGATAATAATGTGCTTGTGTGTAATTTTGGGGTTTTACAGCTTTGACCACCATAATTCATCAGTGTCAGAATTTAAAACCATCAATGCCTTTAAAATGTCCTAGTGGGTAACATGATTAGTAGGTATGGGCAATGAAAACAATAGTATTTGTCACTAGAATACAGGCAATGTTTAATTTATTGTACTTTTTTGTTGCCTTAATGATACAACTAAATAAAAAGTCTAACACCAAAACATTTATTTAGTAGATGGGCAGCAGAAAAAGAAAAAACCAAGATGATTCAGATTATGATGATGATGATGACACTGGGCCTTCTACTTCATTTCAACCAAATGCACGCACAGCCAAGTTTTATGCCTACAATGGGGCAACCAGGACTTCACGGCATGCACGGTGGTCCAGGGATGCCGCCAGGTAATTCACAATAAATCTATATGCGGAGTTGTTCAAACCATGCGTTCACAATTCCAACGGTCACTATTTCAGTTCCAGCAAAAACTGCACACAGCAGAAGTGTTTATGATAATAAGCACCTGATTACAGCTGTAATGTACATGTTTCTAAAGATATCTAAATATCTAGACATTTTCGTCTCGACAGTTTGCCCAAGCGGTTGACCCGGGACAAATTTACTATCGGTCACAGCAAAAGTTCATCCCGACCTTAGTGCAGTCCCATGGGGGGGTAGCATACGATCGGCCATGATTTACCAGCATATCTGGACAAACAGGCCTCTAAGATTGGTAGGCATCCTTGGCACTCATACCTTACGATATTTTGCAACTGACTGATACACTGAAATGTCAGACGAAAGTATTTATGGTATGCACCCAGCGTAACTATGGACTGTATCTGGGTAATAGGAAATTACAACATATTGTATTATTATATTATCATATTGTATGAAGGATTTTACTAATATGTCTGTTATCTGGGAAATAGGACATTGTAACATTGTATTATTATATTATCATATTGTATGAAGGATTTACGAACTATGAGTGTTATCTGGAAATAGGACATTACAACATATTGTATTATTATATTATCATATTGTATGAAGGACGTTACTAAACTTGATTATCTGGGTAATGAACATTATAACATTGTATATTATTATATTCATATTGGATGAAGGACTTTACTAACTATGTCTGTTATCTGGGTAATAGGACATTATAACATATTGTATTATATTATCAATATTGTATGAAGGACTTACTAACCATGACTGTGACTGGGAAATAGGAATTATAACATATTGTATTTATACATATGTATGAAGGACTTTACTAACTCTGACTGTTATTTGGAAATAGGGACATTAAACATATTGTATTATTATATTACATATTGTATGTAGAGTTTACTAACTATGACTGTTATCTGGATAATAGGACATTATAACATATTGTATTATTTATCATATGTATGAAGGACTTTACTAACTATGACTGTTATCTGGATAATAGGACATTATAACATGTATTATATATTATATATTGTATGTAGGACTTTACTAACTATGACTGTTATCTGGGCAATAGGGAATTATAACATATTGATTATTAAGGGATAAACGCCCCTTACAGTGTAATATAAGGATATAAAGTCACGAGGAGTTCCCTGGCCATATAAACGCGAGACCGAAGGTCGAGTGTGCTTTATACAGGACAGGGAACTCCGAGGTGACTTTATAAACCTTATATTACACGGTAATGGGGCGTATTTTTTATAATATATAAGTTAAAAAATGTAATTTGATGGCTAGTCCTTTACTAAATCCCTAACTATCCTTTCTCCCTTTACTAAATAATTAAAGTAAATACACAGTAACCCCTTGAAATAAAATAGATTGATTAATACATACCAGATGATTGTTAGTAGAATCCTCTCTCAGCCTTTCTCTGGAATTCCTGGCTCCCTTTTTCATTCTGTCCTCCTTCCCCTTTAAAAAATCAGTTTCCCTGTCAAACCCTGCAATAAAAAACATCCCTGTAACACACAGACATTTACTGGTCATAAAATTCCTTATCTGAATCCTTCCTTAAAATTCCCCTCACCCGGTAACTTGTTAAAACCTTTCAGCCGTGACACAAACTCCTGCAGTCTCCGATGATGTTAAGCAGAGCGTCAGGGGAAGTTGCAGGAGTTTGTGTCACGGCTGAAAGGTATTAACAAGTTACCGGTGTGAAACGGATTTTAACGAAGGATTCAGATAAGGAATTTGATGACCAATAAAGTCTGTGTGTGTTATTGTGATGTTTTTTTAATTGCAGGGTTTGACCGGGAAAGGGCTGGATGAAGCAGAAGGAGGAGGCACATGTATGGGGAGCAGCAGTGGTGAATATTCTTATAAAAATCACTCAACTACGTAGTTGAGTGGATTTTTATAAGGATATAATCCACTGTTGCTCCCATTATAATCCATGGCCACTTATATATTATATTATCATATTGTATGAATAGGACTGATACTAACTATGTACTGTCATATGGTTTAATAGGACATTTATAACATATTGTATTATTATATTATTCATATGTATGAAGGACTTTACTAACTAGATGTTATCTGGGTAATAGGACTTGTAACATATTGTATTATTATATTATCATATTGTAGAAGGACTTTATAAACTATGACTGGTCATCTGGGTAATAGGACATTATAACATATTGTAATTATAGATTATCATATTGTATGAAGGACTTTACTAACTTGACTGTTATCTGGGTAAATAGGACATTGTAACATATTGTATTTATATATCATATTGTATGAAGACGTTACTAACCATGACTTGTATCTGGGTAATAGGACATTTAACATTATGTATTATATTATCATATGTATGAAGGACTTTACTAACTATGATGTTATCTGGGTAATAGGACATTGTAAATATTGTATTATTAATTATCATATTGTATGAAGGACGTTACTAAACTTGACTGTTTATCTGGTAATAGGACATTGTAACATATTGTATTATTATATATCATATTGTATGAAGGAGTTACTAACTATGACTGTTATTGGGGAATAGGACATTATAACATATGTATTATTATATTATCATATTGTATGAAGGACTTTACTAAACTAGACTTTCATCTGGGTAATAGGACATTATAACATTGTATTATTATTATCATATTGTATGAATGACTTTACTAACTATGATGTTATCTGGGGAATAGGACATTATAACAATTGTATATTATATTATCATATTGTATGAAGGACGTGTACTAACTATGACTGTTATCTGGGTAATAGGACATTATACATATTGTATTATTTATTATCATATTGTATGAAGGACTTTACTAACTATGACTTTCATCGGGTAATAGGACATATAACATTGTATTATATTATCATATTGTATGGAAGGACGTTACTAACTATGACTGTTACTGGGGGTAATATGACTATAAACATATTGTATTGTTATATTATAATATGTATGAAGGACTTTACTAACTATGACTGTCATCTAGGTAATAGGACATTATAACATATCGTATTATTATATTATCATATAGTATGAAGGACGTTACTAACTATGACTGTCATCTGGGTAATAGGACATTATAACATATTGTATTATTATATTATCATATTGTATGAAGGACGTTACTATGACTGGGAAATAGAACATTGTAACATTGTAACACATTCTGCAGGCCATGGAATCCCTGAAGTTATTTGGAATTTGCCTTTGATATGAGTCTTTTGTTCTAAACCATGTTTATGTGAAGTGATTTGAATGTGGATTGATTTGGAAGCTGCCGACTATTCGTATATTGTTTTTTTTTAGGTATTCCACCTCTAATGCCGGCTGTGCCACCACTCATCCCAGGGTTACCCCCAGTCATGGCAGGAATGCACCCACACGGGTGAGTAAATTTAACAGTTAACCGGAGTCACTTTTAAATATTATTTGCTGTTTTTAAACAATATTTCTTTACAGGATGATGTCAATGGCTGGCATGATGCATCCACATGGGCATGCTATTCCTCCTATGATGGCTGGATTACCACCAGGTACATTCATGTTGATAAAATGTTTGTATTCTGCTTACGCTGCTTAAGATTAGTGCCAATTCAATTCCTTCATATGTTTTGCAGGAGTCCCACCACCAGTTGGGCCTCGACCTGGTATCCCTCCTGTGACACAAGCACAACCTTTATCATCGCCCTCTATCCTCGGCCGACTACCTGGTCCTAGTGCACCTGCCATGCAAACTGTCCCCAAACCACTTTTCCCTAGTGCTGGGCAGGTAAGATGTACTGCTAAACATCTTGTGTTTATCCAGAAGGGGCATTACATGTCCCCATCACCTAGAAGGAGGAATCCTCTCATGGCTTCCTTTGCCACTTGCTTGGCTGGAATGTTTTTTCCCCCTCTTTGGAGCTGAATTGTTTAATGTGCATTTTGTCTACAAAACTCTGTTCCCTAGCACAGGTCTAGAGCCTTAGTCTCTGTCCTTTTCCTTTCTTTGTGCTGCAGATGGGATCACCTGTCACAAACTCAAGTACAGCGTCTTCCAATTCGGAAAATCTGCCTGCACCTTCTAAAGCTCTGTTTCCTAGCACAGCACAAGTATGCAGGAAATGCTAGTTTTTTTAAATTTGCTTTACGAGTTTGGACGCCTGTCAATAAAAGAAAATCCTTATTTTACTTTTTAGTGTAAAGGGATCATGCATGCGTTCTGCTGTGCGTTTTGGTGGTTTAGTTACTGCATGGATTTGGCGTTATATAGACATGCAGACATCACTAGACTTGCATGGGGTTTAAATGACAAATTAAAGGGAAACTTGTGTCTCTGTATATGTGGCCTTAATTAAAAAGATATACAAATGGTTACCGCACACACAGATAGTGAAAAGGGTCCTTAACCCATTTATTAGGTGCAACAAGATAATGTTTCAGAGGTGGCTAGGTCCCCCGAAACACTATCTTGTTGCACTTCATAAATGGGTTTAGGGCCCTTTTTCACTATCTGTGTGTGCGGTAACCATTTGCATACTTCGAAGACGTGGCAGGACGTCCGTCACCAGCACCACGAGTGTAATTATTTTGGCACATGCTAGTGCCCATTGTGTGCGGTCATCATTTCAAACTTGGACCTTAATTAAAAAGAGCCCACGCCTACTTTTACAATGACATAAGGACCATGCTTCTAGCTCCAGTCTGTCCAATGTTACAGCAATATAAAAGGTGTTTTTTTTACTAGCACTGTGAGCTGTGACATCACCAACACCACCACTGATCTGCCCCCAACTCTAAGGTTTGAGCATGCCCACTTGTCATCGGCAGCCTTATATACACCACCCCCAAATTCTTAATCATTTTTGAAGCTGTCCACCAACCATAGGTAGAGAAAAGCACAGTATGGTTGCAGGTCTCTAACTAGCTTAAGAAAAGATTGATCATGTTCCTTTCAGACTGAGAGATAGGCCAGACATTATACGTGATGGACAATTGTTTTGTCTTTGCTCTGCCCTCAGGGCTCTATTCAATGGGTTAGGCCCTGGCCCACAAAGAGGGGTGGATCAACAGTTGTCCTTTTAATATCCAGAGAAGTTGGATATAGGCTTGTTTGAAAGGTATGAGATATATCTTTTATTAAACATGGGGCTTATGTGTTGTATTTCCCAGCATTCCATCTCTTAGTTTGGTCTCTGACTGTTAAGCTTTTTTTCACATGCCCAGTCTTGAGCTACAGCAGGAACTTTACAGCCAATCACACTAGTCGACTCTAGCCAACCCTTAGACAAGACATGTGACTAAGTTTAAGAGGCAGAGGCAGGACAATACGTTTCTTATACGTTTCTTCGGGGTTTAAATTTAATTTGCTGGGTGCTCTGTGATTGACCATTAGGCCAGGTGCTGTCCACAAAGGGAGCTTTGAAAACCATTATTTTTTAGGGATTATGTATTTTAGGTTTTTGTTGTTTGTGGTTTAATATTTTGGTAATAACCCCCAGTTGTTTGGAAATGCTTCTTCTATGCAGAAGTTTCCAGCTGAATATAATTTTATGCAGATTTTTCGCCTGGGTGCATTTTTGTTTTAGTTGCTTTCGTCTGCTGTGTTGTTGTCTTCAAGTTGTGCGCTTTACACTTTGCTTTGTTTTGGTCCTAACTTTTCTTTTTTAATTAGGCTCAGGCAACAGTTGCCGGACCTGTTGGAACAGATTTCAAACCTTTGAATAACATACCTGCTACAACCATCGAACCCCCTAAACCAACATTCCCTGCTTACACCCAGTCCTCTATGTCAACCACTAGCACCACAAATAGCACTGCTTCTAAACCATCTACTTCCATAACAAGTAAGCCTGCCACCCTGACAACGACTAGTGCCACTAGTAAGTTGGTCCACCCAGATGAGGATATATCGCTGGTAAGTAAGAAGCAAAAAGAACAGAATCTGGTGGTGTAACCACTAATGCTTGTTATTTGCAAAATGTTGTTTTCACTTTATAATGTGGGAAATGGCAGATAGTAAATAGAAATTAGTAGCTAATTTGTTTTGTGTGTGGGCAATTGTAATTTAGGTTACAGCTTGTATAGTTTATCATAATGGGGCAGAGGGAATCACAAATCAATTCCAGTCAGTCTACTGCCGTACTCCCATTTGCTCACGTTTGCCATTTTTATGCAATGATCCAGTGGCGGTGTGTGTGAGAATTGGCTGCACACATTTGTCATTCTGTGATAGTGGCAATGTTCATTAAGGGCTAGTCTAGGTTACCGCGGATTTCCGGTGCATTTTGCGTGCACCGTATTTTTACGCGAAACGCATGCGTTTTTATAATTTAAAATTACGCATGCGCAATTTAGTGCCTTGAAGTGGGACCTCAACCTAAGACAAGATTATTTGGTTGCTCAGCATTGCTGTATATATATATTAATGGGTGAAAATGTAACTTTTTTTTCAAATTGCTGTGATTTATTTTCTTTTTTTTATTGTTCTTTAATTTGTAGGAAGAGAAACGCGCCCAACATCCAAAATACCAGCGTAACCTTCCTCGGTCTGGCCAGGCTCCTATGAATAATATGGGTAATGCAGCTGTTGGTCCATTAGGGGCAATGATCACTTCTCAGCCTGGTTTACCTCCTCAGCAGGCAGGAATGAGGCATCCATTGCCTCCTCATGGTCAGTATCCTTTTTAAAATAAAAATGTAATGTCCAGAAATGTTCAATACAATCAAAAGGGTCTTTATTATATTAAAGGGAAACAGTGGTCTCCAGGCGAAGAGCTATCATACCTTTCAAAAAAGTCTATGCTGAAGGTTTTAGCTGCATTATTTAAGGCCATTAAGGCTGATTATTGCCTCCATTACAGGCCTGTAAACATTTTCTGGGCTTTCCTCTGGCTATGGATACCTTGGGTAGAGACAAATTTTCAATTCTTCTTATCTGGCTCTTTTAGCCCTATGCAGTCATGCTTTGCCTTATCGAAGTTAGGGACTAATCATCTTACCGCCATTAGCCTCGTACACGCGTATGATGTTAGCGGCTACCCACGTCCCCCGAGTGCAGTTTAAGATGAAAATCAAACGTGTATGCGTTCTCTGTGGTCGTTCATCAATCCACCATGACAGATCCCCCAACCAAGGGCATCGCTGCTAGCATCGTATGTGTGTACAAACCTATAGTCGGTGTCTACTTTCGACTATCTTGTTTTGGGGGATGGGAAATACAAGGTCAATAATGACCTAATCCAGGGATAAGAGATGATGTGCGAGACTTTATTTGGACAGTAATAATGCAAGTCAAACTAATTCATCTGATCCATATAATCCTACCAGACAATTATAATCTCGGTATTTCTTTCTCTAGGTCAGTACGCTGCACCACATCAAGGAATGGCTGGTTACCATCCTGGAGCAATGCCTCCGTATGGACAGGCACCCCCCATGGTTCCACCTTTCCAAGGTGGCCCTCCTCGTCCTCTGATGGGAATAAGACCTCCAGTAATGTCTCAAGGCGGCCGCTACTGATGTGTCTGCGCTATTAAATAGGTTTGGAGATTAAACCTTTTCTCATCTTGTGCTGTGTATATAGCCAAGCTTCCGTCAATTAGACCTTCATTGTGACTAAAAAAACGTATCTTCCTACATCCCCGGATCTGTTGGACATTTATTTTACTTGTGGGAGGGATATTTCTATTTGCGGGTGGGAGTTTGTGGGGCATTTAAGAAGGAAGTATTCCTGATGTTGCAATTTATACTGTATGGCTTCTTTTTCATGTTTCATCTAGGTTTTTAGAAGTGGCGTATAGTAAATATGGTTCGTTTAAATGTGAAGGCGCCAAAAACATCTTAAAGGCAAGTTCAGTAATGTTACTTTGCTCTCTGTAAACCAAAGCCTTCACAGTACCATAGGGTACTGTTGGACGTTAGTCCCCAACATTTGTTTGGTGAGGGCTGTATCTGTTCAACCTTAGTGACTGTACTTAGATCTCTTGTACCACACCCACTAAAGTTCCACCAATTAATGTGTATTGTAAATTGTTTAATAAAACAAGTGAAAAATTGCTGACTTCTTATTCATTACCAGCTGTGGAGCAGCTTGCCAAGGTTTGTACCTTTGCATGAAACCATTTTCTTATTCCACGTGCATCGATACAGATGCCATGTAATTGTTTTCATAAAAAGCATGTTAATGTCTTTTGTATACCTTGTGTAAAGCTGGCAGACCTGCACAGATAATGATGGCCGTTAAGGTCACACTATACATACACATGAACCTCACACTGTATGTAACCTGTAGCACTGGACACGGCTGTATGGTGATACTTAAACATGTATTTGATCTGTAGATTTGATTCTTAAAGCGAGAAGTGCTTTAATTGAAGGGCGAGTATCATTAAAAATATAGAATTTTGTCTTTGTCCTCAGATGTCCATTGTGTGCTGACTTAAGTTTTATCTGTCCCGCAGAAAATTAAGTTAAAGCCTATTGCCACATTATTATGCAGTGGTATTTTGTTGGTAATCTCTGTTGATCACTTTCCCTGTTGGTAAGATCTTTAGCTCTTCTATTCAAGAGAAATGCAAAGCGATTGATAAACTAATTTCCGTATCTGCTGTTAGCATTAACAATAAACTCTAGAATGTTTCCTTACATGTCTGCATAAAGAACCAGAACCAGTTTATTCCCCTTGCATTGAAGACATGAACCACTATAGTTGGTTTTCAATTCAGTTTTATTGAAGAATGGGAGGTAAAGGAGCCGTGTCTTACCTCACATTTTTTTCAATAAAACGTTCAAGAGCCGGCAACTAAGTTGCAGAACTTACCCGTTCTCTTGCTCCTCCGACACGTCTTCTAATGGACTTGGTACGCTATGCGCAAAGCGTATTTAGTCTGTCGGGACCTTTAAGAAAGACTATTGGACATGTGCTTTTAAAGATTTGGCTGCCTGGAATAGGTTAGCAGAATCGGCAACCAGCATCTCCCAAAACTCATTAAACCTACTGCACGTTACTTTAATATTTTGTGACTGATGAATGAAACTGCCAGTGTAGGCACATTTCCTATTTCACCTTGATTAGTTTATAAGATGCAGCCGCCAAGGAGAGCATTTGATAGGGAATAAGAGCAATTCTATCTGCATTGATGACACCCTTGCCCAGTTTAAACTGGTTGTTATATTTTGGTGATAATTACCCCTTCAAGAAGTCTTCGGGGCTTATGTAATAAAAGTTGACAATGTTTAGTATTAAGCTGCTGTAGCCAATAAGAGATGAACTGCAGTAGACCAATAAAAAGATAACCTTTAATTGGTTGTTGGCAAACTTTACCCCATGTTTTAAATAAGCCTTTATTTCCAAGACCTCTGACCTGTCCTAAATGTTTACATATTAATGCAGCTTTTAATACCCTAAACGTAAAGTGAAGCCAGGACATCATTTCATGGACGACAATTAAAGGATAAGTATACTGTAAAATCAAGTTATGTTAATTTGGAAGCTGCAGCTTTAAAAATAATGTTGCCAATTTTTTACCTATGTCCCTCCAGAGCCTACCGCATGTGCCTTAAAAGTTGCTGACATCTTGTTACTGGTTTGCTGAATGTTAAGCTCCGCCCCTCTGAGATTTCCTCTGCTTTCTCCAGCTTGAGCCTCAAACAGCAATGCCTGTGAGTTCCGTGCACTCTCCTGCTTGAGCCTCAAATGGTAATGCCTGTGAGTTCCGTGCACTCTCCTGCTTGAGCCTCAAACGGTAATGCCTGTGAGTTCCGTGCACTCTCCTGCTTGAGCCTCAAACAGTAATGCCTGTGAGTTCCGTGCACTCTCCTGCTTGAGCCTCAAACTGTAATGCCTGTGAGTTCCGTGCACTCTCCTGCTTGAGCCTCAAACTGTAATGCCTGTGCAGGGAACTCACAGGCATTATTGTTTGAGGCTAAAGCAGAGGAAATCTCAGAGGGGCGGAGCTTAACATTCAGCGAACCAGTAACAAGATGTCAGTAACTTTCAAGGCTCTGGAGTGACATAGGTAAAAAAAAATAAAATGGCAACAGTATTTTTAAAGCTGCAGCTTCCAAATGAACATAACGTGACTTTACAGTGCATTTATCCTTTAAACTCTGTAGTTGTGTTTTCCTACAGAAGTTGAGGTCCAGACTGTTTAGTTTGTAAGCGGACGTTAAACCTGAGCCCAGGTTTTGATGTTTCTTTAAGTGTACTTCTCCCACTTTCAATTGGTGATATATATGGTGTGACTCTCTTAGGCCATATTTTATTATGATGACGAATAGAAAGTCAGCACCAGCTGCAAAATACTGGGATGGCTCTTTTTTCCTTTCTCTAAAACTGTGGCCCTTTATTAATCCTCAAACTGCTGTAAGCCCGCAACTTCCTCCACTTTTTGGGAGTGGAATTTAGTATGTTGGTTGGCTTTAGTAACAGGATGGGTTACTACAGATGTAAGTGCGTAACAGTGTAAGATAAATGGCAGCAGATCCGATTAAATATGTTCAGGGACGGACTTGCCCGATGCATTTTCACTAACACTTGCTTTGTAGCAAGGAAGCAGAAAGAGAATCCCGTGTTTGTTCCCATTCTGCTATGGATGAGATGTCGCTATAGTCAGACTGGTCTGTTAATGGCTTGTGGTTTTTAAATATGGTTTTGTAAAGTTATCCGTACAGGGCTAGATCCCCAGTCAGTACTTCCCGGTAGAGTTTCATGTTGCACTTCGCTCTAGCAATGTTAAGATTTCAGCTCCAGGTCTGTTTAAGATTTAAAAACAAACGCTCCTCTCAACTGCAGATAAACGGCTTGAAATGAAATAGGAAGACTGAACGAGAATCTTATTGGGAGATAAACGGTCACTGTTGTAATTGTGCTGCATATCTATAGGCTGATACACATTCCATTTGCACAGTCACCATGACAAGTGAGTGTCTGTCAATTGCAAATGTGGCTGATTGGTCGGCATTGTTTGTTGATCCACAATGTCCGACCACACTGATGGCCGCAATGCCTGTCCTTAGTTGCATGTTGGGTGCAAAATCGCACTTAATGATCCAATGATCAGCAGTGACACAACAGGGAAACCTTGACCTGGGCATAGAGGCCTGTAGCTAACTGATAACCTTGTAAACTGTCACTGTACAAACCATGACTTATGGAGCAAAATCATCTCTCTGAATGTAGGTAAAGTTGTTTTGCAGCTTTTAAAGTCTTTTGTTGACTGTCCAAGACGGTGAAATAATTGCCGTGGCCTGGTGGTATCTTAGCGAAACTCTGTCAAAACTTTGTTTGCTTTTTAGAGGTGTTATTGTTGTAGCATCACACTGGTTATTACAAATGGAGATGCCAAGTGATGGGAAGAGTCACAGACATTTTTTATATGTGCAGGTCTGGCCACTTTGCATTGCTTAAAGGGATACTGTCACACCATAATGTAATTGGACAGCACCATACTGAAGCAGCCTAGGCTATTGATTTCCCAATCTACTGAACTCTTATTCTAAAGTAGAATCAAATGTTGTGAGGCTGTCTCTCTGGGACATTGCTGTGCACCAGTTATAGCAATGTATGGGGCCATTTCCTTTAAGTAGAACTGTCAGTGGGTGTGACTATCCCCCCCCCCCCTTCCTACTCAGTGCATGAAAATGTGCTGTGTTTTCTAGATAACTATTTGGAATGTGACATACAACCAAGGAATCATTTTACTTCTGTTTGGTGCGGGTTTTTCCATACGGTGTGCCACCATCCCTTTAAATATACTAAATGTTTTACTGCTGTAATTCTATGTATAAGGAGATGCTACTGTAAATCTGTGGACTGGGGAGCCGTCACTATTATTAAATGCGTTAATAAGTTGATACTTTTTATTGCCTTTATTTAGAAGACCTGTAACATTTGCATGTTTGTTGGACCACTATTGGACCTGTTCTAAATGTCAATTTTTCTTCTCCCTATAGCACTGCCCTAGGACAGGCTGAGGCTGAGTCTCAGTGTTGCCCTGTTCAGTCTGAGGCAAGTGGGATTTTATTTTATTTTAGGGGCTTTCACAGCTTTAGCTGTTGGATATATATGTCCCCAAACTTGCAGCAAGTTTGGTGAAAGCCCCTAACGTTTTATTTAATCTAGGGACCCTTCATAGTTAATTGATGTAAACTGTCATTTAACTGGGAGACAATTGCACTTTCTTTTACCTTGCCCTACCCCCCCGAATACTTTGGAGCTTGACGAGTTGGAAGGCTGGATCCTTGGACAGCAAATTAGTCTGAATTCAATCCAGACACTTGCACCTAGAGATGTAGATCCGTCCTCGTTACAGAGTGACTTAGCCCAACCACAATTTTATGTATGTTTGGGAAACTAACTCAATTCTCTGTAAATTTCCCCGTATTGTCGCTATCAATCTTTCTTTCCTTAGGGCTAGGTCACACTGCTGCGGTTTTTTTTGCGCTTGCGTTTTTTCCAGATCATTGAAAGCGCGTTTTCGGGTGCGTGGTGATTGTGATTTGCGTTCCGCATTTTAAATAGCATTCGCATGCGTTTTTCAATGCTTAATAATAAAAACGCACGCGCAAACTCAACGAAATCGCACATGAAATAGTTTGCGTTGCAGTGTGGCCGTTCCCTCATTCCACTTTAGTTCATAGGAAAGTGCATTGCAGCCAAACTGATTGTCACCCTCTTATGTCACTTATCCAACTGTAATTCACAATTGTCCATAGGAATTGTTCCCAGCCATTAACAGCTTTCTGTCTGTACAATTGGGGTTAGGCTAGGTGTTTGTCTAAGTAATGAAAAGCAAAATAACACTTGGAAAACTACAATTGGATTTATCAGTGCTGGTGCATTAGTGGCATTTTGAAGCGCTCACATTCATTAAAAACATTATGTACCGTAAGCACCGAGTTAATCCATTTAAATCCTAGTTTTCTAAACATGCTTCCTCTGTTGGATTTTGTATGTCACAGATCTGTCTGAACGCACTATAAGGAATCATCTGCCTGCTCCTTGCTACCTATTTATTGAGTTGCTATTTAACATATCTAGAACTTCCTTTCTTCCTTACTTTTCCTAGTAGGTCTTTCTTTGCTTATTTTAAAGCTGTTCACTTAATGCGTCCGTGCATTGGAACTCGCCTTCTGACGTTCCCTCATCAACTAACACTATTCTGGAGAATCAGTCTGTTCCTTATTTCCTTATTACGTCATGTGATCGCAAAAGGAATGTGCCAGGCAGGTTTGTTGTGGGAACATCGGAAGGTAAGGAAACCACTGTCGCTCAAGATATTAGGATGATCATCTATAGATGATGAATGAAGAGATGAATGTCTAAACCAATATCTTCATCTATAGATGAATGGCTAATCTATCCAATATCCTGTACCACCCACGCCTTTACCGCCTGTACCTCCCACGCCTTTACCACCTGTACCACCCACGCCTTTACTGCCTGTACCTCCCACGCCTTTACCACCCACGCCTTTACCGCCTGTACCACCCACGCCTTTACCACCTGTACCGCCTGTACCACCCACGCCTTTACCGCCTGTACCACGCTCCCTGCCAACTTAACCCTTCATGTTGTTGGTGCAGTTTTCACCACCATATCACGGCTCTTTCCAACCGTCTCTTCTATTTCGTACCAGTAACACGATCGGTTCCTTATTAACCAAGTGACTTGCTGCTGTTGCAATATCCGTAACAAAGATCGACATTCCTTCTACGGTTCTATGGCTAAGGTCATTGTCCTTCCTCTTGCCCTGAATACAGAAAGTTCTGGTCTTAGTGACTTTCCTTCACCTTCTCCTGGCTGATTCCCACTGACTTTATGAGTTCATCTCCATAAAGCTGATTTCCTGCCTCTCTTTATCCTGCCTCCCCTCTTCCTACCAAGCTGGTCTCCCCTTTACTACACTCGCCCCCGAAACGCTTTTACCTTTATCTTTAATCTGAATCACTTGAAATGGCAAATCTTGGATTTTTTCAGATATGACAATGGACGATGTCCGCGATTTCGAGAAAAATATGCAATTCCAAACCAACTTTAAAGTTTGCAATCAGCAGCAGTCACCAGCAATGGGAGAGATAGTCAATGATGTCCGAGAACATGTACGTCTCTAGCACAAATGTGAACGAAGCGATGGGCACTTCCTTTCCCATGTTATAAGATAAATGTGATGATTACATCTCCCAGCATCACCCCCCCACACACAGACAGACCCCCACACACACAGAGACACCCCCCCACACACAGACAGACCCACACACACCCACACACACACACTGATATATATAGATAATAAATGATAAACTTGATAAATGCAATAAAAGGTGTGAAGTTTGCCTGCACTGTATCCAATCAGATGTTATCTAACTGCAGTAGCTCAGCAAAAAGCGAACATGTGATTGGCTGCTGTAAATTAATAGCAGACGAACGTTTCCACCTCTCATTGCCCCTTACAGTGTCACAATATTACTACAAAATGGCGCGTCCCACACATGAAATGTTGAAATACAGAAAGGAGAATGGATTTCCCTTAAAGACAGAGAGGACGTTACTGCACATCGGCCATTTTGTTGCAGACCATCATTAAAGGAGAACTAAACCAAAAATATTAACCAATGACAAAATATAAGGCAGCAACCCAGCAGTTAAAATGTAATAAGTGAAAAGTTACCTTTGTTATATCTGTGCCCAGTCCGGCCCCCATGCAACCAGCCCAGTACCAGGGTCCCTTGCAACCAGTCCAGTACCAGGGTCCCTTGCAACCAGCCCAGTACCAGGGTCCCTTGCAACCAGCCCAGTACCAGGGTCCCTTGCCACCAGCCCAGTACCAGGGTCCCTTGCAACCAGCCCAGTACCAGGGTCCCTTGCAACCAGCCCAGTACCAGGTCCCTTGAAACCAGCCCAGTACCAGGGTCCCTTGCAACCAGCCCAGTACCAGGGTCCCTTGAACCAGCCCAGGACCTACCGCAACAGCCAGTACCAGGGTCCCTTGCAACAAGCCCAGTACCAGGGTCCATTGCAACCAGCCCAGTACCAGGGTCCTTGCACCAGCCCAGTACCAGGGTCCCTGCAACAGCACCAGTACCAGGGGCCCTTGCAACCAGCCCAGTACCAGGGTCCATTGCAACCAGCCCAGTACCAGGGTCCCTTGCAACCAGTCCAGTACCAGGGTCCCTGGCAACCAGCCCAGTAACCAGGGTCCCTTGGCAACCAGCCCAGTACCAGGGTCCTTGCAACCAGTCCAGTATTAGGGTCCCTTGCAACCAGCCAGTCCAGGGTCCCGCAACCAGCCCAGTACCAGGGTCCCTTGCAACCAGTCCAGTATTAGGGTCCCTTGCAACCAGCCCAGTACCAGGGTCCCTTGCAACCAGCTGCTGTTTGCTGGACAGTAAGGGATATCTATAGATCAGGGATAGGCAACCAGTAGATCTCCAGATGTTTGGAAACTACAACTCCCAGAATTCCCTAACTACAGAGTGCTTGTAGAGGAATGCTGGGTGTTGTAGTTTTAATTCCCTAACTACAGAGTGCTTGTAGAGTAATGTTGGGAGTTGTAGTTTTAATTCCCTAACTACACAGTGCTTGTAGAGTAATGTTGGGAGTTGTAGTTTTCAAACATCTGGAGATCTACTGGCTGCTTATCCCTGCTCTATATGATAGGGGGACTGAAAGGAAAACATCGCCATGCCCATTTCTGAGACACTGAAGTGAGTTGTAATGGTTTTACATTATTTAACCAATACCCCATAGAAGACATGACCTGTGTCCTGTACTGAAACATGACAGGATAGCACTGGGTTCTTTATAGGACCTCCTGACATAGATCCCTCTATCACATTGACCAATAGTGATCCCTCTCTAACACACGACAATAGCGATCCCTCTAACACCATTGACAATAGTGATCCCTCTCTAACACACCTGACC
This sequence comes from Hymenochirus boettgeri, assembly GCA_019447015.1. Classification (NCBI taxonomy): domain Eukaryota; kingdom Metazoa; phylum Chordata; class Amphibia; order Anura; family Pipidae; genus Hymenochirus; species Hymenochirus boettgeri. The sequence continues at coordinate 2,778,299 of CM033476.1, read as the reverse complement.
TAGATATGATCCTCTCACACATTACCAATAGTGATCCCTCTCTAACACACTGACCAATAGCGATCCCTCTCTACCACATTGACCAAGTGATCCCTCTCTAACACACTGACCAATAGTGATCACTCTCTAACACATTGACCAAAGTGATACTCTCTAACACATTGACCAATAGTGATCCTCTCTAAACAAACACTGACCAATAGTGATCCCTCTCTAACACTGACCAATAGGATCCTCTCTAACATTGACAATAGTGATCCCTCTTAACACACTGACCAATAGTGATCCCTCTCTAACACATGACCAATGTGATCCTTCTCTAACACATTGACACAATAGATCCCTCTCTAACACACTGACCAATAGTGATCCCTCTCTAACACACTGACCCATAGTGATCCTTCTCTAACACACTGACCAATAGTGATCCTCTCAACACACTGACCAATAGTGATCCTCTCTAATACATGACCAATAGATCCCTCTTAACAATTGACCAATAGTGATTCCCTTCTAAAACACTGACCTAGTGATCCCTTCTAACACACTGACCAATAGTGATCCTCTCTAACACATTGACAAAATAGTGATCCCTCTCAAACACATTGACAATAGTGATCCCTCTCAACACACTGACCAATAGTGATCCTCTCTAACACATGACCATAGTGATCCCTCTCTAACACATTGACCAATAGTGATCCTCAACCACACTGACCAATAGTGATCTTCTCTAACCACATGACCAATAGTGATCCCTCTCTAACACATGACCAATAGTGATCCCTCTCTAACACACTGACCAATAGTGATCCCTCTCTAACACATTGACCAATAGTGATCCCTCTCTAACACCACTGACCAATAGTGATCCTCTCTAACACATTGACCATAGTGATCCCTCTCTAACACACATTGACCAATAGTGATCCCTCAACATTGACCAATAGGATCCCTCTCTAACACATGACCATAGTGATCCCTCTCTAACACATGACCAATAGTGATCCCTCTAAACAACACTGACCAATAGTGATCCCTCTCTAACACATTGACCAAAATGATCCTCTCTAACACATTGACCAATAGTGATCCCTCTCTAAACAATGACCAATAGTGATCCCTCTCTAACACATGACCAATAGTGATCTCTCTAACACATTGACCAATAGTGATCCCTCTAACACATGGACCAATAGTGATCCCTCTCTAACACATGACCATAGTGATCCTCTCTAACACATTGACCAATAGTGATCCCTCTCTAACACATCTGACCAATAGTGATCCCTCTCTAACCACTGACCAATAGTGATCCTTCTCTAACACACTGACCAATATGATCCCTCTCAACACAGACCAATGTGATCCCTCTCTAACACATGACCAATAGTGATCCCTCTCTAACACATGACCAATAGTGATCCCTCTCGACACATTCACCATAGTGATCCCTCTCTGACACATTGACACAATAGTGATCCCTCTCTAACACACTGACCACATAATGATCCTTCTAACACATTGACCAATAGTGATCCCTCAAACACTTGACCAATAGGATCCATCTGTAACACAGACATAATGACCCTCTCTAACACACTGACCATAGTGATCCCTCTCTAACACATTGACCAATAGTGATCCCTCTTAACACCATTGACCAATAGTGATCCCTCTCTAACACACTGACCAAAGTGATCCCTCTTAACACTGACCAATAGTGATCCTTCTCTAACACACTGACCAATAGTGATCCCTCTCTAACACCATGACCAAAGTGATCTCTCTACACATTGACCAATAGTGATCCTTCTACACATTGACCAATAGTGATCCCTCTTAACACATTGACCAATAGTGATCCCTCGTAACACATTGACCAATATGATCCTCTGTAACACATTGACCAATAGTGATCCCTCTCTAACACATTGACCAATAGTGATCCCTCTCAACACATTGACCAATAGTGATCCCTCTCTAACCCATTGACCAATAATGATCCCTCTCAAACAATGACCAATAGTGATCCCTCTATAACACATTGACCAATAGTGATCCCTCTCTAACACATTGACCAATAGTGATCCCTCTCTAAACAATTGACCAATAGTGATCCTCTCTAACCCATTGACCAATAATGATCCCCCTCTCTAACACATTGACCAATAGTGATCCCTCTTAAAACATGACCAATAGTATCCCTCTCTAACACATTGACCAAAGATGATCCCTCTCTAAACATGACCCATAGTGATCCCTCTCTAACACATTGACCAATAGTGATCCCTCTCTAACACATTGACCAATAGTGATCCCTCTCTAACACATGACCAATGTGATCCCTCTCTAAACATTGACCAATAGTGATCCCTCTCTAACACACGACCAATAGTGATCCCTCTTAACACATGACCAATAGTGATCCTCTACACATGACAATAGGATCCCTCTCTAACACATGACCAATAGTGATCCCTCTCTAACACCACTGACCAATAGTGATCCTTCTCTAACACACGACCAATAATGATCCCTCTCTAACACAATGACCAATAGTGATCCCTCTCTGACACATTCACCAATAGTGATCCCTCTCTGACACATTGACCAATAGTGATCCCTCCTAACACATTGACAATAATGATCCCTCTCTAACACATTGACCAATAGTGATCCCTCACTAACACATGACCAATAGCGATCCCTCGTAACAACATGACCAATAATGATCCCTCTCTAACACAACGCCCAATAGGATCCCTCTCTCAACACATGACCAATATGATCCTCTCTACCAAAGACCATAGTGACCCTCTCTACACATTGACCAATAGTGATCCCTCTCTAACACATTGACCAATAGTGACCCTCGTAACACATTGACCAATAGTGATCCCTCGTAACACATTGACCAATAGTGATCCCTCTCTAACACATTGACCAATAGTGATCCTCTCTAACACATTGACCAATAGTGATCCCTCTCTAACACATTGACCAATAGTGACCCTCTCTAACCCTTGACAAAATGATCCCTCTCTAACACATTGACCAATAGTGATCCCTTCTAACACATTGACCAATAGTGTCCCTCTCTAAAACATTGACCAATAATGATCCCTCTCTAACACATTGACCAATAATGATCCCTCTCTACACATGACCAATAGGGTCCCTCTCTAACACATTGACCAATAGTGATCCCTCTCTAACACATTGACCAATAGTGATCCCTCTCTAACACAGTGACCAATGTGATCCCTCTCAACACATGACCATGATAAGTGATCCCTCTCTAACACATTGACCAATAGTGATCCCTATGTAACACATTGACCAATAGTGATCCCTATGTAACACATTGACCAATAGTGATCCCCCTGTAACATTGACCAATAGTGATCCCTCTCTAATACATTGACCAATAGTGATCCCTCTCTAACACATTGACCAATAGTAATCCCTAACATATTGACCAATAGTGATCCCTCTCTAACACATTGACCAATAGTGATCCCTCTCTAACACATTGATCAATAATGATCCCTCTCTAACACATTGACCAATAATGATCCCTCTCTAACCGAATCCCAGCTGTGAGTTTAATGGGGAGGGTGAATATTGAAAGACAGATTGATAACTTTAATTCTAGAATGATCCAATGGATCTCCTATTGATCTATTATTGGTTGGAAATTTAAGGGGAAAGATTGATTCAAGCTCTGCACAACAGTTGTATTTCACTGTGGTGTTTCTACTGAACTATAACACTATACAATGTTACAATAAATAGATCAAGAATAGAGATGGACCGGACCACGGATCTGAGCCCAGTTCCGCGACGGATTTCCGTGATTCACAGATTTTGCAGGGAATTCCGCTTTGCAGATTCGAGACACATTTGAAAATTCAAAGAAAATTTCAAGGAGTTTTTGAAAATGTTGTAAAAATTATACAGTAACTTACTGTAAATAGTTTTAAGACCCTTGAAAATGGTCTGGGGAAAAGACAATTAGATTCTTTCTGAAAGAATCGGATTGTAACTAATTCTGATTAGAAAAGAATCTGATTGGTTAGTATACCAATCAGATTCTTTCTAAAAGTAACTAATTCTGATTGGTTACAATTAGATTCTTCCAGAAAGCGTACCAATAAGATTCTTTCTGAAAGTATCTGATTGTAACCAATTCTGATTGGTATACTAACCAATCGGAATCTTTTTGAAAGAATCTGATTGTATCCAATTCTGATTTGAAAGAATCGGATTATCTGTTCCCCAGACCATTTCCCAGGTCCCAGAGCCATTTACAGTAAGTTACTGTATCATTTTTACAGAATTTTCGGAAAAACAGTTCGATTGTGAGGAAAGTTATTTTTTTTACTTCTGGATCTATGTCCGTTTTTCCCAGACCATTTTCCAGGTCCACAGGTGGAACGGATTTTAGCAGTTTGTCCATCTCTCAAAACCCTGGATTTAAATATCGTCCTGTAAAGATTTATCAAAACAAATCGATAAACAAACAGAATAATGTGATAGTGTTATATAACAAATAGAAGATGGATAATGTCTTATCTAGATGTTACGCTGCACTTTATGTCTATTTAACATGTATTTCTAAAGCACTGACCCTTCCAGTACAATCCAAAAGATGTGTGTATGTATGTCCCCTCTAATACCTATCGGGGTACAGCCAATAGGTTCCCATCTACCTCTGTATATTGTGTAAAATATTCATTTAGGGGATGTGACACTAATACAACCAGGATTTCATAGGATTTCTTTTATTTTTAACATCTTGCCTTTTTTTATTTGTACAAATCCCTAAATTTTATAGTAGTGTGTAAAGATTTTATATAATCTGTATCCACATATAGCTATGTTTTTTATATATATATATATATATATATATATATATATATAGTTATAGTCGTGTGTATAAAGATTTTATATCCTCTGTATCCACGTATAGCTAAACATACACCCACATATTTAACACTGTGCACAAACGGGCACACTTTTGCTAGTATATATATATTTATACAGTATATTATACAATATATATTTATTAAAAACAGTATATATATTTCAGAATTATATACATTATATACAGTATATATATTATAGAATTATATCCATTATATACAGTATACATTATAGAATTATATCTATTATATATTTATTATATACAGTATATATATTATAGAATTATATCCATTATATATTTATTATATACATTATATACAGTATATATTATAGAATTATATCCATTATATATTTATTATATACAGTGTATATATATTATAGCATTATATCCATTATATATTTATTATATACAGTATATAATAGCATTATATCCATTATATATTTATTATATACAGTATACATTATAGCATTATATCCATTATATAGTTATTATATACAGTATATATATTATAGCATTATATCCATTATATATTTATTATATACAGTATATATATTATAGCATTATATCCATTATATAGTTATTATATACAGTATATATTATAGCATTATATCCATTATATATTTATTATATACAGTATATATATATTATAGAATTATATCCATTATATATTTATTATATACAGTATATATATTATAGCATTATATCCATTATATATTTATTATAAACAGTATATAATAGCATTATATCCATTATATATTTATTATATACAGTATATATATTATAGAATTATATCCATTATATATTCATTATATACAGTATATATATTATAGCATTATATCCATTATATATTTATTATATACAGTATATATTATAGCATTATATCCATTATATATTTATTATATACAGTATATATATTATAGCATTATATCCATTATATATTTATTATATATTGTATATATATATTATAGCATTATATCCATTATATATTTTATATACAGTATATATATTATAGCATTATATCCATTATATATTTATTATATACAGTATATATATATTATAGAATTATATCCATTATATAGTTATTACATACAGTATACATTATAGCATTATATCCATTATATATTTAGTATATACAGTATATATTATAGCATTATATCCATTATATACAGTATATATATTATAGCATATATCCATATATATTTATTATATACAGTTAATATATATTATACATTATATCCATTAATATTTTATTATACAGTATATATATATATTATAGAATTATATCCATTTATAGTTATTACATACAGATACATTATGCATTATATCCATTATATTTTAGAATACAGTATAGATATTATAGAATTATATCCATTATATATTTATTATATCCAGTATAGATATTAGCATTATATCCATTATATATTTTATTATATTACAGTATATATTATAGCATTATATCCATTATATATTTATTATATACAGTATATATATTATAGCATTATAGCCATTATATAGTTATTATATACAGTATATATAATGAATTCTGACTTTATTTGGTTTTGCCCCTTTCCCAGACATGACAATGGATGAGGTTCGAGAATATGAACGAGCCACTCAGGAAGCCACAAACCGTAAAATTGGCGTGTTCCCTCCCACCATATCGATAACCGACATCGCTCTACCATCCTCTGCACGTAGCGGCCATTCCAGCGCTCCTTCTACGCCACTGACCACCGAAGCCCCCGAATTCCTGTCTGTCCCCAAGGACCGCCCTCGCAAAAAGTCTGCGCCCGAGACCCTGACTCTGCCGGACCCTTCGCAGCTGTGCCTAAACCCCCAAAGTGCAGATTCCTGCAATAAGCCATCTATTTTCAAACCCGAGTAGCCCCCCACGGGCGACTTGGGGGTCCCTATTGGTTTCATTTTGGCCTGGAGACTGTTTAACTGCTTCAATGCCAGGGGATCTGCAGAACTTTGCACGGCTGTGTACTGAAGCACCTTCTAGCCTTTACCGGGGAATGTGACAATCCCTTCACCCTGATTGGTGGCCAAGTTACCGGGGAATGTGACAATCCCTTCACCCTGATTGGTGGCCAAGTTACCGGGGAATGTGACAATCCCTTCACCCTGATTGGTGGCCAAGTTACCGGGGAATGTGGCAATCCCTTCACCCTGATTGGTGCCAGTTAACCCCATTTTTGCAGCCTGGCTACACGACTACATTGCTGCTCTTCGACCGAGACTCACTATCCCGGAAAACTTCCATAATAAACACAATTCCAATCCTGTGGCAACTCTACAATCAGTCAAATTCCATCGGAATGGGAGAGGATTCCCCATTGGCCTCTCGTATCGCACACAGGGTCCATCGGATCTGCAGGTTTGATCCATTTTCCCGTTAGAGACATTGAAAACTGCGCGAGGATCCGTCGCTCTGGACTAAAATCACATTGGATTTCTAGTCGTACAAGTCATTCAGTTTAGCCATAGAGCCCTGGCGAATGTCGGTGTAAAATCTGGTAAACGGCAATTGCTGCATTTGTCAATGAATGGCGCATTGGATGGAAGGCTTTCACCATATGGTACCATCTGGGTGGTTATGAATTGGATGGAAGGTTTTCACCATATGGTACATCTGGGTGGTTAATGAATTGGATGGAAGGCTTTCACCATATAGTACCATCTGGGTGGTTAATGAATTGGATGGAAGGCTTCACCATATGGTACCATCTGGGTGGTTAATGAATTGGATGGAAGGCTTTCACCATATGGTACCATCTGGGTGGTTATGAATTGGATGGAAGGCTTTCACCATATGGTACCATCTTGGTGGTTAATGATGGTTTTTTATATACACCAACCCTGTGTGCAAGCAACGTGTACAACACACAGGAAGATTTTTACCTATCATTTGTTAATTTGATTGGACAGCCCAGGAATCTTCTGGGAAATGAGCAGCTGGCCCAATCATAACCAAAATAAATACAATCGGAAGGATCCCAACTCAAATGCTAAATAAAAGCAAACGTAGATCGTACACATGGACAACCTTGGGTCAATGTCTTGGTTGAGGATAAAAATGATTGTGTGTACTAAGGCTCGTACACATGCGTGATCACCGGACTGACCTGTGACACACAATGTGTGAGGGCCATATACATGTCTGATTTTCACACTGACCAAGGCGCCCGTACACAAAATGACCAGCGACCGAATTGCGTTTGTGGCGGATGTGCGTCGCTCCTCTTCCGCTAAATTGGACGTGGGTGTGACAATCCCTTCACCCTGATTGGTGGCCAAGTTACCGGGGAATGTGGCAATCCCTTCACCCTGATTGGTGGCCAAGTTAACCCCATTTTTGCAGCCTGGCTACACGACTACATTGCTGCTCTTCGACCGAGACTCACTATCCCGGAAAACTTCCATAATAAACACAATTCCAATCACTGTGGCAACTCTACAATCAGTCAAATTCCATCCTGGAATGGGAGAGGATTCCCCATTGGCCTCTCAGTATCGCACACAGGGTCCATCGGATCTGCAGGGTTCTGATCCATTTCCCGTTAGGAGACATTGAAACTGCGCGAGGGATCCGTCGCTCTGGACTAAATCACATTGATTTCTAGTCTCGTACAAGTCATTCAGTTTAGCCATAGAGCCCTGGCGAATGTCGGTGTAAATCTGGTAAACGGCAATTGCTGCATTTGTCAATGAATGGCGCATTGGATGGAAGGCTTTCACCATATGGTACCATCTGGGTGGTTAATGAATTGGATGGAAGGTTTTCACCATATGGTACCATCTGGGTGGTTAATGAATTGGATGGAAGGCTTTCACCATATAGTACCATCTGGGTGGTTAATGAATTGGATGGAAGGCTTTCACCATATGGTACCATCTGGGTGGTTAATGAATTGGATAGAAGGCTTTCACCATATGGTACCATCTGGGTGGTTAATGAATTGGATGGAAGGCTTTCACCATATGGTACCATCTTGGTGGTTAATGATGGTTTTTATATACACCAACCCTGTGTGCAATGCAACGTGTACAACACACAGGAAGATTTTTACCTATCATTTGTTAATTTGATTGGACAGCCCAGGAATCTGGGAAATGAGCAGCTGGCCAATCATAACCAAAATAAATACAATCGGAAGGATCCCAACTCAAATGCTAAATAAAAGCAAACGTAGATCGTACACATGGACAACATTGGGTCAATGTCTTGGTTGAGGATAAAATTGATTGTGTGTACTAAAGGCTCGTACACATGCGTGATCACCGGACTGACCTGTGACACACAATGTGTGAGGGCCATATACATGTCTGATTTTCACCTGACCAAGCGCCCGTACACAAAATGACCAGCGACCGATATTGCGTTTGTGGCGGATGTGCGTCGCTCCTCTTCCGCTAAATTGGACGTGTGTACGGGCCTTAATGCTGGGTACACACTTTATCGTTAAAGTGAGTAGCGCAAAAGCGGTCGAGCCCAAAGCCACCGAAGAACGTTTAATGTTGGAGCAGGGAACGACCTCCTGTGGTAGTATAAGGAATGTGTCGGTTATAAATGTTCTCCCTAAACTTTCTATAAACTTTGTACAAGGAGAACACTGAGTGTAGCCAAATCTTTGAAAAATGACAAAACCTTAAAATTCTCTGTCATCTTTTAAAGATCGTGACAGTGTCTACCCAGCGTAAAGCTGGAATGTGCACTTATGTAGTATCTACAGTATATATTGATAGCATTATATCTCATTATATACAGTATATATATTATAGCATTGATACCATTATATATTTATTATACAGTATATATATTATAGCATTTATTCCATTATATATTTATTATATACAGTATATATATATATTATAGAATTATATCCTTATATAGTTATACATACAGTATACATTATAGCATTATATCCATTATATATTGAGTAATACAGTATAGATATTTATAGAATATATCCATTATATATTATTATATACAGTATAGATATTATAGCATATATCCATTATATATTTATTATATACAGTATATATTATGCATTATATCATTATATATTTATTATTACAGATATATATATATATAAATATATATATTTATAGCAGTATATCCAATTATATTTATTATATACAGTATATATATATAGCCATATAGCCATTATATAGTATTATATACAGTATATATAATGAATTCTGACTTTATTTGGTTTTGCCCCTTTCCACAGACATGACAATGGATGAGGGTTCGAGAATATGAACGAGCCACTCAGGAAGCCAACAAAACGTTACAATTGGGCGTGTTCCCTCCCACCTATCGATAACCGACATTCGCTCTACCATCTTGCACGTAGCGGCCATTCCAGCGCTCCTTCTACGCCACTGACCACGAAGCCCCCGAATTCCTGTCTGTCCCAAGGACCCCCTCGCAAAAAAGGCTGCGCCCGAGACCTGACTCTGCCGGGACCCTTCGCAGCGTGCCCTAAACCCCAAAGGCAGAATTCCTGCAATAAGCCATCTATTTTCAAACCCGAGTAGCCCCCCACGGGCGACTTGGGGGGTCCCTATTGGTTTCATTTTGGCCTGGAGACTGTTTAAATGTTCAATGCCAGGGGATACTGCAGAACTTTGCACGGCTGTGTACTGAAGCACCTTCTAGCCTTTAACGGGAATGTGACAATCCTTCACCTGATTGGTGGCCAAGTTACCGGGGAATGTGACAATCCCTTCACCCTGATTGGTGGCCAAGTTACCGGGGAATGTGACAATCCCTTCACCCTGATTGGTGCCAAGTTACGGGAATGTGACAACCCTCACATGATGGTGGCCAAGTTTACCGGGGAATGTGGCAATCCCTTCACCCTGATTGGTGGCCAAGTTAACCCATTTTTGCAGCCTGGCTACACGACACATTGATGCTCTTCGACCGAGACACATATCCCGGAAAACTTCCATAATAAACACAATTCCAATCACTGTGGCAACTTACAATCAGTCAAATTCATCTGGAATGGGGAGAGGATTCCCCATTGGCTTATCGTATCGCACACAGGGTCCATCGGATCTGCAGGGTTCTGATCCATTTCCCGTAGGAGACATTGAAAATGCGCGAGGGATCCGTCGTCTGGACTAAATCACATGAGTTCTAGTTCGTACAAGTCATTCAGTTTAGTCCATGAGGACCTGGCGAATGTCGGTGTAAATTTGGTAAACGGCAATTGCTGATTTGTCAATGAATGGCGCATTGGATGGAAGGCTTTCACCCTATGGTACCAATCTGGGTGCGTTAATGAATTGGATGGAAGGTTTTCAACATATGGTACATCTGGGTGGTTAATGAATTGGATGGAAGGCTTTCACCATATAGTACCATTGGGTGGTTAATGAATTGGATGGAAGGCTTCACCATATGGTACATCTGGGTGGTTTAATGAATTGGATGGAAGGCTTTCACCATATGGTACCATCTGGGTGGTTTAATGAAGGGATGGAAAGGCTTTCCACCATATGGTACCATCTTGGTGGTTAATGATGGTTTTATATTACACCAACCCTGTGTGCAATGCAACGGGTACAACACACAGGAAGATTTTTACCTATCATTTGTTAATTTGATTGGACAGCCCAGGAATTGCGGAAATGAGCAGCTGGCCCAATCATAACCAAAATAAAACAATCGGAAGGATCCCAACTCAAATGCTAAATAAAAAGCAAACGTAGATCGTTACACATGGACAACCTTGGGGTCAATGTCTTGGTTGAGGATAAAAATGATGTGTGGTACTAAGGCTCGTACACATGCGTGATCACGGACTGCCTGTGACACACAATGTGTGGGGCCAATACATGTCTGATTTTCACTGACCAAGCGCCCGACACAAAATGACCAGCGACCGAAATTGCGTTTGTGGCGGATGTGCGTCGCTCCTCTTCCGCTAAATTGGACGGGTGTACGGGCTCTAATGCTGGGTTACACACTTTATCGTTTAAAGTGAGTAGCGCAAAAGCGGTCGAGCCAAGGCCACCGAAAGAAGTTTAATGTTGGAGCAGGGAACGACCTCCTGTGGTAGTATAAGGAATGTGTCGGTTATAAATGTTCTCCTAAACTTTCTATAAACTTTGACAAGGAGACACTGAGTGTAGCCAAATCTTTGAAAAATGACAAAACTTAAAATTCTCTGTCATCTTTTAAAGATCGTGACAGTGTCTACCCAGCGTAAAGCTGGAATGTGCACTTACGGGTAAAGTTTGTACCGCCGTTCCGAGCGTTCCACAGGCGGGTGAGTTCTTGGGGTTGCTTAGAACTCCCAAAATGTTCTCACCACGGTCATTTCCTGAACTAAAGAATAGGGAATCTGCAGCTGCAGTGATAGGAAATGTGCAGTCCCAACTCTCTTATACTATAGGGAGATTATCCTTATATAGGGGATTCGTATAATAACGATTAATAACTGATATAGGAGATATATAGCCTTTATATAGGGGGGAGATATATAGCCTTATATTAGGAAAGATAGATATACTGTATATAGGGAGATATATATCCTTTTATAGGGAGATGATATATCCTTTATATAGGGAGATATATAGCCTTTTTATGGGAGATATATATCCTTGTATAGGGAGTAGATATAGCTTTATATAGGGGATATATAGCCTTTATATAGGGGAGGATATATATACTGTATATAGGGAGATATATAATGTATATAGAGATATATAGATTTATATAGGGAGATATATAGCCTTTATATAGGGATGATATATATACTGTATATAGAGAGTATATCCTTTATATAGGGAGATAATAAATTATATAGGGAGATATATATCCTTTATTATATAGGGAGATAAGATATACTGTATATAGGGAGATATATATCCTTTATATAGGGAGATATAAAACCCTTATATAGGAGATATATATACTTGTATATAGAGAGATATATATCCTTTATATAGGGAGATATAAACCTTTATTATGGGATATATACTGTACATAGGGAGATATATCCTTAATAGGGAGATATATACTTTATATAGGGAGATATATATACTGTATATAGAGAGATATATATCCTTTATATAGGGAGTATATATAAATCTTCTGATATAGGGAGATATATATCTTTTAATGGGAGATAGAATACTGTATATTAGGGAGAATATATCCTTTTATATAGGGAGGATATTAAAACCGTGATATAGGGAGATATATATTTATATATTAGTATTATACAGTATATATTATAGCATTATATCCATTATAATATTTATTATTACAGTATATACTTATAGCGGGTATTATATGCATTATCATATTTATTATATACAGTATATATATAGCATTATGATCCATTATATCTATTGTATTATATACAGTATATATATATATGATAGCATATATCCTATATAGTTATTATATACAGTATAGATATTATAGCATTATATCCATTATATATTATTATTATACAAGTTAATTATAGCATTATATCCATATATATTTATTATATACAGTATATATATTATAGCATATATCTCATTAATAGTGATTATTACAGTATATATAGATATTATAGCATTATATCCATTATATAGTTGATTATATACAGTATGATATTATAGCATATACCATTATATATTTATATACAGTATATAATATTATAGCATTATATCCATTATATAGTTATTATATACAGTATATATATTATAGCATTAAATCCATTATATAGTTATTATATACAGTATATATATTATAGCATTATATCCATTATATAGTTATTATATACAGTATATATATAGCATATATCCAATTATAATTTATTATAACAGTATATATTATAGCATTATATCCATATAAATGATATAACAGTATATATTATAGCATTATATCCATTATAGTTATTATAGACAGAGTATATATATTATAGCATTATTCAAATTAGTATATTATATTACAGTATATATATTATAGCATTATATCCATTATATATTTATTTATATACAGTGACTATATTATGGAGCATTATATCCATTATATATTATTATATACAGTTATATATTATAGCATTATATCCATTATAAGTTATTATATACCGATATATATATTATAGCATATATCCATTATATAGTTATGATATACAGTATATGATATATTATAGATTTATGTCCATTAATAGTTATTATATACAGTATATAATATATATAGCATTATATCCATTATATAGTATTCTTACAGTATATATATTATAGAATTATATCCATTATATAGTATTATATACAGTATATATATTATAGCATTATATCCATTATATAGTTATATACAGTCTATATATTTTTATAGTATATAATGCCATTATATATTATTATATACAGTAATATATTATAGCATTATAGCCATTTATAGTTATTATATTACAGTATGATATAATGAATTCTTGAACTTTATGTGGTTTTGCCCCTTTCCCGAACATGACAATGGGATGAGGTTCGGAGAATATGAACGAGCCACTCAGGAAGCCACAAACCGTAAAATTGGCGTGTTCCCTCCCACCATATCGATATAACCGACATCGCTTCTACATCCATTGCACGTAGCGGCATTCCAGCGCTCCTTCTACGCCACTGACCACCGAACAAAGCCCCCGAATTCTGTCTGTCCCAAGGACGCCCTCGCAAAAAGCCTGGCGCCCGAGACCCTGACTCTGGCCGGGACTTCGCAGCTGGCCCTAAACCCCCAAAGTGCAGATCCTGCAATAAGCCATCTATTTCAAACCTGAGTAGCCCCCCACGGGCGACTTGGGGGGTCCCTATGGTTTCATTTTGGCCTGGAGACGTGTTTAACTGCTTCATAGCCAGGGGATCTGCAGAACTTTGCACGGCTTGTGTAACTGAAGCATCCTAGCCTTACGGGGAAGGAAATCCCTCACCCTGATTGGTGGCCAAGTTACCGGGAATGTGACAATCCCTTCCTGATTGGGGCAAGTTACCGGGAACGTGACAATCCCTTCACCCTGATTGGTGGCCAAGTTACGGGGAATGTGACAATCCCTTCACCCTGATTGGGCCAAGTACCGGGGAATGTGAAATCCCTTCACCCTGATTGGTGGCCAAGTTACCGGGGAATTGTGCAATCCTTCACCCTGATTGGTGGCCAAGTTAACCCCATTTTTGCAGCCTGGCTACACGACTACATTGCTGCTCTTCGACCGAGACTACGATCCCGGAAAAACTCCATAATAAACACAATTCCAATCACTGTGGCAACTCTACAATCAGTCAAATTCCATCCTGGAATGGGAGAGGATTCCCCATTGGCCTCTCAGTATCGCACACAGGGTCCATCGGATCTGCAGGGTTCTGATCCATTTCCGTTAGGAGACATTGAAACTGCGCGCGGGATCCGTTCGCTCTCGGACTAAATCACATTGATTTCTAGTCTCGTACAAGTCATCAGGTTAGCCATAGAGCCCTGGCGAATGTCGGTTGTAATCTGGGTAAACGGCAATTGCCTGCATTTGTCAAGAATGGCGCATTGGATGGAGGCTTTCATATGGTACCATCTGGGTGGTTAATGAATTGGGATGAAGGTTTTCACATATGGTACCATCTGGGTGGTTAAGAATTGGATGGAAGGCTTTAACCTATAGTACCATCTGGGTGGTTAATGAATTGGATGGAAGGCTTTCACCATATGGTACCATCGTGGTGGTATATGAATTGGATGGAAGGCTTTCACATATATGGTACCATCGGGTGGTTAATGAATTGGATGGAAGGCTTTCACCTATATTGGTACCATCGGGGGTGGTAATATGTTAATGAATTGATGGAAGGCTTCACCATATGGTACCATCTGGGTGGTTAATGAATTGGAATGGAAGGCTTTCACCCATATGGTACCATCTTGGTGGTTAATGAATTGGATGGAAGGCTTTCAACCTATGGTACCATCTGGTGGTAATGAATGGATGGAAGGCTTTCACCATATGGTACCCTCGGGTTGGTTAATGAATTTGATGGAAGGCTTCACACATATGGTACCATCCGGGTGGTTAATGATTGGATGGAAGGCTTTCACCATATGGTACCATCTGGGTGGGTTAATGAATTGGATGGAGGCTTTCACCATATGGTACATCTGGGTGGTTAATGAATTGGATAGAAGGCTTTCACCATATGGATACCAATCTGGGTGGTTAATGAATTGGATGGAAGGCTTTTCACCATATGGTACCATCTGGGTGGGTTAATGAATTGGATGGAAGGCTTTCACCATATGGTACAATCTGGGGTGGTTAATGAATTGGAATGGAAAGGCTTTCACATATGGTACCATTGGGTGGTTAATGAATTGGATGGAAGGCTTTCACCAATGGTACCATCTGGGTGGTTAATGAATGGTATTGAAGGCTTTCACCATATGGTACCATTGGGTGGTTAATGAATTGGATGGAAGGCTTCACCATATGGCTACATCGGGGGGGTTAATGAATTGGATTGGAAGGCTTTCACCATATGGTACCATCTGGGTGGTTAATGAATGGATGGAAAGGCTTTCACAATGGTACCACTGGGGGGTAATAAGGATAGAAGGTTTAGCCATATGGTAACTGGGTGGTAATGAATGGATGGAAAGGCTTTCACCATATGGTACCATCGGGTGGTAATGGAATGGATAGAAGGCTTTTCACATATGGTACCATCTGGGTGGTTAAGAATTGGAGGAAAGGCTTTCACCATATGGTACCATCTGGGTGGTTAATGAATTGGATGGAAGGCTTTCACCATATGGTACCATCTGGGTGGTAATGAATTGGATGAAGGCTTTTCACCATATGGTACCATCTGGGTGGTAATGAATTGGATGGAAGGCTTTCACATATGGTACCATCTGGGTTGGTTAATGAATTGGATAGAAGGCTTCACCCAATGGTACATCTGGGTGGTTAATGAATTGGAGAAGGCTTTCACCATATGGTACCATCTGGGTGGTTAATGAATTGGATGGAAGGCTTTCACCATATGGTACCATCTGGGTGTGGTTAATGAATTGGATGGAAGGCTTTCACCATATGGTACCACTGGGTTGGTTAATGAATGAGATAGAAGGCCTTCACAATATGGTACACATCGGGTGGTTAATGAATTGGATGGAAGGCTTCACCATATGGTACCTCTGTGGTGTTTAATGAATGGATGGAAGGCTTTCACCATTGGTACCATCGGGTGGTTAATGAATTGGATGGAAGGCTCTTTCACCATATGGTACCCATCTGGTGTTGGTTAATGAATTGGATGGAAGGCTTTCACCATATGGTACCATCTGGGTGGTTAATGAATGGATGGAAGGCTTTCACCATATGGGTACCATCTGGTGGTGGTTAATGAATTGGAGGAAGGCTTTCACCATATGGTACCTTCTGGGTGGTTAATGAATTGGATAGAAGGCTTTCACCATATGGTACCATCTGGGTGGTTAATGAATGGATAGAAGGCTTTCACCATATGGTTACCATCGGGGGTTAAGGAATTGGATGGAAGGTTTTCACCATATGGTACCATCTGGGTGGTTAATGAATGGGGAAGGCTTTCACCATATGGTACCATCTGGGTGGTTAATGAATTGGATAGAAGGCTTTCACCATATGGTACCATCTGGGTGGTTAATGAATTGGATGGAAGGCTTCACCATATGGTACCATCTGGGTGGTTAATGAATTGGATGGAAGGCTTTCACCATAGTGTACCATTCTGGGTGGTTAAGAATGGATGGAAGGCTTTCACCATATGGTGTACCATCTGGGTGGTTAATGAATTGAGATGGAAGGCTTTCACCATATGGTACCATTGGGTGGGTATTGAATGGGATGGAAGGCTTTCACAATATGGTACCATCTGGGTGGTTAATGAATTGGATGGAAGGATTTCACCATATGGTACCTTCCGGGTGGTTAATGAATTGGATAGAAGGCTTTCACCATATGGTACCATTGGGTGGTTAATGAATTGGATAGAAGGCTTTCACCATATGGTACCATCTGGGTGGGTAATGAATTGGATGGAAGGCTTTCACCATATGGTACCATCTGGGTGGTTAATGAATTGGATGGAAGGCTTTCACCATATGGTACCATCTGGGTGGTTAATTGAATTGGATAGAAGGGCTTCACCATATGGTACATCTGGGTGGTTAATGAATGGATGGAAGGCTTTCACCAATATGGTACCTCTGGGTGGTTAATGAATTGGATGGAAGGTTTCACCATATGGTACCATCTGGGTGGTTAATGAATTGGATGGAAGGCTTTTCACCATATGGTACCATCTGGGTGGTTAATGAATTGGATAGAAGGCTTTCACCATATGGTACCATCTGGGTGGTTAATGAATTGGATGGAAGGCTTTCACCATATGGTACCATCTGGGTGGTTAATGAATTGGATGGAAGGCTTTCACCATATGGTACCATCTGGGTGGTTAATGAATTGGATGGAAGGCTTTCACCATATGGTACCATCTTGGTGGTTAATGATGGTTTTTATATACACCAACCCTGTGTGCAATGCAACGTGTACAACACACAGGAAGATTTTACCTATCATTTGTTAATTTGATTGGACAGCCCAGGAATCGGGAAATGAGCAGCTGGCCAATCATAACCAAAATAAAATACAATCGGAAGGATCCCAACTCAAATGCTAAATAAAAGCAAACGTAGATCGTACACATGGACAACATTGGGTCAATGTCTTGGTTGAGGATAAAATTGATTGTGTGTACTAAAGGCTCGTACACATGCGTGATCACCGGACTGACCTGTGACACACAATGTGTGAGGGCCATATACATGTCTGATTTTCACCTGACCAAGCGCCCGTACACAAAATGACCAGCGGACCGATATTGCGTTTGTGGCGGATGTGCGTCGCTCCCTTCCGCTAAATTGGACGTGTGTACGGGCCTTAATGCTGGGTACACACTTTATCGTTAAAGTGAGTAGCGCAAAAAGCGGTCGAGGCCCAAAGCCACCGAAGAACGTTTAATGTTGGAGCAGGGAACGACCTCCTGTGGTAGTATAAGGAATGTGTCGGTTATAAATGTTCTCCCTAAACTTTCTATAAACTTTGTACAAGGAGAACACTGAGTGTAGCCAAATCTTTGAAAAATGACAAAACCTTAAAATTCTCTGTCATCTTTTAAAGATCGTGACAGTGTCTACCCAGCGTAAAGCTGGAATGTGCACTTTACCGGTAAAGTTTGTACCGCCGTTCCGAGCGTTCCACAGGCGGGTGAACGTTCTTGGGGTTGCTTAGAACTTCCCAAAAATGTTCCTCACCCACGGTCATTTCCCTGAACTAAAGAATAGGGAATCTGCAGCTGCAGCTGAAGGAAATGTGCAGTCCCAAACCTTCTCCTTATACTATATAGGGAGATATCCTTTATATAGGGAGATATCCTTTATATAGGGAGATAGATATACTGTATATAGGGAGATATATAGCCTTTATATAGGGAGATATATAGCCTTTATATAGGAAGATAGATATACTGATATAG
>CM033476.1:2719576-2758139 GCA_019447015.1 Hymenochirus boettgeri | reverse complement strand
GGTTTTTATACTCCCTATATAAAGGCTATATAATCTCTCTAATATACAAGTTATATATCTCCCTATATAAGGGTTTATATATCTCCCTATATAAGGATATATATCTCCCTATAATACCATATAATATATCCCTAATAGGTTTTATATCTCCCTATATAAAGGATATATATCTCTCTATATACAGTATATATAATCTCCCTATATAAAGGCTATATATCTCCCTATATAAGCTATAATCTCCCTATATAAAGGATATATATCTCCCTATATAAAGGCTATATATCTCCCTATATAAAGGATATATATCTCCCTATATAAAGGATATATATCTCCCTATATACAGTATATCTATCTTCCTATATAAAGGCTATATATCTCCCTATATAAAGGCTATATATCTCCCTATATACAGTATATCTATCTCCCTATATAGGATATCCTCCCTATAATAAAAAAGGATATCTCCCTATATAGTATAAGGAGAAGGTTTGGGACTGCACATTTCCTTCAGCTGCAGCTGCAGATTCCCTATTCTTTAGTTCAGGGAAATGACCGTGGGTGAGGAACATTTTTGGGAAGTTCTAAGCAACCCCAAGAACGTTCACCCGCCTGTGGAACGCTCGGAACGGCGGTACAAACTTTACCGGTAAAGTGCACATTCCAGCTTTACGCTGGGTAGACACTGTCACGATCTTTAAAAGATGACAGAGAATTTTAAGGTTTTGGTCATTTTTCAAGATTTGGCTACACTCAGTGTTCTCCTTGTCAAAGTTTATAGAAAGTTTAGGGAGAACATTTATAACCGACACATTCCTTATACTACCACAGGAGGTCGTTCCCTGCTCCAACATTAAACGTTCTTCGGTGGCTTTGGGCCTCGACCGCTTTTTGCGCTACTCACTTTAACGATAAAGTGTGTACCCAGCATTAAGGCCCGTACACACGTCCAATTTAGCGGAAGAGGAGCGACGCACATCCGCCACAAACGCAATATCGGTCCGCTGGTCATTTTGTGTACGGGCGCTTGGTCAGGTGAAAATCAGACATGTATATGGCCCTCACACATTGTGTGTCACAGGTCAGTCCGGTGATCACGCATGTGTACGAGCCTTTAGTACACACAATCAATTTTATCCTCAACCAAGACATTGACCCAATGTTGTCCATGTGTACGATCTACGTTTGCTTTTTATTTAGCATTTGAGTTGGGATCCTTCCGATTGTATTTTATTTTGGTTATGATTGGCCAGCTGCTCATTTCCCGATTCCTGGGCTGTCCAATCAAATTAACAAATGATAGGTAAAAATCTTCCTGTGTGTTGTACACGTTGCATTGCACACAGGGTTGGTGTATATAAAAACCATCATTAACCACCAAGATGGTACCATATGGTGAAGCCTTTCCATCCAATTCATTAACCACCCAGATGGTACCATATGGTGAAAGCCTTCCATCCAATTCATTAACCACCCAGATGGTACCATATGGTGAAAGCCTTCCATCCAATTCATTAACCACCCAGATGGTACCATATGTGAAAGCCTTCTATCCAATTCATTAACCACCCAGATGGTACCATATGGTGAAAAGCCTTCCATCCAATTCATTAACCACCCAGATGGTACCATATGGTGAAACCTTCCATCCAATTCATTAACCACCCAGAGGTACCATATTGGTGAAAGCCTTCCATCCAATTCATTAACCACCCAGATGTACCATATGGTGAAGCCCTTCTATCCAATTCAATTAACCACCCAGATGGTACCATATGGTGAAAGCCTTCCATCCAATTCATTAACCACCCAGATGGTACCATATGGTGAAAGCCTTCCATCCAATTCATTACCCACCCAGATGGTACCATATGGTGAAAGCCTTCTATCCAATTCATTAACCACCCAATGGTACCATATGGTGAAAGCCTTCTATCCAATTCATTAACCACCCGGAAGGTACCATATGGTGAAATCCTTCCATCCAATTCATTAACCACCCAGATGGTACCATATTGTGAAAGCTTCCATCCAATTCAATACCCACCCAGATGGTACCATATGGTGAAAGCCTTCCATCTCAATTCATTAACCACCCAGATGGTACCCATAATGGTGAAAGCCTTCCATCCATTCATTAACCACCCAGAATGGTACTATGGTGAAAGCCTTCCATCCAATTCATTAACCACCCAGATGGTACCTATGTGGAAAGCCTTCCATCCAATTCATTAACCACCCAGATGGTACCATATGGTGAAAGCCTTCTATCCAATTCATTAACCAACCCAGATGGTACCATATGGTGAAAGCCTTCCTCCATTCATTAACCACCCAGATGGTACCATTGGTGAAAACCTTCCATCCAATTCATTAACCCCCGATGGTACCATATGGTGAAGCCTTCTATCCATTCATTAACCACCCAGATGGTACCATATGGTGAAAGCCTTCTATCCAATTCATTAACCACCCAGAAGGTACCATATGGTGAAAGCCTTCCATCCAATTCATTAACCACCACAGTGGTACCCATATGGTGAAAGCCTTCCATCCAATTCATTAACCACCCAGATGGTACCATATGGTGAAAGCCTTCCATCCAATTCATTAACCAACACCAGATGGGTACCATTGGTGAAAGGCCTTCCATCCAATTCATTAACCACCCGATGGTACCAATGGTGAAAGCCTTCCATCCATTCATTAAACACCCAGAGGTACCATATGGTGAAAGCCTTCCATCCAATTCATTAACCACCCAGATGGTACCATATGGTGAAGCCCTTCTATCTCATTCATTAACCACCCAGATGGTACCATATGGTGAAAGCCTTCCATCCAATTCATTAACCACCCCAGATGGACCATATGTGCAAGCCTTCCATCCAATTCATTAACCACCCAGATGGTACCATAATGGTGAAAGCCTTCTCCAATTCATTAACCACCCAGATGTACCATTGGTGAAGCCTTCTATCCAATTCTTAACCAACCCAGATGGTACCATATGTGAAAGCCTTCCATCCAATTCATTACCACCCAGATGGTACCATATGGTGAAAAGCCTTCATCACAATTCATTAACCACCCAGATGGTACCATATGGTGAAAGCCTTCCATCCAATTCATTAACCACCCAGATGGTACCATATGGTGAAAGCCTTCCTCCAATTCTTAACCACCCAGATGGTACCATATGGTGAAAAGCCTTCTATCCATTCATTACCACCCGATGGTACCATATGGTGAAAGCCTTTCCATCCCATTCATTAACCACCCAGTTACCATATGGTAACCTTCTATCCTTCATACCCACAGTGGTAACCATTGTGAAAGCCTTTCCATCCATTCATTAACCACCCAGATGGTACCATATGGTGAAAGCCTTCCACTCCAATTCATTAACCCCCCCGATTGTACCATATGGTGAAAGCCTTCCATCCAATTCATTAAACCACCCAATGGTACCATATGGTGAAAGCCTTCTATCCATTCATTAACCACCCAGATGGTACCATTGGTGAAAGCCTTCCATCCAATTCATTAACCACCCAATGGTACCATATGTGAAAGCCTTTCCATCCAATTCATTAACCACCCCAGATGTACCATTGGTGAAAGCCTTCCATCCAATTCATTAACCCACCCAGATGGTACCATATGGTGAAAAGCCTTCCATCCAATTCATTAACCACCACAGATGGTACCATAGTGGTGAAAGCCTTCTATCCAATTCATTAACCACCCAGATGTACCATATGGTGAAAGCCTTCCATCCATTCATTAACCCACCCAGATGGTACCATATGGTGAAAGCCTTCCATCCAATCATTAACCACCCGGATGGTACCATATGTGTGAAAGCCTTCCATCAAATTCATTAACCAGACCCATGGGTACCATATGGTGAAAGCCTTCCATCCATTCATTACCACCCAGATGGTACCATGGTTGAAAGCCTTCCATCCAATTCATTAACCACCAAGATGGTAACCATATGGGTGAAAGCCTTCCTCCAATTCATTAACCACCCAGATGGTACCATATGGTGAAAGCCTTCCATCAATTCATTAACCATATACCACCCCCGATGGTACCAATAAGGTGAAAGCCTTCCATCCAATTCATTAAACCACCCGATGGTACCATATATGTGAAAGCCTTCCATCCAATTCATAACCACCGATGGTACCATATGGGTGAAAGCCTTCCATCCAATTCATTAACCACCCAGATGGTACTATATGGTTGAAAGCCTTCCATCCAATTCTTAACCACCCAGATGGTACCATATGTGAAAACCTTCATCCCAATTCATTAACCACCCAGATGGTACCATATGAAAGCCTCCATCCAATGCGCCATTCTTGACAAATGCAGGCAATTGCCGTTTACCCAGATTACAACCGACATTCGCCAGGGCTCTATGGCTAACCTGATGACTTGTACGAGACTAGAAATCAATGTGATTTAGTCCGAAGCGAACGGATCCCGCGCGCAGTTTCAATGTCTCCTAACGGAAATGGATCAGAACCCTGCAGATTCCGATGGACCCTGTGTGCGATACTGAGAGGCCAATGGGGAATCCTCTCCCATTCCAGGATGGAATTTGACTGATTGTAGAGTTGCCACAGTGATTGGAATTGTGTTTATTATGGAATTTTTCCGGGATAGTGAGTCTCGGTCGAAGAGCAGCAATGTAGTCGTGTAGCCAGGCTGCAAAAATGGGGTTTAACTTGGCCACCAATCCAGGGTGAAGGATTGCACAATTCCCCGGTAACTTGGCCACCAATCAGGGTGAGGGATTTCACATCCCGGTACTTGGCCCAATCAGGGTGAAGGGATTGTCACATTCCCCGTAACTTGGCCACCAATCAGGGTGAAGGGATTGTCCCATCCCGGTAACGCCATGGAAGTGCACATCCGGTAACTTGGCCACCAATCAGGGTGAGGGATTTCCTTCCCCGTAAGGCTAGAGTGCTTCAGTTACACAAGCCGTGCAATGTTCTGCAGATCCCCTGGCTATGAAGCAGTTAAACACGTCTCCAGGCCAAAATGAAACCATAGGGACCCCCCAAGTCGCCCGTGGGGGGCTACTCAGGTTTGAAATAGATGGCTTATTGCAGGATCTGCACTTTGGGGGTTTAGGCCAGCTGCGAAGTCCCGGCCAGAGTCAGGGTCTCGGGCGCAGACTTTTTGCGAGGGCGGTCCTTGGGACAGACAGAATTCGGGGGCTTGCGGTGGCAGTGGCGTAGAGAGCGCTGGAATGCCGCTACGGTGCAAGGATGTTAGAAGCGAGTGTCGGTTATATCGATATGGTGGGGGGAACAACGCCAATTTTACGGTTTGTGGCTTCCTGAGTGGCTCGTTCATATTCTCGACCTCATCCCATTGTCATGTCTGGGAAAGGGGCAAAACCACATAAGTTCAAGAATTCATTATATCTACTGTATATAATAACTATAAATGGCTATAATGCTATAATATATATACTGTATAATGAATAATATATAATGGCATTATATACTGATAAGAAATATATCATGTACTATGTATAATATACTAATATACTATTGGATATAATGCTATAATATATATACTGTATTAATACTATATAATGGATATAATTCTATAATATATATACTGTAAGTAATACTATATAATGGAATAATGCTATAATATATTATATACTGTATATAATAACTATTAATGGAATAAATGCTATAAATATATTCATATACTGTATATCATAACTATATAATGGATATATGCTATAATATATATATCGGTATATAATAACTATATAATGGATATAATGCTATAATATATATACTGTATATAATAATATATAATGGATATAATGTCATAATATAGTACTGTATATATAATAAATATATAATGGATTATAATGCTATAATATATATACTGTATATAATATACTAATTTGATAATGCTATAATATATATACTTGTCTATAATAACTATAATGGATATAATGCTATAATATATACTGTTATATCATTTATATAGGATATAATGCTATAATATATACTGTTATAATAAATTATAATTGGATATATGCTATAATATATATACTGTATATAATAACTATATCATGGATATAATGTCTATAATATATATATGTTTAATAACTATAATAAGGATTATAATGCTATAATATATATACTGTATATAATAACTATATAATGGATATCATGCTATAATATATATATACTGATATATAAATATATAATGGTATAATGCTATAATATCTACTGTATATAATAACTATATAATGGATATAATCTATAATATGCTATATTCTGTAATATATATTAATGGATATATGCTATAATATATAACTGTATATAATAAATATATATGGATATAATGCTATATTAGCTTGTATAAAATAATATATAATGGATACAATGCTATATATTATACTGTATATAATAACTATATAGGGATTATGCTATGCATATATATATATACTGTATATAATACAATAGATATAATGGATCATAATGCTATTATATACTGTATATAATAATATATATAATGCATAATAATCGACTATAATATATACTGTATATAATAATATTATAATGGATATAATGCTATAATATATACTGTATAATAATTAATATATAAAAGATATATATCCTTTATATAGGGAGATATAAAACCTTTATATAGGGATATATATACTGTATATAGAGAGATATATATCCTTTATATAGGGAGATATAAAACCTTAATATAGGGATATATATACTGTATATAGGGAGATATATATCCTTTATATAGGGAGATATAACACCTTTATATAGGGAGATATATATACTGTATATAGAGAGATATATATCCTTTATATAGGGAGATATAAAACCTTTATATAGGGAGATATATATACTGTATATAGGGAGATATATATCCTTTATATAGGGAGATATAAAACCTTTATATAGGGATATATATACTGTATATAGGGAGATATATATCCTTTATATAGGGAGATATAAAGCCTTTATATAGGGAAATATATATCCTTTATATAGGGAGATAGATATACTGTATATAGGGAGATATATATCCTTTATATAGGGAGATATAAAACCTTTATATAGGGAGATATATATACTGTATATAGAGAGATATATATCCTTTATATAGGGAGATATAAAACCTTTATATAGGAAGATATATATACTGTATATAGGGAGATATATATCCTTTATATAGGGAGATATAAAATCTTTATATAGGGATATATATACTGTATATAGGGAGATATATATCCTTTATATAGGGAGATATAAAACCTTTATATAGGGATATAGATACTGTATATAGGGAGATATATATCCTTTATATAGGGAGATATAAAACCTTTATATAGGGAGATATATATCCTTTATATAGGGAGATATATATAC
Source organism: Hymenochirus boettgeri (assembly GCA_019447015.1). Lineage (NCBI taxonomy): Eukaryota > Metazoa > Chordata > Amphibia > Anura > Pipidae > Hymenochirus > Hymenochirus boettgeri. The sequence goes on along the minus strand of CM033476.1, from coordinate 2,750,700 downwards.
CTTATACAGAGAGATGTATATCCTTTATATAGGGAGATAGATATACTGTATATAGGGAGATATATATCCTTTATAGAGGGAGATATATATGGAAGATCCTCCCCATAAAACCTTTATAGGATATATATACTGTATATAAGGGAGATATATCCTTTATATAGGGAAGATATAAAGCCTTTATATAGGGAAATTATATCCTTTATATAGGGAGATAGATATACTGTATATATGGGAGATATATATCCTTTATATAGGGAGATATAAAACCTTTATATAGGGGATATATATACTGTATATAGAGATATATATCCTTTATATAGGGAGATATAAAACCTTATATAGGAATATATATACTGTATATAGGGAGATATATATCTTATATAGGGAGATTAAAATCTTTATATAGGGATATATATACTGTATATAGGGAGATATATATCCTTTATATAGGGAGATATAAAACCTTTATATAGGGATATATATACTGTATATAGGGAGATATATACCTTTATATAGGGAATATAAAACCTTTATATAGGGAGATATATATCCTTTATATAGGGAGATATATATCCTTATACAGAGAGATGTATATCCTTTATATAGGGAGATAGATATACTGTATATAGGGAGATATATATCCTTTATAGAGGGAGATATATATCCTTTATATAGGGAGATATAAAACCTTTATATAGGGAGATATATATCCTTTATATAGGGAGATATATATACCTTATACAGAGAGATGTATATCCATATAAGGGAAGATAGGAATACTGTTATATAGGGAGATATATATCCTTTATAGAGGGAGATATATATACCTTATACAGAGAGATGTATATCCTTTATATAGGGAGATATATAATACTTTATATAGGGAGAATGCTCGGGACTGTGTGTAGGATACATTTAAGAAATGACAGACAGAATCTTTGGTGTGTGTACCTACTGTAGCTGTAGGTAGGACATTCTGTGCACGTACAATAACAATACCAAGCAGCCTGTCTGTAGGGAATTGAAGAGAAGATAAAGCTTGTTGGACAGAGAGTTAAACAATGGCTCCTTACAATCTTTTTCTAACCTGTATGTAGCGTTATCCTTGATCCTTATCCATGATCTTACTATGTCTGTTTTATGGATCTATTTACCCACATTTATAGATCTATAATAAGAAAATGGCAAGGCAAGGCTAGCCATACACTGCCCAATTGGCAGCACCATGTTGGTGGATACTTCCTGATTAAAATCCAATAGGGATTTAGCAATGGACGCTGCGTCTCGCCCCACCGATGAACAGACATGAGCTGGAAATCTGCTGCTAGTAGGAATAACGGAAAATTTGGTCAAAGTGTTTGAATTGATCACAGATATTGATGCGTGTAAGGGCAGCATAGGAGAGCGAATACTCATTTCTACAAATCAGGGTCCTCTATGGCAGAGGGTTAACAAGGTATTAAAGGGATCTTATATCACATTCCTAGTAAATGTGCTGGAGGCTGTGTTTAGTAGGTCTTCCAGATCAGGGCCGTAACTGGGCAGTTAAAGGGTTAAACTGGCCTTCCGATGACAGCCGAACAAGCTGTTGGATCTTTTGCTGTGTCTCTCCGACTTGGAGGGTTCTGCTTGTTTGCATGTTGGGATATTCTATTAACTAAGCACATAACCTGCTAGTACGTAGCATGGAGACTGACATCAGGTTTACAAAGCCAATTTTTATATATAGACCTTAGAATGAACTTCCATAGCATGAGCTGGGCCTTCTATGACCCCACGTGGGTTTAACAGAACTGTTATTCTTATTATTTTACAGTAATAGAGACACTGGGACCCAGCCCAGTCGGGGGATACAGATCTGTTCCTGTAGCCACCTCCATATCACTCGGAGGATGTCTATGACCCAATCATGACATCATAGAATAACTCCTGGGCTTCGCATTTATCTCCAACACTGGATCTTCCAGTTCATTCAGCAATATGGCAATAGAGGGTAAATAGCTGGGAACCAGAGGGTTCTGGGTAGGAATTAAGGTTTGTGAATGGTGAATCAGTCCATTCTCCTTAATATACAATATAGGGTTGAGTGCAATGAAATGAATGGGATGCGTCTTTACTATTAACCCCGAGAGGGATCAATATCTAACCTTATAGCTGGTGAATTGTTTTTATATGATACAGTTGTACTTGCCCTTTTCTATTTTACATGGTTAACCCTTTAAAGCGAGACCTTCTCAGTCTCTTAGAGCCAATAACAGGACTGCTCCCTGCTATGGAATAATCTGTGGCCCGGGAGACAGTCCTCCCTCTGGTCCCACATGCATCCCCATTGGTGGGTTCAGGGTGGCACAGGGCTTGGCAGGGATGATGTATGTTACATTGCTTTTCATGTTGCACTAATAAAATTTGTTCAATAGGAATTCGAGCCTTGGAAACAAACTGAGTAACTTGTAACCGGTGCTGGGAAATGTTCACAATGACTTTAGGTCACGACCCAATCCAATGGCTAACGCCATGACGGGTGTCCCCTTTCCAGCCACTCTGGGCCTTCGTGCTTGGGGTGGACCTGCCCTGTTACTATAAATCTTGTAGATACTGACCTCAGGGAGTCATTCTATTTGCTGGATGCTTAGTGCCTGACATTCCCTTTCTCCGCCCCCGTCAGGTGTGTTTCCAGACATGTGTAGCATGTGCGTGTGTTTTATTCTAATCTATTTCGTTTCCTCCATTCCCTGATTGGACCACCAGGTAACACACCCCAGAGAGCTCAGCCAATCCCCACAAGTGGCTGAGAGTCTACAGATTGTCATTGACCAATGGAATTGGATTAAACTTGGTAACTATAGGAATCTGTAGGGAGCTCGGTAATAGCATGGCTGTTTCCCTTTAAACCCCCCTAGAGCTTTGTAAAGTCCAGGCTCCCATATTTTCCAAGATGGCGGCTGTCTGTTGGACTACGTTATACTGTGGGTTTTATTTACATTGTAGCCAATTGGAAGTCTTTAACACTGAGCAGTACCAGTGAATCTGTTCTTACCAGGACCCAGAATTGTAATTAAAACGTCACATTGGGTCCTATACTCTGGGAGATACCAAGTGGGTTACGAAGGGGGGTATATTATATAGTGGATAATGTATCCCCAACTGCAAATTATAAGGATATTAGAAGTCACCGAGGAGTTTTATGACCATATAAAAGCACGAGGCCGCAGGCCGAGTACCTTTAATGCAGGGCACGGAACTCCAAGGTGACTTCTAATATCCTTATAATTTACAGTTCGTGGTGCATTATTTATTATAACCTACCCCTTTGTGGCTCCTGGTTTCTATCTCCTCCTGGAACTGTAATATTATAAGGCTATAATCTTACAGTTCCTCCCATAGAAATCCACTACAGGGGTAGGTTATAAACCGTTGAACATTTCTTTAGACAATGCAGATTTTTTTATTAACCATTTCAAACCATGTGCAGATATAATGTTATTATGTATAGTGTAAGGACCCTATAGTGGTGAGCAGGCTGCCCACTGTATAAATAATAACCTGTTTCTATATCACGGAAAGAGAATGGAAATCTTCATATTATTTGTATATTTTTAGCTTATTTCATTGTGTTTGCGAACTGAGCCACCTCATTTCCAGGTGTTCGTGGTGCGTCCGCGTTTTACCTGCGAAGTTTACACACAAGGTCTTTTTTAGTGACTAGTGGCCTGGGCTGTAAAATGGACCCAGCGATGTGAAACGTAACCATGTGCTGGCAGAGACTGGGTTAAAGGAGAAGAGACTGCTTTCTACCAGTAACTTACCCTTTTAGCTCCTCCCTCTCCTTTATTAACATATGTTCTCCAGTGTAAAGGTTCATACACATGTGCGATGGCCGACCCGTGACGCACAATGTGTCTACACGTCCGTTTTGGTTGATGATCGTTCTGTGGAAAGGTGATTTGTTGCTCCAAAATGGCCATTCTGTCGGGGGTCGTTGATGATCTGCCCAGCGTACGAACGCCCATACACAGAATGATCGTTAGCCGAAAAGGATGTACATGCACATCGTGCGCTGCAAGCTGGCCCCCCGTGAACGCAAGTGTGTGTAAGCCTTTAGAGATGGGAGAATCGTCCATGACAATGACTGTGGGAGGAGCCTTACAGAAGTCGGTTACTGCACGAGTATGATTAAACTGGTTATTTTTTCCTCTATGATTTCAGGTGAAAGTTACTGTTATTAAAGCAGTTCTAGAATTTCTACTGGGTCATTTCTATTTTAGCTTTAGTTCTCTTTAGCACAATGGGATCCATTATCCAGCTGACCCCATTTCATCCTCTCTGTATTTATTATGTTTGTTACAGTTTATCTTTCTTCTTTATGTTTTACTGTAAATAAACAAACAAAAAACAAACTGTGTGTATGTATCTGATTTCAAAGGGGTAGAGAATTCAATTGTGTGTGGTACCTGGGGATAGTGTTTGGCACATTGTGTCACAAAGGGTATTAGGAAAGAGCGCCCTCTTGTGTTCTGTATGGGAAAGAGGGGTTGGAATGGCTTGGTTGGGTTAGTGCAAAGATCAGCATGTGAGTAATAACTGAAGATCTATACACACATTTCGGATAACAGTCTAAAATTTGTAGAGTTATCTGCAGACATAAGTGATCCCTCCCTCTGGAGTGGAAATAATGCCCACAGTGACTGGTAAATAATGCCCACAGTGACTGGTAAATAATGCCCACAGTGACTGGTAAATAATGCCCACAATGACTGGTTTACAATAGTAAGACAGACAGACGTAGAGTTTATCTGTTATTTAGCAAAATGTTCTCCCCCTTCCTTCTGACTATAACCAGGTTCTGCCTCCTCTTCAAGCTCTCTAAGCTTTTTTACAAGCTTGTACATGGTCAGAGTAGGAAGCTATGGAATTAACATACAGGCAAGGGCTGTGAGGAAGATATATACTTTATATAGGGATATATATCCTTAATATAGGGAGATAGATACACTGTATATTGGAAGATATACTGTATATATGGAGATATATATACTGTATATAGGGAGATATATGCACTGTATATAGGGAGATATATGTACTGTATACAGGGAGATATATATACTGTATATAGGGAGATATATATCCTTTATATAGGGAGATATATATACTGTATATAGATATATATATACACCGTATATAGGGAGATATACATACTGTATATAGGGAGATATACATACTGTATATAGGGAGATATATATCCTGTATATAGGGGGAGATATATACTTTATATAGGGAGATGTATATCCTTTATATAGGGAGATGTATATACTGTAAATAGGGAGATGTATATAGGGAGATATACATAATTTATACAGGGAGATATGTATACTGTAACTAGGGAGATAGATTGCGGAAGTATAGGCCTACTGTATATAGGGAGATATATATCCTTTATATAGGGAGATATATATCCTGTATATAGGGGAGATATATACCTTATAGGGAGATGTATATCCTTTATATAGGGAGATGTATATACTGTAACTAGGGGAGATGTATATAGGGAGATATACATACTTTATACAGGGAGATATGTATTATTGTAACTAGGGAGATATATATCCTTTATATAGGGAGATATATATACTGTCCATAGGGAGATATATATATATATATATAATATATATAGGGAGATATATATCCTTTATATAGGGAGATATAATGTATATAGAGATTTATCCCTTATATCATATTATATTATTATATTATATAAATTATATAAATAAATTTATATTTTTACAGAGATTGCATTGAGTTTTTAGGAGCAACTAACTAGGTGGGGGTATATAGCATTATTACACATAGGTCCATATGTATGTGTGTAATTAGCACTATTTAATTAAAATCACCATCCGAAATAACACCATACAAAGTATAGTACTACTACCTACTACTGAATTACAAAACAATTTATATATTAAAGTAAACTTACTTTACTGGACACCCCTAAGTTTCAATGGAAAACTCAAAATGATAGGTTAAGACACACCCCCAGGATTTCTACAGGGTCTCCATGTAGACACTAAAAGGAAGTGGAATTTTACTAACATCCAATGAGAGGTTCTGATCTTCCACTGTTAGCAAATCAAAAAAATTCTCTTAGGCACTGTCCATGACAAGACAGGAAGTGTAAGTAAGTTCCTGTATAACATCCAGTTATGTGCTGTTTGTAAACCATGTGACAGTCTTAGCCAATTAGAAAAATCTTCAGACTCTCACATTTACTCCCCCTCCCCTCTCCATAGAAAGTAATGAGACAATCCAGTTTCTGTTTGCTAGACAGGAAGTGTCTGTTTATGATTAAATGACTTTGCATGTTTCTGAAACTACCCAGCATTCTTAGAGAAATGGGCAGTTTTTACCCCAATAGTAATATATTAAAGGACAACTCCACCCTCATAAGAACATCCAGTTTCCATGGATGCCTCATGGAAACCGAGCCATTTACAAAACTGTACTGAGCCTGGGCATGCTCAGAAGAGGCAGACAGGGGATTAAAATTCAGTCATTGGCTGTGATGTCAACTGTCAAATCCATAACTGACAGTTACTAACTGGAAGAACCAGGAAGCAGAAACAGGGGAAACAGGACATTGTTCAGGATTTCGGGTTAGACTTACACCTTTCACATTTCAAACTATTACCGTTTAGGGTTTTGTGGGTGATTTACCTGTATGTAAGTTTTCATTTTAGGGCTGGACTTTCCCTTTAAACATGAGGCTGTCAGGTACCTTCAGTTATAAGAAGGCTCTACTTCATTTTATACCCTGTGGGGAGCTTTTAGCTCCTTTATCCAAACCTCTCCATAATTTGTCAAGCTAATCAGAATCCTGTGTTTCCTAACCCCAGAGTGACTGTAAATCTGGAACTTGCTGTGGTAATTACCAGTAAGTATGAACCTAGCATGTTATTCTGGATCCTGTATAGGGTCTCAGGATGTCCAGTGGAGCTGTTCAGATTGAATTGCACATTGTGGCAGGATTGCATGGATCTGTGTTCAGATCTGCAGGTTAATACCCTTTTGTCTGGATACATATAATACATGTGTCCCAACTGAGCATCAGCTTTGTGTGAGAGCCCTGCCAGGACAGATGACTGTTGATCACAGTAACAGTGGCTGCAGCCAGCAGCGCATGTGACAGACTGATCATGTGGTCCCATAGGGAACTGGATGATTGGCCGTGATTTACTAACTGACCAATTTGTCTGATGCGGACGACTGAACTCGGTCGCGGCTGGCCGCCCCACACCACCACATATTTCCAGCCGACTAATCAGTGGCACTATTGGTTCGTTACTGGTGTTTACCCAGCCTTAAGGTTCATACACACATGCGATAGGGAGATAGATATAATTTATATAGGGAGATAGATATAATTTATATAGGGAGATAGATATACTTTATATAGGGATATAGATATACTTTAATATAGGGATATATATATATATATATATATATAATTATATATACACACCCACACTGTATATATAGGAAATATATAGCCTTTATATAGGGGATAGATATACTGTATATAGGGAGATAGATATAATTTATATAGGGATTCGATTACTTTATATGGGATATATAATATATATACACACACATGTATATAGGGAAATATATAGCCTTTATATAGGGGGATAGATATACTGTATATAGGGAGATAGATATAATTTATATAGGGAGATAGATATACTTTATATAGGGATATATATATATATACACACACTGTATATAGGGAAATATATAGCCTTTATATAGGGGGATAGATATACTGTATATAGGGAGATAGATATAATTTATATAGGGAGATAGATATACTTTATATAGGGATATATATATATATACACACACTGTATATGGAAAATATATAGCCTTTATATAGGGGGATGATATACTGTATATAGGGAGATAGATAAATTTATATAGGGAGATAGATATACTGCATATTGGAGATAATAAATACATTCTATACATTACATGGAACTCCTAATCTCCACAGATCTGGCTAATCTGTGATATCACAGGGAACTGCACTTCCTCTGTCTGCCACTGGGTGTCGCGCTGATAGAAAGACCATGCAGTTAGTCCCACACTGAACGTCAGTACCAAGATGGCGGCGCTCTCTGAACAGTTCACGCTCTGTAGAATTTTCACCAGAACCGGTGATGACACAAACAGGCTCTGCTGGGGTGGAGGATGGAGGGAACCGATAGGGTTCTGGTTACTGACACAGGAAGAGCTGTCACACTTTACAAGGTAAATAGGCAATTGGAGAAATAATCCATCACACGTGTCTGTAGGGGCATCGGATGGGAGAAAATCACATGGGGTACGTATGGGGGGCACTGGGCGGACACATGGGGTACAGTATGGGGCACTGGGCGGGATCACATGGGTACAGTATGGGGGCTCTGGGCAGGGATCACATGGGGTACAGTATGGGGGGCACTGGCAGATCACATGGGGTACAGTATGGGGCACTGGGCAGGATCACATGGGGTACATATGGGGGCACTGGGCAGGGATCACATGGGGTACAGTATGGGGCACTGGCAGGATCACATGGGGTAGCTATGGGGCACTGGGCAGGGATCACGGGTACAGTATGGGGGCACTGGACAGGGATCACATGGGTACAGTATGGGGGCCTGACAGGGGATCCTGGGACAGTATGGGGCACTGACAGAGATCACATGGGGTACATTATGGGGGCACTGAGCAGAGATCACATGGGTACAGTATGGGGGCACGATCAGAGATCCATGGGGTACAGTATGGGGGCACTGATCAAGATCACATGGGGTACAGTTGGGGGCTCTGGGCAGAGATCACATGGGGTACATTATGGGGGCACTGGGCAGGATCACATGGGGTACGTATGGGGGGCACTGAGCAGATCACATGGGTACAGTATGGGGCTCTGGGCAGAGATCACATGGGGTACAGTAATGGGGGCACTGGGCAGGGATCACATGGGGTACAGTATGGGGGCTCTGGCAGGGATCACATGGGGTACAGTATGGGGGCCTGGGACAGGGATCACATGGGGTACAGTATGGGGCTCTGGGCAGGGATCACATGGGGTACAGTATGGGGGCTCTGGGCAGAGATCACATGGGGTACAGTATGGGGGCACGGAGCAGAGATCACATGGGGTACAGTATGGGGGCTCTGGGCAGGATCACATGGGGTACAGTATGGGGGCTCTGGCGGGATCACATGGGTACAGTATGGGGCACTGAGCAGAGATCACATGGGGTACAGTATGGGGCACTGGGCAGAGATCACATGGGGTACAGTATGGGGGGCACTGGGCAGGGATCACATGGGGTACAGTATGGGGTCACTGGGCAGGGATCACATGGGTACAGTATGGGGGCACTGGGCAGGATCACATGGGGTACAGTATGGGGCACTGAGCAGAGATACATGGGTACAGTATGGGGGCTCTGGGCAGGGATCACATGGGGTACAGTATGGGGGCACTGGGCAGGGATCACATGGGGTACGATGGGGGCACTGAGCAGAGATCACATGGGGCAGTATGGGGGCTCGGCAGGGATCACTGGGTGCAGTATGGGGCATGAGCAGAGATCACATGGGGTACAGTATGGGGCACTGGGCAGGGATCACATGGGGTACAGTATGGGGGCACTGAGCAGAGATCACATGGGGTACAGTATGGGGGGCACTGGCAGGGATCACATGGGGTACAGTATGGGGGCACTGGGCAGGGATCACATGGGGTACAGTATGGGGGCACTGAGCAGAAGATCACATGGGGTACAGTAGGGGGAATGAGCAGAGATCACATGGGGTACAGTATGGGGGGCACTGAGCAGAGATCACATGGGGTACAGTATGGGGGCACTGGGCAGGGATCACATGGGGTTAAGTATGGGGGCACTGGAGCAGATCACATGGGGTACAGTATGGGGCACTGGGCAGGGATCACATGGGGTACAGTATGGGGGGCACTGAGCAGAGATCACATGGGGTACAGTATGGGGGGCACTGGGCAGGGATCACATGGGGTACAGTATGGGGGCACTGGCAGGGTCACATGGGGTACAGTATGGGGGGCACTGAGCAGAGATCACATGGGGTACAGTATGGGGGCACTGGGCAGGGTCACTGGGTACGTAGGGGCGGGAGGGATGACATGGGGTACAGTATGGGGGCAACTGAGCAGAGAATCACATGGGTACAGTATGGGGGCGGGCAGGATCACATGGGGTACAGTATGGGGGCTCTGGGCAGGATCACATGGTGTACAGTATGGGGGCTCTGGGCAGGGATCACATGGGTACAGTATGGGGGGCTGGGCAGGGATACATGGGGTTACAGTATGGGGGGAACTGAGCAGAGATCACATGGGGTACAGTATGGGGGCACTGGGCAGGATCACATGGGGTACAGTATGGGGGGACTGAGCAGATCATGGGGTACAGTATGGGGGGCACTGGGCAGGATCACATGGGGTACAGTATGGGGGGACTGAGCAGAGATCACATGGGGTACAGTATGGGGGCACTGGGCAGGGATCACATGGGGTACAGTATGGGGGCACTGGCAGGATCACTGGGGGTACGATGGGGGCTCTGGGCAGGGATGACATGGGGTACAGTATGGGGGGAACTGAGCAGAGATCACATGGGGTACAGTATGGGGGCACTGGGCAGGGATCACATGGGGGTACAGTATGGGGGCTCTGGGCAGGGATCACATGGTGTACAGTATGGGGGGCTCTGGGCAGGGATCACATGGGTACAGTATGGGGCTCTGGGCAGGGATGACATGGGGTACAGTATGGGGGAACTGAGCAGAGATCACATGGGGTACAGTATGGGGGCATGGGCAGGGATCACATGGGGTACAGTATGGGGGGAACTGAGCAGAGATCACATGGGGTACAGTATGGGGGGCACTGGGCAGGGATCACATGGGGTACAGTATGGGGGGAACTGAGCAGAGATCACATGGGGTACAGTATGGGGGCACTGGGCAGGGATCACATGGGGTACAGTATGGGGGGCACTGGGCAGGGATCACATGGGGTACAGTATGGGGGCTGAGCAGAGATCAAATGGGGTACGTATGGGGGCACTGACCTGGATGGATGAAATATTACAGATTACCGTGACTGGATGGATGAATATTAGATATACTGTGACCTGGATGAATGAATATTACAGATATACCGTGACCTGGATGAATGAATATTACAGATATACCGGACCTGGATGAATAATTATTACAGATATACCGTGACTGGAGGATGAATACACAGATACCTGACCTGGATGGATGAATATTACAGATATACCGTGACCTGGATGAATGAATATTACAGATATACCGTGACCTGGATGGATGAATATTACAGATAGACCGTGACCTGGATGGATAATATTACAGATAACCGTGACCTGGATGGATGAATATTACAGATATACCGTGACCTGGAGTGGATGAATATTACAGATATACCGTGACCTGATGATGAATATTACAGATATCCGTGACTCTGGATGAATGAATATTACAGATATACCGTGACTGGATGGATGAATATTACAGATAGACCGTGACCTGGATGGATGAATATTACAGATAACCGTGACCTGGATGGATGATATTACAGATATACCGTGACCGGATGGATGATATTACAGATATACCGTGACCTGGATGAATGAATATTACAGTATATACGCGTGACTCTGGATGGATGAATATTACAGATATACCGTGACCTGGATGGATGGATATTTACAGATTCCGTGACCTGGATTGATGAAATATTACAGATATACCGTGACCTGGATGGATGAATATTACAGATATACCGTGACCTGGATGGATGAATTACAGATATACCGTGACCTGGATGGATGAATATTACAGATATACCGTACTGGATGATGAATATTACAGATATACCGTGACCTGGATGGATGATATTACAGATATACCGTGTAACGTGGATACGAATGGAAATATAAGAAACTGGGATGCAGAGATCTACAAAACGTAGACCTGGATGGATGAATATTACAGATATACCGTGACCTGTGTGAATGAATATTACAGATATACGTGACCTGGATGATGAATATTACAGATATACCGTGACCTGGATGGATGAATATTACAGATATACCGTGACCTGGATGGATGAATATTACAGATATACCGTGACCTGAGATAATATTACAGATATCCGTGACCTGGATGAATGAATATTACAGATATACCGTGACCTGGATGGATGAATATTACAGATATACCGTGACCTGGATGGATGAATTACAGATATACCGTGACCTGGATGATGAATATCACAGATTACGTGACCTGGATGAATGAATATCACAGATATACCGTGACCTGGATGGAATGAATATTACAGATATACCGTGACCTGGATGGATGATATCACAGATATACAGTGACCTGGATGAATGAATATCACAGATATACCGTGACCTGGATGAATGAATATCACGATATACCGTGACTGGAGGATGAATATCACAGATATACCGTGACCTGGATGGATGATATCACAGATACCGTGACCTGGATGGATGAATATACAGATATACCGTGACCTGGATGGTGATATCAACAGATATACCGTACCTGGATGGATAATATACAGAGATACATGACCTGGATGAATGAATATCACGCTATACCATGACCTGGATGGATGATTTACAGATATACGTGACCTGGATGAATGAATATTACAGATATACCATGACCTGGATGGAGATATACAGATATACCGGACCTGGATGAATAATATTACAGATATACCTGACCTGGATGAATGAATATTACAGATATATCGGACCTGGATGAATGAATATTACAGATATACCGTGACTGGAAGGATGAATATTACAGATAAACCATGACCGGATGAGATTACATATCGGACTGGATGATGAATATACAGATATACCGTGACCGGATGGATGAATATTACAGATATACCTGACCTGGATGAATGAGAACCTTCACAAGCATAATGATTTCAATTTTGTGTGTGCATCTCTCGGGGTATCCGCTATGTCCGTAATGGGTGTATAATTTCTGAGTGTACTGAATACCCGCTCTCTAATATTTTTTACTTTTCTAGGTATCTGATCAAAAGCCACTAGGAAGTTGGACTGTAAAGCAAGGACAGAAACCATCACCTCCCCGCTGTAATATAGGGGGAACTGGAGAAATATTTGTGGTTCACGGACAAGGTATACCAAATCCTCTGTTTTACTGGGGCAGTGGGAATATGGGACTGTAGCGGAATCTCTGTGTACTCAGTCCTTACTCTTACCCAATGTAATAGGTCTGTCAGTAGGAATAGTGACTGTAGTGATCCCTGTGTACCAGTCCTTACTTACCCAATGTAATAGGTCTGTCCAGTAGGAATATGGGACTGTAGTGGATCCCTGTTACCAGTCCTTACTTACCCAATTAATAGGTCTGTCAGTAGGAATATGGGATGTAGTGGATCCCTGTGTACCAGTCCTTACTTACCCAATGTAATAGGTCTGTCAGTAGGAATATGGGACTGTAGTGGATCCCTGTGTACCAGTCTTACTTACCCAATGTAATAGTTCTGGAGTGGCACTATTGGTTCGTTACTGGTGTTTACCCAGCCTTAAGGTTCATACACACATGCGATAGGGAGATAGATATAATTTATATAGGGAGATAGATATAATTTATATAGGGAGATAGATATACTTTATATAGGGATATATATATATATATATATATATATATATATATATACACACCCACACTGTATATAGGTAAATATATAGCCTTTATATAGGGGATAGATATACTGTATATAGGGAGATAGATATAATTTATATAGGGATTGATTACTTTATATGGGATATATAATATATATACACACACTGTATATAGGGAAATATATAGCCTTTATATAGGGGGATAGATATACTGTATATAGGAATAGATATAATTTATATAGGGAGATAGATATACTTTATATAGGGATATATATATATATACACACACTGTATATAGGGAATATATAGCCTTTATATAGGGGGATAGATATACTGTATATAGGGAGATAGATATAATTTATATAGGAGATAGATATACTTATATAGGGATATATATATATATACACACACTGTATATAGGAAAATATATAGCCTTTATATAGGGGGATAGATATACTGTATATAGGGAGATAGATATAATTTATATAGGGAGATAGATATACTGCATATTGGAGATAATAAATACATTCTATACATTACATGGAACTCCTAATCTCCACAGATCTGGCTAATCTGTGATATCACAGGGAACTGCACTTCCTCTGTCTGCCACTGGGTGTCGCGCTGATAGAAAGACCATGCAGTTAGTCCCACACTGAGACGTCAGTACCAAGATGGCGGCGCTCTCTGAACAGTTCACGCTCTGTAGAATTTTCACCAGAACCGGTGATGACACAAACAGGCTCTGCTGGGGTGGAGGATGGAGGGAACCGATAGGGTTCTGGTTACTGACACAGGAAGAGCTGTCACACTTTACAAGGTAAATAGGCAATTGGAGAAATAATCCATCACACGTGTCTGTAGGGGCATCGGATGGGAGAAAATCACATGGGGTAACGTATGGGGGGCACTGGGCGGATCACATGGGGTACAGTATGGGGCACTGGGCGGGATCACATGGGGTACAGTATGGGGGCTCTGGGCAGGGATCACATGGGGTACAGTATGGGGGGGGGCACTGAGCAGATCACATGGGGTACAGTATGGGGGCACTGGGCAGGATCACATGGGGTACAGTATGGGGGCACTGGGCAGGGATCACATGGGGTACAGTATGGGGGCACTGGCAGGATCACATGGGGTAGCTATGGGGGCACTGGGCAGGGATCACTGGGGTACAGTATGGGGGCACTGGACAGGGATCACATGGGTACAGTATGGGGGCCCTGACAGGGGATCACTGGGTACAGTATGGGGCACTGAGCAGAGATCACATGGGGTACATTATGGGGGCACTGAGCAGAGATCACATGGGTACAGTATGGGGGCACGACAGAGATCACATGGGGTACAGTATGGGGGCACTGACAAGATCACATGGGGTACAGTTGGGGGCTCTGGGCAGAGATCACATGGGGTACATTATGGGGGGCACTGGGCAGGATCACATGGGGTACGTATGGGGGGCACTGAGCAGATCACATGGGGTACAGTATGGGGGCTCTGGGCAGAGATCA
The DNA here is from genome assembly GCA_019447015.1 of Hymenochirus boettgeri. Taxonomy (NCBI): domain Eukaryota; kingdom Metazoa; phylum Chordata; class Amphibia; order Anura; family Pipidae; genus Hymenochirus; species Hymenochirus boettgeri. The sequence goes on along the minus strand of CM033476.1, from coordinate 2,735,366 downwards.
CATGGGGTACAGTAATGGGGGGCACTGGGCAGGGATCACATGGGTACAGTATGGGGGCTCTGGGCAGGGATCACATGGGGTACAGTATGGGGGCTCTGGGACAGGGATCACATGGGGTACAGTATGGGGCTCTGGGCAGGGATCACATGGGGTACAGTATGGGGGCTCTGGGCAGAGATCACATGGGGTACAGTATGGGGGGCACGGAGCAGAGATCACATGGGGTACAGTATGGGGGCTCTGGGCAGGATCACATGGGGTACAGTATGGGGGCTCTGGCGGGATCACATGGTACAGTATGGGGCACTGAGCAGAGATCACATGGGGTACAGTATGGGGCACTGAGCAGAGATCACATGGGGTAACAGTATGGGGGCACTGGGCAGGGATCACATGGGGTACAGTATGGGGCACTGGGCAGGGATCACATGGGTACAGTATGGGGGCACTGGCAGGATCACATGGGTACAGTATGGGGCCTGAGCAGAGATACATGGGGTACAGTATGGGGGCTCTGGGCAGGGATCACATGGGGTAACAGTATGGGGGCACTGGGCAGGGATCACATGGGGTACGAATGGGGGCACTGAGCAGAGATCACATGGGGCCAGTATGGGGGCTCGGCAGGGATCACATGGGTGGCAGTATGGGGCACTGAGCAGAGATCACATGGGGTACAGTATGGGGCACTGGGCAGGGATCACATGGGGTACAGTATGGGGGGCACTGAGCAGAGATCACTGGGGTACAGTATGGGGGGCACGGCAGGGATCACATGGGGTACAGTATGGGGGCACTGGGCAGGGATCACATGGGGTACAGTATGGGGGCACTGAGCAGAGATCACATGGGGTACAGTATGGGGGGAACTGAGCAGAGATCACATGGGGTACAGTATGGGGGGCACTGAGCAGAGATCACATGGGGTACAGTATGGGGGGCACTGGGCAGGGATCACATGGGGTAAGTATGGGGGCACTGAGCAAAGATCACATGGGGTACAGTATGGGGCACTGGGCAGGGATCACATGGGGTACAGTATGGGGGGCACTGAGCAGAGATCACATGGGGTACAGTATGGGGGGCACTGGGCAGGGATCACATGGGGTACAGTATGGGGGCACTGGGCAGGGATCACATGGGGTACAGTATGGGGGCACTGAGCAGAGATCACATGGGGTACAGTATGGGGGCACTGGGCAGGGTCACTGGGTACGTATGGGGCTCGGGCAGGGATGACATGGGGTACAGTATGGGGGGAACTGAGCAGAGAATCACATGGGTACAGTATGGGGGCGGGGCAGGATCACATGGGGGGTACAGTATGGGGGCTCTGGGCAGGATCACATGGTGTACAGTATGGGGGCTCTGGGCAGGGATCACATGGGTACAGTATGGGGGGTCTGGGCAGGGATGACATGGGGTTACAGTATGGGGGGAACTGAGCAGAGATCACATGGGGTACAGTATGGGGGCACTGGGCAGGATCACATGGGGTACAGTATGGGGGGAACTGAGCAGATCACATGGGGTACAGTATGGGGGGCACTGGGCAGGGATCACATGGGGTACAGTATGGGGGGCACTGAGCAGAGACACATGGGGTACAGTATGGGGGCACTGGGCAGGGATCACATGGGGTACAGTATGGGGGCACTGGCAGGATCACTGGGGTACGATGGGGGCTCTGGGCAGGGATGACATGGGGTACAGTATGGGGGAACTGAGCAGAGATCACATGGGGTACAGTATGGGGGCACTGGGAGGATCACATGGGGGTACAGTATGGGGGCTCTGGGCAGGGATCACATGGTGTACAGTATGGGGGGCTCTGGGCAGGGATCACATGGGGTACAGTATGGGGGCTCTGGGCAGGGATGACATGGGGTACAGTATGGGGGCACTGAGCAGAGATCACATGGGGTACAGTATGGGGGCACTGGGCAGGGATCACATGGGGTACAGTATGGGGGGAACTGAGCAGAGATCACATGGGGTACAGTATGGGGGGCACTGGGCAGGGATCACATGGGGTACAGTATGGGGGGAACTGAGCAGAGATCACATGGGGTACAGTATGGGGGCACTGGGCAGGGATCACATGGGGTACAGTATGGGGGGCACTGGGCAGGGATCACATGGGGTACAGTATGGGGGCCTGAGCAGAGATCAATGGGGTACGTATGGGGGCACTGACCTGGATGGATGAAATATTACAGATTACCGTGACTGGATGGATGAATATTAGATATACTGTGACCTGGATGAATGAATATTACAGATATACCGTGACCTGGATGAATGAATATTACAGATATACCGTGACCTGGATGAATAATTATTACAGTATACCGTGACTGGATGGATGAATACACAGATACCGTGACTGGATGGATGAATATTACAGATATACCGTGACCTGGATGAATGAATATTACAGATATACCGTGACCTGGATGGATGAATATTAACAGATAGACCGTGACCTGGATGGATAATTTACAGATAACCGTGACCTGGATGGATGAATATTACAGATATACCGTGACCTGGAGTGGATGATATTACAGATATACCGTGACCTTGATGATGAATATTACAGATATCCGTGATCTGGATGAATGAATATTACAGATATACCGTGACTGGATGGATGAATATTACAGATATGACCGTGACCTGGATGGATGAATATTACAGATATACCGTGACCTGGATGGATATATTACAGATATACCGTGACCGGATGGATGATATTACAGATATACCGGACCTGGATGAATGAATATTACAGATATACGCGTGACTCTGGATGGATGAATATTACAGATATACCGTGACCTGGATGGATGGATATTACAGATTCCGTGACCTGTGATGAATGAAATATTACAGATATACCGTGACCTGGATGGATGAATATTACAGATATACCGTGACCTGGATGGATGAATTACGATATACCGTGACCTGGATGGATGAATATTACAGATATACCGTACTGGATGCATGATATTACAGATATACCGTGACCTGGATGGATGATATTACAGATATACCGTGTACGTGGATACGAATGGAAATATAGAACTGGATGCAGAGATCTACAAAACGTAGACCTGGATGGATGAATATTACAGATATACCGTGACCTGTGTGAATGAATATTACAGATATACGTGACCTGGATGATGAAATTACAGATATACCGTGACCTGGATGGATGAATATTACAGATATACCGTGACCTGGATGGATGAATATTACAGATATACCGTGACCTGAGATAATATTACAGATATCCGTGACCTGGATGAATGAATATTACAGATATACCGTGACCTGGATGGATGAATATTACAGATATACCGTGACCTGGATGGATGAATTACAGATATACCGTGACCTGGATGATGAATATCACAGATATACGTGACCTGGATGAATGAATATCACAGATATACCGTGACCTGGATGGAATGAATATTACAGATATACCGTGACCTGGATGGATGATATCACAGATATACAGTGACCTGGATGAATGAATATCACAGATATACCGTGACCTGGATGAATGAATATCACGATATACCGTGACTGGAGGATGAATATCACAGATATACCGTGACCTGGATGGATGATATCACAGAATACCGTGACCTGGATGGATGAATATACAGATATACCGTGACCTGGATGGTGATATCACAGATATACCGTACCTGGATGGATGAATATTACAGAGATACATGACCTGGATGAATGAATATCACGCTATACCATGACCTGGATGGATGATTTACAGATATACGTGACCTGGATGAATGAATATTACAGATATACCATGACCTGGATGGAGATATACAGATATACCGGACCTGGATGAATTAATATTACAGATATACCATGACCTGGATGATGAATATTACAGATATATCGTACCGGATGATGAATATTACAGATATACCGTGACTGGAAGGATGAATATTACAGATAACCATGACCGGATGATGATTTACAATCGTGACTGGATGAATGAATATACAGATATCCGTGACCGGATGGATGAATATTACAGATATACCTGACCTGGATGAATGAGAACCTTCACAAGCATAATGATTTCAATTTTGTGTGTGCATCTCTCGGGGTATCCGCTATGTCCGTAATGGGTGTATAATTTCTGAGTGTACTGAATACCCGCTCTCTAATATTTTTTACTTTTCTAGGTATCTGATCAAAAGCCACTAGGAAGTTGGACTGTAAAGCAAGGACAGAAACCATCACCTCCCCGCTGTAATATAGGGGGAACTGGAGAAATATTTGTGGTTCACGAGACAAGGTATACCAAATCCTCTGTTTTACTGGGGCAGTGGGAATATGGGACTGTAGCGGAATCTCTGTGTACTCAGTCCTTACTCTTACCCAATGTAATAGGTCTGTCAGTAGGAATAGTGACTGTAGTGATCCCTGTGTACCAGTCCTTACTTACCCAATGTAATAGGTCTGTCCAGTAGGAATATGGGACTGTAGTGGATCCCTGGTTACCAGTCCTTACTTACCCAATTAATAGGTCTGTCAGTAGGAATATGGGATGTAGTGGATCCCTGTGTACCAGTCCTTACTTACCCAATGTAATAGGTCTGTCAGTAGGAATATGGGACTGTAGTGGATCCCTGTGTACCAGTCTTACTTACCCAATGTAATAGTTCTGGTCTGTAATTTCATCCATCCAGTAACCCGGTAATCTGTGATATCCACCCATCCAGGTCACGGTATAATCTGTATATTCATCCATCCAGGTCCGCGTATATCTGGAAATCCATCCATCCAGGTCACGGTATATCTGTGATATTCATCCATTCCAGTCCAGCGGTATATCTGTGATATTCATTCATCCAGGTCACGGTATATCTGTGATATTCTTCATCCAGGTCACTGTTATCTGTGTATATCCATCCATCCTCACGGTATATCTGTATATTCATTCCATCCAGTCACGTATATCTGTGATATTCATTCATCCAGGTCACGTAATCTGTGATATTCATCCATCCAGGTCACGGTATATCTGTAATTTCATCCATCCAGTCACGTGTATATCTGTATATTCATCCATCCAGGTCACGGTATATCTGTAATATTCATTCATCCAGGTCACGGTATACTCTGTAATATTCATCCATCCAGTCACGGTATCTCTTAATATTCATCCATCCATCAGTCACGGTATATCTGTAATATTCATATCATCCAGGTCACGTATATCTGGTAATAATTCATTCATCCAGGTCACGGTATTCTGTAATATTCATTCATCCAGTCCGGTATAACTTAATATTCTGTCATCCGCACGTTATATCTGTAATATTCATCCATCCAGGTCACGGTATATCTGTATATTCTTCATCCAGGTCACGGTATTCTGTAATATTCATCCATCCAGTCACGGTATATCTGTATATTCATCCATATCCAGGTCACGGTATATCTGTAATATTCATCCATCCAGGTCACGGTATATCTTATATATTCATATCCATCCAGGTCACGGTATATCTTGTAATATCATCCATCCAGGTCACGTATATCTGTAATATTCCATCCATCCAGAGTCACGGTATATCTGTAATATTCATTCATCAAGGTCACGGTATATCTGTAATATCCATCCATCCAGGTCACGGTATATCTGTAATATTCATCCATCCAGGTCACGGCTATCTGTAATATTCACCTCCAGGTCACGGTTATCTGTAATATTCATCCATCCAGTCACGGTATAATCTGTAATATTCATTCATCCAGATCACGGTAATCTGTAAAATTCATCCATCCAGGTCACGGTATATCTTTAATATCTCATCCCATCCAGGTCACGGTATATCTGTAATATTCATCCATCCAGGTCACGGTCTATCTGTAATATTCATCCATCCAGTCACGGTCTATCTGTAATATTCATCCATCCAGGTCACGGTATATCTGTAATATTCATTCATCCAGGTCCACGGTATATCTGTAATATTCATTCCATCCAGGTCACGGTATATCTGTAGTATTCACCATCCAGTCACGGTATATCTGTAATAATTATTCATCCAGGTCACGGTATATCTTAATATTCATCATCCAGGTCACGTATATCTGTAATTTCTTCATCCAGTCACAGTATATCTGTAATATTCATCCATCCAGTCACGGTATATCTGTAATATTCATGCCATCCAGGTCACGTGCCCCCATACTGTCACCCCAGTGTGAATCTCTGTGCTCAGTGCCCCCATACTGTACCCCATGTGATCCCTGCCCAGTGCCCCCCATACTGTACCCCATGTGATCCCTGCCCAGTGCCCCCATACTGTACCCCATGTGATCTCTGCTCAGTTCCCCCCATACTGTACCCCATGTGATCCCTGCCCCAGTGCCCCCCTACTGTACCCCATGTGATCTCTGCTCAGTTCCCCCCATACTGACCTACCCCATGTGATCCCTGCCCATTGCCCCCATACTGTACCACCCATGTATCTCTGCTCATGTTCCCCCCATACTGTACCCCATGTCATCCCTGCCCAGAGCCCCATACGTACCCCATGTGATCCCTGCCCAGAGCCCCATACTGTACACCATGTGATCCCTGCCCAGAGCCCCCATACGGTACCCCCATGTGATCCCTTCCCAGTGCCCCCATACTGTACCCCATGTGATCTCTTGCTCAGTCCCCCCTCATACTGTACCCCATGTCATCCCTGCCCAGAGCCCCCATACTGTACCCCATGTGATCCTGCCCAGTGCCCCCCATACTGTACCCCATGTGATCCCTGCCCAGTGCCCCCATACTGTACCCCATGTGATCTCTGCTCATCCCCCATACTGTACCCCATGTGATCCCTGCCCGTGCCCCCCATACTGTACCCCATGTGATCTCGCTCAGTTCCCCCCATACTGTACCCATTGATCCCTGCCCAGTGCCCCATACTGTACCCATGTGATCTCTGCCAGTCCCCCCATACTGTACCCCATGTCATCCCTGCCCAGCCCCCATACTGTACCCCATGTGATCCCTGCCCAGAGCCCCCATACTGTACACCATGTGATCCCTGCCCAGAGCCCCCATACTGTACCCCCATGTGATCCCTGCCCATGCCCCCATACTGTACCCCATGTGATCTCTGCTCATGCCCCCATACTGTACCCCATGTATCCCTGCCCAGGCCCCCATATGTACCCCATGTGATCCCTGCCCAGTGCCCCCATACTGTACCCCATGTGATCTCTGCTCAGTGCCCCCATACTGTACCCCATGTGATCCCTGCCCAGTGCCCCCTACTGTACCCCATGTGATCCCTGCCCAGTGCCCCCCATACTGTACCCCATGTGATCTCTGCTCATGCCCCCCATACTGTACCCCATGTGATCCCTGCCCTGTGCCCCATACTGTACCCCATGTGATCTTTGCTCAGTGCCCCCATACTGTACCCCATGTGATCCCTGCCCAGTGCCCCCATACTGTACCCCATGTGATCTCTGCTCAGTGCCCCCATACTGTACCCCATGTGATCTCTGCTCAGTGCCCCCATACTGTACCCCATGTGATCTCTGCTCAGTGCCCCCATACTGTACCCCATGTGATCCCTGCCCAGTGCCCCCATACTGTACCCCATGTGATCCCTGCCCGTGCCCCCTACTATCCCCATTGATCTCTGCTCAGTGCCCCCCATACTGTACCCCATGTGATCCCTGCCCAGTGCCCCCATACTGTACCCCATGTGATCTCTGCTCAGTGCCCCCATACTTGCACCCATGTGATCCCTGCCCGAGCCCCCATACGTACCCCATGTGATCTCTGCTAGTCCCCCTACTTCCCATGGATCCTGCCCAGTGCCCCCATACTGTACCCCATGTGATCCCTGCCCAAGCCCCAATACTGTACCCCATGTGATCTCTGCTCCGTGCCCCCTACTGTACCCCATGTGATCCCTGCCCAGTGCCCCCATACTGTACCCCATGGTGCTCCCTGCCCAGTGCCCCCATACTGTACCCCATGTGATCCCTGCCCAGTGCCCCCTACTGTACCCCATGTGATCTCTGCTCAGTGCCCTCATACTGTACCCCATGTGATCTCTGCTCAGTCCCCCCATACTGTACCACCATGTGATCCCTGCCGCGAGCCCCCCATACTGTACCCCATGTGATCCCTGCCCAGAGCCCCCATACTGTACCCCATGTGATCTCTGCTCAGTGCCCCCATACTGTACCCCATGTGATCCCTGCCCAGAGCCCCCATACTGTACCCCATGTATCCCTCGCCCAGAGCCCCCATACTGTACCCCATGTGATCCCTGCCCAGAGCCCCCATACTGTACCCCATGTGATCCCTGCCCAGAGCCCCCATACTGTACCCCATGTGATCCCTGCCCAGTGCCCCCATACTGTACCCCATGTGATCTCTGCCCAGTAGCCCCCATACTGTACCCCATGTGATCTCTGCCTCAGTGCCCCCCTACGTACCCCATGTGATCCTGCCCAGTGCCCCCATAATGTACCCATGTGATCTCTGCCCAGACCCCTCTGTACCCCATGTGATCTCTGCTCAGTGCCCCCATACTGTAACCCCATGTGACTCTCTGCCAGTGCCCCCTACTTACCCCATGTGATCTCTGCTCAGTGCCCCCATACTGTACCCCATGTGATCTCTGCTCAGTGCCCCCATACTGTACCCACCCAAGTGAATCCCTGTCCAGTGCCCCCATACTGTACCCCGTGATCCTGTCCAGTGCCCCCATACTGTACCCCATGTGATCCCTGCCCAGTGCCCCCATACTGTACCCCATGTGATCCCTGCCCAGTGCCCCCCATACTGTACCCCATGTGATCCCTGCCAGTGCCCCCATACTGTACCCCATGTGATCCCTGCCCAGTGCCCCCCATACTGTACCCCATGTGATCTCTGCTCAGTGCCCCCCCCATACTGTACCCCATGTGATCCCTGCCCAGAGCCCCCTACTGTACCCCATGTGATCCTGCCCAGTGCCCCATACTGTACCCCATGGATCCCTGCCCAGTGCCCCCCATACTGTACCCCATGTGATTTTCCTTCCCATCCGATGCCCCTACAGACACGTGTGATCGGATTATCTCTCCAATTGCCTATTTACCTTGTAAAGTGTGACAGCTCTTCCTGTGTCAGTAACCAGAACCCTATCGGTCCCCCTCCATCCTCCACCCCAAGCAGAGCCTGTTTGTTGTCATCACCGTTCTGGTAAAATTCTACAGAGCGTGAACTGTTCAGAGAGCGCCGCCATCTTGGTACTGACGTCATCAGTGTGGGACTAACTGCATGGTCTTCTATCCCAGCGCGACACCCAGTGGCAGACAGAGGAAGTGCAGTCTCCCTGTGATATCACAGATCTAGTTCCAGATCTTGTGGAGATTAGGAGTTCCATGTAATGTATAGAATGTATTTTTATCCTCCCATATAGATGCAGTATATCTATCTCCCTATATAAATTATATCTATCTCCCTATATACAGTCAATATCTCCTCCCGCCTATATAAAGGCTATATATTTCCTATATACAGTGTGTGTATATATATATAATCCCTATATAAGTATATCTATCTCCCTATATAAATTATATCTATCTCCCTATATACAGTATATCTATCCCCTATATAAAGGCTATATATTTCCCTATATACAGTGTTGTGTATATATATATATATATCCCTATATAAAGTATATCTATCTCCCTATATAATTATATCTATCTCCCTATATACAGTATATCTATCCCCTATATAAAGTGGCACTATTGGTTCGTTACTGGTGTTTACCCAGCCTTAAGGTTCGTACACACATGCGATAGGGAGATAGATATAATTTATATAGGGAGATAGATATATTATATATAGGGAGATAGATATACTTTATATAGGGAGATAGATATACTTTATATAGGGATATATATATATATATATATATATATATATATATATACACACACACACTGTATATAGGGAAATATATAGCCTTTATATAGGGGGATAGATATACTGTATATAGGGAGATAGATATAATTTATATAGGGAGATAGATATACTGCATATTGGGAGATAATAAATACATTCTATACATTACATGGAACTCCTAATCTCCACAGATCTGGAACTAGATCTGTGATATCACAGGGAGACTGCACTTCCTCTGTCTGCCACTGGGTGTCGCGCTGGGATAGAAAGACCATGCAGTTAGTCCCACACTGATGACGTCAGTACCAAGATGGCGGCGCTCTCTGAACAGTTCACGCTCTGTAGAATTTTCACCAGAACCGGTGATGACAACAAACAGGCTCTGCTTGGGGTGGAGGATGGAGGGGAGACCGATAGGGTTCTGGTTACTGACACAGGAAGAGCTGTCACACTTTACAAGGTAAATAGGCAATTGGAGAAGATAATCCGATCACACGTGTCTGTAGGGGCATCGGATGGGAAGGAAAATCACATGGGGTACAGTATGGGGGGCACTGGGCAGGGATCACATGGGGTACAGTATGGGGGCACTGGCTCTGGGCAGGGCATCACAATGGGGTACAGTATGGGGGGTGGGGCACTGGGCAGATCACATGGGGTACAGTATGGGGGCACTGGGCATGGGATCACATGGGGTACAGTATGGGGGCAACTGGGCAGGGATCACATGGGGTACATTCATGGGGGGCACTGGGCAGGATCACATGGGGTAGCATATGGGGGCACTGGGCAGGGATCACTGGGGTACAGTATGGGGGCACTGGACAGGGATCACATGGGGTACAGTATGGGGGCCCTGACAGGGGATCACTGGGTACAGTATGGGGCACTGACAGAGATCACATGGGGTACATCTATGGGGGCACTGAGCAGAGATCACATGGGTACAGTATGGGGGCACGATCAGAGATCCCATGGGGTACAGTATGGGGGCACTGACAGATCACATGGGTACAGTTGGGGGCTCTGGGCAGAGATCACATGGGGTACATTATGGGGGCACTGGGCAGGATCACATGGGGTACGTATGGGGGGCACTGAGCAGATCACATGGGTACAGTATGGGCTCTGGGCAGAGATCACATGGGGTACAGTATGGGGGGCACTGGGCAGGGATCACATGGGTACAGTATGGGGGCTCTGGCAGGGATCACATGGGGGTACAGTATGGGGGCCTGGGACAGGGATCACATGGGGTACAGTATGGGGCCTCTGGGCAGGGATCACATGGGGTACAGTATGGGGGGCTCTGGGCAGAGATCACATGGGGTACAGTATGGGGGCACGGAGCAGAGATCACATGGGGTACAGTATGGGGGCTCTGGGCAGGATCACATGGGGTACAGTATGGGGGCCTGGCGGGATCACATGGGTACAGTATGGGGGCACTGAGCAGAGATCACATGGGGTACAGTATGGGGCACTGGGCAGAGATCACATGGGGTAACAGTATGGGGGGCACTGGGCAGGGATCACATGGGGTACAGTATGGGGCACTGGGCAGGGATCACATGGGGTACAGTATGGGGGCACTGGGCAGGATCACATGGGGTACAGTATGGGGGCACTGAGCAGAGATAACATGGGTACAGTATGGGGGCTCTGGGCAGGGATCACATGGGGTACATATGGGGGCACTGGCAGGGATCACATGGGGTACGAATGGGGGCACTGAGCAGAGATCACATGGGGACAGTATGGGGGCTCTGGCAGGGATCACATGGGTGGCAGTATGGGGCACTGAGCAGAGATCACATGGGGTACAGTATGGGGCACTGGGCAGGGATCACATGGGGTACAGTATGGGGGCACTGAGCAAGATCACTGGGGTACAGTATGGGGGGCACTGGCAGGGATCACATGGGGTACAGTATGGGGGCACTGGGCAGGGATCACATGGGTACAGTATGGGGGCACTGGCAGGATCAACATGGGGTACAGTAGGGGGAATGAGCAAGATCACATGGGGTACAGTATGGGGGCACTGAGCAGAGATCACATGGGGTACAGTATGGGGGGCACTGGGCAGGATCACATGGGTACAGTATGGGGGCACGAGCAGATCACATGGGGTACAGTATGGGGCACTGGGCAGGGATCACATGGGGTACAGTATGGGGGGCACTGAGCAGAGATCACATGGGGTACAGTATGGGGGGCACTGGGCAGGGATCACATGGGGTACAGTATGGGGGCACTGGCAGGGTCACATGGGGTACAGTATGGGGGCACTGAGCAGAGATCACATGGGTACAGTATGGGGGCACTGGGCAGGGTCACTGGGTACGTAGGGGCAGGGATGACATGGGGTACAGTATGGGGGCAACTGAGCAGAGAATCACATGGGTACAGTATGGGGGCGGGCAGGATCCATGGGGGTCAGTATGGGGGCTCCTGGGCAGGATCACATGGTGTACAGTATGGGGGCTCTGGGCAGGGATCACATGGGTACAGTATGGGGGCTGGGCAGGGATACATGGGGTTACAGTATGGGGGGAACTGAGCAGAGATCACATGGGGTACAGTATGGGGGCACTGGGCAGGATCACATGGGGTACAGTATGGGGGGACTGAGCAGGTCATGGGGTACAGTATGGGGGGCACTGGGCAGGATCACATGGGGTACAGTATGGGGGGACTGAGCAGAGACACAATGGGGTACAGTATGGGGGCACTGGGCAGGGATCACATGGGGTACAGTATGGGGGCACTGGCAGGATCACTGGGGGTACGATGGGGGCTCTGGGCAGGGATGACATGGGGTACAGTATGGGGGAACTGAGCAGAGATCACATGGGGTACAGTATGGGGGCACTGGGCAGGATCACATGGGGTACAGTATGGGGGCTCTGGGCAGGGATCACATGGTGTACAGTATGGGGGGCTCTGGGCAGGGATCACATGGGTACAGTATGGGGCTCTGGGCAGGGATGACATGGGTACAGTATGGGGGAACTGAGCAGAGATCACATGGGGTACAGTATGGGGGCACTGGGCAGGGATCACATGGGGTACAGTATGGGGGGAACTGAGCAGAGATCACATGGGGTACAGTATGGGGGGCACTGGGCAGGGATCACATGGGGTACAGTATGGGGGGAACTGAGCAGAGATCACATGGGGTACAGTATGGGGGCACTGGGCAGGGATCACATGGGGTACAGTATGGGGGGCACTGGGCAGGGATCACATGGGGTACAGTATGGGGCTGAGCAGAGATCAAATGGGGTACGTATGGGGGCACTGACCTGGATGGATGAAATATTACAGATTACCGTGACTGGATGGATGAATATTAGATATACTGTGACCTGGATGAATGAATATTACAGATATACCGTGACCTGGATGAATGAATATTACAGATATACCGGACCTGGATGAATAATTATTACAGATATACCGTGACTGGAGGATGAATACACAGATAAACCTGTACCTGGATGGATGAATATTACAGATATACCGTGACCTGGATGAATGAATATTACAGATATACCGTGACCTGGATGGATGAATATTACAGATAGACCGTGACCTGGATGGATAATATTACAGATAACCGTGACCTGGATGGATGAATATTACAGATATACCGTGACCTGGAGTGGATGAATATTACAGATATACCGTGACCTGATGATGAATATTACAGATATCGTGACTGGATGAATGAATATTACAGATATACCGTGACTGGATGGATGAATATTACAGATAGACCGTGACCTGGATGGATGAATATTACAGATACCGTGACCTGGATGGATGATATTACAGATATACCGTACCGGATGGATGATATTACAGATATACCGGACCTGGATGAATGAATATTACAGTATATACGCGGTGACTCTGGATGGATGATATTACAGATATACCGTGACCTGGATGGATGATATTTACAGATTCCGTGACCTGGATTGAATGAATATTACAGATATACCGTGACCTGGATGGATGAATATTACAGATATACCGTGACCTGGATGGATGAATTACGATATACCGTGACCTGGTGGATGAATATTACAGATATACCGTGACTGGATGATGAATATTACAGATATACCGTGACCTGGATGGATGATATTACAGATATACCGTGACCGTGGATGAGATGAAATATAAGAAACTGGGATGCAGAATCTACAAAACGGACCTGGATGGATGAATATTACAGATATACCGTGACCTTGTGAATGAATATTACAGTATACCGTGACCTGGATGATGAATATTACAGATATACCGTGACCTGGATGGATGAATATTACAGATATACCGTGACCTGGATGGATGAATATTACAGATATACCGTGGATATACCGTGACCTGGATGAATGAATATTACAGATATACCGTGACCTGGATGGATGAATATTACAGATATACCGTGACCTGGATGGATGAATATTACAGATATACCGTGACCTGGATGATGAATATCACAGATTACCGTGACCTGGATGAATGAATATCACAGATATACCGTGACCTGGATGGAATGAATATTACAGATATACCGTGACCTGGATGGATGATATCACAGATATACAGTGACCTGGATGAATGAATATCACAGATATACCGTGACCTGGATGAAATGAATATCACGATATACCGTGACTGGAGGATGAATATCACAGATATACCGTGACCTGGATGGATGATATCACAGAATACCGTGACCTGGATGGATGAATATACAGATATACCGTGACCTGGATGAGTGATATCACAGATATACCGTACCTGGATGGATGAATATTACAAGATACATGACCTGGATGAATGAATATCACGCTATACCATGACCTGGATGGATGATTTACAGATATACGTGACCTGGATGAATGAATATTACAGATATACCATGGACCTGGATGGAGATATACAGATATACCGGACCTGGATGAATAATATTACAGATATACCATGACCTGGATGATGAATATTACAGATATACGTGACCTGGATGAATGAATATTACAGATATACCGTGACTGGAAGGATGAATATTACAGATAAACCATGACCGGATGATGATTTACAATACGTGACTGGATGAATGAATATTACAGATATCCGTGACCTGGATGGATGAATATTACAGATATACCTGACCTGGATGAATGAGAACCTTCACAAGCATAATGATTTCAATTTTGCTGTGTGCATCTCTCGGGGTATCCGCTATGTCCGTAATGGGTGTATAATTTCTGAGTGTACTGAATACCCGTCTCTAATATTTTTTACTTTTCTAGGTATCTGATCAAAAGCCACTAGGAAGTTGGACTGTAAAGCAAGGACAGAACCATCACCTCCCCGCTGTATATAGTGGGGAAACTGGAGAAATATTTGTGGTTCACGGACAAGGTATACCAAATCCTCTGTTTACTGGGCAGTGGGAATATGGGACTGTAGCGGAATCTCTGTGTACTCAGTCCTTACTTTACCCAATGTAATAGGTCTGTCAGTAGGAATAGTGACTGTAGTGATCCCTGTGTACCAGTCCTTACTTACCCAATGTAATAGGTCTGTCCAGTAGGAATATGGGACTGTAGTGGATCCCTGTTACCAGTCCTTACTTACCCAATTAATAGGTCTGTCAGTAGGAATATGGGACTGTAGTGGATCCCTGTGTACCAGTCCTTACTTACCCAATGTAATAGGTCTGTCAGTAGGGAATATGGGACTGTAGTGGATCCCTGTGTACCAGTCCTTACTTACCCAATGTAATAGTTCTGG
>CM033476.1:2696601-2719036 GCA_019447015.1 Hymenochirus boettgeri | reverse complement strand
GACCTGGATGAATGAATATTACAGATATACCGTGACCTGGATGGATGAATATTACAGATATACCGTGACCTGGATGGATGAATATTACAGATATACCGTGACCTGGATGAATGAGAACCTTCACAAGCATAATGATTTCAATATTTCTGTGTGTGCATCTCTCGGGGTATCCGCTATGTCCGTAATGTGGGTGTATGAATTTCTGAGTGTACTGAATTACCCGCTCTCTAATATTTTTTACTTTTTCTAGGTATCTGATCAAAAGCCACTAGGAAGTTGGACTGTAAAGCAAGGACAGAACATCACCTGCCCCGCTGTATATAGTGGGGAAACTGGAGAATATGTTGTGGTTCACGATGACAAGGTAATACCAAATCCTCTGTTTACTGGGCAGTGGGAATATGGGACTGTAGCGGATCTCTGTGTACCAGTCCTTACTTACCCAATGTAATAGGCATGTCAGTTAGGAATAGGGACTGTGCGTGCTCTCTGTGCCCTACCAGTCCCTTACTTACCCAATGTAATAGGATGTCAGAAGGATATGGGACTGCTAGTGGATCTCTGGTACCAGTCCATTACTTACCCAATGTAATAGGTCTGCGTCAGTAGGAATATGAGGACTGTAGTGGATCTCTGTGTACCAGTCCTTACTTACCAATGTAGATAGGTACTGTCAGTTAGGAATGAGGACTGTAGTGGGATTCCCTGTTACCAGTCCTTACTTACCCGTAATAGGGCCTGTCAGTTAGGAAATATGCCCGGACTGGTGTGAGATCCCTGTGTACCAGTCCTACTTTACCCAATGGTAATAGGTTCTGGCAGTAGGAATAGAGGACTGTAGTGGATCCCTGTGTACCAGTCCTACTTACCCAAAGTAATAGGTCTGTCAGTGGCGAATATGGGGACGTAGTGGATATCTGTACGTACCAGTCATTACTTACCCATGAAGTTGTCATGGAATGGAAGTAGGACTCGTACCAGTCACTCAGATAGCGCAAGAATATGGGACTGTAGTATGGTGCCTACATGATAGTCTTCCAAAATGGACTGTTAGCGCCGTACCGTCATTACTTCTACCCAATGTAATAGGCCTGTCGTAGGAATATGGAGACTGTTAGTGGATCTATGTGTACCAGTCCTTACTTACCCAAGTAATGTGTCTGTCCAGTAGGAAATATGGGGACTGTAGTGGCTCTCTGTGTTACCAGTCACTTACCCAATGACATAGGCTCCTGGTCAGTAGCGAATATGGGACTGTAGTGTGATCCTGCTGCTACCCGTCCTTACTACCCAATGTAATAGGTTGTCAGTAGGAATATGGGACTGTAGTGGATCTCTGTGCTAACAGTCCTTCTTACCAATGTAATAGGCCTGTCAGTAGGAATATGGGGATGTTAGGGTGGATCCTGAGACCCAGTCCTTACTTACCAAGTGTAATCGGTCTGTCAGTAGGCATATGGGACGTAGTGGATCTTGTGATACCAGTCCTTTACTTACCCAATGCTAATAGGTCTGGTCAGTAGAATATGGGATGTAGATGCGTGGATCCGTACCAAGTCCTGTACTACCCAATGTAATAGTGTCTGTCAGTGGCCGAATATGGGACTGTAGTGGATCCTGTGCTACCGTCCTTAACTACCCAATGTCTAATAGAGTCTTGCAGTCGAATATGGGACTGTAGATGGATCCTGGGTACTAGTCCTTACTTACCCATGTAATAGGTCTGTCATGGCGAATATGGGACTGTAGTGGATCCCTGTGTACCAGTCCTTACTTACCCAATATTAGGTCTGTCCAGTGGGAATATGGGGACTGTAGTGGATCCCTGTGTACAAGTCATTACTTACCCCCCAATGTAATAGGTCTGTCAGTAGGAATATGGGACTGTAGTGATCCCTGTGTAACAGGGTCCTTACATTACCCAATGTACATAGGCTGTCAGGGAGGCAATATGGGACTGTAGTGGATCTCTCGTGTCCCAGTCCTAACTTACCCAATGTAACTAGGTTTCAGAGTAGGAATATGGGACGTAGTGCGATCCCTGATGTACCAGTCCTTACACTTACCCAATGTAATAGGTCTGTGCGTGGAATATGGGATGTAGTGGATCCTGTGTACAGTACTTACTTACCCAATGCTAATAGATCCGTCAGTAGTTTTGAGACTATGGGACTGCTAGTGGATCCCTCGGTGTACCAGTCCGTACTTTCCCAATGTAATAAGCGCTGTCAGTGGAAATAGGGACTGTAGTGGAATCTCCTGTCGTACCAGTCCTTACCTTACCCAATTGTAAGGTTGTACAGTAGGAATATGGAGACTTAGTGGAATCCCTGTGATACCAGTCCACTTTACCCAATGTAAGAGTCTGTCAGTCGGAATGGGCTGTAGTGGATCTCTGGGTACAGTCCTTACCTACCCAATGTAATAGGGTCTTGGCAGGAGGATATGGGACGTGTAGGTATGGATCACCTGTGTACCAGTCCTTACTTACCAAAAAGTTAATAGGTCTGTCACGTCAGGAATATGGGACTGTAGTGGCTCTCTGTGTACCAGTTCCTTTACCTACCCAATGGTAATAGGTCTGTCAGTAGGAATATGGGACGTAGTGGATCCCTGTGATACCAAGTCCTTACTACCCAATGTAATAGGTTGATCAGTAGGAATATGGGACTGTAGTGGATCTCTGTTGGTACCAGTCCTTACTACCCATGGTAATAGGTCGTTCGTCAGTAGGAATATGGCGACTGTGTGGATCTCGGGTGTACAGTCACTACTTAACACAATGTATAGGTCTGTCAGTGCGATATAGGGACTGTAGGTGGATCTCTGTGTACCCAGTCCTTACTTACCCAATGTAATAGGTATGTCCAGAGTTAAGGAATAGTGGCTGTAGTGAGCCTCTGTGTACCAGTCGCTTGTACTTACCCAATGTAATAGGTCTGTCATAGGATTATGGGATGTAGTGTTGGTACCGTCTACAATGCTAGGCGTCGGAGGTTATCGATCTCGGTGTACCAAGTCCTTATACCAATGTAATAGGTCCTGTCAGTAGGAATAGATGACTGTAGTGGATCCCTGGTACAGTCCGTATCCTTACCCAATGTTAATAGGTCTGTCAGTAGGAATATGGGACTGTAGTGAGCATCCCTGTGTACCAGTCCTTACTTACCCACAGTTAATAGGGTGGTCAGTCTAGGAATTATGGGACTGTAGTGGATCTTGTTACAGTCCTTACTTACCAAATGATAATAGGCTGTACAGTAGGAATATGGACTGTAGGGATCCTGTGTACCAGTCCTTAACGTCAAATGTTAATAGGTCCTGTCAGTGGAATATGCCGACTGTAGTGGATTCCCTGTGATACCTAGTCCTTTACCCAATGTAATAGGTCTGTCAGTAGGAATACTGGGGACTGTAGTGCGATCTCTGTTGTACCAGTCCTTACTTACCAATAGAAGCGGTCTGTCAGTAGGAATATGGGACTGTAGGTGATTCTGTGTACCAGTCCTACTGACCAAGTACAAGGTTCTGTCAGTGGCAAATAGGGAACGTAGTGGATCTCTGTGTACGTCTTACCTTACCCAATTGTATAGGTTCTGTCAGGAATATGGACTGAAGGACATTATGGTACAGTCTTAGCCATGATATCGTCATCAGCTATGGTGTATGACCGTCCGTCTATCTTACCCAATGTAATAGGTCTGTCAGTGGGAATATGGGACTGTAGTCGGATCCTGGTGACTACAGTCCTTACTTACCCAAGAATAGGGCTGGTCAGTAGCGAATATGGGACTGTAGTGGATCATCGGTACAGTCCTTACTTACCAATGTAATAGGTCGTCAGCTGGGAGAATTGGGCTGTAGTGGGCAATCTCGTGTACGTCACCGTCCTTATTACCAATAGCTAATAGGTCTGGTCAGTAGGAATATGGGAATGAAGTGGAATCCCTGTGTACCAGTCCTTACTACCCAATGTAATCAGGTTGTCAGTGCGAATATGGCGACTGTAGTGGATCCCTGTGGTACAGTCCTTACATTACCCAATGTAAATAGGCTGTCAGTAGGAATATGGGACTGTAGTGGATTCCCTGGTACCAGTCCTTTACTACCAATGTAATAGGTCTGTCTAGTAGGAAATATGGAGAAGTAGTGGATCCCTGTGTAAACAGCCTTACTTACCCAATGTAATAGGTCTGGTCAGTAGGAATAGGGGACTGTAGTGGATCCCTGTGTTACCAGTCCTTACTAAACCCAATTGTAGGTCTTCAGTAGGGAATAGGGATGGTAGTGGATCCTGTGTACCAGTCAGTACTTACCCAATGTAATAGGCCTGTCAGTGTGGAATATGGGACTGTTAGTGGATCCTGTGTACACAGTCCGTACTTACCCAATGAATAGTCTGTCAGTGGGATAGGGACTGTAGTGGATCCCTGTGTACCAGTCCTTACTTACCCAATGTATAGGTCATGTCAGTAGGACATATGGGGACTGTAGTGGATCCTTGGTACCAGTCCTAATTACCCAATGTAATAGGTCTGTCGGAGGATATGGGACTGTAGTGGATACACTGTTGTACAGTCCTACTACCCAATGTAATAGGCTGTCAGTGGAATAGGGAGTGTGTGGATCATGTGTACAGTCTTACTACCCAATGTAATAGATAGCTGTCAGTAGGGAATGAGGCTGAGGGATCCCTGGTGTACCAGGCCTTACTTACCCAATGTAATAGGTCTGTCAGTAGGAATATGGGGACGTAGTGGATCTCTGTGTACCAGTCCTTAACTACCCAATGTAATAGTCTGTCAGTAGGGATATCGGGAATGTTAGTGGATCCCTGGGTACCAGTCCTTACTTCCCCAATGTAATGAGGTTCGTCAGTAGGAATATGGGGGACGTGTAGGGATCCCTGTGTACCAGTTCCTTACCTACCAATTTGTAATAGGTCTGTCAGTAGGAATATGGTGACTGTAGTGGGATCCCTGTGTAACAGTCCTACTTAACCAAATGTAATAGGTCTGTCAGTAGGAATAGGGGACTGTAGTGGATACGTTAGTACCAGGTAATTACTCTACCCAATGTAATAGGTCTCCGTCAGTATGGATATGGGACGTAGTGGATCTCTGTGTACCACGTCCTTACTACCAATGTAATAGCGTCTGTCAGTAGGAATATGGGATGTCGTGGATCCATGTGTACCAGTCCTTACTTACCCAGAGGATAGGTCTCTCAGTAGGATATATGGAGACATGTAAGTGGATCCCTGGGTCACCTTAGTACCCTTAATTCTGTCAGGTATGGACTAGGATCCAGTGTCCGTATTACAAGAATAGGTTGTCGTAGGAATATGGGGACTGTATGGATCCCTGTGTACCAGAGTCCAGTTTACCCAATGTAATGAGGTCTGTAGTAGGAATATGGGGACTGTAGTGGATCTTGTGGACAGTCTTATTACCAATGTAAAGGTCTTCAGTAGGAAATATGGGACTGTAGTGGACCACTGTGTACCAAGTCCTAATTACCCATGTAATAGGATTGTCAGTGGAATATGGGATGTAGGATCCCTGTGTACCAGTCAGCTACTTACCCAATGAATAGGTAGTCAGTAGGAATATGGGACTGTAGTGGGATCCCTGTGCTACCATCCTTAACTGTACCAATGGTAATAGGTCTGCTCAGTAGGAATATGGGACTGTAGTGGATCTCTTGTGTAAGTCCTAGCTTGACCCAAGTAATAGTTCTGTCAGTGAGGAATATAGGACTGTAGATGTGATCCCTGTGTAACCAGGCCTTACCTAACCACAAATGTATCATAGGTCCGCAGTGGGAATATAGGATGTAGTGGATCTCTGTGGTACCAGTCCTTACATTACCCAATGGTAATGTCTGTCAGTGGGAATAGGGACTGTAGTGGATCCCTGTGATACCAGTCCTTACTTACCCAATGTAATAGGTGCTGTCAGTGGAAATATGGGACTGTAGTGGATATCCCTGTGTACCAGTCCTTACTTTACCCAATGTAAAAATAGGTCTGTCAGTAGAATGGACTGTAGTGGATCTCTGTGTTACCAGTCCTTATTACCCAATGTAATAGGTCTGTCAGTAGGGAATATCAGGGACTGTAGGGACGCCTGTGTACCAGTCTACTTACACCAATGAATAGGTGTGTCAGTGGCAATATAAGGACTGTAGTTGGATCTCTGTGGCTTCTCCCAAAGTATGCATGAAGCGATGATCCTTCATCCTTCTACTACCAATTAATAGGTCTGTCAGTGGGAATATGGGACTGTAGTGGAATCCCTGTGTACCAGTCCCCTTACTTACCCAATGTAATAGGTTTGTAGTGTGGAATATGGGCCACTGTAGTGGATCTGTGTACCAGTCCTTAACTTACCCAAATTCGAATAGGTCTGTCAGATAGGAATATGGGGACTGTAGTGGATCTCTGTGTCCAGTCCTTACTTACCCAATGTAATAGGTCTGTCGAGTAGGAAAGGGGACCTGTAGTGGTCTCTGGTACCAGTCCTACTTACCCAATGTAATTGATTTTTTGGTGCTGTCAGTGGGCAATAGGACTGTAGTGGATCACTGTGTGACCAGTCCTTCTATACCAATGTATAATAGGTTCGTCAGTGGGAATATGGGACTGTAGTGGTATCCTGTGACACAGTCTTAACTACCCAATGTAATAGGTCTGTCAGTGGGAAATGGGACGTAGTGGATCCTGTGTACAGTCTTACTTACCACAAGTGTAATGGTCGTCAGTGGGAATATGGGACTGTAGTGGATCCCTGGGTACCAGTCCTTACTTACCCAATGTAATAGCGTCTGTCAGAGGGAATATGGCGACCGGTAGGGATCTCTGGTACCAGTCCTTACTACCAAAGTGTAATAGGTCTGCCGTAGGAATATTGGGACTTGTAGGGGTTCTCGGTGTACCAGTCCATTTACTACACCAATGTAATGAGGTCTGTCAGTGGGAATATATGGGACTGTAGTGGATCCCTGTTACCAGTCCTTACTTACCACAATCGTAATAGGTCTGTCAGTACGGAAATTATGGGACTGTAGTGGATCCCTGTGTACCGAGTCCTACTTACCCAATGTAATAGGTCGTCATGAATATGGGATGTGTGGATCCTGTGTACCACGTCCTACTTACCCAATGTAATAGGTCTCAGTAGGAGAATATGGGCTGTAGTGGATCTGTGTAACCAGTCTCTTACATACCAATGTAATAGGTTCTGTCGGTAGGGAATATGGGACTGTAGGTGGATCTCTGTGTACCAGTCCTTACTTACACCATGTAATAGGTCGTCAGTAGGTAGACTACTGGGACGGTACCGTCACTCAGTATAGGATTCGAGGGAATGAGGTTGATCTGTGTACCATCATTACTTACCCAATGTAATAAGGGGTATGTCAGTGGGAATCTTGGACTGTACGCAGGGATCTGGTACAGTCCTTACTTACCCAATGTAATAGGTCTGTCAGTAGGAATATGGGACTGTAGTGGATCCCTTGGTACCAGTCCTTACTTACCCAATGTAATAGGCCTGTCAGTAGGAATATGGGACTGTAGTGGATCCCTGTGTACCAGTCCTTACTTACCCAATGTAATAGGTCTGTCAGTAGGAATATGGGACTGTAGTGGATCCCTGTGTACCAGTCCTTACTTACCCAATGTAATAGGTCTGTCAGTGGGAATATGGGACTGTAGTGGATCCCTGTGTACCAGTCCTTACTTACCCAATGTTAGTTTTTAGCGGATCTTCTGTTGTACCAGTCCTACTTACCCAATGTATTGTATAGGTCTGTACAGTAGGAAATGATGGGACTGTAGTGGATCCTGTGTACAGTCCTTACTTACACAATGTAATAGGTCTGTCAGTAGGATATGGGACTGTAGTGGATCCCTGTGTTGTACCCAGTCCTTACTTACCCAATGTAATAAGCGTTCTGTCAGTTAGGAATATGGGAATGTAGTGGATCCATGGGTAACAGTATTACTTAACCAATTAATAGGTCTGTCAGAGGAATAGGGAGTAGTGATCCCTGTGTCACCAGTCCTACTTACCCAATGTGAATAGGTCTGTCAGTAGGAATATGGGACTGTAGTTGGATCCCTGTGAACCAGTACTTAACTACCCAATGGAATAGGTCTGTCAGTGGATATGGGACTGTAGTGGATCCTGTGCTACCAGTCCTACTTACCCAATGTAATAGGTCTGTCAGTAGGAATATGGGGAATGTAGTGGATTCTCTGTGTACAGTCTACTTACCCAATGTAATGGGTCTGTCAGTGAGGAATATGAGACTGTTAGTGGATACCTGTGTACCAGTCCTTACTTATCCAAATGTAATAGGTATGTCTAGTAGGAGGCATATGGGAATGTAGTGGATCCCTGTGTACAGTCCTTACTTACCCAATGAATAGGGTCCTGTCAGTAGAATATGGGACTGTAGTGGAGTCCCTGTGTACCAGTCCTTAATTACCCAATGTAATAGGTTTCTGTCAGTAGGAATATGGACTGTAGTGGAGCTCTGTGATACCAGTCCTTACTGACCCAGTAATAGGTCTGTCAGGTATGGTGTACATTTGAGTCAGTAATAGGTTAGGAATGGGACGTAGTGGATCCCTGTGGACCAGTCTACTTACCCAATGTAATAGGTTGTCAGTGGGAATATGGGACTGTAGTGGATTCCCTGTGTACCAGTCCTTACTTACCCATGTTATAGGTCTGTCAGTGGAATAGGGACGTAGTGGATTCTCTGTGTACCAGTCCTTGACTACCCAATGTAATAGGTTACTGTCAGTGGGAATATGCGCTGTAGTGCGATCTCTGTGTACCAGTCCTTAACTTACCAAATGTAATAGGTCTGTCAGTAGGAATATGGACTGTAGTGGTCCCCTGTGCCTACCAGTCCTTTACTTACCCAAGTATAGGTCTGTCAGTGGGAATATGGCGCCGTAGTGGATCCTGTGTACATCCTTACTTACCCATGTAATAGGTCTGTCAAGAGGAATAGGAGACTGTAGTGGATCCCTGTGTACCAGTCCTCACTTAACCCAATGTATAGGTCTGTCAGTAGGATATGGGGGACTTGAGTGGATTCTGTGTACCAGTCCTACTTACCAATAGAAATTAATAGGGTCTGTCGTAGGAGGATATGGGAATGTAGGGGACCCTGGTAACCCCCAGTCCTTCTTACCCAATGTAATGAGTAGTCAGTGGGAATATGGGACTGTAGGGATTCCTGTTGCTACCAGTCCTTACTTACCCATGTAATAGCAGTCTTCTGTCAGTAGCGAATATGGGAATGTAGTGGATCCCTGTGTACCAAGTCCTTAATTCCCAATGCTAATAGGTCGTCAGTGGAATATGGGACTGTAGGGATCTCGTGTACCAGTCTTACTACCCATGTAATAGGTCTGTCAGTGGAATATGGAGGACTGTAGTGGATCCTGTGTACCAGTCCTTCTACCCAATGTAAGGTTCTGTCAGTGGGAATATGAGGGACTGTAGGGATCCCTGTGTACCAGTCGTTATACCCAATTGTATAGGCGTCTGTCAGTGGGGAATATGGGCGTAGTGGATCACTGTGTACCAGTTCTACTTACCCAATGTGAATAGGTCTGTCAGTGGGAATTGGCGAATGACGTAGTGGATCCTCTGTGTTACCAGTCTTTCTATACCCAAATGCGTAATAGGTCTGTCAGTGGGAATATGGGAATGTGTGGATATCTGTGCTACAGTCCTTACTTACCCACATGTAATAGGTCTGTCAGTGGGAATATGGGACTGTAGGGCATCCCTGTGTACCAGTCCTTACTTACCCAATGTAATAGGTCTCGTCAGTGGGACTTGGGATGTAGTGGATCTCTGTGTACCAGTCCTTACTTACCCAATGTAATAGGTATGTCTCAGTTAGGAACTATGGGACTGGTAGGGATCTCTGTGCTACCAGTCCTACTTAAACCCAAGTAATAGGTCTGTCAGGTGGGAATATGGAGCTTGTAGCTGGATCCCTGTCTACCAGTCCTACTTACCTCAATGTATGAAGGCTGCTCAGTGGGAATATGGGACTGTAATGTGGATCCCTGTGTACCAGTCCACTCACATACTTACCCAATGTAATAGGTCGTTCAGTGGGGAAATATGCGACTGTAGTGGCATACCTGTGTACCAGCTTACTTAACCAATGTAATAGGTCGTGTCAGTAGGAATATGGGACTGTAGGTGGATCCCTGTGCTACCGTCACTTACTTACCCAATGTGTAATAGGCTGTCAGTAGGAATATGGGACTGTAGTGGATCCCTGTGCTACAGTTCCTCTACTTACCCAATGCTAATAGGGTCTGTCAGTGGGAATATTGGGACTGTATAGGTGGCATCTCGTGATTCTACCAGTCCTTACTACCCAATGTAATAGGTCTGTCAGTAGGATATGGGACTGTAGTGGGATTCCTGTGTACCAGTCCTTACTACACTCAATGTAATAGGTCTGTCAGTAGGAATATGAGGGCATGTAGGGAGTCCCGTGTACCAGTCCTACTTACCCCATGTAATAGGATCGTCAGTAGGAATTGCCGAGAGTATATGGATCTCCTGATGTACCAGTCTTACCTACCCAATTGTATGTATAGGTTCTGTCAGTAGGAATATGGGACTGTAGTGGATCCCTGTGTTCCCATCCTTCCCTTACACCCAATGTAAGTAGGTTTCTGTCAGTGAGAATATGGGACGTGTAGTGGATCTCTGTGTACAGTCCTTACCTACCCAATGTAATAGGTCTGTCAGTAGGAATATGCGGACTGTAGTGGATGCCCTGGCTCCAGTCCTTACTTACCCAATGTATAGGCTGGCAGTAGGAATATGGGACGCTGTAGTGGAGCTAATGGTGTACCAGTCTTACCTCCCAATGTAATAGGTCTGTCAGTAGGAATATGAGGACTGTAGTGATCCCTGTTGTAACAGGTCCTTACTTACCCAAGTAATAGGTCTGTCCAGTAGGAATATGGACTGTAGTGAGATCACTGTGTACCAGTTTACCTACCAATGTAATAGTCTGTCAGTAGGAATATGGGACTGCTAGTGGATCTCTGTGTACAGGCCTTACTTACCCAAGTAATACGCTGTCAGTGGGATATGGAGACTGTAGCGGATCTCTGTGTACCAGTCCTTAGTACCAAGAATAGGTCATGTCAGTAGCAATATGAGGACTGTAGTGGATCCACTGGCCTACCAGTCCTTACTTACCAATGTAATAGGTCTGTCAGTAGGAATAGGGATGCCTAGTGGATCCCTGTCTACCAGTCCTTACTTACCCAATGTATAGGTTCTGTCAGTAGGAATATGGGACTGTAGTGGCATCCCGTAGTACCAGTCCTTACTTACCCAATGTAATAGGTCTGTCATAGAATATGAATGTAGTGGATCCCTGTGACCAGCTCCTTACTTACAAATGTATAGGTCTGTCACGTGGGAATATGGGACTGTAGTGGACCCTGTTACAGTCCTTACTTACCACATGTAATAGGTTGTCAGTAGGAATATAGGACTGTAGTGGATCCCTGGGTACCAGTCCGTACTGTACCCATGAATAGGTCTGTCAGTAGGAATAGGGACTGTAGTGGATCCCGTGTTGTACCAGTCCTTACTTACCCAAGTAATAGGCCTGTCAGTGAGGCATATGCGGACGTAGTGGATCCCTGTGTACAGTCCTACTTACCGCATGATAATAGGCCTGGTCAGTGGGAATATGGGACTGTAGTGAGATCCCTTGCGTACCAGTCCTTACTTACCAATGTATAGGTCTGTCAGTAGGCATATGGGACTGAGTGGATCCCTGTGTATATACCGAGTCCTTACTTACCCAATGTAATAGGTCTGTCAGTGGAATATCAGACGGTAGTGGATCCTGTGTACCAGTCCTTACTTACCCAATGTAGCAGAGTCTGGTCAGTGGGAATAGGGGGACTGTAGTGGATCTCATGTGTAAAGTCCTATCTTACCCAATGAAATAGGTTCTCGTTCAGTAGGAATATGGGGACTTGTAGTGGCCCCTGATGTACCAGTCCTACTACCCAATGTAATAGGTCTGTTCAGTAGGAATACGGGACTGTTAGTGGCATCCGACTTGTACAGTCCTTACTTACCCAATGTAAATGGTCTGTCAGTAGGAATATGGGACTGTAGTGGATCTCTGTGTACAGTCTTACGCACCCAATGTAAGAGTCTGTCAGTAGGAATATGGACTGTAGTGATCCACTGTGGTACCAGTCGCTTACTTACCCATGTAACCTAGGTCGTGTCAGTAGGAATATCGGGACGTACGTGGATCCCTGTGTACCAGATCCTTACTTACCAATGTAATAAGGTCTGCAGTAGGAATGAGACATGTAGTGGACCCATGTGTCCAGTCCTTACGTACCAAATGTAATAGGTCTGTCCGTAGGAAATGGGACTGTAGTGGATCCCTTGTACCCGTCACTTATTACCCAATGTAATAGCGTCTGTCAGTAGAGGAATATGGACTGCTTAGTGGATCTCTGGGCTACCAGTCCGTTACTTACCCAATTGTAATTAGGCCTGTCAAGTGGGAATATGGGAACTGTAGTGGATCCCTGCTTGTACCAGTCCTTACTTACCCCAATGTAATAGGCTGTCAGTGGGAATATGGGACGTAGTGGATCCTGCTGTACCAGTCCTTACTTACCCAATGCACAATAGGTCATGTCAGTGGGATATTGAGGAAGGTGGAATCCCGTGCGTGTACCAGTCCTTAATTACCCAAATGTAATAGGTCGTCACGTAGGAATATGCAGGACTGTAGTGGATCTCTGTGCTTACCAGTCCCTTACTTACCCAATGTAATAGTCTGTCAGTAGGAATGGACTTAGTGTCCGTGCCATCATACAATGCTAGCGTTGCGTGAATGACGGCCTGTAGTGGATCATGACCATTCCTACTTACCCAATGACCAATGGTCTGTCAAGTGGAATTATGGGACTGTAGTGGATCCCTGTGTACAGTCCTTACTGACCCATGTATAGGTCTGGTCAGTGGGAATATGGGACTGTAGTGGATCCCTGTGTACCAGTATTCCCAATGTAAGGGTCTGTGGGAATGACAGAAAAAAAACGACATACAGTTACCAAGTATCGGTCTGTAGTAGGAATAGGGACTGTAGTTGGACTCTCGCTACCAGTCCTTACTACCCAATGAATAGGTCTGTCAGTAGGCATATAGGACTGTTAGTGGATCCCTGCTGACCAGTCCTACTTACCAATGTAATAGGTCTGTCCGTAGGAATATGGGGACTGTAGTGGATCCCTGTCACCAGTCTCTTACCTACCCAATGTAATAGGTTCTTCAGTAGGCAATATGACTGTGTAGCTGGATATCTCTGCTGTACCGTCCTTAATACAAGTAAGAGGTTAGTCAGTGGGTCCTGAATATGGAGACGTAGTGATCCCTGTGGTACCAGTCCTTACATTACCCAATGTAAATAGGTCTGTCAGTAGGAATATGGGTACGTAGTGAGATTCCATGTGTACCAGTCCTTAACCTACCCAATGTAATAGTCATGTTCAGTAGGAATATGGGACTGTATGGATCCGATGTTTGTACCAGTCATCCTTTATCTACCCAATGCATGTCTGTCAGTAGGATATGGGACTGTAGTGGATCCCTGTTGTACCAGTCCTTACTACCCAATGTAATGAGGTCTGTCCGGGAAGTAGGAATATGGGGACTGTAGTGGATCTCTGCTGTGCCCTACCAGTCCTTACTTACCCAATGGTACTAGGTCTGTCAGTAGGAATATGGGACTGTAGTGGATCCCTGGTGTACCAGTCCTATTAACCAATGTAATAGCGTGTCAGTAGGATATGGGACTGTAGTGCGATCTCTGTGTACCAGTCCTTACTTACCCAATGTAATAGGTCTGTCAGTGGAATGGGATGTGTGGATCTGTTGTAGTCTTTTGACACAGTATAGGTCAGTGCGCGTGATCTTGTACCAGTCCTACTACCCAAGATAATAGGTCTGATCAGTAGAGAATATGAGGACTGTAGTGATCCCAGTGTACCTAGTTCCTTACTACCCAATGTATTAGGTCTGTCAGTACGTTAATATTGGGACTTGTAGCTGGATATTCCTGTGTTTACAGTCCTTACTTACCCAAGTAATAGGTTGTCAGTAGGAATATGGTGACTGTAAGGTGGATCTCTCGTGTACCAGTCCTTACTAACCAATGTAAACTAGGTATGTCATAGGAATAGGGACATGTATGAGATCTAGTGTGTACCAAGTCCTACTACCCAATGAATAGGTATTGTCAGTAGGAATATGGCGACTGTAGGGATCCTCTGGTACAGTCCTTACTACCAATGCGTAATGAGTTCGTCAGTAGCGAATATGGAGACTGTGTGGATCCCTGTGGTACAGTCCTATACGTTACCCAATGTAATAGGTCTGTCAGTAGGATATGGGACTGTAGTGGCATCCATGTGGTACCCAGTCCTTACTACCCAATGTAATAGGTCTGTCAGTGGGACATATGCGGACTGTAGTGTGATCCATGTGGACCAGTACCTTACTTACCCAATGTAATAGGTCTGTCAGGGGATAGGAATATTGGGACTGTAGTGGATCCTCTGTACCAGTCCTTACTTACCCAATGTTAATAGGCTGTCAGTAGGAATATGAGATGTAGGGATCTACTGTGTACCAGTCCTTACTTACCAATGTAATAGGTCTGTAGTGGGAATATGGGACGTAGTGGATCCTCTGTTGGTACCAGTCCTACTTACCCAATGTAATAGGTCTGGTCAGGGGAATCTGGACTGTAGTGGATCTCTGTTGTCCAGTCCTTACTACCCGAATTAATAGGTCGTGTCAGGGGGAAATGGGACTGTAGTGGATCTTGTGTACCAGTCCTTACTACCCCAACTGTAATAGGTCTGTCAGTGGGAATATGGGACTTCAGTGCATCTCTGCTGCCTACCAGTCTTGATTACCACAATGTAATAGGAACTGTCAGAGAGGATATGGGACTGCTAGGGATCTCTGTGACCAGTCCCTTACTTACCCAATGTAATAGGCGCTGTCAGTAGGAATATGAGGATGTAGTGGATCTCTGTGTACCAGTCCTTACTTACCCAATTGTATAGGTCTGTCAGTAGGGAAGGGACTGTAGTGGATCCCTGTGTACCAGTCCTTACTTACCCATGTAATAGGCTTGTAGTTAGGAAATATGCGGACTGAGTGAGATTCCCTGTGTACCAGTCCTTACTTACCCAAGGTAATAGGCCTGTCAGTAGGAATAGAGGACTGTGGGATCCTGTGCTACCAGTCCTACTTACCCAAATGTAATAGGTCTTCAGTAGGGAATATGCGGACTGTAGTGGATATCTGAGTACCATCATCCTACTTACCCAATTGTAAAGGTCTGTCAGTGGAATATGGGACTGTAGTGGATCTCTGGTGTACCCAGTCCTTACTACCCAATGTAATAGGCTCTGTCAGTAGATATGGGGACTGTAGGGATCTCTGTGTACCAGTCCTACTTACCACAAGTAATCTGCCTGTCAGTAGGAATATGGGACTGTAGTGGATCTCTGTGTACAGTGCCTTACTTACCCAATGCCTAATAGGTCTGTCCAGTAGGACTATGGGACCTGTTAGTGGATCTTCTGCTGTACCAGTCCTTACATCTACCCAATGTAATAGGTACTGTCGTAGGAATATGGGACTGTAGTGCGATCTCTGTGCTTACAGTCTACTTACCAATGTAATAGGCTCTGTCGTAGGAATATGAGGGACTGTAGTGGCTCTCTGTTGCTACCCAGTCTCTTACCCAATTGTAACGGTCTGGCAGTAGGAGATGGGACTGTAGTGGTCCCTGTGTACCCGTCCTTACTTACCCAATGTGAATAGGTCTGTCAGTAGGAATATGGGACTGTAAGGGGATCCCTGTAACAGTCCTATGCTTACCCAATGTAATAGGTTCTGTCAGTAGGAATATGGGACATGTATGGGGATCCTGCTAACAGTCCTTACTTAACCAATGTAATAGGTCTGTCAGTAGGATATGGGACGGTAGTGGTATCTCTGTTGATCCAGTCCTTTACTTACCACAATGTAATAGTTCTGGTCAGTGAATATGGGACTGTAGTGGATCCTTGTGTACCAGCCTTACTACCCAATAATAGGCTGTCAGTGGGCCGAAAATGGAGACTGTAGATGGATCCCTGTGTACAGTCACTTACTTACCCCCCCCCAATGTCAATAGGTCTATGTCAGGGGATATGGGACTGTGTGATCCCTGTGTACCTAGTCCTTAAATTACCCAATGTAATAGGTCTGTCAGTAGGGCAATTGGGGACTGTAGTGGATCCCGTGCCTACCAGTCCTTACTTACCCAATGTACATAGGTCTGAGTAGGAATATGGGGACTGTAGTGGATCCCTGTGTACCAGTCTATTACTTACCCAAGGTAATAGGTCTGTGCAGTAGGAATATGGGACTGTGGTGGATCCCTGTGTAACAGGGTCCTTACTACCCATGTAAGCCGTCTGTCAGAGGGAATATGGGACTGCTAGTGGATCTCGTGTACCAGTCCTTACATTACCCAATGTAACTAACGTATTCAAGTAGGAAATATGCGGACTGTAGTGGATCCCTGTCAGTACCAGTCCTTACTTACCCAATGTAATAGGTCTGTCAGTAGGAATATGAACTAGTGGTCCATGTGTCCAGTCCGATTCAACTGAAGAGCTGTCAATGCGAAGGCTGTGTATCTCTGAGGTAACTTACTACCCAATGTAATAGTCTTGTCAGTATGGACTATGGATGTAGATGGATCCCTGCTGTACCAGTCCTGTACTTTCCCAATATAATAGGTCATGTCAAGTGGAATAGGGACTGTAGTGGATCTCTGTGTACCAGTCCTTACCTACCCAATTGTAAGGTATGTAAGTAGGAATATGGGATTAGTGGATCCCTGTGTACCAGTCCTTACTTACCCAATGGTAATAGCAGTTACTGCAGTACGGAATGGGGACTGTAGTGGATCTCTGTGTACAGTCCTTACCTACCCAAGGTAAAGGTCTTGCAGTAGGAATATGGCGACTGATTAGGGTGGATCCGTGTACCAGTCCGTTACTTAACCCGTAATGTAATAGTCTGTCACGTCGAATAGGGGACTGTAGTGGATCCCTTGTGTACCAGTCCTTCCATACCCATGGAATAGTTGTCCGAGAAAGGAATATGGGACTGGTAGTGATCTCTGTTGTACCAGTCGCTGTACTTACCAATGCTAATAGGTCTGTCAGTGGAATATGGGGACTGTAGCTGCCGATCTCTGTTGTACCAGTCCTTACTACCAATGTAATAGGTCTTTCGTCAGTAGGAATAATGGGACTGTAGTGGATCCCGTGGTGTACCAGTCCTTCTTACCCAACTGTTAATAGTCTGTCAGTAGACGGATATGTGACTGTAGGAGATCTCTGTGTACCCAGTCCTTACTTACCCCAGGGCATTAATAGGTAGTCAGTTAGGAATATGTGGACTGTAGTGATCCCTGTTACCAGTCCTTACTTACCCAATGATAATAGGGTCTGTCAGTAGGAAACTTATGAGGATGTCAGGCGTCCCTGTGTACCCGTCCTTAACTTTAAATGATGGTCCGTCAGTAGGGAATATGCGGACTGTAGTGGATCCCTGATGTACCAGTCCTTAAGTACCCAATGTAATAGGTCTGTCAGTAGAATTAGACTGTAGTGGATCTCGTGTACCAGTCCTTACTTACCAAACTGTAATAGGTCTCGTCAGTAGGAATATGGGACTGTAGTGGATCTCTGTGTACCAGTCCTACTACCAAATTAAAGGCTGTCGCATAGGAAATGGACGTAGTGGATCTTGTGTACACGTCCTTACTTACCAATTGTAATAGGTTTGTCAGTAGGAAAGGACTGTATAGGATCTCTGTTGTACCCGTCCTACTGTACCATGTTAATAGGTCATGTCATGGATATATCGGACTGTAGTGGATTCTCTGTGCTACCTAGTCCTATATTTACCCAAGTAATAGGTGGGCAGAGGAATATGGGACTGTAGGGATCTCTGGTTTGTACCAGTCCTACTTACCCAATGTAAGCGGTCTGTAGTGGGAATATGGGACTGTAGGGATATCTGTGTACCAGTCCTTATTACCAAGTACATAGGTCGGTCAGTGGGAATATGGGACTGATAGTGGATCCTCTGTTGTACAGCTTATTACCCCCAATGTATATAGGTCTGCAGGCGAATATGGCCGGACTGTAGTGCGATCCCTATCGGGTACCAGTCATTAATTACCAAATGTATAGGCTGTCTAGATCAGGATATGGACTGTAGTGGATTCCCTGGGTACCAGTCCTTATCTTACCCAGATGTTAATCAGGTCTGTCAGTAGGAATAGGGATGTGTCGATCCCTGGTGCTACCAGCCTTAACTTACCCAAATGAAATAGGGCTGGTCAGTTTAGGAATTGGACTGTAGTGGACTCCTGGTACCAGTCCTTATTACCAATGTAGAGTAGTCGTCAGGAAGAATATGGGAGCTGTAGTGGGATCCTGTGTACAGTCAGCTCCTTACTTACCCATGCTAATAGGTCTGTCAGTTAGGAATATGGGACATGTAGTGGAATCCCTGGTGTAACAGTCCTTACTACCCAATGAATAGGTCTGTCAGTGGGATAGGGACTGTAGTGGATCCTGTGTACCAGTCCTTATTACCCAATGTATAGGTATCTGTCAGTAGGAATATGGGACTGGTAGTGGATCCTGTGACCAGTCACTTACTACCCAATGTAATGGTCTGTCTAGTGGGAATATGGACGGTAGTGGATCCCTGTTGGTACAGTCCTTACTTACCCAATGTAATAGGCCTGTCAGTGGAATAGGGGACTGTGTGGATCACTGTGTACAGTCCTTACTACCCAATGTTATAGCGCTGTCCAGTAGGAATGGGGACTGTAGGGATCCCTGTGTACCAGCCTTTACTTACCCAATGTATAGGCTGTCAGTATGGAATATGGGGACGTAGTGGATCACTGTGTACACAGTCCGACTTGACCCAATGTAATAGGGTCCTGTCAGTGGGAATGATGGGATGTAGTGGATCCCGTGTGTACCAGTCCTTACTTACCCAATGTAATCAGGTCTGTCAGTAGGAATATGGGACTGTAGTGGATCCCTGTGTACCAGTTCCGAATTACCCAATTAATAGGTCGTCAGTGGAATATGTGGACTGTAGTGGATCACATGTTGTACAAGTCCTTACTTCCCAATGTAATAGGTCGTCAGTAGGAATAGTGGGACTGGTAGTGGAATCCATGTGTACCGAGTCTTACCTTACCCAAGTAATAGGTCTGTCAGTAGGATATGAGGACTGTAGTGGATCCCTGGGTACCAGTCCTTACTTACCCAATGTAATAGGTCTGTCAGTAGGAATATGGGACGTAGTGGATCCTCTGTGTACCAGTCCTTACCTACCCAATGGGATAGGTCTGTTCAGTAGGAATATGAGACATGTAGTGGATCCCTGGGTACCAGTCCTTACTTCCATTGAGGTTCGTGGATATGGGACTGTATATCGTCAGAGTGATTCCTGTAAGGTCTGTAGTAGGAATATGGGGACGTGTAGTGGATCTACTGTGGACAGTCCTTACTTACCAATGTAATGGTCTGTCAGTAGGAATATGGGACTGTAGTGGATCCCTGTTGTACAGTCCGTACTTACCCAATGTAATAGGTCTGTCAGTAGGAATATGGGACTGCTAAGTGGATCCCTGTGAGACCAGGATCCTACTACCCAAGTAATGGTCTACGTCAGTAGGCATATGGGACTGTAGTGGGATCCCTGTGTAACCATCCTTACTTACCAAATGTAATAGCGTCTCTCAGTAGGAATATGCGGGACTGTAGTGGAATCCTGTGTACCAGTCCGTAGTTACCAGTAATAGGTCTGTCCAGTAGGAATATGGGACTGTATGGATCCCTGGGTACCAGTCCTTACTTACACCAATGTAATGGTCGTCAGTGGTGAATATGGGACTGTAGGGATCCTGTGTCCAGTCCATGTACTTACCCAAGAGTAATAGCCTGTCCGTAGGGAATAGGGACTGTAAGTGGATCCCTGTGTACCAGTCCTTACGTTACCCAATGCCTAATAGGCTGTCAGGTAGGAATATGGGACTGCTAGTGGAATCCCTGTGTACCAGTCCTTACTTACCCAATGTAAAAAATAGGCCTGTCAGTGGAATATGTGGACTGCTAGTGGACTCACGTGTTACCAGTCCTTACTTACCCAATGTAATAGGTATGTCAGTGGAATATCAGGACGTGTAGGGGATCCCTGGTGTACCAGAGTCTTACACCAATGAATAGGTCTGTCAGTGGAATATGGACTGAGTGGCATCTCCTGTGGCTCAGTCCTTACTGACCCAATGAATAGGTCTGCAGTGAGGAATGGGGACTGTAGTGGATCTCTTTGTGTCCAGTCCTTACTGACCCAATGTAATAGGTTCTGTCAGGTGGAATATGGACTGTAGTGTGATCCTGTTGTAACAGGCCTTACTACCCAAAATGTATGTAGGTCTGTCAGTAGGAATATGAAGTAGTGGATCTCTGTGTGCCAGTCCTTACTTACCCAATGTAATAGTGTCATAGAATGACCTGGTGATGTGCGCATGTCATGATAGCTGTATGGGCATGACTGTAGTGGATCTCTTGGTACCAGTCTTACTATACCAATAGTAATAGGTTCGTGTAGTGGGAAAATATGGGACTGTAGTGGATCCTGGGACACAGTCCTTACTACCCAATGTAATAGGTCTGTCAGGAGAAGTATGGGACTGTAGTGGATCTCTGTGTACCAGTCCTTACTTACACCAATGTAATAGGTGTCAGTGGAATAGTACTGTAGTGGATCGCTGTGTACCAGTCCTACTTACCCAATGTAATAGGTTGGTCGAGTGGCAATATGGGACTGTAGTGGATCTCTGTGGACCAGTCCTTACTTAACCAATGTAATAGTTGCCAGTGGAATATGGGCTGAGGTGGTCTCTGTGACCAGTCCTTCTACTTACCAATGTAAGAGGTCTGTCAGTGGGAATATATGGGACTGTAGTGGTATCCCTGTTTACCAGTACCTACCTTACCACCAATGTAATAGGTCTGTCAGTGGAATAGGGCACTGTAGTGGATCCTGTGTGTACCAGTCCTCTAATTACCAATGAATAGGTCTGTCATAGGAATATGGGACTGTAGTGGATCTCTGTGTCCAGTCCTTTACTTACCCAATGTAATAGGTCGTCAGTGGGAATATGGGGCCTGTAGTGGGATCTGCTGGTACCAGTCTCTTACTTACCCAATGTACTAGATTTTTTGGCTGATCAGTGGAATATGGGGACTGTAGTGGATCCTGTGTGTACCAGTCCTTACTTCCCAATGTAATAGGTCGTCAGTAGGAATATGGGACGTAGTGGATCTCTGTGTACCAAGTCCTTAACTTACCCAATGTTTAAAGGGACTGTCAGTGGAATATGGGACTGTAGGTGGATCACTGTGTCCAGTCTTACTTACCCAATGTAATGGTCGTCAGTGGGAATATGGGATGTAGTGGATCCCTGGTACCAGTCTTACTACACCAATGTAATAGGTATTGTCAGTGGGAATATGGACTCGTAGTGGATCCCTGTGTCACCCGTCCTTACTACCCAAATGGTAATAGGTCTGTCAGTAGGAATATGGACTGTAGTGGATCTCGGTGTACCAGTCCATTACTTACACAATGTAATAGGTTCTGTCAGTAGGAATATGGGACGTGTGACCTGTGTACAGTACTTACCCATGGAAGCCGGGGTAGAGTGGTCCTGTCAGTCATTACTCCCAATGTAATAGGTCGTTTCAGTGGGAATATGGGAGGTAGTGGATCCTGTGTACCGAGTCCCTTACTTACCCAATTGTAATAGGTCTGTAGTGGGAATATGGGATGTAGTGGATCTGTTACCTCCTGATACATGTATACTCGAATAGCGTATTGTGTACAGTACTTACCCAATGTAATAGGTCTTGTACAGTGAGGAATATGGGACTGTAGTGGATTCTGTGTACCCAGTCTCCTTACTAACCAATGTAATGGTCTGTCAGGAGGAATATGGCGACTGTAGTGGGATCTCTGTGTACCAGTCCTTACTTCAAGCATAGTCTCATGATATCAACTAGTGATCCTGGCAGCCTATCTGTCATAGTGATCAGGGCAACTGACTGTAGGGATACTCTGTGTACCAGTCTACTTACCCAATGTAATAGGTATGTCGGGGGGAATATGGGAATGTAGGGGTTGGATATCTGTGTACCATCATTACTTACCCAATTGTAATAGGT
>CM033476.1:2622066-2696447 GCA_019447015.1 Hymenochirus boettgeri | reverse complement strand
AGGTCTGTCAGTAGGAATATGGGACTGTAGTGGATCCCTGTGTACCAGTCCTTACTTACCCAATGTAATAGGTCTGTCAGTAGGAATATGGGACTGTAGTGGATCCCTGTGTACCAGTCCTTACTTACCCAATGTAATAGGTCTGTCATACGGATATCTGTGATACCAGTCCTTACTGACCCATGTAATAGGTCTGTCAGTAGGAATGGGATAGGATCGTGACAGTCCTACTTACCTAAGGTTGTCAAGAGAGGGACTGTAGTGGATCCCGTGGACCAGTCCATACTTACCAATGTAATAGGTCTGTCAGTGGGAATATGGGACTGTAGGGATTCCCTGTGTACCAGTCCTTACTTACCCAATGTATAGCGTCTGTCAGTAGGAATAGGGACGTAGTGGACTCTCTGTGTACCAGTCCTGACTACCCAATGTAATAGGTATGCTCATGGGAATATGGACCTGTAGTGCGATCTCTGTGATACCAGTCCTTAACTTAACCAATGTAATAGTCTGTCAGTAGGAATATGGACTGTAGTGGTCCCCTGTGCTTACTCAGTCCTTACTTACCCAAGATAATAGGTCTGTCAGTGGGAAATGGCGACGTAGTGGATCCTGTGTACCAGTCCTTACTTCACCATGTAATAGGTCTGTCAAGTGAGGAATATGGGACGTAGTGGATCCCTGTGCCTACCAGTCCTCACTTAACCCAATGGTACATAGGTCTGTAGTAGGAATATGGGGGACTGTGAGTGGATCTCTGTGTACCAGTCCTTACTTACCAAAAATAGTATAGCGGTTGTCAGTAGGAGATATGGGAATGTAGTGGATCCATGGATACCCCACAGTCCTTACTTACCCAATGTAATGAGTAGTCAGTGGGAATTGGGACTGTAGGGGATCCTGTGGTACCAGTCCTTACTTAACACCATGTAATAGGTCTATCTGTCAGTAGGAATATGGGACTGAGTGGATCCCTGCTGTACCAGTCCTTAATTACCAATGCTAATAGGTCGTCAGTAGGAATATGGGACTGTAGGGGATCTCTGTGTACCAGCCTTACTTACCCACTGTAATAGGTCTGTCAGAGGAATATGGAGGACTGTAGTGGATCCTGTGTACCAGTCCTTACTTACCCAATGTAAGGGTTTGTCAGTGGGAATATGGGACTGTAGTGGATCCCTGTGTACCAGTCCTACTGACCCAATTGTATAGGGTCTGTCAGTGGAGGAATATGGGACGTAGTGGATCACTTGTGCTACCAGTCCGTACTTACCCAATTGTAAAGGCTGTCAGTGGGAATTGGGAGATAGTGGATCCTCTGTGTTACCAGTCCTTGACACAAATGTGCTAATAGGTCTGTCAGTGGAGAATATGGGAATGTGTGGATCTCTGTGTACAGTCCTTACTTACCCACCATGTAATAGGTCTGTCAGTGGGAATATGGGACTGTAGTGGCATCCCTGTGTACCAGTCGCTTACTTACCAATGTAATAGGTCTCGTCAGTGGGAACTTGGGACTGTAGTGGATCTCTGTTGTACCATCCTTACTTACCCAATTGTAATAGGTCTGTCTCAGTAGGTAATAGGGATGTACGTGGGATCTCTGTGCTACCAGTCCTTACTTACCCAATGTAATAGGTCTGTCAGGGGGAATATGGAACTGTAGCTGGATCCCTGTTACCAGTCCTACTTACCCATGTATGTAAGAGGTCTGTCAGTGGGAATATGGGGACTGTAATGTGGATCCCTGTGTAACAGTCCACTGACCCCAGTACTTACCCAATGTAATAGGTCGTCAGTGGGGAATATGGACTGTGTGGCATACCTGTGTACCAGCATTACTTACCATGTAATAGGTCTATGTCAGTAGGAATATGGGGACGTAGTGGATCCAGTGTGTACCAGTCTTACTTACCCAATTTGTAATAGGCTGTCAGTAGGAATATGGGACTGTAGTGGATCCTGTGCTACAAGTCCTCGTACTTACCCATGTAATAGGTGCTGTCAGTGGGAATATGGGGACTGTAGGGATCTCGTGTTCTACCAGTCCTTACTACCCATGTAATTAGGTCTGTCAGTAGGATATGGGACTGTAGTGGGATTCCTGATGTACCAGTCCTTACTTACCTCAATGAATAGGTCTGTCAGTAGGAATATGAGGATGTAGGTGGAGTCCTGTGTACCAGTCCTACTTACCCCAATGTAATAGGTTGGTCCAGTAGGATATGCGAGTATATGGATCTCTGATGTACCAGTACTTACCTACCCAATTGTATTATAGGTCTGTCATAGGAATATGGGACTGTAGTGGATCCTCTGTTCACCATCCTTACTTAACCCAATGTAATTAGGTTCTGTCAGTGAGAATATGGGACTGTAGTGGATCTCTGTGTACCAGTCCTTACCTACCCAATGTAATAGGTCTGTCAGTAGGAATATGGGACTGTAGTGGACCCTGGTCCAGTCCTTGACTTACCCAATGTAATAGGGTCTGGGCAGTAGGAATATGGACTGCTGTAGTGGAATGTCTGGGTACCAGTCTTACCTCCAATGTAATAGGTCTTCAGTAGGAATATGGGACTGTAGTGCTCCCTGTTGTAACCAGTCCTTACTTACCCAATGTAATAGGTCTGTCAGTAGGAATATTGGGACTGTAGTGGATCCCTGTGTACCAGTACTTACCTACCCAATGTAATGTCTGTCAGAGGAATATGGGACTGTAGTGGATCTCTGTGTACAGGTCCTTACCTTACCCAAGTAATGTCTGTCAGTGGGCAATATGGGGACTGTAGCGGATCTCTGGTACCAGTCCTTACGTACCAAGTGGAATAGGTTCTGTCAGTTACCATATGGGACTGTAGTGGATCCACTGGCTAACCAGTCCTTACTTACCCAATGTAATAGGTCTGTCAGTAGGAATAGGGGACTGCTAGTGGATCCCTGTCTACCAGTCCTTACTTACCCAATGTATAGGTTCTGTCAGTAGGAATATGGGACTGTAGTGGATCCCTGTAGTACCAGTCCTTTACTTACCCAATGTAATGAGGTCTGTCAGTAGAATATGAACTGTAGTGGATCCCTGTGTACCAGCCTCCTTACTTATCAAATGTATAGGTCTGTCGTGGAATATGGGACTGTAGTGGACCCTGTGTACCAGTCCTTACTTACCATAGTAATAGGTCATGTCAGTAGGAATATGGACTGTAGTGGATCCCTGGGTACCAGTCCGACTGTACCCCAATAATAGGTCTGTCAGTAGGAATAGGGACTGTAGTGGATCCCTGTGTGTACCAGTCCTTACTTACCAATGTAATAGGCCTGTCAGTGAGTCAATATGGACGTAGTGGATCCCTGTGTACTAGTCCTACTTACCGCAATTAGTAATAGGCCTGTTCAGGGGGAATATGGGACGGTAGTGGATTCCCTTGCCGTACCAGTCCTTACTTACCCAATGTAACTAGTCTGTCAGTAGATATGGGACTGATGGATCCCTGTGTATACCGAGTCCTTACTTACCAATGTAATAGTCTGTCAGTGAATATCAGAACTGTAGTGGATCCTGTGTACCAGTCCTTACTACCCAATGTCAGAGTCGGTCAGTGCGGAATAGTGGGACTGTAGTGGATCTTGTGTAACAAGTCCTCTTACCCAATGATAAATAGGTTCTCGTTAAGTAGGAATATGAGGACTGTAGTGGTCCCCCTGTGTTACCAGTCCGTAACTACCCAATGTAATAGGTCTGTTCAGTAGCGAATGCGGATGTAGTGGACTCCTGATGTACAGTCCTTACTTACCCAATGTAATGGTCTGTCAGTCAGGAATATGCGGACTGTAGTGGATCTCTGTGTACAGTCTACCACCCAATGTAATAGTCTGTCAGCTAGGAATGGACTGTAGTGATCCTGTGGTACCAGTCGCTTACTTACCCCAATGTACTAGGTCTGGTCAGTAGGAATATGGGAGTACTGGATCCCTGTGTACCAGTCCATTACTACCAATGCTAAAAGGTCTGCAGTAGGACATGAGGGACTGTAGTGGATCCCTGTGTACCAGTCCTTACTACCAAATGAATAGGTCTGTCCAGTAGGAAATATGGGACGTAGTGCGATCCCTGTGTACCACGTCCTATTACCCAATGTAATAGCGTCTGTCAGTAGCGAATATGGACTGTATAGTGGATCTCTGGGCTACCGTCCGTACTTACCCAATGTAATAGCCTGTCAGTGGGAATATGGGACGTAGTGGAATCCCTGCTTGTACCCAGTCCTTACTTACCCAATGTACAATAGGCGCTGTCAGTGGGAATATGGGGACTGATAGTGGATCCCTGCTGTACCAGTCCTTACTTACCCCAATGACCAATAGGTTGTCAGTGGGAATATGAGGACTAGGTGGAATCCCTGTGACTGTACAGTCCTTACTTACCCAATGTAATAGGTCGTCAGTAGGAATATGGGACTGTAGTGGATCTCTGTGTCTACCGTCCCTTACTTACCCAATGTAATAGCATCTGTCAGTAGGAAATATGGCGACTGTAGTGGGATCCCAGTGTAACCATTCCTACTACAATGACAATAGCGTCTGTAAGTGAATATGCGGACTGTAGTGGTCCCTGTGTACAGTCCTTACTTACCCAATGTCAATCGGTCTGTCAGTTGGGAATATGCGACTGTAGTGGATCCCGTGTACCAGTCCTACTGACCCAATTGATAAGGTCGTAGTAGGAATATGGGACTGTAGTGGATCCCTGTGTACCAGTCCCTTACTACCCAATGTAATAGGGTCATGTCAGTGAGGAATATGGGACGTAGAAAATGGATCCCTGTGACCAGTCCTTACTTACCAAGTAATAGGTCTGTCCAGTAGGAATAGGCGCGACTGTAGTGGATCTCTGGCCACCAGTCCTTACTACCCAATGTAATAGGTGTCAGTGGGCAATATCAGACTTGTAGTGGATCTCTGCTGCAGTCTTAATACAAAGGAGGGTCAGGATGACTAGTACCTGTACATCCTAATTACCCAATGTAATAGGTCTGTCGATAGGAATATGGGACGGTAGTGGATCCTGTGTACCCAGTCCTTACTGACCCAATGTAATAGGTTCTTCAGTGAGGAATATGGGACTGTGCTAGCTGGATCTCTGTGTACCGCCCTTATCTACCCAATGGAAAGGTCTGTCAGGTGAATATGGAGACTGTAGTGGATCCCTGTTGTACCAGTCCTTACTTACCAATGTAATAGGTCTGTCAGAGTAAGGGAATATGCAGGACTGTCGTGAATCCCATGTGTACCAGTCCTTAACCTACCCAATGGTAACTAGGTCTGTCAGTAGGAATATGGGACTGTAGTGGATCCTGGTGTACCAGTCATACTTACCCAATGTACTGTCTGTCAGTAGGATATGGGACTGTAGTGGATCTCCTGTGCTACCAGTCCTTACTTACCCAATGTAATGAGGTCTGTCAGTCAGGAATATGGGATGTAGTGGATCTCTGCTTGCCTACAGTCGCTTTACTTACCCAATGGTAATAGGTCTAGTAGTAGGAATATGGGACTGAGCTGGTCTCTGGTGTACCAGTCCTTATAACCCAATGTAATAGGTCGGTCAGTAGGAATGGATGTAGGATCCCTGTGTCGTTCCATCTTTAGGTCTGATTGCTTTATGACTTAGTGTCCTGTGTACCAGTCCCTTACTTACCCAAGTGTAATAGGTCGTCAGTAGGAATATGGGACTGTAGTGGATCCCTGTGTACCAGTCCTACTAACCCAATGTATAGGTCTGATCAGTAGGAAATGTGAGGACTGTATGGATCTCGCAGTACCATAGTCCTTACTACCCAATGGAATAGTCTGTCAGTAGAATATGGCGACTGTAGTGGATCCTGTGTACAGTCCTTACTACCCAATGTAATAGGTTGCAGTAGGAATATGGTGACTGTGTGGATCACTCGTGTACCAGTCCATACTACCAATGTAAAAGGTATGTCAGTAGGAATAGGGACTGTAGTGGATCCATAGTGTACCCAGTCCTTACTACCCAATGATAATAGGTCTTGTCAGTAGGACTATCGGACTGTAGTGGATCCCGTGGACCAGTCCATTACTACCCCAATGACGTAATAGGTTCTGTCAGGATAGCGAATATTGGGAACTGTAGTGGATCCTCTGTACCAGTCCTTACTACCCAATGTAATAGGTCTGTCAGTAGGATATGGATGTAGTGGATCCCATGTGCACCAGTCCTTACTTACACCAATGTAATAGGCTGTCAGTGGGAATATGGGACGTAGTGTGTATCTCTGTGTACCAGTCTTACTTACCCAATGTAATAGGTCGTGTCAGTAGGAATATGGACTGTAGTGGATCCCGTTGTCCCAGTCCTACTAC
Organism: Hymenochirus boettgeri; assembly: GCA_019447015.1. Lineage (NCBI taxonomy): Eukaryota > Metazoa > Chordata > Amphibia > Anura > Pipidae > Hymenochirus > Hymenochirus boettgeri. Next base: position 2,690,060 of record CM033476.1, on the reverse strand, counting down.
CCAATGATAATAGGCCTGTCAGGGGGAATATGAGACTGTAGGGATCTTGTGTACAGTCTCTTACTTACCCAATGTAATAGGTTCTGTCAAGTAGGAATATGGGGACTTAGTGATCTCGCTGTACCAGTCCTATTACACCAATGTAATAGGCTGTCAGTTGGATACTGGGACTGTAGCTGGATCTCTGTTGACCAGTCCCTTACTACCAGAGTAATAGGCCTGTGTCAGTGGGAATATGGGACTGTAGTGGATCTCTGTGTACCAGTCCTTATTACCCAATGTAATAGGCATGTCAGTAGGAATGGGACTGTAGTGCCTCTCTGTGCTACCAGTCCTTACTTACCAATGTAATAGGTAATGTCAGTAGGAAGGATATGGGACTGTAGTGGGATTCCTGTGTACCAGTCCCTTACTTACCAAGTAATAGGTCCTGTCAGTATAGGAATATGAGGACTGGTAGGGATCTCTGTGTACCAGTCCTTACTTACCCAATGTAATAGGTCTGTCAGTAGGAATATGAGGACTGTAGTGGATCCCTGTGTACCAGTCCTACTTACCCATGTAATAGGTCCTGTCAGTAGGAATATGGCCCGGACTGGAGTGGATCCTGTGTACCAGTCATTATTACCCAAGTAATAGGTCTGTCAGTAGGAATAGAGGATGTAGTGGATCCTGTGTACCAGTCCTACTTAACCAAAGAATAGGCTCTGTCAGTAGGCGAATATGGGACTGTAGTGAGATATCTGACGTACCAGTCTTACTTACCCAATTGTAATAGGTCTGTCAGTAGGAATATGGGACTGTTAGTGGATCTTCTGGTACCGTCTACTTACTACCCAATGTAATAGGCCTGTCATGTAGGATATGGGACTGTTAGGGATCTATGTGTACCATCCTTACTTACCCAAGTAATGCGTCTGTCCGTAGGAATATGGGACTGTAGTGGTCTCTGTGCTTACCAGTCCTACTTACCCAATGTCCAAGGCTCCTGGGCAGTAGGATATGGGACTGTAGTGTACGATCCTGTGCTACCGTCCTTACATACCCAAGTGAATAGGTATGTCAGTAGGAATATGGGACTGTAGGGATCTCTGTGTTACCAGTACCTTGCTTACCAATGTAATAGGCCTGTCAGTAGGAATATGAGGGATGTTATGGGATCCCTGAACCAGCCTTACTTAACCAATGTAATGGTCTGTCAGTAGGATATGGGGACGGTAGTGGATCTTGTGATACCAGTCCTGTTACTTACCCAATGCTAATAGTCTGTCAGTAGAATATGGGATGTAGATCTGGATCGTACCAGCCGTACTACCCAATGTAATAGTGTCTGTCAGTGGGCGAAATGGGACTGTAGGGATCCTCTGTGTACCAGTCCTTACTACCCAATGTCAATAGAGTCATGCAGGGAATATGCGGACGTGATGGATATCTGGGTACTAGTCCTTACTTACCCAATGTAATAGGTCTGTCATGCAATATGGGACTGTAGTGCGATCCCTGTGTACCAGTCCTTACTTACCCCAAGTCAATAGGTCTGCAGTGGAATATGGGAGACTGTAGATGGATCCCTGTGTACAGCATTACTACCCCCCCCCAATGTAATAGGTCTGTCAGTATGGAATATGGGACTGTAGTGGATCCCTGTGACCAGGTCCTTATACCCAATGTAATAGGTCTGTCAGGAGGAATATGGGACTGTGAGTGGATCCCGTGTCCTACCAGTCCTAATTACCCAACTGTAATAGGTATTCAAGTAGGAATATGGGACTGTAGTGCGATCCCTGAGTACCAGTCCTTTACTTACCCAAGTAATAGGTCTGTGCAGTGGGAATATGGGACTGTAGTGGATCCCTGTGTACCAGTAACTTACTTGACCCATGTAATAGTTCCGTCAGTCAGTTTAGAATATGAGATGCTAGTGGATCCCTTCCGGTGTACCAGTCCGTTACTTACCCAATGATAAAGGTCTGTCAGTAGAGAATATCGGACTGTAGTGGATCCCTGTCGTTACCAGTCCTTACCTACCCAATGTATAGGTACTGTCAGTAGGAATATGGAATTAGTGGAATCCCTGTGAATACCAGTCCTACTTTCCCAACTGTAATGAGTCCTGCAGTGCGGAAATGGGGAATGTAGTGGATCTCTGAGTAACAGTCCTTACCTACCCAATGTAATAGGTCTTGGCAGTGAGGATATGGGACGGTGTAGTGGATCCTGCTGTACCAGTCCTTACTTACCATGTAATTTAATAGGTCTGTCAGTAGGAATATGGGACTGTAGTGGTCTCTGTGTACCAGTCCTTTACACTACCCAATGTAATAGGTCTGTCAGTAGGAATATGGGACGTAGTGGATCCCTGTGTACCAAGTCCTTACTACCAATGTGAATAGAGTATGTCAGTAGGAATATGGGACTGTAGTGGATCCCTGTGGTACAGTCCTTACTACCCAGGTAAAGGTCTTTGTCAGTAGGAATATGGACTGTGTGGGATCCTTGGTGTACCAGTCGTACTTAACCCAATGTATAGTCTGTCAGTGGATATAGGACTGTAGGGATCCCTGTGTACCCAGTCCTTCTCCTACCCATGAATAGGTGTGTCAAGTTGAGGAATAAGTGGACTGTAGTGGACTCTGTTGTACCAGTCCTTGTACTTACCCAATGTAATAGGTCTGTCAAGACTATGGGATAGTGGTCTGTGACCGTCCTATAACCAATGATAGTCCGCGAAGGGATTGTGCGATCCTGTGTACAAGTCCTTATACCCAATGTAATAGGTCTGTCAGTAGGAATATAGATGGGACTGTAGTGGATCCCTGTGTACAGTCCTCTTACCCAACTGTAATAGTCTGTCAGTAGAGGAATATGGGACTGTAGTGGCATCCCTGTGTACCAGTCCTACTTACCCCAGTTCAATAGGTGTCAGTCTAGGAATTTGGGACTGTAGTGGATCCTGTGTACAGTTCCTTACTTACCAATGTAATAGGTGTGTCAGTAGGAATATGGAGACTGTAGGGATCTCTGTGTACCAGTCCTTAACTTCAATGTTAATAGGTCACTGTCATGGAATATGCGCGACTGTAGTGGATCCCTGATGTACCTAGTCCTATTACTACCCAATGTAATGGTTGTCAGTAGGAATTGGGGACTGTTAGTGGATCTCGGTTGTACCAGTCCTTACTTACCAATAGTAAAGGTCTCGTCAGTAGGAATATGGGACTGTAGTGATTCTGTGTACCAGTCCTACTACCAATGTAAAGGTCTGTCAGTGGAATATGGGAACTGTAGTGGATCTCTGTGTAACCGTTCTTACCTTACCCAATGTGTATAGGTCTGCAGGGAATATGGGAAAGGACAATCGGTAGTATTAGTAGAAGTCTGTCAGATCGCTGTGACGTGGATCCTGTACCGCTACTTACCCATTGTAATCAGGTCTGTCAGTAGGAATAGCGGATGTGTCGATCCCTGATGACTACCAGTCCTTACTTACCCAAGTAATAGGGTGGCAGTTTGAGCGAATTGGGACTGTAGTGGATCACTCGTTGTACAGTCCTTATTACCAATGTAATAGGTCTGTAGGGGAGAATTGGGCTGTAGTGGGAATCCTCGTGTACGTCACTCCTTATTACCCAAAGCTAATAGGTCGTCAGTAGGAATATGGGAACTGAGTGGAATCCCTGTGTACAGTCCTTACTACCCAATGTAATGGTTGCAGTGGCGAATATGGCCGACTGTAGTGCGATCCCTGGGTACAGTCCTTAATTACCCAATGTAAATAGGTCTGTCAGTAGGAATATGGGACGTAGTGGATTCCCTGGACCAGTACCTTACTACCCAAATGTAATAGGTCTGTCTAGTAGGAAATATGGCGGTAGTGGATCCCTGTGTAACAGTCCTTACTTTACCCAATGTAATAGGTCTGGTCAGTAGGAATATGGGACTGTAGTGGATCCCTGTGTACCAGTCCTTACTTAACCAATGATAGGTATGTCAGTAGGAATAGTGGGACTGGTAGTGGACCCTGTGTACCAGTCCTACTTACCCATGTAATAGGTCTGTCAGTAGTAGGAATATGGAGACTGTTAGTGGATCACCTGGGTACACAGTCCTACTTACCCAATGAATAGGGTCCTGTCAGTGGGATAGGGATGTAGTGGATCCCTGTGTACCAGTCCTTACTTACCCAATGTATAGGTTTGTCAGTAGGCATATGGGGACTGTAGTGGATCCTGGTACCAGTCCTATCTACCCAATGTAATAGGTCTGTCGGGGATATGGGACTGTAGTGGATCACTGTTTGGTACAAGTCCTACTCTCCCAATGTAATAGGTCCGTCAGTAGGGAATATGGGAGTGTAGTGGATCCACTGTGTACCGAGTCCTTACTTACCCAATGTAATAGATACCTGTCCAGTGGAATGAGGCCTGTAGGGGATCCCTGGTACCAGTCCTTACTTACCCAATGTAATAGGTCTGTCAGTAGGAATATGGGGACGTAGTGGATCCCTGTGTACCAGTCCTACTTACCAATATGTAATAGTCTGTCAGTGGGATATGGGGATGTTAGTGGATCCCTGGGTACCAGTCCTTACTTACCCCAATGTAATGACGGTCGTCAGTAGGAATATGGGGACTGTAGTAGGGATCCTGTGTACCAGTCACTTACCACCATTGTAATAGGTCTGTCAGTAGGAATATGGTGACTGTAGTGGGTCCCTGTGTAACCAGTCCTTACTTAACCAAATGTAATAGGTCTGTCATAGGAATATGGGGACTGTAGTGGATTCTTTGTACCAGGTAACTTACTTCTACCCAATGTAATAGGCTACCGTCAGTATGGATATGGGACTGTAGTGATCTCCTGTGTACCATCCTTACTGTACCAATGTAATAGGTCTGTCAGTAGGAATATGGGGAATGTCGTGGATCCTGTGTACCAGTCCTACTTACCCAGAGGATAGGTCTGCTCAGTAGGAATATGGAGACATGTAATGGATCCCTGGGTAATCCAGTCCCTGTAATGTTTCTTCAGTAGGACTAGAATTGTCCGTCACTCAAAGAATAGGTCTGTCGTAGGGGATATGGGACTGTATGGATCCCTGTGTACCAGTCTAGTTACCCAATGTAAGAGGTCTGTCAGTAGGAATATGGGACTGCTAGTGGATCCTGTGTGACAGTCCTTATTACCCAATGTAAATGGCTTCAGTGGGAAATATGGGACTGCTAGTGGCACGTGTACCAAGTCCTATTACCCAATGTAATAGGTTGTCAGTGGAATATGGGAGTGTATGGATCCCTGTGACCAGTCTACTTACCCAATGCAATAGTTAGTCCAGTGGGAATATGGGACTGTAGTGGATCCCTGTGCTACCATCCTTACTACCAATGTAAATAGGTCTCTCAGTAGGAATGATGGGACTGTAGTGGATCTCTTTTGTGTCGTCCTAGTCTACCAATGAATAGGTTCTGTCAGTGGGAATATAGGACTGTAGATAGTGATCCCTGGTACCAGCCTTACCTACACAAATGTATCATAGGCCGTCAGTGGCAATATGGAGTAGTGGACTCTGTGGACAGTCCTTACTACCCAATGGTAATAGCTGTCAGTGGGAATATGGGACTGTAGTGGATCTCCTGTGATACCAGTCTTACTTACCCATGCCAATAGGTCTGTCAGTAGGAGAATATGGGACTGTAGTGGATATCCCTGGTACCAGTCCTTACTTTACCCAATGTAAAATAGGTCTGTCAGTAGAATGGTGACTGTAGTGCGATCTCTGTGTACCAGTCTTACTTACCCAATGTAATAGGTTGTCAGTAGGAATAGGACTGTAGGGACGCCTGGTGTACCAGCTGCTTAACACCAATGAATAGGTGGTCAGTGGCAATATCAGGGACTGTAGTTGGTCTCTGTGAAGTTCAAATAGTATCGTATACGATGTCCTGTGGACCAGTCCTTCTACTCCAATGTAATAGGTCTGTCAGTGGGAATATGGGACTGTAGTGGATCCTCTGTGTACCAGTCCCTACTGACCACCAAGTAATAGGTCTGTAGGGGAATATGGGCTACTGTAGTGGATCTGTTGTACCAGTCCTTAACTTACCCAAAGTTCGAAAGGTCTGTCAGTAGGAATATGGGGACTGTAGGGATCTCTGTGTCCAGTCCTTTACTTACCCAATGTAATAGGTCTGTCAGTAGGAATAGGGACCTGTAGTGGGTCTCTGGTACCAGTCATACTTACCCAATGTAATTATTTTGGGCTGGTCAGTGGCATATCAGGACTGTAGTGGATCTCTGTGTGTACCAGTCCTTACTTCCAATTTAATAGGTCGGTCAGTGGAATATGGGACTGTAGTGGCTATCTCTGGACACATCTTACTTACCCAATGTTAATAGGTCTGTCAGTAGGAAGATGGGACGGTAGTGGTATCTGGTTACAGTACCTTACTTACCAATGTAATGTCGTCAGTGGGAATATGATGTAGTGGATCCCGGGTACCAGTCCTTACTTACCCAATGTAATAGGTCTGTTCAGGGGAATATGGCGACTGTAGGGATCCTGGTACCAGTCCTTACTTACCCAAGTAATAGGTCTGTCACGTAGGAATATTGGGACTGTAGGGTTCTCGGTGTACCAGTCCCTTACTTACACAAGTAATAAGGTTCTGTCAGTGGGATATATGGGACTGTAGTGGTATCCCTGGTACCAGTACTTACTTACCAATCGTAATAGGTCTTGTCAGTACGGAAAATTATGGGAACTGTAGTGGATCCCTGTGTACCAGTCCTTCTTACCAATTGTAATAGGTCGGTCAGTGGGAATATGGGATGTAGTGGATCCCTGTTGTACCAGTCTACTTACCCAATGTAATAGGTCGTCAGTAGGAAATATGGGAGCTGTAGTGGATCTGTGTACCAGTCTCTTACACCAATGTATAGGTCTGTCAGTAGGAATATGGCGACTGTAGGTGGATCTCTGGTGTACCAGTCCTTACTTACAATGTAATAGGTCGTCAGTAGGAATAGGGACTGACTGTGGATCCTGTGTACCGTCCTACTTACCCAATGTAATAGGGGATGTCGGGTGGGAATTATGGGAATGTAGGGGATATCTGTGTCCAGTCACTTACTTACCCAATTGTAATAGGTCTGTCAGTGGGAATCTGGGACTGTACGTGGAATCCCTTGGTACCAGTCCTTACTACCCAATGTAATAGGTATGTCAGTGGAATATGGGACTGTAGTGGATCCCTATGTGTCACCTCCTACTTACCAATGTAATAGGTCTGTCAGTGGAATATGGGAACTGTAGTGGATTCTGTGTACCAGTCCTTACTTACCAATGAAAGGTCTGTCAGGTGGAATATGGGACTGTAGTGGATCTCTGTGTACCAGTCCTTACTACCCATGAATAGTCTGTCAGTGGGATATCAGCGTGAGTGGGATCCCTGTGTACCTAGTCCCTATACTTACCCAATGTAATAGGTCTGTCAGTGGGAATATAGGACGTAGTGGATCTCTGTGTGGACCAGTCCCTTACTTACCCAAGTGTAATAGGTCTGTAGTGGGAATATGGGACTGTAGTGGATCTCGGTGTTACCAGTCCTGACTTACCAATGTATAGGTCGTCAGTAGGAATAGGACTGTAGTGGTCCCTGTGTACCAGTCCTACTTACCCAATGTAATAGGTCTTGTAAGTGGGATATGGGACTGTAGTGGTCCCTAGTGACCAGTCCCTTACTTACCCAATTGTAATAGGTCTGTCAGTAGGGAATATGGGACTGTAGTGGATCCCGTGTACCAGTCCTTACTTACCCATGTAATAGGTCTGTCAGTGGGAATATGGGGAGTAGGGCCCTGTGTTACCAGTCCTTACTTACCCAATGTAATAGGTCTTCAGTAGAATATGGGACTGTAGTGGACCTATGTGACCAGTCCTTACTACCCAATGTAATAGGTCTGTCAGTGGAATTAGACTGTAGTGGATTCTGTGTAACCAGTCCTTACTTACCCAAGTAATAGGTCTGTTCAGTAGGAATATGGGACTGTAGTGGATCCTGTGTACCAGTCCTTACGTACCAAGTAATAGGTCTGTCAGTAGAATTGGGAATGTAGTGGATCTCTGTGTACCAGGTCCTTACTTACCCAATGTAATAAGGTCTGTCAGTGGGATATGGGGACTGTAGCGGATCCCTGTGTACCAGTCCTTACTTACCCAAGTGTATAGGTCTGTCAGGGAAATGGGGACTGTAGTGGATCCCTGTGGACCAGTCCTTACTTACCCAAGGTAATAGGTCGTCGAGTAGGAATAGGGACTGTAGTGGATCCCTGTGTACCAGTCCTTACTTACCAATGTACTAGGTCTGTCAGTAGGAATATGGGACTGTAGTGGATCCCTGTTACCAGTCCTTACTTACCCAATGAATAGGTCTGTCGTAGAGGAATATGGGGCTGTGGGATCCTCTGGTACCAGTCCTTACTTCCCAATGTAAAGGTCTGTCAGTAGATATGGACTGTAGGACCCTGTGTACCAGTCCTTACTTACCCATGTAATAGGTCTGTCAGTAGGAATATGGACTGTAGTGGATCCCTGTGTACCAGTCCTTACTTACCCAAGTATAGGTCTGTCAGTAGGGAATGGGGTAGTGGTCCCTGTTTGTACCAGTCCTTACTTACCCAATAATAGGCGTCTTTTCAGTAGGCAATAAATATGGGGAACTTGTACGGATCCCCTGTACCAGTCCGTTACTGTACCAATGTCTAGGTTGTCATGGGAAGATGGGACTGTAGTGGATCCCTGTGTAACCATCCTTACTTACCCAAGTAATAGGTCTGTCAGTAGGGAATATGGGACTGTAGTGATCTCTGTGTACCAGTCCTTACTTACCCAATGGTAAATAGGTCTGGTCAGTGGGGAATATGGGACTGTAGTGATCCCTGGTACCAGTCCTTACTTAAACAATGTAATAGTGCCATGTCTGGAATTGGGAACTGTAGTGGAATCCTCTTGTTACAGTCCTTACTTACCCCAATGTAAGAGGTCTGTCAGTGGGCAATATGGGACGTTAGTGGATTCTGTGTACCAGATCCGTGACTACCCAATGGTAATAGGTCGTACGTAGGAATATGGGACTGTAAGTGGATCCCTGTGACCAGTCCTTACTTCCCAATGTAATAGGGTCTGCAGTAGGATCTGGACTGTAGTGGGATCTCTGTGTACCATCCTTCTTACCCAATGTAAAGGCTCTGGTCAGTAGAATAGGGATGTAGCGATCTCGTTGTACCAGTCCTTACCTACCCAATGTAAGGTCTGTCAGTAGGAATGATGGGGGACTGTAGTGGACCTGTGTACCATCTTACTTACCACCAGTATAGTCGGTCAGTAGGAATTGGGACTGTAGTGGATCCCGTGTACCAGTCCTTACTTACCCAATGTAATAGGTCTGTACAGTAGAATAGGGACTGTAGCGGATCGTGCTGTGTACCAGACCTTACCTTACCCAATGTAATAGGTCTGTAGTAGGAATATGGGACTGTAGTGGATCCCTGTGTACCAGTCCTATTAGTTACCCAATGTAATAGGTCTGTCAGTGGGAATATGGACTGTAGTGGATACCTGTGTACCAGTCCTTACTTAACCCAATGTTAAAGGTCTGTCAGTGGGAATGGAGAGGGATCTATGTGTACCAGCATCCCATGACGGTAGATAGGACTATGATCGGCATCCTTATTACCAATGTAAAGAGTCTGTCATAGGAATATGGGACTGTAAGCGGGATCTCTGTGTGACCACGACCTTACTACCCAATGGTAATAGGTTCTGTCCAGTAGGAATATGGTACTGTAGGGGATCTCTTGTGTACCAAATCCGAGTATATTCCCAAATGTAATGAGGGTGCCGTGTCAGTAAGGAATAAGGGGACTGTAATGGATACCCTGTGTACCAGTCATTACTTAAGCCCAATGTAATAGGTCTGGTCATGTGCTTAATATGTCGGATGGTAGTGGATCCTGTGTACCGTTCCTATTACCAATGTACTATTCTTGTCATGGAATATAGGTGACTGTAGTTGGATCCTCGATGGTACCAGTTCCTGAAACGATACCCAATGTAATACGTCTGTCTAAGGAAGCTGGGACTGTAGGAGATCCCTGTGTAACCGAGTCTTACACCCAATGTAATAGGTCGTGTCAGTGTGAATATGGGACTGGAGTCGGCATCCCTGGGCCAGTACCTTACTAATCCCAATGTAATAGGTTCTGTCAAGTAGAAATATGGGACTGTAGTGGATCCTGTGGACCAGTCCTACTACCCAATGTAATAGGTCTGCAGAGGACTATGGGACTGTAGTGATCTCATGTGTACAGACCTTACTTACCCAATGTAATAGGTCCTGTCAGTAGGAATATGGACTGTAGTGGATCCCTGTGGTACCATCCTTAGACATAATGCATTAATGGAGTACCCTGCTCTTACTGCATAATCGGGCTGTCATTACGGAAATGGGGACTGTAGCGGATCCTCTGTGATCCAGTCCTTACTTACCCAAATTAATAGGTCGTCATGTAGGATATGGACTTAGTGGATCCTCTGTGTACCAGTCCTTACTTACCCAGTAAGTAGGTCTGTCAGTAGGGAATTATGGGACTGTAGATGTTCTCTGTGTACAGTTCCTTACTTACCCAATGTAATAGGTTGGAGTAGGAAATAGGGACGGTGAGTGGATCCCTGTGTACCAGTCACTTACTTACCCAATGTAATAGGATGGTAGTGGGAATATGGGACGGTAGTGGATCTGCTGTTGTACAAGTCCTTACTAACCAAGGTAAAGGTCATGTCATAGGATAGTGGATTTTTGATCTGTTAGTGGATCTCTGTGTACCCAGTCCTTACCTACCCACATGTAATAGGTCATGTCATGGAATATGGGGACTGTAGGGATCTCGTGGTACCAGTCCCTCCTTACCCAATGTAATAGGTTGTCCAGTGGGGAATATGGGAACTGTAGGGGATCTATGTGTACCATCAGTATCTTACTTACCAATGTAATAGGTCTGTCAGTAGGATTATGGGAACTGTAAGTGGCATCTACTGTTGTACCCGTCTTACTACCCAATGTAATAGGTCTGTCCGTGGGAATATGGGGACTGTAGTGGTATCTCTGTTGTACCAGTCCTTACTTACCCAATGTAATAGGTCTGGTCAGTGGGAATAATGGGGCGTAAGTGGATCCCTGGTACCATTCCTTACTTACCCAATGTATAGGGTCGTCAGTAGGACAGATGGGACTGTAGTGCGGCTGCTGTGTACCAGTCTTATTAACCCATGTAACTAGGTCTGTCAGTGGAATATGGGACTGTATAGTGGATCTCTGTGTACCATCCTTCTTACCCAAATGGTATTAGGTATTGTCATAGGAAAATGGACTGTAGTGGGATCCTGTGTCCAGTCCTTATTACCAAGTAATAGGTTTGCAGTTGGAATATGGGACTTGTACGTGGGGATACTGGTGCGCCAGTCCTACTACCCCAATGTAATAGGCTGTCAGTGGGAATATGGTAACTGAGTGGACTCCCTGTGTACCAGTCCTTACTTACCACAATTAATGGTTGTCATGAGGAATGATGGATACTGTAGGGTGATCTCTGTGACCAGTCCTTACTGTACCCAATGTAAAGGTCTGCAGTAGGAATATGGGACTGTAGTGGATCCTGGGGTGTACCATACCTCCTTACCCAATGTAATAGGTCTGTGCAGTAGGAATATTGGGTGATTGGGATCCTGGGTACCAGTCCTTACTTACCCAATGTAATAGGTCTGTCATGGAATATGGGGACTGTATGGATCTCTGTGTACCAGTCCTTACTTACCCAATGTAATAGGTCTGTCGGGTTAGAATATGGGACTGTCGTGTATCCCTGTGATCCGTCCGTATATTACCCAATGTCATAGAAGGTCTGTCAAGTAGGAATATGGGACTGTAGGCATCTCTGGTACAGTCCTTACTTACCAATTGTAATAGCTCTGCAGTATAGTGAACATATGGGACTGAGCGGATCTACTGTGTACCCCAGTCCTTACTTACCCGAATACATAGGTCGTTCCAGTGGATAGATGGACTGTAGGTTTGGATCTCTGTTACCAGTCCTAACCTTACCCAATGGTAAGATAGTCTGTCAGTGGAATATGGAACGTAGTGTGATCATGTGTACCAGTCCTTACTTACCCAATTAATAGGTCTGTCAGTAGGAATATGGACTTAGTGGATCCTGTGTACACATCCTTTACGTACCAAGTGAATAGGTCTGTCAGTAGGAATATGGACTGTAGTGGATCTCTGGTTACCAGTCTACTTACCCAAGTAAGTAGGTTCTGTCATAGAATATGGTGGACTGTGTGGATCCCTGTGTACAGTCCTTATTACCCATGTAATGTCTGTCATAGAATATTGGGACGTAGTGATCTCCTGTTTCGACCATCCTTACTTACCCGAATTGTAATAGGTATGTCGAGTGGAATATGGACTTGTAGTGGATCCGCGGTACCAGTCCTTACTTACCCAATGTAATAGGTCCTGTCAGTGAGGAATATGGGACTGTAGTGGATCCTCTGGTACCAGTCCTACTTACCCAATTCAGTAATAGGTCTGTCAGGTGGAATATGGTACTGTAGTGAATCTCTGTTACCAGTCCTTACTTACCAATGTATAGGTCTGTCATAGGATATGTGGACTGTAGTGTATCCCTGTACCAGTCCTTACTTACCCATGGTAATAGGTTGTCAGTAGGAATATGGGACTGTAGTGGATCCTCTGTGTACAGTCCTTATATAAGTATAAACATGCACACATGTAAGAGGTCTGGTCCTGGGAATATGGACTGTTAGGATCCCTGTGTCCAGTCCTTACTACCCAATGTAATAGGTCTGTCAGTGGGGAAGTATGGGACTGTACGTGGATCTCTGTGTACCAGTCCTTACTTAGCCCAATGTGTAAAGGTTGTCCGTAGGGAATATGGGACTGTCTGTGGATCTCTGTGTACCAGTCCGTAACTTACCCAATTAATAGTCTTCAGTGAGGAATATGGACTGGAGTGGATCCTGTGTACCAGTCCTTACCTACCATTGTAATAGGTCTTTGTCACGTGGCATATAGACGTAGGGATCTTCTGTGTACCGATTCCTACTTCCCAATGTAATAGGTCTGTTCAGTAGGAATAGGAACTGTGATTGATCTTTGTACCAGTCCTTACGTACCCAATGTAATAGGTCTGTTCGTTAGGATATGGGACGTAGTGGATCCCTGTGTAACCAGCTACTACACCAATGTAATAGGTCAATGGTCAGTAGGAATATGGGACTGTAGTGGACTCTGTGTACCATCCTTACATAGCTGTAATAGGCTGTCAGAGGAATATGGGGACTGTAGTGGATCCTCTGTGTACATCTTACTTATCCCAATGTAATAGTCTGTCAGTAGGAAATGGGACTGGTATGTGATCTCTGTGTACCAGTCCTTACTTACCCAATGTAATAGGTCTTAAGAGGAATATTGGGCTGTAGTGGATCTCTGTGTACCAGGTCCTTACTACCCAATTGATAGGTTCCTGTTCAGTGAGAATATGGGCCTGTAGTGGATCTCTGTGTACCAGTCCTTACTTACCCAATGTAATAGGTCTGTCAGAGGAATATGGACTGTAGTATACGGTACGTCCTTACTTCAGTATAGGTAGTAGTCGGACGAGTGTCTGTGGACCAGTCTACACCAATGTACTAGGTCTGTCAGTTAAGTGAATATGGGACTGTAGTGATCCCTGTGACGCAGTCCTTACTTACCCAATGTAAAGGTTCTGTCAGTAGGATATGGGACTGTAGTGGATCTCTGTGTACCAGTCCCTTACTTACCCAGAATGGTCATAGATTGTGGACATGTGACGGCTACTCATGTATGCTGTCAGTAGAATAATGGACTTAGTGGATCTCTGGTACCAGTCCTACTTACCCCATGTAATAGTCTGTACAGTAGGAATATGGGACTGTCGTGGATATCTGTGTACCAGTCTTACTCTTACCACATGTACTAGGTCTGTCAGTAGAATACTGGGATGTAGTGGATCCTGGGTACCAAGTCCTACTTACCCATGTAATAGGTCTGTCAGTAGAATTATGGGACTGTAGGGATCTCTGTGTACCAGTCCTTACTTACCCAATGTACTAGGTTGTCATGAATTGGACTGTAGGGATCCCTGTGTACCAGTCGCTTAACTTCCCAATGTAATGGTCTTTCCCGTAGAAATATGGGACTGTAGTGGATCCCTGTGTGACCAGTCCTTACTTACCCCATGTAATAGGTCTGTCAGTAGGAATATGGGACTGTAGTGGATCCTGGTTACCGTCCTTACTTACCCATGTAATAGGTCTGTGCAGTAGGAATTATGGGACTTAGGCGGATCTCGTGTTGTACACCGTCCTTACTTACCCCAATGTAATAGGTCTGTCAGTGGAATAGGACTGTAGGATCCTTGTGTACCAGTCTTACTACCCAATGAATATAGGTCTTCAGTGGAATATGGGACTGTAGTGGACCCTGGTGTACCAGTCCTTACTTACCCAATGGTTATAGGTTCTGTCAGTGGAATATGGGACTGTAGGTGGATCTCGTGTGTACCATCCTTACTTACCAATTGTAATAGGTGCTTCATAGGAATATGGGACTGGTGAGGGATCTCTGTTGTACTCATCCTACTTACCAAGTAATCAGGTCTGTCAGTAGGGAATAGGACTGTAGATGGATCTCCTGGGTGACCAGACTTAATACCCAATGTAATAGGTTGTCATAGGAATATGGACTGAGTGACTTCCCTGTGTACCAGTCCTTATTACCCTGTAATAGGTCTTGTCAGTAGAATATGGGGACTGGTAGTGGATCTCTGTGTACCAGTCCTACTTCCCAATGTACATAGGTCTGTCAGAGAAATGGGACTGTCTGGAGTTCCCATGTGTACGCATCCTTACTTACCCAATGTAAGGTAAGGCCCTGTCAGTGGAAATGCGGACTGTAGGAGATGTCCTGTGTACACAGTCTTACTTACACCAAGTAATAGGGATACTGTCAGTGGATACTATGGAGACTGTAGGGATCTCCTGAGGTAATCCCCTATTGCCACTTACACTTACCCAATGTAAAAGGTCTGCAGTGGGAATATGGGACTGTAGTGGATCTATGTGACCAGTCCTATACACCCAATGCAATTAGGTCTGTCGTGGATAGGGACTGTAGGTGGATCCCGTGATACTTCATCCTTACCCTTAACGCCAATTGTAATAGGTCTGTCAGTGGAATATGGGGACTGTAGTGAGTCCTGTGATACCAGTCCTTACTTACCCAATGTAATCGGTCTGTCAGTGGAATACTGCTGTAGGGGATCCCTGTGATACCAGGCCTTACATTACCCAATGGTAATAGTATGCTACCGTAGGAATATGGGATGGTATGGATCCCTGTGTACCAGTCCTTACCTACCCAATGTAATAGGTTGTCAGTGGGCAATATGCGACTGGTAGTGGATCCTGTGTACACAGTCCTTACTACCCAATGTACATTAGTCTTCAGTATTGGCATATGAGACGGATGAGTGGATCCCTGTGTGACCGTCCTTTACTTGTACCCAATGTAATAGTCTGTCAGTGGAATATGCGACTGTAGTGGATCTCTTGTGTACAGTCCTTATCTACCAATGTTAATAGGTCGTCTGTGGTTATCGGACTGTAGTGATCCTGTGGACCGTCCTTTACTTACCCAAGTAATAGTCGTCCAGTGACATATGAGACTGTAGTGGATCCCTGTGTACCGTCCTTACCACCCAATTAATAGGCTCGTCAGTGGCATATATGGGACTGTAGTGGATTCTGTGACCGTCTACCTACCCAAGTAATAGGAGTTGTCAGGGGAATTGACTGTTGAAGATGGATCCCTTGTGTACCCCAGTCCTACCTATACCCAATGTGATATGATGGTCTGTCAGTGGAATATGGAGACTGTAGTGGATCTCTGGTTCAGTCCTGACTTACCCATCGTAATAGGTCTGTCAGTAGACATATGCAAACGTGTAGTGGATCCATGTGTACAGTCCTTACTTACCCAATGTAATAGGTCTGTCAGTGGGAATATGGGACTGTAGTGGATCCCTGTGTACCAGTCCTTACTTACCCATGTAATATGTCTGTCGTGGGAAGTTATGGGACTGTCAGTGGATCTCTGTTGTACCAGTTCCTACTTACCAATGTAATAGGTCTGTCAGTGGAATATGGGACGGTAGTGGATCCTTTGGTACCGTCTTACTTACCCAATGTAATAGGTCTTGTAAGTAGGAATCTGGGACGTAGTGGATCTCCTGTTACCAGTCCCTTAACTTACCCATGTAATCGGTCTTGTCAGTATGGAATGGGCGTAAGTTGGGATCCTGTGTACCAGTCCTTACTTACCCAATGTAATAGTCTGTCAGTAGGAAATGGGACTGTAGCGATCTCGTGTACCCAGTCTCATACTTACCCAATTGTAATAGGTCGTGCAGGGGAATATGGGACTGTAGGGATACTCTGTGTACCACGTCCTTACTACCCAATGTAATAGTACGTCCAGTGGGAATATAGACTGTAGGGATCTCGGTGGTACCAGTCCTTACGTACCTCAATGTAATAGGTCTTCATAGGAATAGGAGACTGTAAGGGATCCCTGTGTTACCAGTCCTTACTTACCCAAGTAATAGGTCTGTCATGTGGAATATGGGACTGGTAGTGGATCCCCTGGTGACCAGTCCTTACTACCCAATGTAATAGGTCTGTCAGCTGGGAATATGGGACTGTAGTGGAATCTCTGTGTACCAGTCCTTATTACAATGGTAATACGGTTCTGTCGTAGGAATAGGGGACGTAGTGGATCCCTGTGGTACCAGTACCTTACTTACCCCTGTAATAGGTTGTCAGTGGAAATGGTGACTGTAGTGGAGCCCTGTAGCGGATCTCTGTGTACCAGTCCTTACTTACCCAATGTAATAGGTCTGTCAGTAGGAATATGGGACTGTAGTGGATCCCTGTGTACCAATACGGATATCTGTGATACCAGTCCTTACTGACCCATGTAATAGGTCTGTCAGTAGGAAATGGGACTGGCTCGTTGCAGTTTACTACAGTATGTTGTCAGAGAAGGCTAGTGACCTTGACCAGTCTATACTTACCAATGTAATAGGTTGTCAGTGGGAATATGGACTGTAGTGGATCCCTGGTACAGTCCTTACTTACCAATGTAATAGCGTCTGTCAGTAGGAATAGGGACGTAGTGGATCTTCTCTGTGTACCAGTCCTGACTACCCAATGTAATAGGATTATGCTCAGTGGGAATATGGACCTGTAGTGGATCTCTGTGTACCAGTCCTTACTTACCCAATGAATAGTCTGTCAGTAGGAATATGGACTGTAGTGGTCCCTGTGCTACTCAGTCCTTTACTTACCCAATGTAATAGGTTCTGTCAGTGGGAAATGGCGCTGTAGTGGATCACTGTTGTACATCCTTACTTACCCCATGTAATAGGTTGTCAGGCAGGAATAGGGACGTAGTGGATCCCTGTGTGCCTACCAGTCCTCATTAACCCAATGGTCATAGGTCTGTAGTAGGAATATGGGGGACTTGAGTGGATTCTGTGTACCAGTCCTTACTTACCAAAAATAGATAGGGTTGTCAGTAGGAATATGGGATGCAGTGGATCCCATGGCTACCCCCAGTCCTCTTACCCAATGTAATAGTAGTCAGTGGGAATTGGGACTGTAGTGGATTCCTGTTGCTACCAGTCCTTACTTAACCCAAGTAATAGTCATCTGTCAGTAGGAATATGGGACATGTAGTGGGATCCCTGTGTACCAGTCCTTAACTTCCCAATGTAATAGGTCGTCAGTAGGAATATGGGACTGTAGTGGATCTCTGTGTACCAGCCTTACTTACCCATGTAATAGGTCGTCAGCGGAATATGGGGACTGTAGTGGATCCTGTGTACCAGTCCTTCGTACCCAATGTATAGGTTTGTCAGTGGGAATATGGAGGGACTGTAGTGGATCCCTGTGTACCAGTCTATGACCCAATGGTAATAGCGTCTGTCAGTGGGAATATGGGCTGTAGGGATCCTTGTGTACCAGTCCTACTTACCCAATGTGAAAGGTCTGTCAGTGGGAATTGTGGGACGATAGTGGATCCTCTGTGCTACCAGTCTCGTAATGACCACACAATTGCTAATAGGTCTGTCAGTGGGAATATGGGACATGTAGTGGATCTGTGTCTACAGTCCTTACTTACCCACATGTAATAGTTGTCAGTGGGAATATGGGACTGTAGTGGATCCCTGTGCTACCAGTCGCTTACTTAACCAATGTAATAGGTCTCGTCAGTGGGATATGGGATGTAGTGGATTCTGTGTACCATCCTTACTTACCCAATTGTAATAGGTGTTCAGTAGGATAGGGAACTGCGTGGGATCTCTGTGTACCAGTCCTTACTTAAAACCCAATTGTAATAGGTCTGTCAGGGGAATATGGGAAGCTTAGTGGATCCCTGTCTACCAGTCCTACTTACCCAATGTATGTAGAGGTCTGCTCAGTGGGAATATGGGACTGTAAGTGGATACCCTGTTGTACAGTCCACTCACGTACTTACCCAATGTAATAGGTCGTCAGTGGGAAATATGCGACTGTAGTGGCATACCTGTTGTACCAGCTTACTTAACCAATGTAATAGGTCGTGTCAGTAGGAATATGGGGACGTAGTGGATCCGCTGTGCTACCGTCCTTACTTACCCAATGTAATAGGGCTGTCAGTAGGAATATGGGACTGTAGTGGATCCTGTGCTCAAGTTCCTCGTACTTACCCAATGCTAATAGGTCTGTCAGTGGGAATATCGGGACGGTAGTAGGGCGATCTCTGTTTACCAGTCCTTACTACCCCATGTAATAGGTCTGTCAGTAGGAATTATGGGACTGTAGTGGATCCTGATGTACCAGTCCTTACTACACTCAATGTAATAGGTCTGTCAGTAGGAATAGTGCGAGGATGTAGGGAGTCCCGTGTACCAGTCATACTTACCCAGTAATAGGTCAGTCCAGTAGGAATATGGAGTATTAGTGGATCTCTGATGCTACCAGTACTTACCTACCCAATGTAGTATAGGTACTGTCAGTAGGAATATGGGACTGTAGTGCGATCCCTGTTTCCATCCTTCCCTTACCCCAATGTAATAGGTTCTGTCAGTAGAGAATATGGGACGTAGTGGATCTCTGTGTACCAGTCCTTACTACCCAATGTAATAGGTCTGTCAGTAGGAATATGCGGACTGTAGTGGATCCCTGGTCCAGTCCTTACTTACCCAATGTATAGGGCTGCAGTAGGAATATGGACTCTGTAGTGGTATGTTGGGTACCAGTCCTTACCTACCAATCGTAATAGGTCTTCAGTAGGAATAGGGACTGTAGTGGTCCCTGTTGTAACCAGGCCTTACTTACCCAATGTAATAGGTCTGTCCAGTAGGAATATGGGACTGTAGTGGATACCCTGTGGTACCAGTACTTACCTACCCAATGTAATAGTCTGTCAGTAGGAATATGGGACTGTAGTGGATCTCTGTGTACCCAGGTCCTTACTTACCCAAGGTAATCGGTCTGTCAGTGGGCATATGGAGACTGTAGGGATCTCTGTGTACCAGTCCTAGTACCAATGAATAGGTCTGTCAGTGAGGATATGAGGACTGTAGTGGATCCACTGGTAACCAGTCCTTACTTACCCAATGTAATAGGTCTGTCAGTAGGAATCGGGATGTCAGTGGATCCCTGTTGTACCAGTCCTTACTTACCCAATGTATAGGTTCTGTCAGTAGAATATGAGGACTGTAGTGGCATCCCCGTAAGTACCAGTCCTTTACTTTACCCATGTAATGAGGTCTGTCAGTAGAATATGAGACTGTAGTGGATCCCTGTGTACCAGCCTCCTTACGTTACAAATGTAATAGGTCTGTCGTGGGAATATGGGGACGTAGTGGATCCCTGTTACCAGTCCTTACTTACCATAGTAATAGGTCATGTCAGTAGGAATATGGGACTGTAGTGGATCCCTGTGGTACCAGTCCGACTGTACCCCGATGAATAGGTCTGTCAGTAGGAATATGGGACTGTAGTGGATCCCTGGTGTACCAGTCCTTACTACCAAGTAATAGGCCTGTCAGTGAGTCAATATGCGACGTGTAGTGGATCCCTGTGTACCAGTCCTTACTTACCCATTGTAATAGGCCTGTCAGGGGGAATATGGGACGGTAGTGAGATCCCTTGTGTACCAGTCACTTACTTACCCAATGTAACTAGGTCTGTCAGTAGAGCATATGGGACTGTATGGATCCCTGTGTAATACCGAGCTCCTTACTTACCCAATGTAATAGGTCTGTCAGTGGAATATCAGACGTTGTAGTGGATCCTGTGTACCAGTCCTTACGTTACCCAATGTCATAAGTCTGTCAGTGGGAATAGGTGGGACTGTAGTGGATCTACTGTGTACAAGTCCTTCTTACCCAATGTAAATAGGTCTGTTAAGTAGGAATATGAGGACTGTAGTGGCATCCCCTGTGTACCAGTCCTAACTACCCAATGTAATAGGGTCTGTTCAGTAGGATATGGGATGGAGTGGCTCCTGCTGTACAGTCCTTACTACCCAATGTAAAGGTCTGTCAGTCAGGAATATGGGACTGTAGGGATCTCTGTGTACCAGTCATCTACTAGACCCAATGTAAAGTCTGTTCAGTAGGAATTGGACTGTAGTGATCCATGTGGTACCAGTCGCTTACTTACCCCAATGTACTAGGTCGTCAGTAGGAATATCGGGACGTAGTGGATCCCTGGTACCAGTCCTTACTTACCCAATGTAAAAGGTCTGTCAGTAGGACTGAGGGACTGGTAGTGGATCCCTGTGTACCAGTCCTTATGTACCAAATGAATAGGTGCTGTCGTTAGGAAATAGGGACGTAGTGCGATCCCGTATGTACCAGTCTCTATTACCCAATGTAATAGCGTCTAGTCAGTAGAGGAATATGGGACTGCTAGTGGATCTCTGTGCTACCAGTCCGTACTTCCCAATGTAATTAGCCTGTCAAGTGGGAATATGGGAACGTAGTGGATCCCTGCTTGTACCAGTCCTTACTTACCCCAATGTACAATAGGCGCTGTCAGTGGGAATATGGGACGATAGTGGATCCCTGTGTACCAGTCCTTACTTACCCCAATGCCAATAGAGTACTGTCAGTGGGAATTGAGGAAGGTGGAATCCCTGGACTGTACCAGTCCTTAATTACCCAAATTGTAATTAGGTCGGTCACGTAGGAATATGAGGACTGTAGTGGATCTCTGTGCTACCAGTCCTTACTACCCAATGTAATAGCATCTGTCAGTAGGAAATATGGGACTGTAGTGGGATCCGTGTAACCATTCCTACTACCAATGACAATAGCGTCTGTAAGTAGAATATGCGGACTGTAGTGGATCCCTGTGTACAGTCCTACTTACCCAATGTCATAGGTCTGGTCAGTTGGAATTATGGCGACTGTAGTGGATCCCTGTACCAGTCCTAACTACCCAATTGTAAGGTCGTAGTAAGGAATATGGGACTGTAGTGGATCCCGTGTACCAGTCCCTTACTACCCAATGAATAGGTCATGTCAGTGAGGAATATGGGGACTGTTAGAAACTGGATCCATGTGGACCAGTCCTTACTTACCAATGTAATACGGTCTGTCCAGTAGGAATATGGGCGACTGTAGTGGATCTCTGCGCCACCAGTCTCTTACTACCCAATGTAATAGGTCTGTCAGTGGGCAACTTCAGAACTGTAGTGGATTCTCTGCTTGACAGCTTATACAAGGGAGGTATGGTCGAGGAAGACAGTCCTGTCCAGCATTACCCAATGTAATAGGTCTGTCGATAGGAATATGGGACGTTGTAGTGGATTCCCTGTGTACCAGTCCACTACCCAATGTAATAGGTATTTCAGTGGAATATGGGACTAGTTAGCTGGATATCTGTGCTACCGCCCTTTATCTACCCAATGGTAATAGGTCTGTCAGTGCTGAATATGCGGACTGTAGTGGATCCCTGTTGTACCAGTCCTTACCTTACCAATGTAATAGGTCTGTCTAGGGTGAGTGGAATATGGGACTGTCGTGAATCCTGTGTACCAGTCCTTACTTACCCAATGTAATAGGTCCATGTCAGTAGGAATATGGGACTGTAGTGGATCCTGGTTGATACCAGTCATACTTATACCCAATGTCTGGTCTGTCAGTAGGATATGGGACTGTAGTGGATCTCCTGTTGACTACCAGTCCTTACTTACCCAATGTAATGAGGTCTGTCAGTGGAATATGGGATGTAGTGGATCTCTGTTGCTCCAGTCCTTTTACTTACCCAATGGCTAATAGGTCTGTAGTAGGAATAGGGACTGTAGTGGCTCCGTGTACCAGTCCTTACTAACCCAATGTAATAGTCGGATCAGTAGGATGACTGTAGTGATCGGTCGTTAACCTATTAGGCGTAGCTTTTTGACTGTTGTCCTGTGTACCAGTCCCTTACTTACCCAAGTGTAATAGGTCGTCAGTAGGAATATGGGATGTAGGGATCCCTGTGTACCAGTCCTACTTACCAAGATAATAGGTCTGATCAGTAGGAATATGGGGAATGTAGTGGATCCGTCGTACCTAGTCCTTACTACCCAATGTAATAGTCTGTCAGTAGAATATGGCGACTGTAGCTGGAATCTCCTGTGTTACAGTCACTTACTACCAATGTAAGAGGTCGTGCAGTAGGAATATGGTGACATGTGTGGCATCCTCTCGTGTACAAGTCCATACTTACCCAATGTAATAGGTTATGTCAGTTAGGAATAGGGACTGTAGTGAGATCATGGATGTACCCAGTCTTACGTACCCATGTAATAGGTCTGTCGTAGGACATATCGGGACTGTAGTGGATCCCTGGTACCAGTCCTTTACTACCCAATGCGAATAGGTCTGTCAGGGGTAGGAATATGGGAGATGTAGTGGATCCTCTGTACCAGTCCTTACGTACCCAATGTAATAGGTCTGTCAGTAGGATATGAGATGTAGTGGCATCCCTGTGACACAGTCCTTACTTACCCAATGTAATAGGCTGTCAGTGGGAATATGGGACGTGTGTGATCTCTGTGTACCAGTCTACTTACCCAATGTAATAGGTCGTGTCAGTAGGAATATAGGGACTGTAGTGGATCCCGGTCTGTACCAGTCCTACTTACCCAATTTAATAGGCCCTGTCAGGGGGAATATGGGACTGTAGTGGATCTTGTGTACAGTCTCTTACTTACCCCAACTGTAATAGGTCTGTAAGTAGGAATATGGGACGTAGTGAATCCGCTGTGACCAGTCCTACTTACCCAATGTAATAGGCTCTGTCAGTTGGGATCTGGGATGTATGCGGATCTCTGTGTACCAGTCCTTACTTACCATGTAATAGGCCTGTGTCAGTAGGAATATGGGATGTAGTGGATCTCTGGTACCAGTCCTTATACCCAATGTAATAGGCTGTCAGTAGGGAATGGGACTGTGTGATCTCTGTGCTACCAGTCCTTACTTACCAAGTAATAGGATGTCAGTAGAGAAGATATGGGACTGTAGTGGATTCCCTGTGTACCAGTCCCTTACTTACCAATGTAATAGGTCCGTCAGTATAGGAATATGGGACTGTAGTGGATCTCTGTGTACCAGTCCTTACTTACCCAATGTATATAGGTTGGCAGTAGGAATATGAGGACTGTAGTGGATCCCTGTGTACCATCCCTACTTACCCATGTAATAGGTCTGTAGTAGGAAATATGGCCGGACTGGAGTGGATCTCTGTGTACCAGTCTTACTTACCCAATGTAATAGGTTCTGCAGTAGGAATAGAGGAACTGTAGGGATCCTGTGTACCAGTCCTACTTACCAAAGAATAGGCTCTGTCAGTAGCGAATATGCGGACGGTAGTGGATCATCTGTACGTACCAGCCTTAACTTACCCAATTGTAATAGGTCTGTCAGTAGGAATATGGGACTGTTAGTGGATCTCTGGGTACCGTCCTTCTACCCAATGTAATAGGGCCTGTCGTAGATATGGAGACTGTAGGGATCTTGTGTACCATCCTTAACTTACCCAAGTAATGCTGTCTGTCCAGTAGGAAATATGGGGACTGTAGTGGATCTCTGTGCTACCAGTCTCTTAACCCAATGAAGGTCTGGCAGTAGCGAATATGGGACTGTAGTGTACGAATCCTGCTGCTACCCAGTCCTTACTACCCAATGTAATAGGTCTGTCAGTAGGAATATGGGACTGTAGGGATCTCTGTGCTACAGTACCTTTGCTTACCCAATGTAATAGGCTGTCAGTAGGAATATAAGGGACTGTTATGTGGATCCTGTCACCCCAGTCCTTACTTACCCAATGTGTAATAGGTCTGTCAGTAGGAGAGGGGACGGTAGTGGATCTTGTTGTACCAGTACCGTTACTTACCCAATGCTAATAGGTCTGTCAGTAGAATATGGGACTGTAGATCTGTGGATCCGTACCAAGCCTACTACCCAATGTAAATAGTGTCTGTCAGTAGCGAAAATGGGACTGTAGTGGGATCCTCTGTGTACGTCCTTAACTTACCCAATGTCTAATAGAGTCTTATGTCAGGCTGAATATGCGGACGGTAGTGGATCTCTGGTACCTAGTCCTTACTTACCCATGTAATAGGTCTGTCAGTGGCGAATATGGGACTGTAGTGGATCCCTGTGTACCAGTCCTTACTTACCCAATGTAATAGGGCTGCAGTGGGAATATGGAGACTGTAGTGGATCCCTGTGTACAGTCATTACTTACCCCCCAATGTAATAGGTCTGTCAGATGGAATATGGACTGTAGTGGATCCCTGTGTACCAGTCCTTATACCCAATGTAATAGGTCTGTCAGTAGGCAATATGGGGACTGTAAGTGGATCCCGTGCTACCAGTCCTATTACCCAATGTAATAGGTTCTAGTAGGAATATGGGACTGTAGTGCGATCCCTGTGTACCAGTCCTTTACTACCCAAGTAATAGGTCTGTCAGTGGAATATGGGACTGTAGTGGATCCTGTGTACCAGTACCTTACTACCCATGCTAATAGTCCGTCGTCAGTTGGATATGAGATGCTATGGATCCCTCGGTGTACCAGTCCGTACTTTCCCAATGATATAACGTCATGTACAGTGGAAATATGGGACTGTAGTGGAATCCCTGTGTACCAGTCCTTACCTTACCCCAATGTAATAGGTACTGTACAGTAGGAATATGGAATTAGTGGAATCCCTGTGTACCAGTCCTACTTCCCAATGTAAAGTCCTGTCAGTAGCGGAAATGGGACTGTAGTGGATCTCTGGGTTACAGTCCTTACCTACCCAATGTAATAGGTCTTGGTCAGAGGATATGGGACGTTAGGATGGATCCCTGCTGTACCAGTCCTTACTTACCAGAATTTAATAGGTCTGTCAGTGGAATATGGGGACTGTAGTGGTCTCTGTGTACCAGTCCTTTACACTACCCAATGTAATAGGTCTGTCAGTAGGAATATGGGACTGTAGTGGATCCCTGTGATACCAAGTCCTTATCTACCCAATGTAATAGCGTTGTCAGTAGGAATATGGGACTGTAGTGGATCCCTGTTGTACAGTCCTTACTACCCAGGTAATAGGTCTGTGTCATAGGAATATGGCGACTGTGTGGATCCTGGGTGTACCAGTCATCTACTTGAACACAATGTAATAGTCTGTCAGTGCGGATATAGTGACTGTAGGTGGATCCCTGTGTACCCAGTCCTTCTACCCATGTAATAGGTGTGTCAAGTTGAAGGAATAGTGGCTGTAGTGGAGCTCTCTGTGTACCAGTCCTTGTACTTACCCAATGTAATAGGTCTGTCAGTATGGGATATGGTCCTGTGTACCGCTTACAACAATGCATAGCGCGAGAGTGATGATCCTCGGTGTACAGTCCTTGAAGTACCCAATGTAATAGGTCCTGTCAGTAGGAAATAATGGACTGTAGTGGATCCCTGGTACCAGTCCTACTTACCAACTGTTAATAGGTCTGTCAGTAGAGGAATATGGGACTGTAGTGAGCATCCCTGTGTACCAGTCCTTACTTACCCCAGGGCTTAATAGGGTCGCAGTAGGAATTTGGGACTGTAGTGGATCTGTTACAGTCCTTACTTACCACAATGATAATAGGGTGTACAGTAGGAATATGGACTGTAGGGATCCCTGTGTACCCAGTCCTTAACGTCTCAAATGTAATGGTCATGTCAGTGGCAATATGCGCGACTGTAGTGGATCCTGTGATACCAGTCCATTCTACCCAATGTAATGGTTGTCAGTAGGAATTGTGGGCTGTAGGGATCTCTGTTGTACCAGTCCTTACTTACCCAATAGTAAAGGGTCTCGTCAGTAGGAATATGGGACTGTAGGCGATATCTGTGTACCAGTCCTACTGACCCAAATGTACAAGGTCTGTCAGCATGGCAAATCATGACGTAGTGGATCTCTGTGTAACACGTTATTACCTACCAATGTGTAATAGGTCTGTCAGGGTAGGGACTGTAAGGACATATCGGTAGTATTAGTCAATGTATCTCGTGAATGGGATGGTAGTGATCCTGTCCGCTTACTTACCCAATTTAATCAGGTCTGTCAGTAGGGATATATGCGGATGTAGTCGATCCTGATGACTACAGTCCTTAACTTACCCAAGAAATAGGGCTGGGTCAGTTGGAGGAATCATGGGACTGTAGTGGATCCACTCGTTTGTACCAGTCCTTACTTACCAATGTAATAGGTCTGTAGCGGAAATTGGGCTGTAGTGGATCTGTGTACGTCATGTCCTTATTACCCAAAGTAATAGGTCGGTCAGTAGGAATATGGGAACTGAGTGGATCCCTGTTGTAACAGTCCTTACTACCCAATGTAATCGGTTGTCAGTGGCGAATATGGCGACTGTAGTGGATCCCTGTGTACAGTCCCTTACATTACCCAATGTAAATAGGCTGTCAGTAGGAATATGGACGTGTAGTGGATCCCTGGGACCAGTCTTTACTACCAATGTAATAGGTCTGTCTAGTAGGAATATGGAGAATGTAGTGGATCCCTGTGTAAAAGTCCTTACTTTACCCAATGTAATAGGTCTGTCAGTAGGAATAGTGGGACTGTAGTGGATCCCTGTGTTACCAGTCCTTACTAACCAATGATAGAGTTTCAGTAGGGAATAGGGGACGTAGTGGACCCTGTGTACCAGTCCTTACTTACCCAATGTATAGGCTCTGTCAGTCTGGAATATGGGACTGTAGTGGATCACTGGGTACACAGTCCGTACTTACCCAATGTAATAGTCTGTCAGTGGGAATATGGGACTGTAGTGGATCCCTGTGTACCAGTCCTTACTTACCCAATGTAATAGGTCTGTCAGTAGGACATATGGGACTGTAGTGGATCCTGGTACCAGTCCTATATACCCAATGTAATGGTCGTCCGTGGGAATATGGGACTGTAGTGGATACCCTGTTTGTACAAGTCCTTACTCACCCAATGTAATAGGCCGTCAGTAGGAATAGGGAGGTGTGGATCATGTGTACCGAGTCCTTACTTACCCAAGTAATAGTACCTGTCAGTGGGATATGAGGACCTGTAGTGGATCCCTGGGTACCAGCCTTACTTACCCAATGTAATAGGTCTGTCAGTAGGAATATGGGACGTAGTGGATCCTGTGTACCAGTCCTGAACTTACCAAGATGTAATAGGTCTGTTCAGTGGATATGGGGAATGTTAGTGGATCCCGGTGTACCAGTCCTTACTTCCCCAATGTAATGACGGTTTCTTGTCAGTAGGAATGATGGGGGACTTAGTAGGGATCACCTGTGTACCAGTTCACTTACCTACCAATTGTAATAGGTCTGTCAGTAGGAATATGAGTGACTGTAGTGGCTCCCTGTGTTAACCAGTCCTACTTTACCAAATGTAATGAGGTCTGTCATAGGAATAGGGACTGTAGTGGATTCTGTTAGTTACCAGTACTTACTACCCAATGTAATAGGTACTGTCAGTAGGCATATGGGACTGTAGTGATCTCCTGTGTACCACGTCCTTACGTACCAATGTAATAGCGTCTGTCAGTAGGAATATGGGGACATGTACGTGGAATCCTGTGTACCAGTCCTTACTTACCCAGATATAGGTCTCCAGTAGGATATATGAGACATGTAAGTGGATCCCTGGGTCCACCACGTCCCTGTAGTCTGTCAGTAGGAATGACTAGGATCCAGTGTCCAGCCTATAGAATAGGTTGTCCGTAGGGGAATATGGGACTGTAGTGGATCCCTGTGTACCAGTCAGTACTTACCCAATGTAAGAGGTCTGTAGTAGGAATATGGGGACTGCTAGTGGATCTTGTGGACAGTCCTTATTACCAATGTAAATGGCTCTTCAGTAGGAAATATGGGGACTGCTAGTGGCATCGTGTGTACCAAGTCCGTAATTACCCATGTAATAGGTTGTCAGTAGGAATATGGGATGTAGTGGATCCCTGTGGACCAGTCAGTACTTACCCAATGTAATAGCTGTCCAGTGGAATATGGGACTGTAGTGGATCCCTGTGCTAACCATCCTTACTGTACCCAATGGTAAATAGGTCTCTCAGTAGGAATGGGACTGTAGTGGATCCGTGTGTCAGTCCGTAGTTTGACCCAATGAATAGGTTCTGTCAGTGAGGAATATAGGACTGTAGTAGGATCCCTGTGTACCAGGTCCTTACTAACCCAAATTATAGGTCTGTCAGTGGAATATGAGTAGTGGATTCTGTGGACAGTCCTTACATTACCCAAGTAATCGTCTGGTCAGTGGGAATATGGGACTGTAGTGGATCCTGGATACCAGTCCCTTACTTACCCAATGCCAATAGGCTGTCAGTAGGAAGAATATGGGACTGTAGTGGTATCCCTGTGTACACAGTCCTTTACTTTACCCAATGTAAAATAGGTCTGTCAGTAGAGAATGTGACTGTAGTGCGATCTCTGTGTACCAGTCCTTACTTAACCCAATGTAATAGGTGTCAGTAGGGATATCAGGACTGTAGTGGACGCTGTGTACCAGCACTTACACCAATGTAATAGGTGCTGTCAGTGGCAATATAAGGGACTGTAGTTGGTCTCTGTCCAGCTCTCCTAAAGTATCATGTTGGGCTAGGGTCCTGTCAGTCCTTCTACACCAATTAATAGGTCTGTCAGTGGGAATATGGGACTGTAGTGGAATCCTCTGTGTACCAGTCCCTTACTACCCAATGTAATAGGTATTGTCAGGGGAATATGGGCTCTACTGTAGTGGATCTTGTGTACCAGTCCTTAACTTACCCAAATTCGTAATAGGTCTGTCAGGAGGAATATGGGACTGTAGGGATCTCTGTGTCCAGTCCTTTACTTACCCCAAGTAATAGGTCTGTCGAGTAGGAATATGGGACCTGTAGTGGATCTCTGGGTACCAGTCCTGACTTACCCAATGTAATTATTTTTTGGGCTGTCAGTGGCAATCAGACTGTAGTGGATCACTGTGGTACCAGTCCTTACTTCCAATGTTAATAGGTCGTCAGTAGGGAATATGGGACTGTAGTGGCTACTCTGTGGACAGTCTTAACTACCCAATGTTTAATAGGTCTGTCAGTGGAAGATGGGACTGTAGTGGATATCTGGTTACCAGTCCTTACTTACACAAGTGTAATGAGTCGTCAGTGGGAATATGTACTGTAGTGGAGCTGGTGTACCAGTCCTTACTTACCCAATGTAATAGGTTCTGTTCAGGGGAATATGGGACGTAGGGATCTCTGTGTACCCGTCCTTACTTAACCAAAGTGTAATGGTCTGCACGTAGGAATATGGGACTGTAGGGTTCTCGTGTACCAGTCCCTTTACTTACACCAAGTAATAAGGTTCTGTCAGTGGGAATATGGGACTGTAGTGGTATCCCTGTATACCAGTCCTTACTTACACAATGTAATAGGTCTTCAGTGGGAAATTATGGGAACTGTAGTGGATCCCTGTGGTACCGAGTCCTTACTTACCCAATGTAATAGGTCTGTCAGTGGAATATGGGACTGTAGTGGATCCTGTTGTACCACGTCCTACTTACCCAATGTAATAGGTCTTCAGTAGGAGAATATGGGGCTGTAGTGGGATCTGTGTACCAGTCTCTTACACCCAATGTATGGTTCTGTCGTAGGGAATATGGGACTGTAGTGGATCCTGTGTACCAGTCCTTACTTACACCATGTAATAGGTCGTCAGTAGGAATAGGGACTGCTTGGGATCTCTGTGTACCAGTCCTTACTTACCCAATGTAAAAGGGATGTCGTGGGAATTATGGGAACTGTAGGGGGATATCCTGTGTACCATCCTTACTTACCCAATGTAATAGGTTGTCAGTGGAATTGGACTGTAGATGGAATCCTTGGTACCAGTCCTTACTTACCCAATGTAATAGGTATTGTCAGTAGGGAATAGTGGGACTGTAGTGGATCCCTGATGTGTACCTCCTTACTTACCAATGTAATAGGTCTGTCAGTAGGAATATGGACTGTAGTGGATACTCTGTGTACCAGTCCTTACTTACCCAATGAACTGAGGTCTGTCAGAGGAATATGGGACTGTAGTGATCTCTGTGTACCAGTCCTTACTTCCCATGGAATAGGTCTGTCAGTGGGAATATCGCCTGACGTGGGGATCCCTGTGGACCTAGTCCACTTACTTCCCAATGTAATAGGTCTGTCAGTGGCGAATATCGGACTGGTAGTGGATCTCTGTGTACCAGTCCCTTACTTACCCAAGTGTAATAGGTCTGTAGTGGGAATATGGGACTGTAGTGGATCTCGGTGTTACCAGTCCTGACTTACCAATGTATAGGTCGTCAGTAGGAATAGGACTGTAGTGGTCCCTGTGTACCAGTCCTACTTACCCAATGTAATAGGTCTTGTAAGTGGGATATGGGACTGTAGTGGATCTCTGTGTACCCAGTCCTTACTACCCAATGTAATGGTCTGTCAGTGGGAATATGGGGGAACTGTCGTGGATCTCTGTGTACCAGTCCTTACTTACCCAAGCAAATAGGTCTGTCAGTGGCAATATCAGACTTGTAGTGGATCCTGTGGACCAGTCCTACTTACCCAATGTAATAGTTGTCAGTAGGAATATGGGCTGTAGTGGATCCCTGTGTACCAGTCCTTACTTACCCAATGTAATAGGTCATGTCAGTGGGATATGGGACTGTAGTGGTCTCTGTGTACCAGTCCTTACTTACCCAATGTAATAGGTCTGTCAGTGGAATATGGGACTGTAGCGGATCCTGTGTACCAGTCCTTACTTACCCAATGTAATAGGTCTGTCAGTAGGAATATGGGATGTAGTGGATCTCGTGTACCAGTCCTTACTTACCCAATTAATAGGTCTGTCAGTAGGGAATATGGGACTGTAGTGGATCCCTGTGTACCAGTCCTTACTTACCCAATGTAATAGGTCTGTCAGTAGGAATATGGGACTGTAGTGGATCCGTGTACAGTCCTTACTTACCCAATGTAATAGGTCTGTCAGTAGAATATGGGACTGTAGGGATCCCTGTGTACCAGTCCTTACTTACCCAATGTAATAGGTCTGTCAGTAGGAATATGGGACTGTAGTGGATCTCTGTGTACCAGTCCTTACTTACCCAATGTAATAGGTCTGTCAGTAGGAATATGGGACTGTAGTGGATCTCTGTGTACCAGTCCTTACTTACCCAATGTAATAGGTCTGTCAGTAGGAATATGGGACTGTAGTGGATCTCTGTGTACCAGTCCTTACTTACCCAATGTAATAGGTCTGTCAGTAGGATATGGGACTGTAGTGGATCCTGTGTACCAGTCCTTACTTACCCAATGTAATAGGTCTGTCAGTAGGAATATGGGACTGTAGTGGATCTCTGTGTACCAGTCCTTACTTACCCAATGTAATAGGTCTGTCAGTAGGAATATGGGACTGTAGTGGATCTCTGTGTACCAGTCCTTACTTACCCAATGTAATAGGTCTGTCAGTAGGAATATGGGACTGTAGTGGATCTCTGTGTACCAGTCCTTACTACCAATGTAATAGGTCTGTCAGTGGGAATATGGGACTGTAGTGGATCTCTGTGTACCAGTCCTTACTTACCCAATGTAATAGGTCTGTCAGTAGGAATATGGGACTGTAGTGGATCCCTGTGTACCAGTCCTTACTTACCCAATGTAAGAGGTCTGTCAGTAGGAATATGGGACTGTAGTGGATCCTGTACAGTCCTTACTTACCCAATGTAATAGGTCTGTCAGTAGGAATATGGGACTGTAGTGGATCCTGTGTACCAGTCCTTACTTACCAATGTAATAGGTCTGTCAGTAGGAATATGGGACTGTAGTGGATCCCTGTGTACCAGTCCTTACTTACCCAATGTAATAGGTCTGTCAGTAGGAATATGGGACTGTAGTGGATCCCTGTGTACCAGTCCTTACTTACCAATGTAATAGGTCTGTCAGTAGGAATATGGGACTGTAGTGGATCCCTGTGTACCAGTCCTTACTTACCCATGTAATAGGTCTGTCAGTAGGAATATGGACTGTAGTGGATCCCTGTGTACCATCCTTACTTACCCAATGTAATAGGTCTGTCAGTAGAATATGGGACTGTAGTGGATCCCTGTGTACCAGTCCTTACTTACCCAATGTAATAGGTCTGTCAGTAGGAATATGGGACTGTAGTGGATCCTGTGTACCAGTCCTTACTTACCCAATGTAATAGGTCTGTCAGTGGAATATGGGACTGTAGTGGATCTCTGTGTACCAGTCCTTACTTACCCAATGTAATAGGTCTGTCAGTGGGAATATGGACTGTAGTGGATCCCTGTGTACCAGTCCTTACTACCCAATGTAATAGGTCTGTCAGTAATATGGGACTGTAGTGGATCCTGTACCAGTCCTTACTTACCAATGTAATAGGTCTGTCAGTAGGAATATGGGACTGTAGTGGATCCCTGTTGTACCAGTCCTTACTTACCCATGTAATAGGTCTCAGTGGGGACCGGGGGGGGGCGGGGTAGAATATGGGACTGTAGTGGATCTCTGTGTACCAGTCCTTACTTACCCAATGTAATAGGTCTGTCAGTAGGAATATGGGACTGTAGTGGATCCCTGTGTACCAGTCCTTACCTACCCAATGTAATAGGTCTGTCAGTAGGAATATGGGACTGTAGGATCCTGTGTACCAGTCCTTACTTACCCAATGTAATGGTCTGTCAGTAGGAATATGGGACTGTAGTGGATCCCTGTGTACCAGTCCTTACTTACCCAATGTAATAGGTCTTTCAGTAGGAATATGGGACTGTAGTGGATCCTGTGTACCAGTCCTTACTTACCCAATGTAATAGGTCTGTCAGTAGGAATATGGGACTGTAGTGGATCCCGTGTACCAGTCCTTACTACCAATGTAATAGGTCTGTCAGTAGGAATATGGGACTGTAGTGGATCCTGTGTACCAGTCCTTACTTACCCAATGTAATAGGTCTGTCAGTAGGGAATATGGGACTGTAGTGGATCCCTGTGTACCAGTCCTTACTTACCCAATGTAATAGGTCTGTCAGTAGGATATGGGGACTGTAGTGGATCCCTGTGTACCATCCTTACTTACCCAATGTAATAGGTCTGTCAGTAGGAATATGGGACTGTAGTGGATCCCTGTGTACCAGTCCTTACTTACCCAATTATGGTCTGTCAGTGGAATATGGGACTGTAGTGGATCCCTGTGTACCAGTCCTTACTTACCCAATGTAATAGGTCTGTCAGTGGAATATGGGACTGTAGTGGATCCCTGTGTACCAGTCCTTACTACCCAATGTAATAGGTCTGTCAGTGGCAATATGGACTGTAGTGGATCCCTGTGACCAGCTCCTTACTTACCCAATGTAATAGGTCTGTCAGTGGAATATGGACTGTAGTGGATCCCTGTGTACCAGTCCTTACTTACCCAATGTAATAGGTCTGTCAGTGGCAATATCAGACTGTAGTGGATCCCTGTGTACCAGTCCTTACCTACCCAATGTAATAGGTCTGTCAGTGGCAATATCAGACTGTAGTGGATCCCTGTGTACCAGTCCTTACTTACCCAATGTAATAGGTCTGTCAGTGGCAATATCAGACTGTAGTGGATCCCTGTGTACCAGTCCTTACTCTACCAATGTAATAGGTCTGTCAGTGGCATATAGACTGTAGTGGATCCTTGTACCAGTCCTTACTACCCAATGTAATAGGTCTGTCAGTGGAATTAGACTGTAGTGGATCCTGTGTACCAGTCCTTACTACCCAATGTAATAGGTCTGTCAGTGGGAATATGGACTGTAGTGGATCCCTGTGTACCAGTCCTTACTACCCAATGTAATAGGTCTGTCAGTGGAATATAGACTGTAGTGGATCTCTGTGTACCAGTCCTACTTACCCAATGTAATGGTCTGTCAGTGGGAATATGGGACTGTAGTGGATCCTGTGTACCAGTCCTTACTACCCAATGTAATAGGTCTGTCAGTGGGAATATGGGACTGTAGTGGATCCCTGTGTACCAGTCCTACTTACCCAATGTAATAGGTCTGTCAGTGGAATATGGGACTGTAGTGGATCCTGTGTACCAGTCCTTACTTACCCAATGTAATAGTCTGTCAGTAGGAATATGGGACTGTAGTGGATCCTGTGTACCAGTCCTTACTTACCCAATGTAATAGGTCTGTCAGTGGAATATGGGACTGTAGTGGATCCTGTGTACCAGTCCTTACTTACCCAATGTAATAGGTCTGTCAGTGGGAATATGGGACTGTAGTGGATCTCTGTGTACCAGTCCTTACTACCCAATTAATAGGTCTGTCAGTGGGAATATGGGACTGTAGTGGATCCCTGTGTACCAGTCCTTACACCCAATGTAATAGGTCTGTCAGTGGCAATTGACTGTAGTCGATCTGTGTACCAGTCCTTACTTACCCAATGTAATAGGTCTGTCAAGTGAATATGGGACTGTAGTGGATCCTGTGTACCAGTCCTTACTTACCCAATGTAATAGGTCTGTCAGTGGGATATGGGACTGTAGTGGATCCTGTGTACCAGTCCTTACCTACCCAATGTAATAGGTCTGTCAGTGGGAATATGGGACTGTAGTGGATCTCTGTGTACCAGTCCTTACTTACCCAATGTAATAGGTCTGTCAGTAGGAATATGGGACTGTAGTGGATCCCTGTGTACCAGTCCTTACTTACCCAATGTAATAGGTCTGTCAGTGGAATATGGGCTGTAGTGATCCTGTGTACCAGTCCTTACTTACCCAATGTAATAGGTCTGTCAGTGGGAATATGGGACTGTAGTGGATCCCTGTGTACCAGTCCTTACTTACCCAATGTAATAGGTCTGTCAGTGGGAATATGGGACTGTAGTGGATCTCTGTGTACCAGTCCTTACTTACCCAATGATAGGTCTGTCAGTGGAATATGGGACTGTAGTGGATCCCTGTGTACCAGTCCTTATTACCCAATGTAATAGGTCTGTCAGTAGGAATGGGACTGTAGTGGATCCCTGTGTACCAGTCCTTACTACCCAATGTAATAGGTCTGTCAGTGGGATATGAGACTGTAGTGGATCCTGTGTACCAGTCCTTACTTACCCAATGTAATAGGTCTGTCAGTGGAATATGGGACTGTAGTGGATCTCTGTGGTACCATCCTTACTTACCCAATGTAATAGGTCTGTCAGTGGCAATATCGACTGTAGTGGATCCTTGTACCAGTCCTTACTTACCCAATGTAATAGGTCTGTCAGTGGAATATAGACTGTAGTGGATCCCTGTGTGACCAGTCCTTACTTACCCAATGTAATAGGTCTGTCAGTGGAATATAACTGTAGTGGATCCCTGTGTACCAGTCCTTACTACCAATGTAATAGGTCTGTCAGTGCAATATCAACTGTAGTGGATCCCTGTGTACCAGTCCTTACCTACCCAATGTAATAGGTCTGTCAGTGGCAATATCAGACTGTAGTGGATCCCTGTGTACCAGTCCTTACCTACCCAATGTAATAGGTCTGTCAGTGGCAATATCAGACTGTAGTGGATCCCTGTGTACCAGTCCTTACCTACCCAATGTAAATAGGTCTGTCATTGGCATATCAAGACTGTAGTGGATCCCTGTGGACCAATCCTTTCTTACCCAATGTTTATTTCTTCAGGTGTTAAGAATGTGGAAGGAAGATGATGTGAATCTAGAGAGCGTTTTTAAGGCTACGGTAAGTTCAGTTTCCTTAGAGTACAACCATAAGCCTTCATGTTCATTTGTTTAATGTTCCTTTGTGATGTACATTAAAGCTTATGCATTTAAGTATAAAGTTGTCCATACGATGGAATATCGGCACAATACAATACATAATATAATACAGTACAATGTTTGGGCCAGTCAATGGAAATGTCTGCTCGCATATCGGATTGATCATAATATTAATGTATGGGCACCTTTAGACTCCAAGCAAACCCAGAGGGATGAATTATGGGTGCAGACCCCTGGTACCTACAGTACTGGTGAGGAACAGTAGGGGCAGCTCTTTGTAATCAATGCAAACACAACTATGCACAGAAATAAGGCTTCCAAGCACATTTTATTTAAAGGAGCGGCACAGACTGGAACAACTTTTTATTGAGTTATTGACTATAAAGGATAAAACGGATTCTAAACTGCTCTTCTCCTTTAACAGATATTACTACACATGGACATTTACTGTTACAAGTCATACATGTAATTCCCAGGGTAAAGCAGTAACGTCCTAGTAACATTACATTGTGGAATGATGACCTTACCAGATCTTTGTCTTACCGCAGCTCTCAGCTGATGTCTATGGAATCCACTCCATCCAGAGCTTGGCTCCACTCGTGCTGTTCAGTGAAGGATCTGCCCAATTCCTGGACTCCTTACTTCTGGACCCTCGGCAGGAAATTCCAAACGTTCTATCAGGCGGAGAGAAGATTGTGTATGTTAAAGGCAATGCAGTGCGACTGCCTAATTCATAATTATTACATAATCATAATTATTTAAGGGCATGTCTGTCCCAAAATATTCCTTTAGATCTGAATAGACCACCCCCCCCCCGGGGACTCTTTTAGGATCCAGGTCTGTAGCTTGGGGTAGGGATCTCTTATTAAGGTGCTGATCTGGGGCCTGTAAGTATAACGGTTTAAGGGTTGTTGGGGAGTTGTACACAAACTTAAACTATATCACTTAATATATTTAGAATTTATAATTATTATGCATTTAGAATAATCGAAATCCCGAATATGAATTTAGAATATATCACGTATACATTTGGAATATCCTGTTAATATGCGTTTAGAATATATCATTAATATGTTATTATTATGTATGTAATGTCTAGAATGTAGCTGAACCCAAGTCCTCCTGGACACCTAAGGTTATAGGCTAATTTGATTGGATAGTCTGTAATGTTAAAGGGACACTATACTGAAAAAATGACTTTGCCTCATCTTAATCTATAATTGAATACATGTAAGTAGCACTTACTCTGATTTGCGTGTGTTGCTGCATGCCTTCAATCCAGTACACATTTTGTTTAGGAGCAGTATCCCCCCTCCCTCTTTTAACCACTCCCACTTCAATCCGACCTACTGAATAACACAAATGTACCATGACCTGGATGAATAAGAACCTTCACAAGTGAGTCCATTTTAACTTCTAACTCAATAACACAAATATTCTATTACTGGGATGTACAAGAACCTTCACAAGTGAGACCCTTTAAACGTTTAACTGAAAGCCCAGATATACCATGACCTGGATGACCGAGAACCTTTACAAGCAAGTCCACTTTACAAGCAACATTTTGGCACATTATTGAAACAACCTGCCTTTGGATCACCTTAAATTCACCTATTTATAGACCTTTTCCCACCTTTTAAATCCATGATTGGAGTTTTCCAGGTTGGGGGATTCTTTAACTTGGCCATACAGGGGTCAACAGCTGCACAATGGTGCAACTAATTCCGATCAAAAATTGGTGCAATCAACAGAAATTTCCGCCCGTGCCCTGTCGCCTATCAATCTATAAACTGGTAGAAAGGAACCTATCGATCTTTTAGGGGGACATTGATTCATTTTCAACCAATTTCAACATGAATAAATGAACTGATCATGTACAGATAGATTTATACTGTTGATAAATGTAAATAATTGATTAAAAATGTGCAACATGCAGCACATTTAACAATATTAAATATATTATCGAGGGGGGGGGGGTTTGTGGTATTAAAAAAAAGATTTCCAAATTTAATGAACAAGAACAAAGCAGATGCTGATAATGTATCCTGTGATTGTGTCCCCAGGTGGTTCCTGCTGGGGACATTAATTAAAGTTTAATTCCCAACTTCATTTCAGGTGCACTGGGGAGGTTGAGACTTGGTGATATTATCTTGGTGGTGGCAGTGCTATGAGCTGCTTTCAGGCTGGAGGTCAGGCTGTTGTATGACAGGTGGTTCCAGAAGGAGGGGGGTCCACACCAATATCAAATCATGATGTGACTTCCCTTGTGAATATTTCCTGTCTCTTCTGCTCCCTGACTTGATATTTGAATTTCATAATACACAGAGACCCTGGGCCTGAGCATTTCGGCAAATTAACGAGATACACAGATCAATGCCTTGACATCGTAAATCCTTTCAGACGCGCTCCTGCTAGATTGCTGTCCCTGCTCGATCAATAGCTGGAGGAGTGAGAGACAAGTCAATCCTAAGATCAAAAAAAATGTGGTGAACTGGCTACAACTGGTAAATCCTTTCATTAAAATGGTATTCGATGGAAGAAAATCTGGAGTAGTGAGAGTCTATATTTTTGTGTTGATAATTAGCCTGTTACTATGTCCCCCACAATAATTATTTCATTACCTCCATCTTACCCTCTAAATAACTCATTGTAGGGGCGTGGCCTGACATGGCTTAGGGAAAGTCGCGTGGTCCCACAGCTCCGCTCCCACGGACTCCTTAGCTGATCCTTAAGAGGGGGAAACCCTCCAACAAATAAGTTACCTGCCCTCTAAAAACCCCCGGACCTAAACTGCACCGGTGGAAACTATGTCGCCTCCCAAAAGAACGCAGGATGCGGCAGCCAAACTCGACAAGTACAGGCGCCAAGATGGCTCCGAAACAGCTCCGGCCGCGAGTGAAGGCCTGCAACAAGCGGTTCCCCTGCCTGAGGACACAGCAAACAAAGTGCTGACAGCAATTTCAACATGCCAGTCCACACTAACAACTAAGCTGGAGGAGGTAAAGATAGACATCTCCCTGCTTCATCAAGACCTACACAGCCTGAGGGACAGGGTAACAGAGGCAGAGACCAGAATTAGTGGAGTGCTTAACACCACTACAGCGTCAAGTCAAAGCCCACCAGGCACTACTGCAAACATTACAACAACAACAGGACGACCTGGAGAACAGGCACCGCAGAAGTAATCTGAGGTTTGTGGGCCTACCGGAGAGGGCAGAGGGACCGGACCCAGCCAAATTTTTAGAGGAACTACTGGTCACCACATATGGAAGAGAGCAGTTCTCCCAGACATTTGTGGTTGAAAGATCCCATAGAATTTCTCCCAAACCACCTCAACCTGGAGCCCCCCCCCCTTCAACTTGCTGGATTCCCAACCACATGCTTTAACACAAGGGAATTTAGTCAAATGCTTTTACAGAAATATGTCTACACCATGCACTACCCATAACCTTAAAAGGTCTACAAAGGCGACCAATACTATTACCGGTCACTATATGCTTTGTTTGAAACGAACAAAAAGACATTACGAATACAAAACTGGCTCCCTTCGAATGCACTTGGAAGGGGTTTTAAAAACGTGTTTAACTTTAATAACAAACCCCTCCTCCTCACTGCCACTATGAAACGTTTCAAACATCTCTATTCTCTGGCTCCTCTCTCGGTCTGCCCTTATCTTATTTTTGCCAATGTCAGAGGAAAGGAGATGAGGTAGGGACTCTGATTGAGGTGAAGCCAGAAAGTTTACACATTAATATAGTGTTCCTTTAAAGGACAACTACACTGTAAAAATGTACTTAGCACAGTGGCTCAGTGGTTAGCACTGAGTTCGATTCCACCCTTGGACACATCTGCAAGAAGTTTGTATGTTCTCCCTATGCTTGTGGGGGTTTCCTCTGGGCACTCCGGTTTCCCCCACAACAATAAAGACATACTGATAGGTTGTATGTGTCAAATAAATATGCTTAGATTGTAAGCTCTTCGGGGCAGGGCCTGATGTGAATGTATCCATGTAAAGAGCTACGGAAGATGCTGGCGCTATATAAATCCACAATAATAATACTAAATCTCCTTTAAAGCATCCAGCATCAGATAAAACAAACCTGAGATTCTGATTGGCTGGCAGCATCTTTTCCCCAGCCTATAGAAATAACTATACCCCCTTTAGACTTTAATTGATGTGCTAATTTCCGTTTGTTCTAAACATATCTAAAAAAAAGACATGGTCAAGTAAAAATAAGGAAATATAGGACATGAGGAAAATATACTGTAAAAGTACAATGATGAAATATGAAAAGAAAGAGATAATATTCGGCTGTAGCAAAAACATAAAATAAACCAGTTCAATATAAATAAATAACACTTCACGCCTCAGGAAGGAAAAGTCAGAGGAGATATAGTCATAAAAAAGCATCTCAGATAAACTGTGTCATGTACCTGCCACTTTATCCCCTTCACAGAACCAGTGGAAATGTCTGGAAAGATAAGATAGGATGAACTTAACATGACACATCGCATAAGGAGACGACTGCTGAGAAGACTGGAGAGCGATCAGACACCACGCAGAGAGAAAAGTCTGTAAGTTTACCTGCTCACAGAGAAATTGTCTTCCCACAACAGGGATTGTCTCCAAGAATAGCCACCAGGATGGAACCCTGGGAAGGATTATGGGAATCTCACACTAAAGCTAATAATTCTGATATTAAAGGGACACTATACTGAAAAAATGACTTTGCCTCATCTTAATCTATAATTAAATACATGTAAGTAGCACTTACTCTGATTTGCCTGTGTTGCTGCCTGCCTTCAATCCAGCACACATTTTGTTTAGGAGCAGTATCCCCCCTCCCTCTTTTAACCACTCCCACTTCAATCCGACCTGACTTTTCCCCCACAAATCAACTGTCAAGCCTGCACACAGCA
This sequence comes from Hymenochirus boettgeri, assembly GCA_019447015.1. Taxonomy (NCBI): domain Eukaryota; kingdom Metazoa; phylum Chordata; class Amphibia; order Anura; family Pipidae; genus Hymenochirus; species Hymenochirus boettgeri. The sequence goes on along the minus strand of CM033476.1, from coordinate 2,648,649 downwards.
CACAGCATTCCAACTGTCAAAACTCTGTCACCATTCCAGCTACAGTAAAAATACTCAAAGAAGAATAATTTTTGAGAGCAAGGAACTTGATTGACAGCTGAAATATAAGAAGTTTTAGATTTGATATCTAAAGAAATAGGGGGCAGATCAGCAAAAAAAATTATACAGTGGTGGTTGGAAAGAATTATAGTTTCCGGTTATGGTCAATTTAAAATAACCTATTTTTCGGTATAGATGCCCTTTAAGGATTGGGAAATACATCCATGGAAACATTAGAACTTACAGAAAGGTACATCACTTTGATTGGACAACCCAGACAACCTATAAGTTAGTAGGCATTAGAACATCACTGGGCCTTCATACGTAATTGGGAAAATCTATAGAACTTAGAGGGGACATACTAGGATGCAAAAAACAAGAGCTTGTTTTTCTGACTTAGGTGTGTGTGTATAGGAATGCTAACACACTGCTGCATGCATCTTAGTGGGATAACGCAATCAATGAAAGCCTATGCAGGACCATAAACACGTAAAACAAGGGAACAAAACATGTTTTGTCACATAATCTCCCTCCTCTCCACTGATTCCTCCCTCTCCTAGCACTCAAACTCACACGCACCCAGGAATTGGCCTCGCTAATGTAGCCACTGTTCTTTAATTTGAATGGTGCGGCTACGGTTTCCCCCCACATAACATCTGCAACATCATCTACACAGTGAATTGAAGATTTGTATGTGGGGAGACTTAATAGCAGCTGCACCAAGGGATGGCCAAACACAGAGCCAATTCCTCGGGTCAGGACTCAGCCATGTAGCTGCATCATAAGGAAAATATGCACACATTTGCAATGTAAACATATTGGACAAAGAAGACTGGTTTAAAAGAGGTGTGAAAAAAGCCATTCAGAAAGCCTGAATAGAGGTGGGGTGGGTTTCAACATCCATTGTCTAACACTTACAATGCTCTTTTAATGCCTTACTATGGGCAGTTAAAACACCCCGTAATAAAGCCAATCAGGTGACTAACAAAATGTCTTCAAGAATAAACTTCAAGTCCAGTTGATGAAACCAAATCCCAGAATGATACCATGTATGAATGAGAACCTACCTAGTGTGTTATATACAGGTATCCCAACCCCAAAATCCCATCTCTACATATCCCAAAAAGCTTTACCTAATAAAAGGTTTTTACTGTGAAGCCTAATTTTCTCCCTTATCTTATTTAATTTATTAGAGACGTCTGTCTATAGGCGTTTCACACTGCAAAACCAGAGGCCTGCACTACATCGATGATGGCTCAGTAAAGCCGAAACAGGTCTGTAGTTGGCACTCTGGTTTTGCATTTAGCTCATGAAATGCCGTAACAAACTTTTTTTAGATAAAGCGTTTTGTAAGGGTTACCATAGAAACAAATTACCCAGAAGTTTGTTCCTTATTTAATCCATACAGTAAACTAGGAATATCCAAGCCCTAAGATGCTTAAAAACTACAACTCCCAGTATTTCCATTCCCAGGTTGCACAATGCAACAGGTACACAGGTGAAATAGATATTCAGTGTAGTAAATCCTCTTTCAAACCTATCCAGGTGTCATTTTGGGGACTATGATAAAAATGCCTCTAAATTAGAATAGTAAACCAATAATCCCCACGCCCTGAGTTCCATAGAGTCCTCTATGAGCATTTATACAAGAAAAGCAATTCACCGTTGCAGTTTCTAATTGCATGTTCAGCAATATGTTTCTTGACATTATCAACACAATCCCCAATCACCACCCACTGTAAGCCTTTTATATGCATTAAGATGAACACAAAAGATTATTTCTCTCATCTTCTAGTCTTCCCCATGGTCCTTGTACCAGTTTCACGTGAATGAAACACCGATCCTTCTGTTACAGATAAGAAGAAAAATGATTATGTGAGGTGAAGCGAAAGTTTCCCTTCAAATGTAAGAAAATTAGCTTTGTAAAAATATCTGTTTAAAATAATACGTCATTGTCCAAACAAATGTATCTAAGGATCTTGTGCTCTTTTCATACAGGAATGATGTTAAAGTATAGATAAGGATCCAAACCCAATAGAATTTAAATAGGTTTAGCATGATCTGGTTAGAACCCAAAACACAGCACCAAGGGAAAAAACATGGCACCCAGAGTATCCTGATAAGGATATAAAACATCGGTGGTTTGTGGGTACATCAATAAACCATCACATATAAATAGAACATTAATAAAGCAGACAATGCATTGTAAAGAGAAATCCTGTAAGAAAAAAGTGTTTTAAATTTTATTTCGCTTTCACCATTTATTATTATTATTTATATTATTTATATAGCGCCAACATTTTCCGTGGAGCTTTACAATTACATAGTCATACATTACATACAGGGTAATACATGTTAGTATGCACAAATAAAGAAGGTTTTACTCTTATTTGTAAGTATTTGCAACTTAAGATGTTTGAAAACTACAACTCCCAGCAATAAAGCATGCTGGGAGTTGTAGTTTCCAAACATCTTTAGTGGCAAATACTACCCCCTCGGTTTATACTCGAGTCAATGTGGTTTTCCTTCAGTTTTTACCCAAAACTAGGTACCTCGGTTTATACTCAGGACAGTTTATATTCGAGTATATACGGTATAGTTTCCAGTTATGGTCAATTTAAAATAACCTATTTTTCGGTATAGATGCCCTTTAATCTTTCTTTTCAGATGGTCGGAGATTTTTGTGGAAGGCGGAGAAGCCATACTGGTCTATATCACAGATAATGTAAGTGTTTTCATTGGTTAAATAACTCTCAGCTGTTTTCTAGAGAGGGTCCCAATTACTGTATGTTTTCTATTTTATAGGTCAGAGATCACTTTATTTACATTTGGAAATTCAGTCCAAAGCACTTGTGGAAATATCACCTTAAACCTTACACAGAACCAGATTCTATATTGGACTTTTCTGTGTCCCTGAGAAATAAAACATTAACCCTTCTGACTTTATGTGAGTATTAACCCTTTGTCTATGTAAATAATGAGAATATTATCTGTCGGACTACAGAGCTGTCACCTTATGGAGTTCGATAGGATCACGGCTGCTCTGTTTTACCTGTTTATTGCCCAGAGCTGGAAAGTTTATGGCTCCAACCTCTGTAATGTTTCTCTGTCCCCAACTTCCCTTCCAGACTCCGGTGGATATATCTGTCAGTCTTGGATTTCACTGTCTGTCTCTGACCAGGAAACTCAGCTGGTTGCAACCTCCTCACTGCTGCTGAATCTGTCGGAACCCATTGATAGTGGATCATTAGCCACCCTCGATGACTCCCATGTTGCTGTGCTTGCCCCATCCTCTACCGCTCAGAAAGGTACAAATCCTATAGATAGTACTTGTTCTAGATTTAATTGGCTGTTTAGTGACACACGGCCTTTATGAAAGGTTCACACTGGGAGAAAAATAAATGTGCACGTATTTAAGGGTGTAAGTGAGGAAAGGGTTAACGATCACAGACTGGGACGCTAATGGTAAGATCTGGTGCTGTTTATATAACGTGTCTACAGCATAGCCAGCTATGTCGTCAGCGTTGACCTAAGGGGCCATACACATACGATTTCCACAGCATGTGTACCAACAGATCACATTGGCGTCTGTCAGACAGATGGAAATTTTACGTCATTCCCGACCGACCATAATGCGGACTGTGGTCATTCGTCGGCACTCTGGACGGTTGGGAACAGCCCCTACACACTGACGATAACAGGTAAATCCCGTGTTCCCCCTCCTGGATTTACCTATTATAATTTGTGTGTATGGCCACCTTTAGTGAAAATTACAGGACTGAACACCCTGTGCCCACCTTAAAGGAAATGCTCCCCCCCTTTTACTAAAATGACACACAAGTAGCTCCACCCTAAAGCCGAAGTCATTTCAAAGGTCTAACCTAGTAGACAGCCCAATGTTCCGATCCTCAGCTGCAATCTTAACAATGGGAACATTTATCTCCTTCAGGTGTAAAGTGAACTACAAACTTAAACAACCTCAAACTGTGCCCTGACTCCTCCCACACAAAGGGGAGTGGCATATATTCTAACTGGAATGGAATAAAATATTAAATATATTCAAGTCCTTATGTGCTTGATTGACTATCAGGCATTCACACCCATAAATACCCAATCTGTATAAAATATCCAGGTATCCAATTAGGATGCAAGGAAGGGATCTGAAAGATAAAGTTGATAAAGAGATGTCCTGAAATAGACAATAGGTGGCACTGTTGAGCTGAAATAATTTAACATAAGCTGCGTTATGTTAGATACATCTGTTAGATACATCTGTTAGATACATCTGTTAGATGGTGGAAAGGCGCGAGGAACCAGGTTGGGAGGGGAAGGACTATGAGCAGGTGTGTGGGGTGGGGGTGATATGTGCGTGAAGGGAACCGGGTGAGGGTGAAGGCTCAGTTGGCGCCGGGATTTGTCGAGGAAACCAGATGAGAGGAGCAGGGCCGGGAATTTCCGAAGGAACCAGATTAGAAGAGCAGGCCGGGCATCTCTGACCAGGATTGAGAGCAGGGCCGGATTTTCTAGGCACCAGGATTAGAGAGCAGGCCGGGTTTCTAGGAACCCGGATTCGAAGCACAGGGCCGTGTGATCTCTAGGAACAGTATTAAGAGCAGGGCCGGGGAATTTCAGGAACCAGGATTATAGACAGGGCGGGAATTTCCTAGAACGCAGGATTAGAGAGGCAGGGCCGGGGATCTCTAGAACCATGTTACAGAGCGGGCCGGGCACCTCTAGGACCACGGCTTATAGAGTCGGCCGGGGAATCTCTATGGAACCAGGATTACTAGCAGAGCAGGGCCGGGGGGGAATTTCTAGGAACCAGATTAGAAAGCCGGGCCGGTGATCTCTATGAACCAGATAGAGGAGCAGGCCGGGGAATTTTCTTAAGGACCAGATTCGAAAGTCAGTGTCCCGGGAAATCTCCTAGGAACCAGTATTAGAGAATCAGGGCACGGGTAACTCTCTAGGAAACCAGCTTACAGACGGCCGGGGAATCTCTAGAACCAGGATAGAGAGCAAGCGCCGGGAATCTCTAGGTAAGCAGGATTACGTAGTCAGGCCGGGCATCTCTAGACCGGTATTAGAGAGCAGGTGGCCCGGGGATCTCTAGGAACGCAGGAATTCGAGGAAGGGCCGGGGAATCTCCGAACACCAGGATTACAGCAGGCCGGGAATCTCTCAGGAACCAGATTACCGCAGTTCCGGGGGATTTCTAGTGAACCAGGATTAAGAGCAGTCCGGGGATCTCTAGGAACCAGGATAGAGTAGAAGGCCGGGAAATCTCTAGAAACCAGGATTAGAGATCAGGGCTGTAAACTCTAGGAACCAGGATTCAGCCGGCGCGGGGCAATCTCTAGGACCAATCATTAGAGAGCAGGGCCGGGACTCTCTATGAACCAGGATACAGCGGGCGGAATCTCTAGTAACCAGGATTAGAGAGCAGGCGGGTATCTCTAGAACCAGGATTACAGAGCATGGCCAGTGTGAATCTCTAGGAACAGGATTAGGAGGGAGAGCCAGGGAATCTCTAGGAACCAGGATTCAAACAGCAGGGCCGGGATCTCTAGTACCAGATTAGAGACAGGGCCGTGGAATCTCTATAGGAACCCAGGATTAGAGAGCGGGCCGGGGAATTTCTAGGAACCAGATTAGAGAGCAGGCCGGGGGATCTCTAGGAACGCAGTAGAGAGCGGCCGGGGAATCTCTAGGCACCAGGATTAGAGAGCGTCCGAGAATCTCTAGGAACCAGATAGAAGAGCAGGGCCAGGAATCTCTAGTACCAGGCTTAGAGAGCATGGCCGGAATCTCTAGTAACCAATTAGGAGAGCAGGGCCGGGGACTCTCTATGAACCGGGATTAGAGCAGGGCCCGGGGAATCTCTAGGACCCTAGGATTTGAGAGCAGGGCCGGAATCTCTAGGGAACCAGATTATAGAGCATGGTCCGGAATCTCTAGGAACCAGGATTATATAGCGGCCGGGGCATCTCTCGGACAGGATAGAGCAGGCCGGGAATCTCGAGGAACCAGATTAGAGAGCATGGCCGGGAAATGCTAAGGTAGAACTCAGTATTAGATGTGGCGGGGGCCTGGAATCTGCTAGAACCAGATTAGAAGCAGGTCCGGGAATCTCTAGGAACCAGGATTAGAGAGCAGGGCCGGGAAATCTCGGAAGCCAGATTAGAAGAGCATGGCCTGGGAATCTCTAGAACCAGGAGTAGAGAGCAGGGCCGGGGAACCTAAGAACTCAGGATTAGATAATCAGGGCCGGGGATCTCTAGGACCATGGATAGAGACAGGGCCGGGGAATCTCTAGAACCGATTAGAGAGGCGGCCGGGGGGGAATCTCTAGAACAGGATTAGAGAGCAGGGCCGGGGATCTCTATGACATTATTCGAGAGCAAGGCCGAAATCTCTAGACCAGGATTAGAGAGCAGGGCCGGGTAATCTCCTAGGAACCGATAGAGAGCAGGGGCCGTTAAATCTCTAGGAACATTATTAGAGAGCAAGGCCGGGTAATCTCTAGACCAGGATTGGAGCAGGCCGGGAATCTTCTAGAAACCAGGATTAAGAGCGGCCGGGGCAAATCTCTAGGAAGCCGGAGGATAGAGACAGGGCCGGGGAATCTCGTATGAACCAGGATTACATAGCAGGGGGCCGGGAATCTCCTGGGACCAGTCCCGTTCGAGCTCCAGATCTTGAGTTTTTAATAAAAAATGTCCCATTTACACTTTTGTCCAGGTTAATCCAGTCCATTCCTTTACGACGCCCGGTGTGGCATGACCCGGTTCACCATTGTCCAAAATTAGCGAGTCCGGATTTTAAGGGAAAGGAAACCTGGACCCTTTTATTATAGAGTTCGAAACTTCATTGAATATCCTGGCATCTGCACGTGTCGGTTATCCCATCTTTAATTCTTTTTACTCTGTTTAAATATCTTCGATCTTGTTTTATGTTTCCAGAGTAAACCTTCATCTGATAAACAACGTAATAGAGACGGTCAAAATCATGGCCCAAATAGGCACTTATAACAGGAGGTAGGGAGCTCCCACATAAACACCCAGAATTTAGGTTCCTGTACTACTCAGCCTTAAAAGGGTCTGATCTCCACCCCCAAACGGAAAATCTCTACTCCCCCCCCAAAAAATGGTTATCGATATTTCCATCCCCAAGGTCCCTGACCCACAATACTTTTTCCATTTCCTCTCCATGGTCCCTCACCCCCTATGTCCGTCTCATGTCTCATCCTGGTCCTCGCCTTCCTACCTCTGTAAGCTCTTTTCTTTCACCCATTGTCCTCACCCCCTCTTTAGCTCATTTCTCATCCTGGTTCCTCGCCTCCCCTCTGTAAGCTCATTTTCTCAATCTCCGGTTCTCACCCCTTCTGTAGTCATTTCCTCATCGCTGGTCCACCGGCCCCTTCGTAGCTCATTTCTTCATCCTGGTTCTCATCCCTGGTCCTCCTCGCCACCCTCTGTAATCATCATTTCTCTATCCCTGGGTCCTCGCCTCCTCTTAAGCTCAAATTTCTCCATCCCTGGTCCTCGCCTCCTCTGTAAGGCTCATGTCGCTCCCTGTTCTCTCCTCCGTCTCGCCCCTTCTGTCAAGCTCAGAGAGCGTTCTAGAGGGCTAGCAGATTTATAATTCCCGGTGTTTTGATCTACAAACTAATTTTGCTGCAACCTACCTCCTCTTAAGGGGAATTATAGAACTTTACAGGTTATTTACAATTGTATTCTTTATTCTAATCGGATTTTACTCCCCCTTGCAACCCCCACTGATTAGGTTCTAGCAGACTACACCAGTCTGACCTACTCAGCCGAAGTGGGTTAACATTGGAGAGCCATTAACTAACATGCTGAAAGGCAAGATCCTGTGGATACTTTTTAACTACATAAGACCACTTTCCCTTTAACAGCAACCTAGGCCTTTAATCCATGCCTCGTAATGGGGGCACCCAGTGACGGTAGGAACAGCTCCCGTCCGCCCCCCTACACACCTGGGAGTCGGTACAAGTCTCTGCAGCTTACTTAAGCCTTTGTTCTAGCTTCCGGCGCACACTGCACGGACGTGAATTGCATTCCAAAACGCTCACCATTCTTATGTCTGAAATACAACACAAGGAAGGTCTCAGAACACTGTTAGACATATATAGATAAATCATTATATATATTGTACACCGATTAGAGGTTCTTTACCAACTTAAAGGAGGGGAATAACTTATTATTTCTTTCGATTACAGATATACATTGATGCTGCCGATTCCCTCCACGACAAACCTGTGCACTGTGTAAGAATTAACAATTGTACTGCGAAATCACCTGGATAGAGGACGAGAGCTCTTTTAATGCGGCTCTAATCAAATTTGTACATTAGCTGGTTGGGCTTGATCCACCCATTTAGATATTTTTGTTGCGGGTTGTAACATGGTAAGTGGTTGGGGGTGTGACGGTGGAATCACTATAATACCGGATTGACCGATCGGGGTATCTGGGAACGGTACAGTGTAGGGTGGGGGGGGGGGGGGAATATTAGGAATGGGAAAACTCTGCCCCCAAAAAATACCTTACCTGGGTAAAAATGGTATTTGGGTTCCTAGGAAGGTTTATGTTTTCCCCCACGTTGGTCTGCATTTCAGAACAGTAAATGACGCTACCTTCCCTCCAGGTATATGTTTGCTACACAGAAAGACCCATTATTCATCTATTCCCCTCTCGCATGGGTGGAAAAACTTTTAATTACCCTCCATGTCTAACTCTTATCCAATTCTACATCTCGGGGGGGAGGACCAATTTACCAGAGAGGACATAGAAGATTTCCTGAACGCTAAATACGGAAATGGTTTCTAGGTGAAACTAATTGACTTTCAGCATATTAACAGGCAGTGATTATCATATTTTTATAAATTACCCAAAGTATTCAGATATTTGGATCTTCTAGGACCCAGGAATGTGCACTGTCATCTGCAGATATTATCTGGGCCAGGAATGTGTTCGTCATTGAATCGTCTGGCAAGTGACTGACATCGCAATAGACTGGGCCCCAGGAATGGTTCACGGATCATCTACAGATTTTATCTGTGGCCCAGGAATTTGTGCACTGACATCTGCAGATTTAGCTGTGGGCCCAGAAGTGGGCACTGATCATCTGCAGATATTATCTGGGGCCACAGGGGGGAATTTGCACTGATCCATCTGCAATTATCTGGGGCCCATGAATTGGCACTGATTCTGCCGATACTATCTGGGTGCCCAGAAGGCACTGATCCTATCTAAAGATATATCTGGGGCCCAGTAATGTGATGACATCTGCATCGATCTGCCAGGACTGCACTCAGTGCAGATATTATCTGTGGCCAGATCACTGATGATCTGAACTTTGGGGCAGAGTCCTGATCATCTGCAGATTTATCTTGGCCCGGATGTGCATGAATCATCTCAAGTATCTATCTTGGAGCCCGGACTGTGCCTGATCATCTTGCAAAATTTATCTGAGGGCCCAGGAATGTGCACTGATCGCTAGCAGATATATCTGGGGCCCATATGTGCCCTGTTCATCTGCAATTATCGTATCTGTACCCAGTAATGTGCCTATCAATCTCAGATATTATCCTGGGTCCCTGGAAATGGTGCATACTCTCGCATCATATCTGGCATGAATTGTCTGATTATCTGGGGGCCCAGGACATGTGCACTGATATCACTGCAGTATTATCTTAGGGGCCAAATTGCACTGATCACTACAGATTTATCTGTAGGCCCAGGAATGTGCGCCTGATCATCTAAGATATACTCTGGGGCCCAGAATGTGCACTGATCGCAGCATTATCGTGCGCAGAATGTGCTTGATACTGGGGCCAGGAATGATGCATCCTGATATATCGCAGATCATTTCATGCAGATATTACTGAGGCCCAGGATGTGCAATGATCATCTAAAGAATTTATCTGGCGCCCGGAATGTACACTGATCACAGCAGTCACGAAATATCTTGGGCCACAAATGGAATTGCTTGATTATCGGGCCCATCGGAATGTCACTGTCACTGCAGATATTATCTGGGGGCCCCAGAACTGGGCACTGATCATCTTCAGATATATCTGAGGCCCGGAATGTGCATATTGATCATCTAGAAGATATTATCTAGCCCAGGAATGGCCGTATCAAGCAGCAGATATACTGGGCCCAGGAATGTGCATATCTGCATTTTCTGGGGCCCAAATGGGCACGATCTCCCCTGCAGCATATTATCTGGGGCCCAGGAATTGCACTTATCTCTGCAAGATATATCGGAGGCCCTGAATGTGCAACTGATCATCTAAAGATTTATCTGATGGCCCAGGAATGGTGCACTGACATCTGCAGCAATCCTACGGGGCCCAGGAACGTGCTGCATTGCAATATATCGTGGCCCAGGAATGTGGCACTATCATCTGCAGATATTATCTGGGGACCCCTAGAATGGGCACGATCATCTGCAATATATCTAGGCACTCCAGGAAGTGCATGATCATCTGCACATATTATCTGGGCCCAGGAATGGGCACTGATCATCTGCAGTATTATCTGGGGCCCAGAATTGCACTGATCATCTGCAGATATTATTCTGGGGCCCAGGAATGGGCCCTGATCATCTGCAGATATTATCTGGGGCCCAGGAATGTGCACTGATCATCTGCAGATATTATCTGGGGCCCAGGAATTTGCACGATCATCTGCAGTATTATCTGGGGCCCAGGAATGTGCACTGATCATCTGCAGATAAATCTGGGGGCCCAGGAATGTGCAGATCATCTGCAGATATTTAAATCTGGGGCCCAGGAATGTGCACCTGATCATCTCGCAATATTTCTTGGCCCGGATGGCACTGATCATCTGCAATATTATCTGGGCCCAGGAATGGGCACTGATCATCTGCAATATTATCTGGGGCCCGGAATGTGCACTGATCATCTGCAGATATTCTGGGCCAGGAATGTTCACTGAATCATCTAGATAATTATCTGGGGCCCAGGAATGTTGCACTGATCATCTGCATGCATATTATCTGGGCCCAGGAATGTGCACTGATCACTGCAGATATTTCTGGGGCCCAGGAATGTGCACTGATCATCTTCAGATTTATCTGGGCCCAGGAATGTGCACTTGATCTCTAGATATTATCTGGGGCCCAGATGGTGGCACTGACATTAAGATTCTGGGCCAGAATGTGCACTGTCAATCTAAAGATATTATCTGGGGCCCAGGAAGGTCACTGATCATCTGCAAGATATTATCTGGGGCCAAGGAATTGCACTGATCATCTGCAGACTATCTGGGGCCCAGGAATGTGCACTGATCATTTTACAGATTATCTGGGCCCAGGAATTGGCTTGATCATCTAAAGATATATCTGGGGGCCCGGAATGTGCATTGATCATCTAAAGATATTATCTGGGCCCAGGAATGTGCACGGAATCATCTCATAAGGTATATCTGGGGCCAAGGAATGTGCACTTGATCTCTGCAGATATTATCTGGGGCCCAGGAATTGCACTGATCATCTAAGATTATCTAGGGCCCAGGAATGTGCATGATCATCTAAGATATAATCTGGGGCCCATGATGTGCATTGATCATCTGCAATATTATCTGGGGCCCAGGAATGTGCACTGATCTCTAAAGTATTACTCTGGGCCCAGGAATGTGCATTGATCTCTGCAATATTATCTGGGCCCAGGAATTTGCACTGATCATCTAAGATATTATCTAGGGCCCAGGATGTCATTGATACATCTAAAGATATTATCTGGGGGCCCAGAATGTGCACTGATCATCTAAAGATATTTATCTGGGGCCCAGAATGTGCCTGATCATCTAAATATATATCTGGGGCCCAGGAATTTGCACTGATCGTCTGCAGATATATCTGGGGCCCGAATGGTGCACTGATCATCTAAAGATATTAGTCTAGGGGCCAGGAATGTGCATTGATCATCTAAAGATATTATCTGGGGAACAGGAATGGTGCCACTGATCATCTGCATACTATATTGGTGCCCAGGAATGTGCACTGATCATCTAAAGATATTATCTAGGGCCCAGGAATGTGCATTGATCATCTAAAGATATTATCTGGGGCCCAGGAATGTGCATTGATCATCTAAAGATATTATCTAGGGCCCAGGAATGTGCACTGATCATCTAAAGATATTATCTAGGGGGCCCATGGAATTGCACTGATCATCTAAGATTATCTGGCCCAGGATGTGCACTGATCATCTAACAGATAGTATCTGGTCCCAGGAATTGCACTGTGATCTCTAAAGATATTATCTGGGGCCCAGGAATGTGCACAGATCATCTAAAGATATTCTAGGGCCCAGGATGTGCACTGAAATCATCGTTGATTTATCTATCTGGGCCACAGAATGTGCAGTGATCATCTGAATCGATTATCTGGGGGGGGCCCAGGAATGTGCACTGATCATCTAAAGATATTATCTAGGGCCCAGGAATGTGCACTGATCATCTAGAAGATATTCTCTGGGGCCCAGGAATGTGCACTGATCATCTAAAGATATTATCTAGGCCCAGGAATGTGCACTGATCATCTAAAGATATTATCTGGGGCCCAGGAATGTGCACTGATCATCTGAGAAGCAATTAATCTGGGGCCCAGGAATGTGCGCCTGCAAACTAATGTGTCCAGGATGTCCAATAAACGATATATCTGGGGCCCAGGAATGTGCATGATCTCTGCAAATATTATCTGGAGTGCCCGGATGTGCAGCGATCATCGAAGACTATTATCTTGGCCCAGTACTGTGCATTCCGATCTCTAGCAGATATTAGGCATGGGCCCAGGAATGTGGCATTGATCGATCTGCAGATAATATCTTGGGGCCCAGAATGTGGCACGTCATCATTAACAGATTATCATGGGGGCTGCCCAGGAATGTGCACGAGATCTGACAGTATTATACTCATCAGGGCCCAGGAATGTTGCATGATCATCTAACAGATTATGAGGCATGCAATGTGCCCGAGTAAACATACACCAGACCAAGTAGGACATTAGAACGAGGGCACTTAGTAATATTGCATAAAAACTTCCATTGATATGATCCATTGATCTGGGACCACAGTGAAGTTTCCTTGGTTTAACATACTGGCCATGGCAATCTGATGACATACGGATTGATTGAATCATCTTTTAACACACAAGAGCAGAACACCAGTACATGACAACCGGTAGAAGCAATAGAACGATGGTCACTTACAAATTTGTCCTGGAAAGACCTTTAATGGGGAAGAGGAAAGCCATTTATGGGACCATCAGGGCTGAGTTTCTGGTTTAACACTTAGGAATATTACCCATAGGAAACTATCAGGCATATGATCATTTAACAGGCATGTCAACCCCCAGGTGAATTTTTGCATCATAAAACCAGGCTTAGTAATACTTTGTTACCTGGCGTTCATGAAGGATAAGATACTGACCGCCATGGTCATCTGGGGAGAATCCATGCCGGTTGCAGAAACCTTTAACACCTGATGGACGGTTTAACTAGGAAGGATACAGCAGCACTGCTCTTTGTGAGCTCACTGGCACCAAGGTTCCGGGGGTTGGTGGTAACTGGTCTTTCGGGCTGAACATCACAGCTTTCTTCTTCTAATGCCTTGGGCTAAAACCATTCAGGACCACAGTCTGGTTTTCCGTCCTCTCTCCATTCTTCGGTTCGTGTGCACCACCTTCCGCTTACATATACAGAGAACGACTCTGTGGCGTATTTCGGAATCCTTTTAAGCTGTTGTCGCAGACGCTGCAGAGAAAGACCGTATGTCATCACTGGGCCCGAAGGGCTTGGCCAGCTCAGGTATTAAGAGACTGCTGCACTGTCACCTTAAGAACGTCTTCAGACAGCAACACAAAATGGCCTCTGGGATGTCACAGAAACGCTGCAGACACAAGCGGATTAGACGGACATCCTGCTTCTCCATCAAGAGCGACATTAGCCCTGGGCACAAGCTGGGAGATAGAACAATAAATGACTGCGCAATACCAATGTAACAGACTCGAGGCCAATCAGAGCCCATTCTCACCTGTAGGACAAGGTGTTGGTCTGAATGAGTTGTTCTAGGGAGCATTGTGGGTAAAACTTGGGATCGGCCTTACAGCGGTTCACTAGACCCTGTGTCATTCTGACAATGGCTCCCTGGTAATCTGCGGATCCTGTGGCCGTTACGACGCTCTGTACCAGGCCATCCACCTGACTAAGGGGCATGTTCTAAGGAAATTGGAAAAAATGCAATGTTAGAACCAGTATAATTTATTATGATGCCTCCATCAATATCCGCCACACTGACCCTTACATACCTGGACCTCCGGGGGAAGGGACGTCCCCTTTGGATTGTTTTCTGCAGGCGCCTTAGTTTTCCTTTCCCTCGTCTGTAAATAAAATACGAAATAAGCACAGGAGGGGAATGTGTTGTTGTGACACATAATACGGACACCTCGTTGGCCCCTCACAGTGAAAAAGATGGAAAATGAAATATAAAAGACTTGCTCCAAGCATCAATTAGCATGAGGAAGAAATCCCGTGTGGCCATTCATTACGTAAAACGTCAGTAGGAGGAGTCAAAAAACTGTCCAACCAAAACGCATTAACCCTTGTGTAGCAAAACTTGCACTGCTATTATTTACATCACCATGTTCCCTTACAGTGTACAGGACATGGCTCTCCAGGTTAAATCTACACACACCATTCAACCAAATCTACCCAGACACCTACTTTTTTACTGGACTGTTTGGCTTCAGGTTCTTCTGCTATAAGCAAGTCCCAATCTACCAGAGATCCGTTTTCTAGAACAGGAGAAGAGAGGTCATTTTAATAAACCTGTGATGTATGGATTGAACTGAATGTAATCCGCAGTCACCAATCAGAAAGCGTCTAACAGCAGTAACACATCTGATTGGTGGAGATACCCTTTGAGGCTGAATCTTACCTGAGGTCTGGAGGTTTCTGTTTTTCCCAAATGCAGTTGCCAGAGATGATGGTTCACAGAAATATGGAATCACCGCCAAAGATTTACCATGGATAATGTACAGTTTACCATGATGGCACCATAACTGGAAAGGGAAATACACCGAGTTATATTATGGCTTGTTGAATCTTGTAATAAAAAGACTGGTGGTGTGAGAGTGTCTGGGTACACATGGTGTTAATAGTACAAGTTTGGAAAGATTTGGGTGTAAAGAAAACAGATTTTCTCGCTTTCACACAACAACACAAACTGATTCACTGGAAACTTCACTCGTATAACAACAGTATCAACAGGGAAACTAAACCATGTAAATAATGTGATTACATCAACCATGCGCCCCCTTACCTGTGAAATTTGTGCTTCTGATGTTGACAATCATCATACTGGAGTTCAATGAATGATGATGTCTAAGTGTAAAGTCAAGGAGAAGGTTAACAAAAAACAAGGGGTCACAGTCAAGTTGTGCAGATCATATCCTATACTAATAAAACCCTAATTAGTGCGTCCCTGTGTCATGTGTGTGTGTCACTGCATACCTATGGACTCACCCTAGAGGAGAGTCTCTGCTTTCTATTGACTCACCACTAGAGGAGAGTCTCTGCGTTCTATTGACTCACCACTAGGGGAGAGTCTCTGCAGTTCCTTGACTCACCACTAGAGGGAGAAACACCAGGAAAAACGTGAGGGAGACCAGCAATTAAACAGACTGTAGGTAAGGTTGCTTGGACAGGGGCACCTGAATTTGGGGCAGAGGGGGGCCTGGATTCGGGACAGGCGGGGGCCCTTGGATTTGGGACAGAGGGGGCCCCCTAGATTTGGGACAGAGGGGGGCCCTGGATTTGGGACAGAGGGGGCTCCTGGCCTTGGACAGAGGGGGGACTCTGGCCTTGGGACATGGAGGACTATGGCCTTGGGACACTAAGGGGGCACTCTGTGCTTCTGTCGCCCGTTATTGTAGCGGGCTTAATGTCTAGTTATTTATAATTGTATAGTATGAAATATTATTGTATATATAAATATACACACAGAGATAATAGTCCATAGAAGTTTGGTTTCAAGACATTTTATATATTTACAGAACAAGAATATGAAGAATATATTTTATTGTTTTGCATTATTGTATGTGAACCCCACACTGTATCCTGACGGATTATCAAGTGATTGCAACGTGAATGTTATGTATCTAACAGATGTATCTAACAGATGTATCTAACAGACGTATCTAACATGTATCTAACAGATGAATCTAACACTTATCTAACAGATGTATCTAACAGATGTATCTAACAGATGTATCTAACAGATGTATCTAACAGATGTATCTAACAGATGTATCTAACAGATGTATCTACAGATGTATCAACATGATGTATCATAACATGTACTACACAGAATGTATCTAACATGTATCTAACAGATGAATCTAACATGTATCTACAGATGATCTAACACTATTAAATACCTGAGCTGGCCACGCCCCTTCGTCGCTCAGTGATGACATTACGTGTCTTTCTTTTCCTGCAGCGTCTGCGACAACAGCTTAAAAGATTCCGAAATCGCCACAGAGTCTGTTCTCTGTTATATTAACGCGGAAGGTGGTGCCAACGAACCGAAGAATGGAGAGCAGACGGAAAACCAGACTGTGGTCCTGAATGGTTTTAGCCCCAAGGCATTAGAAGAAGACAGCTGTGATGTTCAGCCCGAAGACCAGTTACCACCAACCCCAGGAACCTTAGTGTGCCCAGTGAGCTCACAAAGAGCAGTGCTGCTGTATCCTTCCTAGTGTAAACCGTCCCATAGGTGTTAAGAGGTTTTCTGTACACGGCATGTTCTCCCCCAGATGACATGGCGGTCAGTATCTTATCCTTCATGAACGCCAGGTAACCAAGTATTACTAAGCCTGGTTTTATGATGCAAAATTCACCTGGGGGTTGACATGCACTTTAAATGATCATATGCACTGATAGTTTTCCTAAGTGGTAATATTTCCTTAAGTGTTAAAACCAGAAACTCCGCCCTGATGTGTCCATACAATGAGACTTTCCTCATTCCCCATCTGAAAGGTCTTTCCAGTGACCAAATTATTGTAAGTGACACATCGTTCTATTGCTCTCTGACCTTGGTTGTCATTTGTACTGGTGATTGCTGCTCTTTGCTGTTAAAAGATGATCAATGCACATTCCTGGGCCCTGTATAATGTCCTAATATCTGTAGATATCGGTGCACATTCCTGGGCCCCAGATAATCTGTTAATGATCCGTGCACATTCCTGGGCCCCAGATAATATCTGCAGATGATCAATGCACATTCCTGGGCCCCAGATAATCTGTTAATGATCCGTGCACATTCCTGGGCCCCAGATAGTATCTGCAGATGATCAGTGCACATTCCTGGGCCCCAGATAATATCTGCAGATATTATCTGGGGCCCAGGAATAACTCTGTAGATGATCAGTGCACAGTCCTGGGCCCTAGATAATACTCTTAATGACCATTGCACATTCCTGGGCCCAGAATTAATATCTTAGATGATCATTGCACTTTCGGCTGGGCCCAGATAATATCTGTGAAGAATCGTGCACATCCTGGCCCCTAGATATATGAATCTTTATATGATCAATGCACAGGCTGGCCCTCAGATAATCTAGTTGACTATCGTGCACTTCCTGGGCCCCAGAAGAGTGATCTGCCAGTTATGCATCAATTTGGACACCGATAATACATCTGCCGAAGCGCACTAGTGTATATATTCGTTTGATATACGAGTCGGCCATTCCTTGGCCCCGATAAATGCTTTAGATGATCAATTGCACGTATATCCTGCCTGTGGCCCTATGTATCTATATCCTGTTAACGACCAGTGCACATTCCCTGGGCCCCAGATAATATCTGCAGATGATCGATGCACCATCCTGCCCCTAGATGAATTCTTTAGGAATGATCAATGCACATTCCTGGGCCCTAGAATCATATCTTTAGAGGTCAATGCACATTTCTGTGCCCCAGATAATATATTAAGATGATCATTGCCCATTCCTGGGCGCCGACAATAATACTTTAGATGATCAGTGCACATTCCCTGGGCCCCAGATATATCTTGCAGATGATCAATGCACATTCCTGGGTCCCTTAATGCTAATATCTTAGAATCGGTGCACATTCTGGGCCCCCAGATAATATTGAATGTATTTCCGGCATCATCCTGGGCCCCAGATTATATCAGATGATCGCATGCACATCCTGGCCCCCAGAATAATCTGTAATGAACTGTCTCGGGCACACATTCATATTGCAGAAGCAGCTTCCTGTGCCCCCAGATATATTCTGCAGATGATCAGACTCCGGTGCAGAAATATCAATTCTGCACCTGTGGCCCAGATAATATCTTTGAGTATCAGTGCCATTCCGGGCCCCAAGATATATCTTTAGATGACTCAGTGCAACATCTCACTGGGCCCCCAGATCCATATCGTAGATGCTCAGTTGCACATTCCTGGGCCCCAAGATACTGTAGAATGATCAGTGCACATTCCGAGGCCTCAGATAATATCTTGCAGATGATCAGTGCACATTCTGCCCATACCTTGAGATCATGCTCCGGGCCCCCCAGATCCAGGTTGTCTGCATGATAGTGACTTCCTGCAGAAATTGCAGTGCAATCTTCCTGGGCCCCCTAATATTGTAGATGACAGTGCACATTCCTGGGCCTCAGAGATAAGGTATAGTGACCGTGCAGATCTAGTGTGATCCTGGGCCCTAGAAATATTCTTGATATGTCAGTGCACATTCCTGGCACCCAGATAATACTCTGCATGATCAGTGGCACATTCCTGGGACCTCCAGATAATAGTCTTAGCAGATGTATCATGGGCACATTCGGGCCCCAGATAATTCTTATGCATCATTTTCCTGGGCCCCAGTAATATATTAGGACGATCAGTGCCACATATCCTGGGCCCCAGATAATATCTTAGATGACTCAGTGCACATCTGGGCCCAGATTAATGATGCACGATCTAGAGGATCAGTTGCACATTCCGGGTCCCCAGTAATAATATTTAGATGATCAGGTGCAATTCCTGGGCCCTGATAATATCTTCTTTAGATGATCATGCACGCATTCCTGGACCCAGATAATATCTCTAGATTGATCATTGCACATTCCGTGGGCCCACCAGAATATATCTTGGTAGCATGGATCATGTGCACATTTTCCTGGGCCCCATAATATCTGTGAGATGATCAATGCACATTCCTGGCCCCAGATATATCTGCATTGAAATCAATTGCCATGTCTGGGCCCTAGATAATATTTCAGATGATCATGCATTCCTGGGCCCCAGATTAATATCTGTCAGATTCACTATGCAGCATTCCTGGGCCTCCAGATAAGATCTGTAGATTGATTCAGTGCAATTCCGTAAAGGGCCCTAGAGTAATATCTGCAGACTGATCAATGCACATTCCTGGCCCAGATAATTAGATTGATCAGACTGTCCGACAGTAAACTAAATGACACAATTCCTGGCCCCAATAGTATCTCATGTTCTGCATCTGGGCCCAGATTATATCTGAGGATGTCAGTGCCTTCACTGGGCACCCCAGATAGATATCTTTATCTGCAGATCAGGTGCACATTCCGTGGGGCCCCACCGATAATATCTTAGCAGATGATCAAGTGCACATTCTGGGCCCTAGCACAAATATCTGTCAATGATCAGTGCACATTCCTGGGCCCCAAGATATTTCTGCAGATGAATCAGTGCCACATTCATGGCCCCAGGATAAATAGAGATGACATGCATTCCTGGGGCCCAGATAATTATCTTTAGCAGTGATCAGTTGAACATTCCTGGCCCCAGAATTAAATGATCAGCACATTCCTGGGCCCCAGATAATATGCAGTGACATGCCACATTCCTGGCCCCAGATAATATCTGCAGATGATCAGTGACACATCGCCAGTTTGCGGATCGGTGGCACATCCGGCCCCAATAAATATCTGCAGATGACCATGCCAACTTCCCTGGCGCCCAGATAATCAGCTGAGAATGATCAAGTGCACATTAGGCCCTCGATCCATATGCCGTGCGACCTGGCCAGTATAATATCTGCAGATGATCAGTGCACATCCTGGGCCCACGATAATATCTGCAAGATGGATCCATGGCCCATTCCTGGGCCTCTGCTCTGGATAAATATCTGCAGTGATCAATGCACATCCTGGCCCAGCATAATATCTGCAGATTATCAGTGCACATTCCTGGTCTAGAATATTATCCAAATATCTGAATTCTTTGGGTAATTTGATATATGATAATTCTCTGCTGTGCCTGTTAATAATGCTGAAAGTCATTACTGTTTCACTAACCATTTAACGTATTTACGCTCAGGAAATCGTTCTATTCCTCTCTGTAAAGTTGGTAGACTTGGGTTTATTTAATAATTTTTTCCCGGTAAATATTCTTTCTCCTGTAGCAACTTTTACGTACATGTATTACCTGTTTCTGAAATGCAGCCACAACGTGGTGAAATAAACCTTCTAGGAACGCCCAAATACTCACATCTTTTACCTCCGGTAAGGGTTACGTGTCTTGGGTCGAGTCATTCCTATGGGGGGGGGGGAGGGGGGTGCCTAGACATGTCCGTTCCAGATCCGCTCGTAATCTCGGTATTATAGTTAATCACACCGTCAGGTCCACAATTTACCATGTTTCCACCCCAGCCAACCAAAATAGCTATGTGGTGGATCAGCC
The DNA here is from genome assembly GCA_019447015.1 of Hymenochirus boettgeri. Classification (NCBI taxonomy): domain Eukaryota; kingdom Metazoa; phylum Chordata; class Amphibia; order Anura; family Pipidae; genus Hymenochirus; species Hymenochirus boettgeri. The sequence continues at coordinate 2,627,829 of CM033476.1, read as the reverse complement.
CAACCAGCCATAATGTTACAATATTTGATTTAGAGCAGATTAAAAAGAGCGTCTCGTCCTCTCATCCAGGTGATTTCCGCAGACGTTGTTTATTCTTACCAAGTGCCAAATTTGTCTGTGGAATCGGCAGCATCAATGTTTATATCTGTAAATAGAAAAAATAAGAAGTTATTTCCTTCCATTTAAAGTTTGGTAAAGAACCTCCTTCTAATTCGGTGTACCAATATTATATATAATAATTTATGTTAATACATATATCAACAAATGATAACACGTGTTTTGAGAACCTTCCTTGTGTTTGTATTTTTTTTTTTTTTTCCAGATCAGACCTGGTGAGCTTGTTATTGGATGCAATTTCACGTCCGTCTTCATGTGGTCCGTAAGCTAAAAAATGCTAATTAGCTGCAATACTTGTTACGATCCCAGGTGTGTAGGGGGGCGGAAGCCTGTTCATTACCGTCCCTCGGTGCCCCCATTACAGATGGCATGGATTTTAAAGGGCGGTGCTTTGTTAAGGTAAATGGTATTTTTAGTTTAAAGTCATCCACCCACAGTATCCTTTCCTTTCAGCATGTTATTAATGGCTCCAATGTTTAAACCCACATTCTGGGCTGAGTTCGGTCAACTGGTTGTATTGTCTGCTCAGGACCTGATCAGTTGGGGTTGCAAGGGGAGAAAATCCGATTTAATGAATAAAGAATCTACATGTAAATATTATTGTAAATGTATAATTTCCCTTTAAGATGAAGGTGGTGCACTCAACATCAGTTTTTAGATCAAGAACTGGAATTATACTAATCTGCTAGCCCTCTAGAAAGCTCTCTGAGCTTACCAGAAGTGTGCGGAACCAGGGATTAGAAATGACTTACAGAGGGGGTGAGGACCAGGGAATAGAAATGAGCTACAGAGGGGGTAGAGGACCAGGGATGAGAAATGACCGCTTACAGAGGGTGTGATGACCATGGATAGAAATGGAAGTATTGTGGATTCAGGACCTTGGGGATGGAAATATCTATAACCATTTTTGGGGGGGTAGAGATTTTTTCCTTTCTGGGGGTGTGACATACCCCATTGTTTTTTTTTTTTTTTTTTTTTTTTTTTTTATTTTTAAAATTGGCTGAGTAGTACGACCTAAATTCTGGTGGTTTATTTGGAGCTCCCGTACCATCCTGTTATAAAGGGCCTATTTTGGTGCCATGTTTTTGGACGTCCTCTAATTTACTTACTTTTGTTTCCAGATGAAGGGTTTACGCGAACTTAACAAAGATCGATAGGATATTAAGAGTTCAAGAATTAAAGATGGAACCGCCACTGTGCAGACTATTCAATTGAATTTTCGAACTCTATTTAATAAAATGGACCTTCATGGGTTTCCTTTCTAAACTATCCTGGACTCGCTAAATCTTCAGACACTTTGAACTGGTCAACAGCCTGTCGTAAAGGGCCATGGACTGATTAACCTGGACAAAGTGTAAATGGGCACATTTTTATTATTAAAACTCCAAGATCTGGTGCTCAGAACTGGACTGGTTTCCTAGAGATTCCCCGGCCCTGCTCTCTAATCCTGGTTCCTAGAGATTCCCCGGCCCTGCTCTGTAATCCTGGTTCCAGAGATCCCGGCCCTGCTCTCTAATCCTGGTTCCTAGAGATTACCCGGACCCTGCTCTCTAATCCTGGTTCCTAGAGATCCCCGGCCCTGCTCTGTAATCCTGGTTCCCAGAGAATTCCCCGTCCCTGGCTCTCTACTCCTGGTTCCTAGAGATTCCCCGGCCCTGCTCTCGAATTCCTTGTTCCTGAGAATTCCCGCCCTGCTCTGTAATCCTGGTTCCCAGCAGATTCCCCGGCCCTGCCTCTCTAATCCGGTTCCCCTAAGATTCCCCGGCCCTGCTCTCTACTCCTGGTTCCTAGAGATCCCCGGCCCTGCTCTGTAATCCTGTTTCCCAGAGATTCCCCCGCCCTGCTCCTAATCCTGTTTCCTAATATTCCCGGCCCTGCCTCTAATCCTGGTTTCCTGAGATTACCGTGGAACGTGCCTTGCTCTGTAATCCTTGTGTATCCCAGAGATTAGCCCCGGCCCTGCTCTCTAATCCGGTTCCCGAGATTCCCCGTCCCTGCTCTCTATCCTCCTGGTTTCCTAGAGATTCCCCGCCCTGCTCTCTATCCTGGTTCCTAAGATTGCCCCGCCCTGCTCTGTAATCCTGGTTCCTAGAGATTCCCAGCCCTGCTCTCTAATCCTGGTTCCTAGAGATTGCCCGGCCTGCCTCTAATCCCTGTTCCTAGAGATTTCCCAGGCCCTGCTCTCTATAAATCGCTGTTCCTAGAGTATTCCCCGTCCCTGCTCCTAATATCCTGGTTTTCCTAGAAGATCCCCGGCCCTGCTCTCTAAATCTGGTTCCTATATATTCCACCGGCCCTGCTTCTAATCCCTGGTTCCTAGAGATCCCCGGCCCTGCTCTCTAATCCTGGTTCCTAGAGATTCCTCCACCGGCCCTGCTTCCTCGAATCCTGGTTCCTAGAGATCACCGCGGCCCTGCCTCGCTATGCCTGGTTTCCTGAGATTCCCCGGCCCTGCTCCTCTAATCTGGTTCCTGAGAGATTCCTCCCCGGCCCTGCTCCTCTTCATCTAATCTGGTTCCTATAGATTCCACTCCCCCCCGCCCGGCCCTGCTCTTCCCGCTTCGTAATCCGTGTGGTCCCCTAGAGATTTTCCCGCCGGCCCATTCCCCTCCTCCCCTTCCCCCCCGGCCCTGCTTCTCTATCCTTATCGCTTGCGTTCCCCCAGAGATTTGCCTCCCCCCGCTGTAATTCCCTCCCTTCCCATCCCCCCTCCCCCCGGCCCACTGCTCTCTATCCAATATTATCCTGGTTCCTAGATTCCTCTACCTTTCCTGCCCTCCCTCCTAAAGAGAATTCCCTTCCTCTCCGCGCGATCCCTCACCCGGCCTAGTACCCGGCGCCCTAGGGCGCCTGGCCGCGCTCGGCCCGGCCCATTCCCCCGGGGCCCCTTGACCTGCTTCTGTAATCTCAATCCCGATCCATCGTTCTGCCGCCCATCAATCCCATCTGGGCTGGTCTTAGAAGATTGCCTTCCCCTTCCGTTCCCGGCCTTCCTAGCTCTTCTAAATCCTGGTTCCTCGAGGAAGTTTTCCCCCCCCTTCTTCCCCTTCCTTTTCCCGGACAGAGTTTCCCTGTCCCTCCTGGTGCTTCCCGGCCCTGCTCTCTTAACTCCTGGTTCCTAGAGTTTCCTATCCCTCTCCCGTCTCCTGCTCTCGTATCCCTGGTATCCTGGTTCCTAAGAAAATTCCCCGGGCCCTGCTACTCTCCTCTAATATATCTGGTGATCCTATAGGGTCTCCTCCACAGTTTCCCGGGATTCCCTGTTCCTTCCTCCTTCCCGGCACCTTCTCCTGCTCTCTAACTCTCAATACTTGGTTCCTAGAGATTTCCCTCCCTCCCCGGGACCGCTGCTGCTCAATCTCTTCTAATTGCTCGTATGAATCCTGGTCCTAGGAAGGAGCTTCCCGCGGCCCGGCTCCATTGCTAATCCTGGTTCCCCCCTTCCCGCCCCCTTTCCGTTCCTAGAGATTCGCCCCATCCCCGCTCTCTAAATCCTGTTTCCCCCCCCTCCCCCCCCTTCATAGAGATTTCCCCCCGGGCTCCCATGCTTGCCTAATCCTGGTTCCTAAAAATTACCTCCGGCCCTGCTTTGCTCATCGCTAATCCTCCTCTAATCCAATCCTGCCTTCCTAATCCCAATCCCTCCTTAATCCGGTCCTCCTCGTATCCTCCTATCCCCTCTAATCCTTTCCTATGTTCCTAGAGCTTCCTCTCTCTCGGGGCCACGCAGCCCCCGCCTTACCCCTCGTCTTGGCGCTCTAATCCCCTCCCAATCCTATGCCAATCCAATCCCTCCTATATCCCTTCCCTCCCTAATCCATCCTCCACTCCCATCCTTCACCCTCCTCCCTTCCCTCCATCCTCCTCTTTCCCTTCCTATCCTCTTCCCCTGCCTATCCTATCCTCCTATCCTCTCTCTAATTCCTTCCTTCCTTGATGATCCTCAATTAATTCTCGATCCTCCTCTCCTCCCCCCTAATTCCTGGTTGAATATAGTCCTTCCTTAATCGTCCTTCCTCTTTCCTTCTAATCCCCCCTCCATCCTCCTATCCCTCTAATCCTTCTAATCCTATGATCCCCTCCTTCCTTCATCCCCTTTATTGTCCCTCTAATCCGCTTTCCCCTTTGCACATTCCTGGGCCCCAGATAATATCTGCAGATGATCAGTGCACATTCCTGGGTCCTAGATATTATCCAAATATCTGAATTACTTTGGGTAATTTGATAAATATGATAATCACTGCCTGTTAATAATGCTGAAAGTCATTTACTGTTTCACTAACCATTTACCGTATTTATCGCTCAGGAAATCTTTCTATGTCCTCTCTGTAAATTGGTAGAATTGGGTTTATTTAATAATTTTTTCCCTGGTAATATTCTTTCTGTAGCAACTTCTGAAGTACATGTATTACCTGTTTCTGAAATGCAGCCACAACGTGGAAATAAACCTTCTAGGAACCCAAATACCATCTTTTACCCAGGTAAGTGTTACTGGTCTTGGGTCAGAGTCATTCCTAATATTCCTACATGTACCGTTCCAGATACCGATCGGTAATCTCGGTATTATAGTGAATTCACACCGTCAGGTCAACAATTACCATGTTACAACCCCAGCAACCAAAATATCTAATGGTGGATCAAGCCCAACCAGCCATAATGTTACAATATTTGATTTAGAGCAGATTAAAAAGAGCTCTCGTCCTCTATCCAGGTGATTTCCGCAGACGATTGTTTATTCTTACAAAGTGCAAAAGTTTGTCTGTGGAATCTGCAGCATCAATGTTTATATCTGTAAATAGAAAGAAATAATAAGTTATTTCCTTCCATTTAAAGTTTGGTAAAGAACCTTCTAATCTCGGTGTATACAATATATATAATGTATTTATATATATATGCTAACACGTGTTCTGAGACCTTCCTTGTGTTGTATTTTCCAGATCATAGACTGGGTGAGCTTGTTATTGGATGCACATTTCACGTCCGTCGTCATGTGGCCGGAAGCTAAGAAAATGCTAATTAAGCTGCAGAGACTTGTACGATCCCAGGTGTGTAGGGGGGCGGAGCCTGTTCATACCGTCACTGGGTGCCCCATTACAGATGGCATGGATTTAAAGGGCCGGTGCTTGTTAAAGGGAAATGGTTATGTTTAGTTTAAAATGTCATCCACAGTATCCTTTCCTTTCAGCATGTTAGTAATGGCTCCAATGTTAAACCCACATTCGGCTGAGTTCAGGTCAGACTGGTTGTATTGTCTGCTAGGACCTAATCAGTTGGGGTTGCAAGGGGAGAAAATCCGATTTAGAATAAAGAATCTACAATGTAAATATTATTGTAAATGTTATAATTTCCCTTTAAGAGGAGGTTGGCAGCAAACATCAGTTTTAGATCAAGAACTGGAATTATAATCTGCTAGCCCTCTAGAAAAGCTCTCTGAGCTTACAGAAGGGGTGAGGACCAGGGATGAGAAATGAGCTTACAGAGGGGGTGAGGACCAGGGATGAGAAATGAGCTTACAGAGGGGGTGAGGACCATGGATGAGAAATGGAAGTATTGTGGGATTCAGGGACCTTGGGGATGGAAATATCTATAACCATTTTTGGGGGGGGGAGTATAGATTTTTTCCGTTCTGGGGGTGGACAGACCCTT
>CM033476.1:2541957-2620256 GCA_019447015.1 Hymenochirus boettgeri | reverse complement strand
CCCTTCATAGTTTTAATGGGGTACCCAGGAAATCATTGTTATGCCACCCATGACTGACAGCTGGGTGCAACAGGTTAGTCTTACATCTCTCAAGTTATTGAGTTTTGGGGAATGATCAACCCAATGCCTGACATTACAGATTGAGTTAGCCATCCATTTGGTATTACCATGTAGCTCCCTGTACTGCTTTTCCAGTCATTGTCACAATCCCAAAATCCAACAGACGGGCCCTGGTCTACGAAACATGAGCAATACCAATAACATGGGGAATGGCCCTGATCTAGATTAACACAGGATAAAACATGGGGAATGGCCCTGATCTAGATTAACACAGGATAAAACATGGGGAATGTTGCTGATCTCATGATTAATAATAATAATAATAGCTATGTGCGTACCCAGCCTTAATGATAATAATAATAATAATTGCTATGTGCGTACCCAGCCTTAATAATAATAATAATAATAATTGCTATGTGCGTACCCAGCCTTAATAATAATAATAATAATACTATAAATAGCTATGTGCCGTTACCAGCCTTAATAAAATAATAATAATAAAATTAATCATGTAAGCTAGTGCGTACCCAGCCGTAATAATAAAATAATAATAATAATAATAATAATAGCATGTGCGTACCAGCCTTAATGCGTGAGATTGCAGGCCGGACCCCTCCAGGATGATGTAGCGCCTTCATTAATAATCGACCTGGCCCAACCAAAAGCTTGTTTTCACCAAACCGAGCGCTAATACATTAAATGTTGGCAAAAAAGCGTTGTCGGGGCCTGCGATCACACTGTGTTCAGACTTTTAAGCAAACCTTTCCGCCACACCTAACCCACAAAAACGAGACCCATAGCCTGCCACAACTACCCCACAAACCCACACCACCTGCTCCTCCACCCCTAACCCCACAAACAATACCAACTGTCTGCACCCCATAAAGTACCCACAAAACAATACCACTCTCCTGGCAACACTAACCCACAAAACAATACCCACTATCTCCAACCTAACCCCACAAACTACAACAATATACTGCCACCCCTAAAAACCCCCCCAACAACTGTTAACGCCACTATCCTGCCAACCCCGAACCCCCCAAAACAAGACCCACTCTCCTGCCCCCTAACCCCCAACAAACAAGAAATATGGTCTGAGATATCTCCCTTCCTTATTCAGTCTCCCACGAAATCCTTAACGAACCCACCAAAAAAAAGACCCACTCTCCTCCCACCCCTACCCACCACAAAAAATACAACTTCCTCCCACCCATAACCCCCCACAAAACAATACCCACTCTCCATGCCACCCCTAACCCCCACAAAATATTTTAACCTCACTCTCCTGCCACCCCACCCCCCAAACCAATACCCACTCTCGCCAGCCCCTAAACCCCCCACAAAACTACACCAACTCTCCTGCCACCCCAACCCCCCACCAAACTACACCCTACTCTCCTCGCAACCCATAAACCCCCCACAAACTACACCCAATCTCTGCCACCCCCTAACCCAACACAAAACATACCACTCTCCTGCCACCCAAACCCCCACAAAACATACACCCAATACTCCTGCCCCACCGAACCCCCACAAACGTAGCACCCATCTGATCCGCTCACCCCTAACCCCACAAACAATACCCACCCTCCTGCCACCCATAACCCCCCCACAAACTACCCAACTCGTCTGCCACCCTAACCCCCAAACAACTACCCCTTCTCCTGCCCCCTAACCCCACACAAAACTACCTACTCTCCTGCCACCCCTAACCCCCCACAAACAATACCCACTCTCCTCCCCCACCCTAACCCCACAAAAACAATTACCAGCTTATCCTGCACCCCTAACCCCCCACAAACTCTATACCACTGTCCTGCCACCCCTAAACCCCCCACAATACAATACTAAATCTCTGCGCTAAAAATACCCCAAATAAAATTACAACCCACTCTCCGGCAACCCCTACCCCCCTACAAACTACACCAACTCTCCTTGCCACACCTACACCCCCCACAAACTACACCCACTATCTGCCACCCCTAACCCCCCAAAACAATACCCAATCCCCTGCACCCCTAACCCCCCACAAACTACACCCACTCTCCTGCCACCCCTAACCCCCCACAAACTACACCCTACTCTCCTGACACCCCCTAACCCCCCCCACAAACAATACCCACTACTCCTTGCCACCCATAACACACACACAAACTACCCACTCTCCTTGCCAACCTAACCCCCCACAAACTACCCCACTATACTGCCACCCCTAAACCCCCCACAAAACTACTACTCTCTGCCACCCCTAACCCCCACAAACTAACTACCTCTCCTGCCACCCCTAACCCCCCACAAAAACTACCCACTCTCCTGCACCCCTAATCCCCCCAAACGACACCCACTCTCTTGCCACCCCAAAACCCCCACAAAACACCACTCTCCTGCACCCCCTCTAACCCCCCACAAACTACACACACTCTCATGCCACCCAACCACACCGTCCAGAAACAAATGTAGCGAGCCACAAGCAGCAAGTGTGAACTGCAGCAATTTTAAGGGTACAAAGCATTGGACACATTAAAATTGTTTTGCCAGTTAAACACTTGGCTGCTTGGCGCTCGGTCTACATTTTGTTTTGGAAGCTGTATTTGCCACTTAAGACAAGGTGGAGTAGACTGAAGTCGCAAAAGGGACCATACCTGTGAGTATCTGCACAACCAGTTCGATTTGAAATTGTAATCACCCTAACCCACACAAACTACCCACTCTACGGCAATCACAACCCACAACCAAACTTCCACTCTCCGCCCCACCCTAACACCCACCAAAATTATACCCCACTTCTCCTGTGTGGCCTCCGCATGTTTGGAAACCCGTTTTACATTACGGTAACCCATCTAAACTGAGGATTCTAAAGTTACAATTTGCATGCGATTTATAAAAGATGAGAAATGACATTCAGAATAGTGAAAAAGCGCCTTACTTGCCCATTTATATGTTCAACGGAACAAAGCCAATTGATGATCGTAGGAAAGGAGCCTGAATTATTCTCCAAAGGACAACTTTTTGTGCCCTAGGAAGTAAAGGATGCTCAGACGGATCAATTTAAATTCAATAGAATAAAGTGGGGAGATTTCTCGTTACAGGCCAATTACTAATATGTTCCCTATGCAAAATTGGTTTAGAGACAAATTGGACAAAGGAAACTGTCCTTAATCTCCTATTAAAACTTCCCTCCCGGCCCCGAGCTTTGAAAGTTCCGCAGCTTTAAAAGAATGAAAGTGCTGTTCCCCCTTTCGATTAAAAGCAAAGATCCCTAAAGGGGTTCAAAGCCGTATCATATTTGCCGACGCTTGTTTTTTGGTGGTATTATAATAAGGCCAGAAGTGTGATTCTAATTCATCGTAGCCGGGCGCTGGTGGAGGGCTAAGGATCTGCACCATATTATTATAACTGGTTTATCAAGCGGGGAGGTGGCAAGTGATTTACTACTGCTGGAAACATGTCTAATTAGAGAAAATATAATATCTGTAAAGGGGAAGTTGCTTGGCGTTTTGTCTAAAAACACATCATAGTGAACCATGCAAAACAGGGTTTTGGTAACGATACTTTAATACCGTCACGGTCATCCAGGACGATGTTTCTTTTCTCTACCGATCGCAGGACACCATCTTACACAGGGGCACTTATACCCCAGGTCCCTCGGATTGTACCCTTATTATGGTGTAAGGCTCTATGGTGACTTCTGGATTGGGTTTACCCCTATGCTGGTAGCTGCCATGTTGGTGATTTGACCACGACATACGGTTCCCGACCACGCTGGGAGGACAATAATACATTCATAATCATTCTAGTATACATAGAATTAATGGTCTGATCTAATAGCGACATCCGCATCACGTTCCCCCTCCATCATTCATCCTTGTGTTTTTTTTTTTTTTTTTTTTTTAAAACCCTAGAGCGCAATACGACCTCCTAGTGGCGAAAGCACTAATTGCAGGATGAGGAATTTTTACACAACTCCCTGTACAGTCATTTTTAAGCCAAAACTCTTGGTCATTTCTGTGGACACAGTGCAGGGCAATATTCCCTTATTAGAACTAGGGTTCAGTAAAAGGGGCATTTTATTTATTATTATTATTTATTATGGATATATATTATTGATCTCATATCTGGATGGATTATGTGTTTTGGTAAATTAAGGAGGAAAAAAGATTCAAAATTATTATAATATAATCCCCACTGGGGTAGAACCCGCCCTAATCCGCTACATGCAGATGCATCTCTGCTATTGGCGACATGAGATTGACAGTTGCATTGAGTGACTTTGCAGTTCATATTCCATTGAAGCAGGTTTTAAAGTCTGTGTGCCCCCCCCTCCATTCAAAACATGGTGTTGTGGACCCCCAACCCTCAACTATTCTAAGCCTGTTGGGTCACCAACTAGGTGCATACAGTAACCCATACAGTAACTCCCTTACAGTAACCCATACAGTAACCCCCTTACAGTAACCCATACAGTAACCCCCGTACAGTAACCCATACAGTAACTCCCGTACAGTAACCCATACAGTAACCCCCGACAGTTAACCACCCTACAGTAACCCCGCAGTACCAAGTAACCCCCTACAGTAGTAACCCCCTTTACAGGAACAGTAAAGATAACTACAGTAACCTGACAAAACCAACAAAACCATACAGTAACCCCCGTACAGTACCCATACAGTACCCACCCTCCCCGTACAGTAACCCCCTACAGTAATCCCCCTATAAGTAACCCCCATACAGTAACCCCCGTACAGTAACCCATACAGTAACTCCCGTACAGTAACCCCCTTACAGTAACCCCCGTACAGTAACCCCCGTACAGTAACCCATACAGTAACCCCCGTACAGTAACCCCCGTACAGTAACCCATACAGTAACCCCCATACAGTAACCCCCATACAGTAACCCCCCCCCGACAGTAACCCCCCCCCGTACAGTAACACCCCCTACAGTAACCCATACAGTGACTTCCGTACAGTAACCTGTTCAGTAACCCCCTTACAGTAACCCATACAGTAACCCCCGTACAGTAACCCATACAGAAACCCCCGTACAGTAACCCATACAGAAACCCCCGTACAGTAACCCATACAGTAACTCCTGTACAGTAACCCCCGTACAGTAACCCCCTTACAGTAACCCATACAGTAATCCCTGTACAGTAACCCCCTTACAGTAACCCATACAGTAACTCCGTACAGTAACCCAGTACATTAACCCATACAGTAACTCTCATACAGTAACACCATTCAGTAACCCCGTACATTAACCAATACAGTAACCCCTGTAAAGTAACCTGTACATTAACCCCCGTACAGCAACTTATGTACGGTAACACTGTACAGTAACCCCTGTACATAAACCCATACAGTAACCACCGTACATTAACATGTACAGTACACCGTACACTACAGTATTATTTTATTATCAGTATTATTTTTATTATTATTTTTAAATTATCATCAGAATATTAATTTATTACTATTTATCATTATTAATAATTATCATCAGTATTATATTATTATATATTATTTTTATCAGTATTATTATATTATCAGTATTATTATATTATTATTTTATCAGTATTACATTATTATTTTATAAGTATTATTATTATTTTATTAGTATTATATTATTATTTTATCACTATTATTTTTACAGTAACCCCCTTACAGTAACTCCCGTACAGTAACCCCCTTACAGTAACCCATACAGTAACCCCCGTACAGTAACCCATACAGTAACCCCCGTACAGTAACCCCCTTACAGTAACCCATACAGTAACCCCCGTACAGTAACCCCATACAGTCCTTCCGTACAGTAACCCCCTTAACAGTAACCAACCCCGTACAGTAACCCATACAGTACCCCCGTACATAACCACCACCCCCCACCCCAACCCACCACACCCCCCCTCCCCCACCCCTCTCACTGCTGCTGAATCTGTCGTAACTCCATTGATAGTGGATCATTAGCCAACCCTCGTGACTTCCCAGTGCGGTGCTTTGCCCCTCCTCTAAAATAACCGCTCGAAAGGTGACAATCCTATAGATACACCTTCTGGTAATTTAATTGGCTGTTTAGTTACCACCCGGCTTTATGAAAGGTTCCTCACTTGGTATACTAATAAATGTCACGTATTTCAGTGTAAGTGAGGAAAGGTTAACGATCGACAGACTGGGACGCTAATTGGTAGGATCTGTGCTGTTTATATACGTGTCTCATCATATCCAGCTTTGTCTCAGCGTGGACCTAAGGGTGCCATACACATACTATTTCCACAGCATTTGTACCAACATATCACATTGGCGCTGTCATACGATGGAAATTTTACTTCCTTCCCGACGATGACCATAATGCGACTTTTCATGCTCGTCTGCACTCGGGACGGTTTGGGAACGGCCCTAGCACACTGACGATAACAGTATATCCCTGTTCCCCCTCCTTTATTTACCTATTATAATTGTGTGTATGGCCACCTTTAGTGAAAATTCCCGGACGACACCCGTTCCCACCTTAAAGGAATTCTCCCCCCCTTTTACACTAAAATACACACAAGTACGCTCCACCCTAAAGCCCGAAGTCATTTCAAAGGTCGACCCTATTGACAGCACCATGTTCCATCCTCAGCTGCATCTTAACAATGGAACATTTATCTCCTTCAGGTGTAAAGTGAACTACAAACTTACACAAACCTCAAGCTTGCCTGACGTTCCTCCCACACAAAGGGAGTGTATATATTCTACTGGAATGGAATAAATATTCAATATTTCAAGTCTTATGTGCTGGATTGACAATCAGGCATTCACACCCCTAAATCCCAATCTGTATAAATATCCAGGTATCCATTAGGAGTTCAAGAAGGTATCGAAGATAAGTGATAAAGAGATGTCCTGAAATAGACATAGGGTGCACTGTTGGGCTGAAATAATTGAACATAGCTGTTCTTAGTTAGATACATCTTTTCGATTCATCTGTTAATACATCTGTTCGACTACATCTGTTAATACATCTGTTATTATAATGTTAGATTCATCTGTTAGATCCATGTTCGATTCATCTGTTAGATCCATGTTAGATCCTCTTTCGATCCATGTTTAATACTCTGTTAGATCCCTCTTTAGATCCATCTTGTAGATACATAACATTCACGTTGCCAATCACTTGAATAGATTCCTGCAGTAACAGTTGTGGGTTCACATACAAGAATGCCAAACATAAAAATTATTCTTCATAGTTTGTTCTGTAAAATATATAAAATGTCTTGACACCAACTTCCATGGACTTTATCCTCTGTGTGTATTTTATATATCCCATAATCATTTCATAGCTTACAATTAATAAATAACTAAGACATTAAGCCCGCTACAATAACGGCCCGACAGAAGCACAGAGTGCCCCCTTCGTGCCCAAGGCCATAGTCCCTCCATGTCCCAAGCCAGAGTCCCCCCTCTGTCCAGTGCCAGGAGCCCCTCTGTCCCAAATCCAGGGCCCCCCCCTCGTCCCAAATATAGGGGCCCCCCTCTGTCCAAATCCAAGGGCCCCCCGCCTGTTCGCTAATCCAGGCCCCCCCCCTCTGTTCCCAAATCCAGGGGGGGGGGGGGGGGTGCCCTGTCCAAGCAACTTACCTACAGTCATTTTGAATTGCTGTTCTCTACCTCCGCTTTTTTTTCCTGTGTTCTCCTCATAGTGGTGATTCAAGAAACTGCAGAGAACTCTCCCTCTAGTGGTGAGTCCAATAGGAACTTGCATAGACTCTCCCTCTAGGGTGATGTCAATAGGAACTGCAGAGACTCTCCCTCTAGTTGTGAGTCCATAGGTCTGCAGTGGCACATCACACATGGACACAGGAGACGCAAACTTAGGTTTTTAATTATATAGGAATAATGATCTGACACTTGATCCTGGACCCCCTGTTTTTTTTTTAACGAAGAACCGTCTCTCCATATGGAACATCACATTTCAGACCCTGCAGGATGAGAGATACTTTCCACAGAAGACAAATTTACAGGTAAAGGGGGCTGCATTGGTTGATGTAATCACATTATTTACATGGTTTAGTTTCCCTGTTGATACTGTTGTTATACGAGTGAAGTTTCCCAGTGAAATCATTTTTGTGTTGTTGGTGGGGGGAAAGCGAGAAAATCTGTTTCTTAACACCCAAATCTTTTCCAACTTTGTACGATTAAACACCATGTTGTACCCAGACACTCTCCACACCACTCCCTTTTTATTACAAGATTCAACAAGCCATAATATAACTCGGTGTATTTCCCTTTCCAGTTATGGTGCCTCAATTGTAAACTGTCCATTCTCCATGGTAAAAATTTTGTCGGTGATTCGCATATTTCCTGTGAACCATCATCCTCTGGCAACTGCATTTGGGGAAAAACAAAACCTAGACCTCAGTAAGATTCAGCCTCAAAGGGTATCTCCACCAATCAGATGTGTTCTGCTGTTAGACGCTTTCCTGGATTGGTGACTGCGGATTACATTCAGTTCAATCCATACATCACAGGTTTATTAAAATGACCTCTCTTCTCCTGTTCTAGAAAACGGATCTCTGGTAGATTGGGACTTGCTTATAGCAGAAGACCTGAAGCCCAACAGTCCCCTTAAACAGTAGTTGTCTGGGTAGAATTTGGTTGATGTTGTGTGTAGATATAACCTGGACGAGCCATGTCCTTTCCAACTGTAAGGGAACATGGTGATGTAAATAATAGCAGTGTGCAATGTTTTGCTACCACAGGGTTAATGCGTTTTGGTTTGGACAGTTTTTTTGACCTCCTCCTACTGACTGTTTACGTAATGAATGGCCAACACGGATTTCTTCACCTCATCTAATTGATGCTTGGAGCAGTCTTTTATATTTCATTATTCATCTTTTTCACTGTGAGGGTCCAACGAGGTTTTCCGTATTTATGTGTCACACAAACACATTCCCCTCCTGGCTTATTTTGTTTTTTTTTTTGTGTGTTTCGTATTTTATTTACATAGACTAGGGAAGGAAAACTAAGGCCCTGCAGTCAAAACACTCCAAAGGGGACTCCCTTCCCCCGGAGGTCCAGGTGATGTAAGGGTCATGTGGCGGATATTGGATGAGTCATCAAAATAACATTATAACTGGTTCTAAACCGTGCCATTTTTTCCAATTTCCGTTATGCACATGCCCTTAGTCAGTGGAATGGCCTGGTACAGAGCGTCGTAACGGCCACAGGATCCGCAGATTACCAGGGAGCCATTGTCAGAATGACACAGGGTCTAGTGAACCGCTGTAAGGCCGATCCCAAGTTTTACCCACAATGCTCCCTAGAACAACTCATTCAGACCGAACCACCTTGTGCCTACGGTGAGAAGTGGGCTCTGATTGGCCTCGAGTTCTGTTACATTGGTATTTGCTGCAGGCAGTCCTTTTGTTCTATCTCCCGCTGTGCCCAGGCTAAATGTCGCTCTTGATGGAGAAGCAGGATGTACCGTCTAATCCGCTTGTTGTCTGCAATCGTTTTCTGTGACATCCCAGAGGCCCATTTTGTTGTGTGCTGTCTGAGACTTCTTAAGGTGACAGTGCATTCCTCTGTATACCTGACTGGCCACCCCCTTTCGTCGCGTCAGTGATGACATGTACTTGTCTTTCTTTTCCATTGCAGCGTCTGCGCGACAACAGCTTAAAAGATTCCGAAATCGCCACACAGAGTCTGTTCTCTGTTATTTAACTATCGCGAAGGGGGTGGGCCAACAACCGAAGATGGCAGTATCGCGGAAAACAGACTGTGCGTCTGTAATGGTTTTGCCCAAGGCATAGAAGAAGACAAGCTGTGATTTCAGGCCCGAAGACCAGTTACCACCCAACCACCCTTAACCTATTAGTGTCCGCCCGTGAGCTCACAAAGGAGCAGTGCTTGCTTGTAATCCTTCTCAGTGTAAACGCGTCCATAGGTGTTAAAGGTTTTCTTTTGTACACGGCAGGTGTTCTTCCTCCCCCAATGACATGGCGGCTCATGTATCTTATCCTTCATGACTGCCAGGTACACCAAGTTTACAGCCTGGTTTTATTGATGCAAATCCACCTGGGGGTTGGGAACATGCACTTTAAAATGATCATACTGCACGATAGTTTTTCCTAATGTTGTAATATTTACCTTAAAGAAGATTAGTGTTTTAAAAACCAGAAACTCCGCCCTGATGTGTCCATACAATGAGACTTTCCTCATTCCCCATCTGAAAGGGTCTTTCCAGTGGACCAAATTATTGTAAGTGACATATCCGTTCTAAGCTCATCCTCCTGACCTTAGGTGCCATTTGTACTGGTATTGCTGCTCTTTGCTGTTAAAGATCATCTCAATGCACATTTCCTTTTTCTATTGAGATGTTCAACTCCGCAGATAATCTGTTAAATGATCCCGTTGACAGCAATTCTGGGCCCCCAGATATATCTGCAGATGATTCAATGCACATTCCTGCCTTATGCCTATCAGGACGTGCACTCCTGGCCTCAGATAATACTGTTAAGATCCGTGCACCTTCCTGGCGCCCAGATAGATATCTGCATATGATCAAATGCACATTCCTGAGCACTGAATATCCTCTTCTGGGCCCCAATATATCCAATGCTTGACTCGAGATCATCTGCAGTTCTGCACCTTCCTGGTCCCCAGATAATATCCTGTTAGATGCAGTCACTTGGGCTAGAATCTGAGTCAGTGCCATCCTGGGGCCCCAATATAATAATCTTTAGATGACCAGTGCACATTCCTGGCCCTGATATATCCTTTAGATGAATCAATGGCCATTCCTGGGCCCCGATAATATCTTTAGATGACAGTGCACGATTCCTGGGTCCCCTAGAATAATCTTTAGATGATCTAGGCACATTATTCCCTGGGCCCTAGTATAATATAACTTTAGATGAATTCATGCACATTTCCTGGCTCCCAGATAATATCTGCGAGATGTCATCACATTCGTCCTGGGCCCTAGAAATATCTTAGTATCATCAATCACATTCCTGGGCCCCAGTATAAATATGCTTTATATGATCACTGCAACATTCCGGGTCCCTATAAATAGTCTTAGAAATGATCAGTGGCACATTCCTTGGGCCCCAACATAATATGCGATTAGATTCCGAAGATGCACGCATTCCTGGGCCTAGATATATCTTTAGATGCATCGATGGCACATTCCCGGGCCCACATAATATCTTTAGATGATCAGTAAATTCTGGCCCTAAAATCTTAATGACTGCACTTCTGGGACCCCAATAATTTAGATATGTGATTGGGCACCGAGAATACTTTAGATCATGCACATTCCTGGGCCCCAGATAATATCTTTAATAGATCAGGCACATTCCGGCCCCAGATAATTCTGCAATAATCAGGCATCTGCCCAGATATATTCTTAATGATCATCAATCCTGGGCCCTAGATCATAGCTTTAGAGATCAGTGCACCTTCCTGGGCCCCAGATAAGATAATCTGCAGATGATAAATGCACATTTCTGGGCCCTCAGAGGTATATCGTTAGATGATCAGTGCACATTCCTGGGCCTAGATATCTATAGATGATCAGATGCCATTCGCTGGGCCCCAATATATCATGCAGATGAATCAATGGCCATTCCTTGGCCCAGATAATATGCTTAGATTATCATGCCATTCCTGGGCCCAGATCAATATCTTAGTGATCATGATACAGTGCTCTGGCCCAGATATATCTTGAGATGATCATGCACAGTCCTGGCGCCCTCAATATCTGTACAATGATCATGCACATTCCTGGGCTCCCAGATATATATCTTAGATGATCAGTGGCACATATCCTGGGCCCCAGATAATATCTGTAATGATCATTGCACATCTTCCTGGGCCCCAGATGTATCTCAAGTCATGCCATCTTGCCCAATAATTCTGCAATGATCAGTGCACATTCCTGGCCCTCAGAATAATATCTTAGATGACGTGCTTCCTGGGCCCCAGATCAATTTTAGATATCTGCATCCGCCCGACTGTAATACAGTGCAACATTCCTGGGCCCCATATATATCTGCAGATATTCAGTGACATTCCTGGGCCCCGATAAGAGAGAAGGCAGTACATATCTGCAGATGATCAGTGCACATTCTGGGCCCCAAAATATGACTTGTCGATAATATCTTTATATCAATAGTTGCACATTCGCTGGGCCCCCAGTAAATCTGCAATAGATCATTGCACATTCCTGGCCTCTACAGATCATTTAGCGATTCATCGTGCACATTCCTGGCCCCAATAAATATCTTGTGATCATGCATTCCTGGCACCCAATAATCTGCAATGATCAGTGCACATTCCCTGGCCTCAATATACATTATCCAGAATGATCATTGCAACATATCCTGTGGCCCCAGATATTCTCAGATTGTGAGTGCACATTCCTGGGCCTCGATAATATCTGCAGATGATCAAGTGCACATTCCTGGTGCCCAGATAATATCTGCATGATCAGGTTTCCATTCCTGGGCCCTCGATATATCGGCAGATGATCAGTGCACCTTCCTGGTCCTACCGATAATATACTCAGATTATCATGTGCACTATCCTGGGCCCCAGATAATTCTGCAGATGAATCAGTGGCACATTTCCTGGGCCCATTAATATCTGCAGAGTCAGTGCACATTCCTGGGCCCCAGATAATCAGCGCAGATAATTCAGTGCCATTCCTGGAGGGCCTCAGATATATCGGCAGATGAGATCAGTCACATTCCTGGGCCCCGTATATTCTGCAGTGAGCAGTGCACATTCCTGGCCCCAGATAATATTGGCAGATATCCAGCTGCACATTCCTGGGCCCCAGATAATTCTGGCATATGATCAGGCACCATTCCTGGCCCTAAAACAGAAGATATGCCAATCGGCAGATTTCGCAGTACAGTGCAACATTCGGGCCGTAATCGCGATAGGCACTCCGGTTCATCAAAATGCAATGCCTTTCCTGGCGATACCTCTCTGCATCAGTACTTCCTGGCCATATTTTAGTGATCATGCCATTCCTGGGCGCACTCAGTAATTCAATATAGTGACATTCCTGGGCCCCAGATAATGCATGACAGCATGCCTGGGCCCTATCAGAATCCTGCCAGATACTGCTGCGTCAGTGACTCTGGCATGATACTTAAAACATTCCCTTCCGGGCCTCAAACGCAGATACAGACTCTGCCGTATTGCAGATGATAGTGCCACATTCTGGCCCAATCAATATCCTGGGCCCATAACTGCCTATGACTCCTTGGGCTCAGATGAATACTTATATGATCGCACATTCCTGGGCCCCAGATATATCGTGCAGATGATCAGTGGCACATTCCTGGGCCCCAGATAATATCTGCAAGATGATCAAGTGCACATCCTGGGCCCCAGATTTTATATCTTGTGATCAGACTCCGGCCTCAATAATTCTTAGATGCAGCAATTCCTGGCCCCAGATATATCTGAGGACAGCACATCCTGGCCCAGATCGCATGATGACAGCCATTCGCATTATCTGCATTGGCACGTCATGGCCAGATAGATCCAGTATCATGCCATTCGGCAATAATACTAGATGATAGTACTCCTCAGATAAATACTGAGGTATATTCCGTCCGATAAATCTGCAGAATCATGCACATGCCTGGCCCAGTATCGAATGAATGCATCCTGGCAGAAATCGCAATTCCATTCTGCAAATCTGTAATTACAGTCCATTCGCAGAAGTACGAATCTGCACATTCTGGCCCCAGATTAATATCCTGCAGAGATCTTAGTGCACATTCCTGTCGCTCTCGATGGATATTGGTTATTAATATTTCTGCAGATGATCTTGCCATTCTGTTAGAGCATTATTCTCAAGTACATGTGCCATATCCTGTGGCAAAATGGCAGATGACCAATCATCCGTGGCCCCAGATAACTTCTTGAGATTATCAATACATCTTTGCCCAGGATAATGTCTGAGAATACATGCTGGGTCCGAGTCATTTCCAATATCTGAACTGTAATTGATACCAAAGATTCACTCCGCTGTTATAATCGAAAGTCGTTATTCATACTTACGTATTTATGCCAGGAATCTTTCATCCCCTGAAACTGAATTTTATATTTTCCCGTCAATATCTCATACAATTTATACCGTATACCATGGTTTCGAACCTGCAGCAACCACGAAATATAACCTCTAGGACAGCCAATCCATCATAATCTTACCAGTTATGTTATTTGAGGGCAGATTAAAGAGTCTTCCTCATATCTCATGTACGTTCCGCATGATCTAATCTCGTATTATGTCTTAGTCTTACAACACGTGCCCACCACAAGTTGTCCTGTCGCCGCAAATATCTGTGTCAGCCACACTAGTCAGTGATTTTGCTTAAATCCTCATATCTTTCGCACGGTAATTTTAAGGTCAAGTTTCGGAATCAGATCAATGTATATCTAGAGAGTATATTTTCCTTCCATTTAAAGTTTGGTACAGAACCTTCTAATCTCGGTGTATTACCATATATATAAAATGTTTTATATATTTAATGCGAACACGTGTTCTGAGACCTTTCCTTGTGTTGTATTTCCAGATCATAGACTGGTGACTTGTTATTGGATGCACTTCACGTCCGTCGTCATGTGTGGCCGGAAGCTCAGAAAATGCTAATAACAGCTGCATAGACTTGTACGATCCCCGGTGTGTAGGGGGGCTAGCCTTCTACCGTCACTGGGTGCCCCATTAACAGATGGCATGGATTTAAAGGGCCGGTGCTTGTTAAAGGACAGTGGTTTATGTTTATTTTGAAAATTCATCCACAGTATCCTTTCCTTCAGCATGTTAGTAATGGCTCCAATGTTAAACCCACATTCGGCTGAGTTCAGGTCAGACTGGTTGTATTGTCTGCTAGGACCTATCAGTTGGGGTTGCAAGGGGAAAATCCATTTAGAATAAAGAATCTACAATGTAAATATTATTGTAAATGTTATAATTTCCCTTTAAGAGGAGGTTGGCAGCAAACATCAGTTTTAGATCAAGACTGGAATTATAATCTGCTAGCCCCTCTAGAAAGCTCTCTGAGCTTACAGACGGAGGTAGAACCAGGGATGAAAATGAGCTTACAGAGGAGGGGGAGGACAGTGATGAGACATGAGCTTACAAGAGGGTGAGGACCAGGAGAGAGAAATGAGCTTACAGAGGGGAGTGACAGGACCATGGATGAGACTGAGCGAGAGAATGGAAAGTATTGGAGGATTCAGAGTGAGACCATGATCTTTTGTGGATGGAGCAATCTCTATAACCATTTTTGGGGGGGGGAGGTTAGCTTTTTCCGTTCTGGGTGGACGGGAGACCCTTTACAGGTGGCTGAGTAGTAGCAGACCTAAATCTTGTGTTATGTGGTCCCTACCTACCTGTTATAAGTGCCTATTTTGTGCCATGTTTTTTGCGTCTCTATTTACTTTGTATCCCAGATGAAGGTTTTATTCTCAACTTTACAATTCGAAGGATCTTTAACAAGTTACAAGAATTAAAGATGGGAAACCGACATACGTGCAAG
The DNA here is from genome assembly GCA_019447015.1 of Hymenochirus boettgeri. Lineage (NCBI taxonomy): Eukaryota > Metazoa > Chordata > Amphibia > Anura > Pipidae > Hymenochirus > Hymenochirus boettgeri. Next base: position 2,604,649 of record CM033476.1, on the reverse strand, counting down.
ATCATTCAATTGAAGTTTTCGAACTCTATAATAAAAATGGACTTCATGGGTTTCCTTTCCCTTAAACTTCCGGACTCGCTAACTTTCAGGACAATGTGAACTGGTCCAACACCGGCGTAAAGGGACATGGACTGGATTAACCTGGACAAAGTGTACAATGGGACATTTTTATTATAAAACTCAAGATCTGGAGCTCAGAACTGGACTGGTTCCCAGAGATTCCCCGGCCCGCTCTCTAATCCTGGTTTCTAGAGATTCCCCGCCCTGCTCTGCTAATCCTGGTTCCTAGAGATTCCCCGGCCCTGCTCTCTAATCCTGGTTCCTAGAGATTCCCCGCCCTGCTCTCTACTCCTGGTTCCTAAGAGATTCCCCGGCCCTGCTCTCTATCCTGGTTCCTAGAGATTCCCCGGCCCGCTCTCTAATCCTGGTTTCCTAGAGATTCCCCGGCCCTGCTCTCTAATCTGGTTCCTAGAGATTCCCCGCCCTCCTGCTCTGGTATCCTGATTCCCCCTGAGTCCCCGGCCCCTGCTCTCTAATCCTGGTTCCTAGAGATTCCAGCTCCCTGCTCTCTAATCCTGGTTCCTAGAGATTCCCCGGCCCGGCTCTCTAATCCTGGTTCCTAGAGATTCCCCGGCCCTGCTCTCTAACCTGGTTCCTAGAGATTCCCCCCTGCTCTCTCTCCTGGTTCCTAAAGATTCCCCTGCTGCTCTGAATCCTGGTTCAGAGATTCCCCGGCCCTGCTCTCTAATCCTGGTTCCTAGAGATTTCCCCGGCCCTGCTCTCTATCCTGGTTTCCTAGAGATTCCCCCCGGCCCTGCTCTCTAATCCTGGTTCTATAGATTCCCCGGCCCTGCTCTCTAATCCTGTTCCTAGAGATTCCCAGGCCCTGCTCTTCTCTAATCCTGGTTCCTAGAGATTCCCCGGCCCTGCTCTCTAATCCTTGGTTCCTAGAGATTCCCTCCCTGCTCTCTAATCCTGGTTCCTAGAGATTTCCCCGGCCCTGCTCTCTTAATCCTGTTTCCTATAGATTCCCGCCCTGCCTCTCTAATCCTGGTTCCTAGAGATTCCCCGCCCTGCTCTCTAATCTGTTCCTAGAGATTCCCGCGCCCTGCTCTCTAATAATCCTGGTTCCTAGAGATTCTCCCGGCCCTGCTCTCTAATCCTGGTTCCTAGCGCAATTCCCCGGCCCTGCTCTCTAATCCTGGTTCCCTAGAGATTCCCCGGCCCTGCTCTCAATACCTTGTTCCTAGAGATTCCCCGGCCCTGCTCTCTAAATCCTGGTTCCTAGAAATTCCCCGGCCCTGCTCTCTAATCCTGGTTCCTAGAGATTCCCCGGCCCTGCTCTCTAATCCTGGTTCCTAGAGATTCACCACCCGGGCCCTGCCTACTCTAATCCTGGTTCCTAGAGATTCCCCGGCCCTGCTCTGTAATCCTGGTTCTTAGAGATTCCCGGCCCTGCTCTCTATCCTGGTTCCTAGAGATTTCCCGGCCCTGCTTATCCTGGTTCCTAGAGATTCCCGGCCCTGCTCTCTATCCTTGGTTCCTAAGATTCCTCCCCGGCCCTGCTGCTCCCTATCCTGGTTCGCTAGAAATTTCCCGCCCTCTCTCTCGATCCTGGTTCCTAGAGTTTCCCGCCCTTCTCTCTAATCCTGGTTCCTAGAAGATTCCCCGGCCTGCTCTCTAATCCTGGTTCCTAGAGATTCCCCGGCCCTGCTCTCTAATCGTGGTTCCTAGAGATTCCCCGAGCCCCGGCTCTCCTAATCCTGGTTTCCTCTAGAGAAATTCCCCGGCCCTGCTCTCTAATCCTGTTTCCTAGAGATTCTCCCGGCCCTGCTCTCTAATACCTGGTTCCTAGAGATTCCCGGCCTGGCTCTCTAATCCTGGTTCCTAGAGATTCCCCGGCCCTGCTCTCTTATCTGGTTTCCTAGAGATTCCCTCCCCGGCCCTCTCTAATCCTGGTTCCCTAGAGATTCCGCCCTCTTTCTAATCCTGGTTCCTAGAAATTCCCCGCCCTGCTCTCTAATCCTGGTTCCTAGAGATTCCCGGCCCGCTCTCTAATCCTGGTTCCTAAGAGATTCCCCCCGGCCTCTCTGTAATCCTGGTTCCTAGAGATCCCCGGCCCTGCTCTCTAATCCTGGTTCCTAGAGTTTCCCCCGGCCCTGCTCTCTAATCGCTGGTTCCTAGAGATTTCCCCGGCCCTGCTCTCTAATCCTGGTTCCTAGAAATTCCCCGCCCTGCTCTCTAATCCTGGTTCCTAGAAATTTCCCGGCCCTGCTCTCTAATCCTGGTTTCCTAAGATTCCCTCCCGCCCTGCTCTTTAATCCTGGGTTCCTAAGATCCCCGCCCTGCTCTCTAATCCTGGTTCCCCTAGAATTCCCCGGCCCTGCTCTCTAATCCTGGTTTCCTAGAAGATCCCCGGCCCTGCTCTCTAATCCTGTTTCCTAGAAATTCCCCGGCCCTGCTCTCTAATCCTGGTTCCTAGATTCCCCGCCCTGCTCTCTAATCCTGGTTCCTAGAGATTCCCGCGGCCCTGCTCTCTAATCCCTGGTTCCTAGGATTCCCCGGCCTGCTCTCTAATCCTGGTTCCTAGAGATTCCCGGCCCTGCTCCTATCCTTGGTTCCTAGAGAATTCCCCGGCCCTGCTCTCTAATCCGGTTCCTAGAGATTCCCCGGCCCTGCTCTCTAATCCTGTTCCTAGAGATTCCCGGCCCTTCTCTCTAATCCTGGTTCCTAGAGATTCCCCCGGCCTGCTCTCTAACCTGGTTCCTAAGATTCCCCGCCCTGCTCTGTAATCCTGGTTCCTAGAGATTTCCCGGCCCCGCTCTCTAATCCTGGTTCCTAAGAATTCCCCGGCCCTGCTTCTATTCCTGGTTCCTAGAATTTCCTCCCGGGCCCTGCCTGTAATCCTAGGAGGGCGGCTGTTCCACCTTTTCCATAATCTGGGTCCCTAGAGATTCCCGGCCCCTCTTTAATCCTGGTTCCTGAGATTCCCTGCCTGCTTCTATTCCTGCTATTGATTTCCTCTATCCTGCTAGTTCCTAGTCCTACATACAATTCCCCTGCCCTTTTACATTTACTGACACTGGTTCCTGTTATGTGACGAGCTACTGTTTGCGAGGCCACAATTTTCCCAGCCCATGAGGCATGAGTTTAGGGTTACTTTGATCCAATCACAAAGTTGGGGTCTAATGACATTTATATGGTACTAGTCGTATAGTTGTCCCAGAGTTCTTCTACTGTTCCCTATCACAGAAGTGTTTATAGTAGCACATTAAATAAATGTCTATCAATTAGCCCAGACAGATTATAACTTTATAGATCCTATTGGGATCGACAGAATTTGCCCTATATTGCTAATGATATGGGTCAAAACCCATCATCCACTGTGTGAAAAACGATCCTCGCCGTTTGGGAATTTCCCATCAGCTGCAATCAATCACTCCACTTTCTGTGGGGGACGCCTGTCCCAGCCAATCTCCCTGTACAGAATGTGGGAGTTGGTAAGCTTTTTTTGCTCCCTATTCCCCAATTAAACTACTGCCTGACCACTGCCACGCCAGGCTGTCCGTACAGAGATCTAAGGAGAATTCATGTCATCTTTCTTCGATGTCAAACACCATACTACCATGGAGCAGGGGGGCTTAAGCGTCCAATTCCTATCAGTGCCTTACGCCTTCTCCCAGAAAACCACTGTGGATAAGGCATGCATAGGGGCCCCTTCAAGTTTTTTTAATGGGTACCCAGGAAATCATTGTTTATGCCCACGCCCATGACTGACAGCTGGGTGCAACAGTTTTAGTCCTTACATCTCTCAAGTTATTGTTTTTGTGGGAATGATACAACCCAAGCCTGACCTCAGATTGAGTTGCCATCCATTTGGTATTACCATGTAGCTCCCTGTAACGCTTCTTCCCGTCATTGTCACAATCCAAAAATCCCAGAACGGGCCCTGGTCTAACAAACATGAGAGCAATACCAATAACATGGGGAATTGGCCCTGATCTAGATTAACCAGGATAAAACATGGGGAATGCCCTGATCTAGATTAACACCGGATAAAACATGGGGAATGGCCCTGATCTAATAACACGGAAAACATGGGAAGGCCCTGATCTAGATTAACACAGGATAAAACATGGGGAATGGCCCTGAATCTATATTAACACGATTAAAACATGGGGATGGCCCTGAATCTAGATTAACCCAGGATAAAACATGGGAATGGCCCTGATCTAGATTACACAGGATAAAACATTGGGAATGGCCCTGATCTAGATTAACACGGATAAACATGGGGAAGGCCCTGATCTAGATTAACATAGGAATAAAACATGGGCTGGCCCTGATCAGATTAACACAGGATAAAACAGGGGAATGCCCTGATCTAGATTAACACAGTGATAAACCATGGGGAATGGCCCTGATCTAGATTAACACAGGAATAAAACATGGGAATGGCCCTGATCTAGATTAACACAGGATAAAACATGGTAATGGACCTGATCTAGATTAACAGGATAAACAGGGGAAATGGCCCTGATCTAGATTAACACAGGATAAAACGGGAATCCCTGATCTGATTTACATGATAACACAGGGATGGCCCTGATCTAGATTAACACAGGAAAAACATGGGGAATGGCCCTGATCTAGATTTACCACAGGATAAAACAGGGAATGGCCTGATCTAGATTAACACAGGATAAAACAGGGGGAATTGGCCCCATCTAGATTAACACAGGATAAACATGGCGAAATGGCCCCACTAGATTAACACAGGATAACAACATGGGGAATGGCCCCTGATCTAGATTACACAAGGATAAAACACGGGGAATGCCCTGATCTAGATTACACACAGGAGATAAAACACGGGAAGGCCCTGATCTAGATTAACACAGGATAAAACACGGGGATTGGCCCTGATCTAGATTACACAGGATAAAACACGGGAATGCCTGATCTAGATTAACACAGGATAAACAACGGGAATGGCCCGGATTAATTAACACAGATAAAACCGGGGAATGCCCTGATCTAGATTAACACGGATAAAACAGGGGAATGGCCCTGATCATTAACCAGGATAAACCGGGGAATGCCCTGATCTAGATTAACACAGATAAAACTGGGGAATGGCCTGATCTGAATATAATCACAGGATAACAACGGGGAATTGCCCTGATCTAGATTAATAACACAGGATAAAACACGGGAATGGCCCTGATCTAGATTACCAGGATAAAACAACGGGGAATGGCCCTGATCCTAGATTAACACAAGGATAAACAACAGGGAATGGCCCTGATTAGATTACACACAGATAAAACAGGGGAATGGCCCTGATCTAATTACACAGGATAAAACACGGGGAATGGCCCTGATCTAGATTACACAGATAAAACCGGGGAATGGCCCTGATCTAGATTAACACAGGATAAAACAGGGAATGGTCCCTGATCTGATTAACACAGGATAAAACACGGGGAATGGCCCTGATCTGATTAAAACAGGAATAAACGGGGAAGGCCTGATCTATATTAACACGAGGATAAAACCAGGGGAATTGGCCTGATCTAGATTAACACAGGATAAAACGTGGGATGGCCGGATCTAGATTAACACAGGATAAACACGTGGGGAATGGGCCCTGATCTAGATTAACACAGGATAAAACTGGGGAATGGGCCTGATCTAGATTAACACAGTAAAACGTGGGAATGGGCCTGATCTAGATTAACACAGGATAAAACTGGGGAATGGGCCTGATGATCTAGATTAACACAGGATAAAACATGGGGATGGGCCTGATCTAGATAACACAGGATAAAACATGGGGATGGGCCTGATCTAGATTAACGACGGATAAACGATGGGGAATGGGCCTGATCTTAGATTAACACAGGATAAAACATGGGGAATGGCCTGATCGTAGAATTAACACAGGATAAAACAGGGAATGGCCCTGATCTAGATAACACAGGATAAACACTGGGAATGGGCCTGATCTAGATTAACATCAGGATAAAACATGGGGATGGGCCTGATCTAGATTAACACAGTATAAAACATGGGAATTGGCCCTGATCTAGATTAACACATGGATAAAACATGGGGAATGGGCCCTGATCTAGATTAACACAGGATAAACTGGGGAATGGCCTTATCTAGAATTAACACATGTGATAAAACACATGGGGATGGGCTGATCCTAGATTAACACAGGATAAACATGGGGAATGGGCCCTGATCTAGATTACACAGAGAAAAACTGGGAATGGGCCCTGATCTAGATTAACACAGGATAAAACATGGGGAATGGCCCTTATCTAGATTAACACAGTGAAAAACTTGGGGAATGGCCCTGATCTAGATTAACCAGATAAACCATGGGATTGCGCCTGATCTAGATTAACACAGGATAAAACATGGGGAAATGGCCCCTGATCTATGATTAAGCAGGATAAACATGGGAATGGCCCTGATCTAGATTAACACGGATAAACATGGGGAATGGCCCTGATCTAGATTTAACACAGGATAAAACATGGGAATGGCCCTGATCTGATTAACACACGATAAAAACATGGGGAATGGCCCTGATCTAGATTAACACAGGATAAAACTGGGGAATGGCCTGATCTAGATTAAGATCAAAAACTGGGAATGGGCCTGAATCTAGATTAACACAGGATAAAACATGGAATGGGCCTGACTAGATTAACACAGGATTAAAATGGGAATGGCCTGATCTAGATTAACACAGTAAAACAACGGATGAAGGAATGGCCCTGATTCCTAGATTCACACAGATAAAACATGGTGAATAGGGTCTGGGTTCGTTACGTATTTCATTGACCTCCTGATAGACGTTAGGATTCGAACTTAAAGGGCAACTAAAGCCACAGAACAACACTGACACCAAGCAAACACCTTGAATAAAACCAGTATCTGTGCTTACCTCTCATTTTGATACGGAGTGCTGGTAAATTTACCTAAATAACATCTTGTTTGTGCTTTACTTCACAGCATTCTATATCAATTGGTTTGGTCAATGACCATTAAGTTCTGCTCATGCTCAGTCCTTTAGCTATTGGCAGAGACCTTGCTACATCGATCACCCCCATTAATAATTTCTAGCCAATCCTTTTACAGGCAGAAAAGCAAGGAAGCCTGTGATTGAGGTCAGGAGGTGTGGTCTGACACTCCACATACACACAGATACTTCATCGTTCTCTTAACAGGCTTACATTTACTTTAATACAATTTACTGGAGTGGGATTTTATAGCTTATTGGTGTTTTTTAGGGGGGTTGTTTTCAGATTCTGGAGTATTAAAAATCGGGTTAGTTTTTCCTTTAAGGACGAGAAATATAGTAAAAAAAAATTTTAGGTCGTAGTCGTGCAGGATTCGAACCTGCGCGGGGAGACCCCAATGGATTTTCTAGTCCATCGCCTTAACCATCGTCGCAGACGACAACACGTGAAAACCAATTGTATAGGATCCTGTGTGAAATTCAGAGCGCAATCGACCTCCTAGTGGCGAAAGCACTAATTGCAGGATGAGGAATTTTTACACACTCCCTGTACAGCGTCATTTTTAAGCCAAAACTCTTGGTCATTTCTGTGGACACAGTGCAGGGCGATATTCCCTTATTAGAACTAGGGTTCAGTAAAGGGCATTTTATTTATTATTATTTTATTATGGATAATATTATTGATCTCATATCTGGATGATTATGTGTTTTGGTAAATTAAGGAGGAAAAAAGATTCAAAATTATTATATATAATCCCCACTGGTAGAAACCCGCCCTAATCCGCTACATGCAGATGCATCTCTGCTATTGGCGACATGAGATTGACAGTTGCATTGAGTGACTTTGCGGTTCATATTCCATTGAAGCAGGTTTTAAATCTGTGTGGCCCCCCCCCCTCCATTCAAAACATTGGTTTGTGGGACCCCCAACCCTCAACTATTCTAGCCTGTTGGGTCACCAACTAGTGCATACAGTAACCCATACAGTAACTCCCTTACAGTAAACCCATACAGTAACCCCCTTACAGTACCCCATACAGTAACCCCCGCGTAAGAACCCATACATTAACTCCCGTACAGTAACCCATCCAGTAACTCCCCGTACAGTAACCCCCTTACAGTAACTCCGTACAGTAACCACCCTCTGTACAGTAACCCTGTACAGTAACCCCCTAAATACCCTACAGTAACCCCCGTACAGTCACCCCTACAGTTCCCCTTACAGTAACCCTACGAACCCCCGTACGTAACCCATACACTAACTAATCCGTACAGTAACCCCCCTAACAGTACCCCCCTACAGTAACCCCCCGTACAGTAACCTACAGTAACCCACCCGTACAGTAACCCCCTTACAGTAACCCATACAGTAACCCCCATACAGTAACCCCCATACAGTAACCCCCCGTACAGTAACCCCCCGTACAGTAACCCCCGTACAGTAACCCATACAGTGACTTCCGTACAGTAACCTGTTCAGTAACCCCCTTACAGTAACCCATACAGTAACCCCCGTACAGTAACCCATACAGAAACCCCCGTACAGTAACTCCCGTACAGTAACCCATACAGTAACTCCTGTACAGTAACCCCCGTACAGTAACCCCCTTACAGTAACCCATACAGTAACCCCCGTACAGTAACCCCCTTACAGTAACCCTACAGTAACTCCGTACATAACCCCAGTACATTAACCCATACAGTAACTCTCATACATAACACTATTCGAACCCCGTACATTAACCAATACAGTAACCCTGTAAAGTAACCTGTACATTAACCCCCGTACAGCAACTTATGTACGGTAACACTGTACAGTAACCCCTGTCATAACCCAATCAGTACCACCGTACATTTAACATGTCAGTCACACCACCGTACACTACAGTATTTTTTATTATCAGTATTATTTTTAATTATTATTTTTACAATTATCATCAGTAATATTAATTTTATTACTATTTTATCATTATTAATATATTATCATCAGTATTATATTATTATTATTTATTTTATCAGTATTATTATATTATCAGTATTATTATATTATTATTTTAAATCAGTATTGAATATTATTATTTTTATTAAGTATTTATTATTTATATTAGTATTATATTATTATTTTATCACTATTATTTTACAGTAACCCCTCAGTTACTCCCGTACAGTAACCCCCTACAGTACCCATACAGTAACCCCCGTACAGTAACCCATACAGTAACCCCCGTACAGTAACCCCTTACACGTAACCCCTTCCAGTAACCCATCAGTAACCCACCGTACAGTACCCATACAGTACCTTCCTACAGTAACCCCCTACAGTAACCCCCGTACAGTAACCCATACATAACCCCGTACATAACCACCCCTTACGTAACCCTACAGTAACCCCCCATATAGTAACCCCTCATACAGTAAACCCCCCGTTACAGTAACCCCCCCTACAGTAACCCCGTACAGTAACCCATACAGTGACTTCCGTACAGTAACCTGTTCAGTAACCCCCTTACAGTAACCCATACAGTAACCCCCGTACAGTAACCCTACAGAACCCCCGTACAGTACCTACAGAAAACCGATAAACCCCGTACAGTAACCATACAGTAACTCCTGTACAGTAACCCCCGTACAGTAACCCCCTACAGTAACCCATACAGTAATCCTGTCAAGTAACCCCTTACAGTAACCCATACAGTAACTCGTACAGTAACCCAGTAAACCTTAACATACAGTAACTCTCATACAGTAACCCATTCAGTAACCCGTACATTAACCATACAGAACCCCGGACAGTAACCTGTCATAACCCCGTCCGAATTATGACGAGTAACTGTACAGTAACCCCTTACTAAACCAACAACACGCGTACTTAACATGACAACAGTACACACAGATATTTATATCAGTATTATTATATTATTTTTACAATACAAAAATAACAAATATTAATAGATTATCATCAGTATTATATTATTATATATTTTTTTTCTGTATTATTATATTATCAGTATTATATATTATTTATTTTAATCAGTATTAACTTGATTATTTTATAAGTATATATTATTATTATATCAGTATTATATTATTATTTTATCAGTATTATTTTTTATCAGTATTATTTTATCAGTTTTATATTATTATTTTATCAGTAATATTATATTATTTTATCAGTATTATTTTAGCATTATTATTATTATTTTACCAGTATTATTATATTCTTTTATCAGTAATATCATATTATTTTATCAGTTTTATTATTATATCAGTATTATTTTATCAGTTTTATATTATTATATCAGTATTATATTATTATTATTTTATCAGTATTATTATTTTATCAGTAATATATTATTTTAGCAGTATTATTTTATCAGTATTATATTATTATTTTTTATCATATTAGTATTTTATTTATCAGTATTATATCAGTATTATTTTTTTTTATAGTTATTATATTATTATTATTATCAGTATATTTATTATTATATCAGTAATTATATTATTATTATTATTTTATCAGTATTATTATATCAGTATTATTTTTTATCAGTTTTATATTATTATTATATCAGTTTTATATTATTATTATTATATCAGTATAATTATATAGTTATTATTATATATTTATATTATTATTAATATGTATATATATTTATTTTATCAGTATTATTAGTATTATTATCATTATTAAATTATTATTATTAGTAGTAGTATTATATTATAATTATCACTGATTGAATACACATGACAAACCATGTACAGACCCACTGGATAGGACTGAGGCCCCATAATAATCCCAGGCGGTAGGATTGAGGCAGTTTGGGCCCCATAATAATCCGAGGCGGTAGGGGCCCCATAATAATCCCAGGCGGTAGGATTAAGGCGGTTGGGGCCCCATAATAATCCCAGGCGGTACGATTGAGATCCAATAATTCCCAGGCGGTAGATTGAGGCGGTTGGGGCCCATTTGATCTGTTTCCCTTCCTCTTTCACGCCTTTCATTTCCCTCTCTGACCAGTAGGTGGACCCCCGCCTCCATCACTGACCCTCACTCGAACCCGCCCTCCCTTTCCTAACGACTAGAGGGAAGAACCAAATGGCGGCGGTGGCTCCTGATCGGCCCCGTAACTTGTCCTAATTCACCCCCGCCCACCCCCTCGCTCCTCACCGCCCTCCGCTTCTGTCCAGCGCTCCCTCCCACCCCCCGGCCGCCCCGCAACCCAGACCGCCCGAACATGAGGGGGCGCCGGGGAAGGCCGCCTAAGTGCCCGGTGCTGCCCACTGCTCCCCGGGGCCCACGGTAGGACTCCGTTCCCGGCACGGGAAGCAGCCGAGGTCGCTGGGCCCCGAGAAGCAGCCGGTTCCCCCCGCGGGAATAGCAGGAGTGCTCCCTCTCCCCGTCACTTCCCCCGGGCCGCAGAGTAGGAAGGCCGGGACGGGCCCCAGAGGGGGGAGAGGCCGCGGTGCCCCCACGAGGAGCCAGGAGGAGCCTCACTGGGTGTGTATGATGATGAGGAGAGCGACGAGGAGGAGGACGGGGGCCCCGAGGGCCACAGGGACAGTGATGAGGAGGAGGAAGAGGCCGAAGAGGAGCCCGAGGAGGAGGAAGATGTGGAGGATTCGGACTATCGGGAGGAGGAAGAGGAGGAGGATGAAGATGGAAGTTACTGCACCGAGAGCAGCTTCCGGAGCCACAGCACGTACAGCAGTACCCCGGGTAAGGAGCTGCCATAGGGATTGGATCGGGGAAGGAGCTGCCATAGGGATTGGATCGGAGAAGGAGCTGCCATAGGGATTGGATCGGGGAAGGAGCTGCGGCGCTGCCATAGGGTCACCCCAGTCCCAGAGTAATGTCACCGTACCCCAGTCCCAGAGTAATGTCACCGTACCCCAGTCCCAGAGTAATGTCACCGTACCCCAGTCCCAGAGTACACAGTACTGGTAGGCCAGTGTATGGCCGGCATTATTGGTTTAATCTATATAACCAGTATTAATTAGCTATTTTTTAGTTTCTACCCTTCTCCAAAGATCATTGCCTACTGGGGATTAAGGAGCTGCTGGGAATTGAATGAACTATAAGGCCAAGTGATACTTTATTAAAATCTGCTAAACATGGGCAATAACAAAAGAAGAAGTTATTTCCATTCTTAACATCTCCTTTATGTCGGGGGAAGCAGATGAACTATATTATCGCTGGTTATATTTAGGCTTTGGTTCTAATTTAATTACTAGTAAAAAGTTAATCCTCTTTGTTACCATCTTCTGTCAATTTGCATAAACCTTTCTGGTTTACCGTCTTCAAGTCTTGGTCCCCTGTCCTTGCTGTAGATTTATGTTGTAACTGTCTCGGTATCTGCGCATGTGACCAATAAAGGCTAGTGTTTTAGAAATAGGTCATTTGTATCATTCTATTTGTAAATATGATTTCTGAACGACTGTTGGGTATTCAGTGGCATGGGTGGCCATTCAGTTTTCAATGTTTTTGCTGGCAGATTCAATAACTGTGCTGGAATGTGCCAAAAATCCATTACCGTACTTCCAACACCGATTTCAGCTGCAGACTTTGCACTGCATTAATAAGTACAAGAGCGTACCTGATCATAAACTGATTTGTATATGTGGTAAAATATAGCTGCTCCCTGATCAATTTTTGGTTCCAATTGTTTGTGTTTTCTGCCATTGGTTGCATCTTGTATGGCTAGCTTTAATTGGATGCTCTGCCCCCCCGCCCCCCCCCTGCAGAAGAAGAATGAGGTGAAATTTTGTCAAATAGGCAAGAAGGAGAAAAGTTCCCAACAGACTCTTAGAAATTGTGTTTTTATTTTAAATGAATTTTCTTTGTATTGTTTTACTCTTTGGAGCTCAGTGACCATACAAAGTAGCACAGCTTTATTTGCAAGTAAGTTCCTGTATGTCTGTGTGCACAAGTCTTGTATGCATTGCAGGTGTGTAACATTATATTATTATTATTATTATGCTGTAAGGACACTTACACCCTGAGTCATATTACATATGATTTAAGGTAATCCAAGCCAAAATCTTTTAATGTTATTACAAGTGTTTATGGTACATGGCCTTTCCCCCATGTGGGCGCGGAGTGATCTGTCCAGAATGGTGAAACTTTTAAAGGGGCTTATACACTCAGAGATGCAAAAGTTTGCCCGTCAACAATGAGATGTTATTTAATATTTTGTAACTGTAACAGACCAGTATAAAATTGATATCTGATTGGTGATTAAGAGCACAGGCAAACTTTTGCACCTCTTTGTACATAAGACCATTGCTACCTTTAAATGCTGTGTTCAGTCTTCTCTCCTGATCTTTGTGTTTCCATGGTAATGGCTGAATGATGGAAGGAGGTCAGTTACTCAGTGTAGTTTTCGTTATACAATATTGATGTGCAGTACCATACCAGCTGGATAGTACAGGATAGGCATTGAAGGGATGCAGGTGTTTTGAGTATTTTTCTTGGCCAGTTATAATCTGGGACAGAACAAACTAATGCACCTTCCTATAAAGCTGCAGGCTGACACAGCTCAATTACATGCTGATATTCAAACAGGGATAGACAAATCTCAGTAGACAGATAGCCAATGCGCCTATCCATACACATCTGGTGTTTTTTTTTTTTTAAAGGTTTTCTATTATACTGACCTAGACCCCCGCTCCTGCCATCCGTGACATCTCTACTACCCAGGGTTGTCCTCACCCCTGGGTTCACTTTCTAACTCTAGCTTTCTTCCTTCTGTGCTTTGCTCTCACTTCCGGGTTCACGATATGGCCAATGAGAAGATAGAGGGTAGGGTCAGCCTCTCCCTGTCTCTATTATAGGTCCTGAATTTGTCCAATACGAAGATGTGCAATGCACGTGTCTTGCCATTGGTCAGTTTGCGAGCTGTAGTTGGTGACGTGTCTTGACCAGCACCATGTGCCTGGTATAAGGACATGTAGAGAGATTTAGGTCATCAACCTGGGCACTGTCAGGGGGAGGTGGTGGTTTAGGGGATATTATTGCCATTTAAAGCAGGGTTATCATGGGCATAAACTACAACTTACAGAGAGTGTGGCAGGAGTGTGGGTTGCTGGTTGATGTCTTCATCTTTATTAATGCTCTAGTTTACCTTTATTTAACACACTTAGACATTTATTCTTCTAATTTCCAGTTAAAGCAATAATATATAATTTCCCTTCTGCATTTTCTATCTTGCCCTGTCTGTATTTTTTTTTCTTCCAAAGTATCCAGAGGGTTAGACAGTGATCAGCGTTATGGTGCTAAAGACAATCAGTCTGTTTGCTGTGGTGCTTTCATTCACTGCATTCATTACAATGGTGGAATGTGCTGGCTGGTTCAGGTCTATGTCTGCCACGTCTGTGATCCTCAGGGTTCTAAGGACATGCCAATGTGTTATTATTATACTTGGTCTTTCCCAGACCCAGAGGCTTACCATGTTGCTTGTCTCTGAGGATCCCTTTGTGTTTTCTCTGTGCTAAGGCTGAAGATCTTTGTCATTCTAGTCTATGGCAACTGACAGAGAAAAGCTAGCATGTTATTTTTGTAATTTGTAAAAGGAATTTACAGCTTGATCGAAGAGCATCCGCTGATCGTTCATCTGGTGTAGACGTAATAGAAAAAGATGTTGGAAGATGCACAACGGGGAAATCCGCTGTCACAATATCTATTTCTATCATCCGTATGAATGTTGAACATGTGCTTCATTTAAAGGACATATAAGTCTTTGAAGTGAATTCCGAGTATTATTGCCTTTTTGCTCATGACCAAATCTATGCTAAGGTTCAATGCTAAAATGTCTGTTTTATTTCACATAGTTCACATACCCTGTTATTTATGGAGTTTGTATGAGATCACAGCTTGGGATTATGGAGTTTGTATGAGATCACAGCTGGGGAAATCCTTTTTTTTTTAACGTCAATGGAATATATTCCTTATCAGCTACACAAATAGTCAGACTGGGCTACAAATGTCAAAACAAAAAAAATCCCAGTAAAATTTTTTTTCCAGATCTGTGTCCGTTCACAAAATAAGTTTATCGCTCTTTATTAAAAGCTTTGCGGATAGAAAAACAATCCCTTTGTCATCACCCTCTAGAACAGTGCTGTTGAACCTGCTGTCCGGGTGTTTTTGAAACTGAGGCATGCTGGGAGTTGTAGTTTCCAAACATTGGGAGTGTCGCATGTTCAACATCGCTGCTCTACAGGATTTTATTTTGAGTTTTCGATTGCTATATCGTTTACACTCCCTGTATGTTTTGCCACTGCAATCCTCACTCACAGAAGTCACATTGTTAAATTCTATTTTAAAATATTTATTTCTCGTAGACGTCGTATTTAGTTAAAATTTATTGACTGTTTTAAAAGATTTTTCTCTTCCCAGTGATTTTTAAACAAAGTTTTTTTTTCTTTGCAGGAAGGCGAAAACCTAGAATTCATCGTCCACGCTCCCCAATATTCGAAGAGAAAGACATTCCCCCTTTGGAACTTCCCAAGTCCTCTGAGGATTTACTGTTGCCTAGCGAACACGTAATGAACGTGGCCGCTGTCTATGAAGTTCTGAGGAACTTTGGCACCGTATTGCGTCTCTCGCCTTTCCGCTTTGAGGACTTCTGCGCCGCTCTTGTGAGCCAGGAACAATGCACGTTAATGGCGGAAACTCACGTGGCGCTTCTGAAAGCCGTCTTACGAGAGGAGGACACATCAAACACAACCTTTGGACCTGCTGACCTTAAAGACAGTGTGAATTCCACATTATACTTCATTGATGGCATGACATGGCCGGAAGTGTTAAGAGTGTATTGTGAAAGCGACACAGAGTACCATCACGTTCTTCCATACCAGGAGGTAGACGATTACCCCTATGGACCAATTGAAAGTAAAGTACACGTGTTGCTTTTTTTAGTGGATCAGTTCCTGACTACAAACATGGCTCGAGAGGAGTTAATGTCTGAAGGAGTCGTCCAGTATGACGATCACTGTCGGGTTTGTCACAAACTGGGGGATTTGCTCTGTTGTGAGACTTGCTCTGCTGTTTACCACTTAGAGTGTGTTAAACCTCCTCTGCAAGAGGTCCCAGAGGACGAATGGCAGTGCGAGGTCTGCGTGGCTCACAAGGTGCCAGGAGTTAATGATTGTGTCACTGAAATCCAAAAAAATAAACCCTATATCAGACATGAGCCGATTGGCTATGACAGGAACAGGCGGAAATATTGGTTTATCGACAGGCGGATTATTATGTAAGTACACTGCACCTTGTTTGCTGTCGGTCAGTTCACATACATGTGGGTTTACCTATTGGGAAATTGCTGCAGGTTGCACGTTCCCTTATTACACCCATGCTGTGATTTGTGTTGTATTGAAGGATGAAATTACTGTTGGCTCACCCCATCCAGATTGATCTGTTTTTTTTTTTTTGCTGCTTCACCTTCTTCCAACAAGTAGCATTTTAGTTTTAGTTCTCCTTTAATCTGAACCTTGCTAATTTTAAATACATATTTATGTTAGGAAGTCTTAACCCCACTTTGCTTCTGTCCCTTTTAATGAGTTGCCTGTTTTGTATTGCAATCTATGCATCCTCTGGGCTCACCCTAATGGAATTTGACATGGTGGGGTAGGAGTATAGTATGTTACAATGTATTGGGATTGCCACTTTTTACTTGCACAGTAAGCTAGATTTGTGGAAAAAGGCAAGTGTCAATCAGTGATATTGATATACACAGGCGCCAAATTGAGATGAGCCCTAACAACCAAAGCCTCTTACACCCATTAGATACTGGCGGGCAACAAACATCCAAAGAAACATCCACTTTGGCCGATGACGTGTGTGGCTGCTCGTTTAATCGTTGTTTATGATCCATTTGAATGTCTGCTGAAGTGTTCAGCTGTTGGATGTTTCATCAGCCACTGTGGATGGCACTAATATTCCATGTGTACAAAGCCTAAGGCAATGTACAGTGAAGCATTGCCTGGTATTAGTATAGTTTAAGCTGGAAGCAGTCAGGAACTGTCAGGTGACTTAGTGGATAGCGCTTGTGGCTAAGTTTCCTCCCTTCGTTTCTGGCTCCTGTTACATAAATTGAAGGCTGGTAGGTAACACATCCATCCTTTACCTCCCGTTCTTCAATTAAATTTAAAAACGAGGGGAGATAACTTTTAAACTGGCCATACACTAGGCAGGCATTAGATTCCCCCCCCCCTCTCTTTAGCTGTTTTTTTTAATAGGGTAGGGTTAAAAAGGAGTGTGAAAAGGTTGGACATGATGGACATATGTCTATATTAAACCTCAATGACTTTGTTACTGTAGACTAACCTCTAATCTATCTAATGTATGAAGACCCTATTTTACAAGCAGCGGTTCTTATCTTGAGATAATCCAATTTGGCCCTGTTTTGTGATCTCAAGTTAATTGAAAAAAGAACGGGGTAGGCGAAACAGCCGTTCGTACACATCGTGCGTCACAGGTCGGCACCTACGATTGCACATGTGTACGAACCTTTAGATTAGACATTTGTCTTTAGAAAAAGTAGTGTATGGGCACCTTACGTCTGTTATCTACTAGAAGCCCAAACCTTTTTCCAACAGAGATTCACTCAGGACAGAGGAATTTATGGTGTAGGCTAAACCCCAAATGCATCACCTTACATTTACCAACATTGAATCCCATCTGCCATTCTGCTGCCCATTGTGATAATCTATCTAGGTCTGCTTGCAGCACCTGCACATCATTTGAAGTTTCCAAAGCTCTGCACAGTTTAGTGTCATCAGCAAACACAGAGACCTTGTTCTCAATGCCCCTTTCTGAAGCATGGTACACATCATGAGATTCTTCCTCCTGACGGACTGTTCAGCACTTCTGACTGGTTGACCAGGAGGATGGACTGTAGGATGGGTCCGAAAACCCATGCGATTATTTCGGGACCGATACACTGAACTATCGGTCAATTGGGCTGAAATATTGCATAGTGTGTACCCAGCCTTAGTCATTTATAAACAGATTAAATAGAAGTGGCCCTAGTACAGAACCCTGAGTGGCCCCACTTGCAAGTCCTGCCTAACTGTTGATCCAGAGGGGGGAAAAAACGGCAAAAAAAATTCCTTCCTGACCCAAGCGAAAATATCCCTGGATCGTCTTCAACTTTATATATCAATCCCAGTAACTTGCAACCGTCTTTGTTTTAAGAAACTCATCCAGCTTTTTATTAAACTGACCAATGAACCTGCCATAACAACGTCCACTGGAAGACAGTTCCATAGCTTTACCGTTCTCACAGTGAAAACCCTTTCCCAACTCTACTTTATGTATCAATCCCAGTAACTTGTAACATTCCTTGTTTGTAGAAACTCATCCAGCTTTTTATTAAAACTGACCAATGAACTGCCATACAACGTCCACTGGAAGACAGTTCCCATAGCTTTAACCGTTCTCACAGTGACAAACCCTTTCCCAACTCTACTTTATGTATCAATCCCAGTAACTTGTAACATTCCTTGTTTGTAGAAACTCATCCAGCTTTTTATTAAACTGACCAATGAACCTGCCATAACAACGTCCACTGGAAGACAGTTCCATAGCTTTACGCGTTCTCACAGTGACAACCCTTTCCCAACTCTACTTTATGTATCAATCCAGTAACTGTAACATTCCTTGTTTGTAGAAACTCATCCAGCTTTTTTATTAAACTGACCAATGAACCTGCCATAACAACGTCCACTGGAAGACATTTCCATAGCTTTACCGTTCTCACAGTGACAAACCCTTTCCCAACTCTACTTTATGTATCATACCCAGTAACTTGTAACATTCCTTGTTTGTAGAAACTCATCCAGCTTTTATTAAACTGACCAATGAACCTGCCATAACAACGTCCACTGGAAGACAGTTCCATAGCTTTACCGTTCTCACAGTGAAAACCCTTTCCCAACTCTACTTTATGTATCAATACAGTACTTGTAACATTCCTTGTTTGAGAACTCATCCAGCTTTTTATTAAACTGACCAATGAACCTGCCATACAACGTCCACTGGAAGACAGTTCCATAGCTTTACCTGTTCTCACAGTGACAAACCCTTTCCCAACTCTACTTTATGTATCAATCCCAGTAACTTTAACATTCCTTGTTTGAAAACTCATCCAGCTTTTTATTAAACTGACCAATGAACCTGCCATAACAACGTCCACTTGAAGACAGTTCCATAGCTTTACCGTTCTCACAGTGACAAACCCTTTCCCAACTCTACTTTATGTATCAACCAGTAACTTGTAACATTCCTTGTTTGTAGAAACTCATCCAGCTTTTTATTAAACTGACCAATGAACCTGCCATAACAACGTCCACTGGAAGACAGTTCCATAGCTTTACGTTCTCACAGTGACAAACCCTTTCCCAACTCTACTTTATGTATCAATACCAGTAACTTGTAACATTCCTTGTTTGAGAACTCATCCAGCTTTTTATAAACTGACCAATGAACCTGCCATAACAACGTCCACTGGAAGACAGTTCCATAGCTTTACTGTTCTCACAGTGACAAACCCTTTCCCAACTCTACTTTATGTATCAATACCAGTAACTTGTAACATTCCTTGTTTGAAAACTCATCCAGCTTTTTATTAAACTGACCAATGAACCTGCCATAACAACGTCCACTGGAAGACGTTCCATAGCTTTACTTTTCTCCAGGTGACAAAACCCTTTCCCAACTTGAAGCTAAAACTTTTTCAAGTCTTAAGGGATGTCCACGTTTCCTCTGACTGTTCTATTGGTGAACATTCCCCAGATATTTTATTGTATGCCCGTTAATGTATTAATACACTTAATCATATACCCACGCCAGCGCCTTCTTCTCTAGTGTACATAATTGTAACTTAAAGGGTATCTCCACTTAAAAAATCAATACAGCCTCCAATAGCAAAGTTAATATAGATCTACACCTATACAGCCTCCTCAGAGCATGTTCAGGAGAAATCATTCTTCAGATGCCTGTATGCATTACAGGCATCCAATCCGCTTCATTATATATCACTCCTGCAAGAGAACTCCTGACGTGCTTGCCACAATTTCGCGCACGCGCGGAAGCATTCTTCCGTATTCAAAAAAGTCAAAAGTCACAGAGGGGGGCTTACAAAGAGAGGGGGGGCTGTCACGGGGAGGACTGTCATGGGGCTGTCACAGGGGGGAGACTGTCACGGGGGGACTGTCACAGAGTGGGGACTCACAGAGGGGGGGACTGTCACAGAGGGGGGCTGTCACAGGGGGGCTTCACAGAGGGGGGCTGTCACAAGGGGGGGCTGTCACAGAGGGGGGGCTGTCACAGAGGGGGGGCTGTCACGAGGGGGGGCTGTCACGGGGGTGGGCTGTTGGGCCTGTCACGGGGGGGGGGCTGTCACGAGCCATATAAACCATATAAATTTCTCTCTCTGTCCCTGCACTATCAGCTGTGATTCCTGTTTATAGATTATAGAGACAGGTAGAAGGCTTTGTTTACATCAGGTATCACTGGGGTCAAGTGGGAGTGGCAGAAATAATGAATATGCATGTGATGATGCACATTGACTGACAGCTTGCCCAGCACAGTAGCAGAAACGAGCAGAACTTCCCTTGGCTGCTGCAAAGGAAAAGAGGTGATTTTTGAGAAAACAAAAGGTAGGAGGGGGGTTGGGGGAAAGTGGACTTTCATATAGAGAGAGAAAAAAAAAAACGATTTTCCATCAGTGGATACCCTTTAAAGGGATGGAACCAATATTTTCAATGTTAAAGGGGAGGTATACAAAAATTAATTATGACTAAAATATGACCAAATACAACTTATACCTAACATGTATTTACCGTAATAGTTGCTAATGGTTTACTCAGGCATTGGCCTAACAATGTGTTCTAGGTGTTAGGTGCTATGTCATTGGCCTGAAGATCTGATGAAAAATAAAATAGGTTTGTTCCTTATAGTCCACCTGTTGCCGCCTGGCACTGCTTTCTACATTAAAGGGTATGTCCACCCGTAAAACTAATTTTTAATATGCTCTCCCCCATGTCCCCAGCCCCAACGGCATAATTTTTTTTTTTCAGAAGCCCCCCAAACTCTTACTTACCTCCCTCGTTCCTTCCCGCACTGCCGGCCCTCTGCTTGCGAGAATGCAAGCAGAGGGGCGGGACCGGCAGTCGCATCTGTGATTGGCTGAGCGGCAGCCAATCACGCACGCGGCTGCCGTCATTCAGTGCAGCGGAGGAAAGAGAGAGGTAAAAGAGTTTGGGGGGCTTTTTGAAAAAAAAAATATGCGGTTGGGGCTGGGGGACATGGGGGAGCAGCATATTAAGGGGATTTGTGCTAGGGGAGGGATAGTAGAGGAGGAGAGGGAGGGGGGAGGAGGGGGGAGAAGGACTGCAGTACGCATGGCAATATCTACCAGAGGCAAGGTAGCAGGCAGAGCCCTGCTATCCTCCTGGTGGTTAGTTTTGGGACTTTGGGGGGGGGGGGGGTCTACAGGAGAACCCTATGGAGCTGGGATGTGAGGTAGGATTAACTACACTACATGGTGGGGCCAGTAGTTGGGGGATTATAGTTTGGGGGGTGGACATGCCCTTTAAAATGTGTTTCCACTAAAACTACTCCAAGATCCCTTTCCAACAGGGATTCACTTAACACAGAGCCATTTATAGTGTAAGAAGCACAAAGAACTTTTAGCCTAAAATGCATCACCTTCCATTTATCAACGTTAAAGGAGATGTACAATGAGGAATTAGTTTTTTTAAATTTCCCATTACTGGAAACTATAATCCTTCCCAACTATCACTGTACCTATCACTGTACTATCACACCCTTAACACCTGCTGTGATATGCTAATTGGGATTTTCCAGGTACATATTGCCAAGATTCTTGTACAAGTCATTCGAATTGAAAAGCCGTCGGTGACTAGCGAAACGTCTCAAGAACTACTTTCAAGTCCAGTTGATCTAATTGAATCAACGATATATCACTGTACCATTTTTGGTTGATCTGTCCCTATATCTTTAGATCTGAACCATCTTACATTTCAGCTGTCAATTATGTGCCTTAGTATCATCAACTCTTCTGTTATGTATGGTTTTGCTGTAGTTATAATGGTGACAATTGGTTTGTCTGACAAGATCTGTTTCTCATAAATCCATGCTGGTTACTACTTATAAGGATTGATAAAAATAGAAATAGCTAGAGGAAAAACTGGCTAATTTAAAACATATATTTATTAAGTCTATTTAAAAATATCAAGAAAGTAGTAACTTCACAAAGTAGAAAAGGTAATACAATAAGTGTGTAAAGTCTTGTACATAACACATAAAGGTATCACAAGTTTTTATATAATTATATATATATACCCCACCTAGGCATACAAATGCATATATTTCCCATCAGACCCTGTCATACTTATCAGTCAATAGTCAAGTCATCCGTGCACGGACAGTCAGAACTTTAGCAGAGTAACAGGGGTAGAAGCCATCAGGACAGTGTCACGACTTTCAAACAATGAGATAGAAAAAATCCTGGGTGGGGGAGCATCCCATGGTCAGCCCTTACTCTAGAATATGTTCCAGTGTCCAACTTTCCACTCTCTTCCCCACCACTGAAGTGAGTTAAGCTAGGTACACATACAGAATCGGGGCTTAATCAGCAGTGTGTATAGCGGCTTTCACAAGCGAGCGCACGGCTGACGGGAACATTCGGAAAAGTCCGAAAATTTCCCACAGCCGCGGTCAATGGAAACACAGTCCTGAGTGTTCTCCCTATGCTGTGTATATACTGTATATGGTCTATGCAGTGTATATGCTGTGCATAGGGAGAATGCTCAGTACTGTGTGTATCCTGAGCGATGGATGGACAGGAACTTGCAACGGGTCATTTGACCCGAAACGTCGTATCTTGTTTTACTGCCATCATGAGCTGACCAGGCTGAAGCCTGTTTTTACCCATGTGGGTTTGAATAAAGGATTTCTGTTTCTATGAAGATGTGTGCTGTCTAAATATATACGGTGCAATGATGTCACCAGGGTGCTTTCTCGTCACACGGCCGCATTATTCTTTGACCAAATTAGTGTTGGAGATTTGGAAATCTCGATGGGGCCAGCAACATTCAAGCACAAAGATAAGGTCTGGAAGGGGACAAAATGCACAACTATCCAATAAGATATACTTATTACAGTGTACACACCCTTTAAGCACATTTCTTTTCGGCATCCTCTATAACCATAGCCCCATTATTTATTGGTCCTACAATCTCTCTCTTTTTAACTATTGATATACTTTCGATATATATTTTGATTTGTTCAGCTATCCATTCTTTATGTTCTACTTTAGCCAGTTTAAAGGAGAAGTAAACCAAAATTTTCATAGAATCTGAACTTCTGTAAATTATTACATGGTCCCTTTCTGTAAGATTTGTGTATTCAGTATTGTAACATCCTGTTTAATAGCCCAACAACGTGTCATGGGTATGAAAAAAAATGAAATGTAAAGTACATTTAATATTTACCGATATATATATATATATATATATATATATATAACAGGCTTTAGGTGTATGTCTTTTAATATGATTTCTCTTTCAGCCTTGGGGGATTCAGGCACAGCAGGGTTAAGTACTCCACCTCCAGGAGCAGACACTTGAATAACTGAAGTTTGCACAGGCTCTGGTGCTCCTCCCCTTACCTTATATTCTGCAGCACCAGCAGCCTGCTTCAGTTTTTCAAGTGTCCGCTCAGGAGTTGGACTACTCTCCGCTTCTATCATCAATTCTAGGAACAGCTGGAAGGTAACCCCTTTCCAGTGTTTCCCATTGGATATCACACAGGCCTGGCTTTTTCCCTCACCTGATATGCAAAAATTTACTACTATAGAACAGCTTCAAGGTAACCCCTTCCAGCTGTTCCACTGTGCCGGACACACAGATCAGGGCAGCACACCCCTCCTTAACTTGCCCTGAACCCTACCAACTATGGCACAGGTACTCAGGCTCAACTGCTACATCCAGAGCTCAACAGCTGCCTCTTATCACTGTTAGTCTCCTAGCTTTGCATTCACTCGATCCGGCATCAGTTTGGACAGCCCTAATCCAGGTAAGGCCCTTTAGCTTCAATCCTCCAGGGGCGGGAGCTTCCTCACACTGGCCTCTTACTCCTTTTTTTTTTACTTAAGCGCCACTTCTTCTCTTCGGGTGAGGGCGGGACTTCCGGTTTCCCTTAGTGTCTCTCAGTACGTCGGCTACCATCATCTCCTCCAAAAGTGCTCTGAGTGCTCTCAACTCTCCCTTCCTGCCTATTCTGCGGCTTTTGCCGTCCAGTCACCTCTGCCTGCTGCTACAAGATAGGTCAGACAGATAGTTCTTGTTTCTGGGCTAGCATTGGGGGTGGGGTTTTCCTGGTTCCCTTCTCTTCCTTCCTTCTGCTATCCCTTTTTATTTGTATATATATATTATTTCCCTCTTCCTTCTTTCTATCTATGGCCAGCAAGGGGTCTACAAGAATGGTCTGACCCAGAGTGCCAGCCGCGTCAGTCCCAATTATTTAACACTATGTTCCCCTTCCCCAAGGCAGACATAGATCAATGGGCCTTCCCTCCTACAGTCGATCCTCCAGTGGCCCGACTTTCCAGAGCCACCACCATCCTCCTTTCCGAAGTGGCGACTTTCAAAATGATCCAAACGATCGTCGCATTGAGGCGCTACTAAAAAGCTATGGAAGTACTGTATGGCTCAACCAATTATACCAAGATATCCACCCAGATCCAACCAAGTCCCATCTGCTAGACATAATTCAGGATTTATCAGACGCGGCGGTTTACATTGGAGATGCAGCTCTAGAATCCAGCCGCCTTATCGCTCGAGCTTCCGCCTCAGTGACGGCGACCCGAAGGGCAGCCCAGGCCCCTCCGAAACGACAAACCACTTCCTGACCCTGGTCCAATAGGAGGGGATCCTTTCGCCCTACCGGCGGAAAACCAAAATCGCCATGACTATCCCCCCTCATATTGGGTGGGAGGACGGCTAAAAAATTTTTTCAGGAAGCCCCATCCAAATGGCAAGCCCTAAATCGGGCTATAGCCCTTCTATTGCTGTCCTAAGTAATAGTTCCGGTCCCTACTTCTCACAGGTTTCTAATCAAACCTCTTCCTAGTTCCCAAGAAAGACAGAACTTTCCGACCAGTGTTAGACCTAAAAGAGCTAAACATGTATGTCAGGAAGGTCCATTTCAAGACCTTCAGTCATTCTGGCCATAGAGCTCCCTCGACATACAGGATGCCTATCTCCATGTTCTCATTTGGCAGGGCCACCATCGCTTTCTAAGATTCGCAGTGGGAAAGAGTCATTATCAGTTCATGGCCCTCCAATTCGGCCTTTCATCGGCCCCTTGGGTCTTCACCAAGGTTATGTCATTCGGCTGCAAGGTATTTTCCTCTTACCTTACCTAGACGATCTACTGATCAAAGCTCCATCCTTCGCCGTGGCCTCAACACATGTAAAAACTTGCACTCAAATCCTAACCTCCTTCAGTTGGGTTATCAACCCTCGTAAGTCGTCATTCATTCGCAGCCCTCACATGACATTTTTGGGTATGTTGTTCGACACTTCCCGACAACAATTTCTCCTTCCTTCCGAGAAGATACAAGCGCTCAAGCAACTAGCCCGCCAGACACTTGCAAAACCCCGGGTCTCGATCCGTCAAGCCATGCTCTTAGTAGGGAAGATGGTATTAGCCATCCAAGCAGTCCGATATGCCATGTTCCATCTACACCCGCTTCAACGCCGCATGTTGACAGTTTGGAACAGATCTCTGGACTCTCTAGACTCCATGATCCCTTTACCTCACCAAATCCAGAGGTCTCTGGTCTGGTGGACACAAGACCGCAATCTTCAGAAAGGGAGCACTCTTTGCCTAGGATGGGGGGCAGTGTACGGGCCCCTCATGACACAAGGCACCTGGTCAACGCAAGAGTCCCTCCTTCCGATCAACATTCTGGACTACGGGCCATATACCTGGCCATTTCTCATTAGACAGAACAACTGACGAACAGCTTTGTCAGAATCCAGTCGGACAATGCCACAGCGGTGTTGTACATCAGCCACCAAGAGGGCCCACCGCATTCTGTCCTGGGAAGAACACTATGTTCCTGCGATCTCTGTGGTCTTGTCCCGGGGATCCTGAACGTGGAAACGGATTTTCTCAGCCGCCACACTCTGGACCGGGGGAATGGTCCCTTCATCAGGAAGTGTTCTCGATTCTGACTCGTCGGTGGGGAACTCTGGAAATAGACATCATGGTGTCGCTTTTCAACTGCAAGGTTCCCCTCTTTTGTGTGAGAACGCGAGATCCTCTAGCGCACCTCATAGATGCACTGGTAGTTCCATGGCGGTTCCAGTTAGTTTAGGCCTTCCCTCCAATAGCCATGATTCCGCGCATACTAAAAAAGATTAAGTTGGAACCACAACCATATTCATAGCTCCTAGGTGGCCACGAAGGGGTTGGTTCACAGATCTCCTAAGAATGTCATGGGATGAACCATGGCCCCTACCCCTCCGTCCAGACCTTCTTTCTCAGGGTCCATTCTTCCACCCGGATCTTCAACGACTAAATTTGATGGCGGGGCTATTGAATCCTCCATTCTGAGGAAGAGAGGCATTCCCTCTTCGGTCATCCCCACCGTGATGGCCGCACGGAAATTGTCATCTGCAAAAGTCTACCACCGAATATGGCAGAGATACATACATTGGACCTCTTCCAGGGGGTTTCCTCTAGGAAATTCGTCCTATCTAGACTCCTGCGCTTTCTACAGGCAGGATTGGATAAGGGACTGTCCCTCAGTGCCTTAAAGGTTCAGATTTCTGCTCTGTCAATTTTCTTTCACCGGCGACTAGCATCACAAAAGGATGTGCAAACCTTCTTACAGGGGGTGGCTCACATTTGCCCTCTGCGCAGACAGTCTGTACAACCTTGGGATCTTCCCCTGGTTCTTCGAAACCTCTAAGGTCGGTAGCCCTATCTCTCCTTTCTTGGAAAACGCCATTTCCTCAATAGCAGGGCGTCAGAGCTGGCAGCCCTGTCAGTGGAATCACCCTGTCTCTCCTTCCACAAGGATAAGGCAGTTCTTAAACCTCACCCAACTTTTCTACCTAAAGTTGTTTTCTCCTTTCACCTAAGTCAGGAAATCATCGTCCCAGCTCTATATCCTCAGCCAGTTTCTCTCCAAGAAAAGAGGTTACACTCACTGAACGTAGTCAGAGCTCTCCGGATTTACATCTCCAGAACGGAATCCTTTCGTTCCTCCAGGGCGCTGTGCATCCCCCTTACGGGGCCTCACAAAGGCTCCAGAGCGTCACCTCAAACTCTGGCAAAATGGACTCTGAGTGTCATCTCAAGATGTTATACTGAAGCTGGGGTTGCTCCTCCCTTGCGGGTTGCAGCTTACTCTGCCAGGGCACTGGGAGCTTCATGGGCAGCTCGTCGGGGAGCCTCCATAGATCAGATTTGCAGAGCAGCCACCTGGTCTTCCATCAGCACATTCATAAAGTTCTACAGGTTGGATGTGTTTGCTTCAGCGGAGACGAAAGAGGATTAAAGTCTTCTGCCCCCCCCTTTACTGTTCGGGACTTTGGGACATCCCCTGCGGTGTCTTGGTCTCCCAAGGCTGAAAGATAAAAGGAGATTTTCTTTACTCACCATAAAATCTTTCTCTCTAAAGCCGAAGGGGGACCCAGGCACTACCCTCCTTATGTAATAGGACTACAAGTTGTTAAAGCTGTTATTCTAGTTCTATAGATTATCTGTGTGGTTTTATATCAGTTTAGATTACGTTAAAGTGTGTTTTTAACAAAAGTTGTAAGTTCTTATGGCAACTCCTTCGCTCCCTCTTTGGGACAAAACTGAAGCAGGCTGCTGGCGCTGCGGAATATACGTTAAGGGGAGGAGCACCAGAGCCTGTGCAAAACTTCAATGTGTCCGCTCCTGGAGGTGGAGTACTTAACCCTGCTGTGCCTGGGTCCCCCAAGGCTGAAAGAGAGATTTCCTTTTTTATGTATTTGTATGAGTTAAGGTTATCTTGTGGATATAGTGAATCTTCCATTAAGAAAGATTGGAATATGAATGAATCTAGGAAATTGTTGTGGTTGTGTGGGTCTCACAAAATATTGCCACCACAGTCAATTTAATATCGCGCCTTTTGGCGTGACTTTTTTTTTAAACAATTGCTGGCATGTGTTTACTCAGTGCTTTACCCAGACCTGCAAGTACAGTGTTAAAGTTCATGTCCACCCCTCAACCAAAAGAGTACGTATAGATAAATCACCATCAAAATGCACAACTACAATAGTTAGAAAGCTGGCAGACCTATTGATAACCTGATATGCAGTAAAATGATGCTCTCTACCTCCCCTTTGCCCCTTAAAAAGCATCTATAGTACATTAAGCCAGTGTCAGGGGGGAAAGAAATTACCTAACTCACGGATACTTCTGCAACACCAAAGGATGAAAGGAGCACTACACAGCACTCAACACTGCAACAACTTTAATGGCGACATGTTTCGGACCCACAGGGTCTTTTTCAACAGGGTCCAAAGGACCCTGTGTGGTCCGAAACATGTCGCCATTAAAGTTGTTGCAGTGTTGAGTGCTGTGTAGTGCTCCCTTTCTATCCTTTGGTGTTGCAGTTGCTGACCGCTGGGTACGGAGCGGAGAAGAGTAGAGCACAGAAAGACTCCATTGGCTAAACACACCTTTGATTTATCTGAATCACGGATACTTCGACCAGGACCATCAATATGAACAGGTTGATAGCAAAAAAAAAAATAGCTATGCACACCAGGACACGTTTCGCTCCATAATATAGTGTTGTGGATCTTCCTTAAGCACCCTCGATACGGGCTCGACATTTGGAGTAATTTTGATCGGATCGTTCTGAATGTGGAAACCCGTTTCCGCTCGACCGTGTTGAGCAATTTATCGTGAAAACAATGATCAGGCCAGGTGGAAAAACGACCCCATCTTCTGCCCCAATTTCTCTGCAAGCTTCAAGCTGAAACCCACTGACCCTCAGCCAATCACAGACACGGCTGCCGGTCCGGTCCCTAATGCTAATCTGTTCCTGGAAGTAGCATTAGAGACCGAGGGAATGAAGCTTGGTAAGTAAGATTCTGGGCAGTGTTTGACATTTACACATGGTGGTTAGGGTTGGGAGGGGGGTCCCTACACTATAACAAAAAGTTAAAGAACATGCCCACACCTAAAATTTAGCCCACTACTGGCCATACTGTGTAGTGTTACAAAATCCTTACCTTTCTCCTCTGCTCCTTATGGTTCTCCTGCAGTGCCTTTCCAAAGTCCCAGAGTAGAAGCTGTCTGTGTGTCAAACGGTCCCTGCTACTTCCTTGTCCTCCTGGAGGACTCTGGCATGGAGAACGACAGCCTATTGTCTCATCTGTGTACGTGGGGGTCCGACTCTTATCTATACTGTTCATTTTGTAGAGAGCAAGATTCTGAAACTGAGAAGAAAATCTGGTACTTCAGCACCAAGGTCCAGCTGGCGGAGCTAATGGAATGTCTGGATAAAACCTATTGGGAAGCTGATCTGTGTAAGACCCTGGAAGAGTTGCAAGAGGAGATCCACCGGCACATGGATATCACAGAAGACCTTACCAACAAAGCTCGTGGAAACAACAAATCATACTTGTCCATGGTTAATGGTAAGAGATGAAGCCAAGGCCACACTTAAATCTTAGATATCTGAAAAATCCCAACAGATTTGCCTAATATTTTAACATTTGCACTATGATCTGAAACTGTCCGACCATGATGGCTGCAAAACTATCAGTACAGGGGGAAAATTTCTGTCTGTCGGCATCATATTGCAATGAACGAGCGGGCAACAAGTGTGCAAAGAAACGCAGATTCGTCCGACAATTGCATGGGTGTAGCCGTTTAGGCATCATTCATTGATCTGCCAGGTTGGACCACCAAAGGCGCCCAGGCAATAGCTACACATGTGCGGTTATTGGAGGAAAATGGCCGTTTGCTGCACTTTTGTCTCCTGTGTGTACAGAGAGTAACTTCTGCTTTGTACCCTTTTCAGATGCTTGGCTTTGCATCACAAACAAGGATATTTACAAATAAATAGTTTATGATCAGTATATGTCAACATTTGTTCTCTATTTGGTAGAATATTAATATATCTAAAGATACTGAAGGTTTTTGTCCTGTAACGAGACTTTATCTTGTAGAGGAAATCTCAGAGACCTTGAAAACCAGACAAAGCGTATTAGAAGAGAAAGTTTTGGAAGAAAATGAAAAGGCTGCAGAGAGCATCGGTGAAATAACAAAAAGCAAAGAGGAGGTGTCGGCAATGGCAGAAAATGCAGAGGGAAAAGAGATCGCAAAAGCAGGTGTGTCTCCTCTCACTGTGCGGGTAGTTTACTGGCAGTCAGTAGGTAGGACACGGTGACAGGCTACTGTCCAAACGGATACAAGAACAAATAAATTAAAAAGCATGTGGATGCGCAGAAGGATCCAGTATAAAGATCTTATTCAGACATAGCCAAGTGAGGAGAGGCACAGGGATTCAGAGCATACACTCTTAATTCATTGTAATGGAAGGAAAAGGCCATTTCTGCTCTTATCTGTGGTTGAATGAACCATAAACCTTACATCTGCTGTTAGTAAGATTTAAGATGTATCTGTCACTTTCCCTAAGGTTTTGTTCATACCAGAAGCCGTTTTGGAATGCGATATATTCGTATTAACAAAAGTGCATTTAAAATTCACTGTGCTGCACGGCTAACGGATTACTAAGTAGAAGTGTTACAGTCTATTCCCTGTGCAAAATCCTAGTTGCGTTCTTTGGAATGCCCTTAGTGTGAATAAGCCCACAGGAATGTTTCTCTAGCAAGGATAACATTGAAATTCAGATTGATATAGCCGAGGGTAAGTCTGAATAAAGATTCAGTATAGCAAGGTATCTGTGCTAATATAACGCACTATAACACCTTCTAAAATGTCCAGTTAAGAACGTGCACCATTTGTTGTCTCCCCTATACTACAACTATTGCTACCCAGGAAATCTCTGCCCCATCTGGAAGCTATGTATGATGGGAACTGGTTGGTGTTACAAGTCTGTCTTGGGAAAACTTGCATCTTGTCTGCTGAATCCCATGGGGATTCTTTTGTAACTGTCTGCATTGTACATTTCCAAGTAGAACCCAGAGATATTGCAGCTAAAGTGTGCGTCTCGATGGAGAATGGCAGCAACTCAAACAGTTCCACAGAACCAGCAGTGTCCCCTGAAAAGGTGCCACCCCAGGTTTACAAAGAGGATGCCAGCAAAGGGGCGGAAGGAGAGAGAGCTGCAAATAAATCTTCCCCTGCATCTCAGCAAGGTAATGTTTATTAACCCAGTAAAACCCATTATTATTATTTTATTTTTAATCATTATTTTTTATAGAACATTTTTCTAATATATACATTCTTGAATTGAATAATTTGTAGTATCGATATTACTTGTATATAAGTGTGCTTGTATAGTACTAGGCATTGAAAAGTAAACAAATAAACATTAGAACTAATATTTTTGGTGGTTTAATAGGTTAATTACACATAGTTAGTTTTAACCCTAACTAGTGTGGACTCCAAACAAGTTAGGGTTAAATGAAAGCCTGCAGTGTTTCCTTTATAATGAGCCGACAATCACATCTCTGGCTTCAGCCTGTGAGAAATTATATTGGGGTGAATGTTCAAACTTCCTGCTTCCAGTAGCTTTAGTAACATCACCTTAACTCCGCCCCGGGGGAGAAGCATACTCAGATAAGACTTAATGCTGGGGAAATCAGGAAGTACCTGGGGGGAAAAATTGACAGTTGAGAAGGGAACCCTATTAATGCAGGCAGGGGCTGGTCACATGGCTAAAAACAGGAAGTGTTCAAGCAGGAAGAAATATTGTTGAACCTTTCCAGCAATAACTTCTCACAAATTGTATCTAGAGATGTGATTTAGGGTTCATTTTGAAAAAAAAGCCATAATTTAGTAATAGATCAACATTGTTTCAGTTGCAGGACATCCCCCTGACAATGTTTCCAATGCAAACGACCCTCCAGCTCCTCTGACTAGCCGAGAAGAAAGCCACAGTAGCAGTTTGAGCTCCCCAGAACCCCCCAGTGCTAGAAATGAGTCCAAGACGAATGAGAGCGCTGACAGAGGATCCGCCCCTACGCCTGCCAATCCGGAAGAGACAGGTAACATCCTGACATAACCAACACATATCATGAGATCTTCCTGTACAGCTGTTTCCTCTGTTTTAGTTTTTTGCGATTTTCCGGGTTAGCTAGAGACTATTATATTCAATGAAACCTTACTGATCAGTAAACCGGTCAATGGACTTGATCATGAATAACAAAGCTAGCGTACAACCGATCAGACCTTCAATACCACACAATTGACCTAGATTTTCTGCCACATTTAATCACTCTGACCAACCGATTTTGCTTTAAGATTGGTCAAAATTGACTGGGTTGGAAATTCCCGCTGATACTCAGAATATCCACAATACCAGTCCATCGGTCTACATTGTCACTCCATGTATGCTTTGTGTTCACCCCACCCACAGCGATTATCATTTGACCTGTAATGTTACGTAAAGGGGACTATACTCATTCAGCCTTTTATCACCCCTTTGAGCTGTAAAAAACAGTCACTAGTAGCAGGTGGACAGCTCCCCTCTGCTTCTCTTCCTCCTATAGAGACTCCGATAGACATAGGGGACAGGTTAAAGGAGCCAGGAGGGAGAGCTGCTGTCCATCTCCCTTGTTTAATGTGCACACATGCATTCTTTTCAGCTTACCTCCACATTGTTAAAAGCCTTTGATTTCTCTTTAGATGTAAAGTCGTTGAAGAGCAGTTCCGAGCAATGCGACACTCCGGGCACAGGGAAAGGATCTTCCCGGATGGTAACCAGATTACGGAACCCAGACAGCAAGTTAAGTCTGTTGAAGAACCATCAGGTCTCTGCTGCAGTCCATGAAGCAAATAAGATTTTTAAGGAAGGGAGAGAGGTTTGTGTTTATTTTGCATCGGCCACATGTGGACCTGACTGCACTTCGTGGAACTCCTAACCTGGGATTTCGGTTTTCTCTTAGTTACAGCTGAGTTACTCTTGGGTAAATCTTTTCTCTGCCGCTTGGCTTTGCCTACTTCTTTCTGGTGGCATTTAGACCATACCCACAATATACCCAAGAAACTGATATAAGTGGTGATGGATCCTTTAGGAACCGAGGTTTGAATTAAACGTTGTATTCGCATTTATTGCACGTGAAGCCTCCCTTCCTCGCTCTCTGTTTATTTTCTTTGATCTGCCGTTATCCAAATGAAAGCGGATTGTGGCTTTTGGTGATATGAGGTTTTTCTTTTATTTTTACATCATTTCCATTTTCCTGTGATGTTGGTATCTTTCGTGACTGTTGCACCATCTGCTGTCGCATTCTGTGAACTGCAGTTTAGCGGAGATAAGTTTTACGTATTGATGCTCACACAGATTTTTGCCTAATGCATCTCGGTGGGTTTAGTGAAGTTTTTTTCTTCTCGGACTTGTGTAGAGTTTGCAGGTAGTTGTAGTTCAGACTCGCTGTGCCAGTTTATTAAAAGTAGGGGTGTGTGGATATCTGGTCTGGTTATTTCCCGCTCTGTTTGTATGATCAGAACAGATTTTTATTAATCGGTATCAAACAGTGGTTAGAAATTCTAGCTTAATACTAGGCGGCTGTTAATATAAAATTTTGCATTATTCATTTGTCTTTTCTTTTAATTTACAGGTTCTGGTGGTTAATTCTCAAGGAGAAATCTCCCGCTTGAGCACCAGAAAAGAACTCGTGATGAAGGGGACCCTAAGTCATTATTTTAAACTGGGACAGGAGGGTAAATACCGCATGTACCACAACCAGTACACCACAAATTCTTACGCACTGAACAAACACCAGCACCGAGAGGACCACGACAAGAGAAGGCACCTCTCTCACAAGTTTAGCATGTCACCCTTGGGAGAATTTAAATGGAATGGCTCTGTTCATGGATCCAAGGTGCTGACCATCTCCACATTGCGACTGACTATAGTTCAGCTGGAAAACAATATTCCCTCCTCTTTCCTTCACCCCAACTGGGCTTCACACAGGTAATTGTCATGCAGAGACAGCAGAATGTGCTATAGTTAGTCATTAAAGGGCAAGTGTGTTCTCTGAAGTTAGGGTTGAGTAAAGGCCTTCCCTTTTAAAATAAGCCCTGACTCATTTCTCTGACTGCAACCTGTGAGAAATGATATTGCGGAGAATGTTTAAATGTCCTGCTTCCTCTAGCTTTAGTTACATCACCTGATCCTCTGCTCCTCTCCTGTCCTGGTGGAAGAGCATGCTTACTTAAGATGTAATGCTGTAAAAGATAAGACGTACCAGCACAGACTTTAAAAAAAATTTACAGATAAGAGGAGGGGGGCTATTAATGCAAGCAGTGATTGGTCACATGGCTACAAGCTGCTTAAAGCAGGAAGTGTTCGGGAAGTTATATAGCCAAACCTTTCTAGCAATATAACTCAAGAGATGTGATTCAGAGTCCAGTGTAAAGGTATGGCGGAAGGGCTTTTATTTAACCCTTACTTGTTCAGACACCACAGTTTCCCTTTAAGTCCACAGATAGATGTAGTTTTTAATATTCTGCCCTACAGGTCCATTTCCTGACATCATTTCTTTCTGTTATTCAGGTCCAACTGGATTAAAGCCGTACAGATGTGTAGCAAACCCAGAGAATTTGCCCTGGCCATTGCTATACTGGAATGTGCAATTAAACCAGTTGTTATGCTGCCAATATGGAAGGATTCTCTGGGACACACAAGGTAATATTAAGGTGTAGTTCTGTGAAATAAAAAAAAAACAAACAATAATAATTCACATGGTGAGTTTTAAAGTTAAAACGGACTGCCTAAAATGTAATTAAAAAATGTTAATCCACTATTAACTAGAGATTAAGCCGATTGCTGTATGGCAGCTTCTATTAGACAGATAATTATTGAAAAATTCATACAAAACGTAAGGAAAATCTATAAATAGTTTTGTATACAGTCAGTGCTGTAAAATCTGAGAGTTCTTCCTCATTTGTTCAGGTTACGTAGAATGACCTCCCTGGAGAGAGAGGAAAAGGACAAGGTAAAGAAAAAGGAGAGGAAGCAGGAGGATGAGGAAAGTTTGCAGCAGGCAACGTGGGTGAAGTACTCCTTTCCTGTCAAACACCAGGTATAGCAGAGATGTTAACCATGGGGGTTGCTCCCTCTTTTATTAGGCTACAATATTCCTGGGTGCTACTAACCCCTTTAAACCCTAAACTGATCTACAGCTGGGGAAGTTTTTAGTAACAAACGACTCGCTTATTAAAGAAAATGGTCTGGGTGCCCCTTGAACGCCCTGGACCCTTCGTCTCAGCATGCACACATCTGGAATAACAGCAATCAAACATACAGTTGTAAAGCATTACACTATCGTTTGTTTGGTGCTCTTCTGAACATTGGGGTCAGCCGATGTTTGGGAAAGAGGGAATATTTCCCTCGGCAGCAGTAGACTTCCACCCTGATAATGCTATCTTTCAGAAATAAGAGCCCTTTAAAATATGGTGATATATTGTACCTTCCAGTCCTCTGGAATCATTCGCTAATGCCTGCTTTGCTGCTGGATGCCTTGTGGTAGTGTGTGTAATGGTTATATTTGTTCACGCCCCTTTTAACAATTTAGCAAGCTGGTTATGAGCTTGAGCATGCTCAGAGGAGGCAGCTAGGTATTTAGTATTCAGTCATTGGCTGTGATTCATCTGTCATCTCAATGACTGACTGTTGCTAAATGGAAGTAGAAACTGGGGCAAAAGGACATTTTCAGGTTAGTCTTATATCTTTCTATTGCTGTTATGGGGTTTGGGGGGTTATTTACACCTTTTAGTGCTTTGGGGTCCAATGCACCATTGTGCTCTATGTGGGGGACATTATAATATTCTGTTTTTCTCTCGGTTATTTTACGTTATTGGGTTTCTTATGATTCATCCCATCTGTTAATTATGTGGGTCTGTAAATAGGAGAGTAGAAATGAGAGAAGGGAATGTTCTGTCTCCTGGGTTTAATACATTCATACACTAACCAGAGAGATCTGTGTGACTAGGTTTGGAAGCAGAAAGGAGAGGAATACAGGGTGACTGGGTATGGAGGATGGTCCTGGATCAGTAGGACACATGTCTGCAGATTCCTTCCTCGTTTTCCAGGGAAAACAAATTCCTCCTATAGGAAGCTCCTTGGTAAGTAACTGCTTCCCCTTTAAATATCATTGTTGTTAACATTTCAGTCTTTGCACTGTGTTCCTTTCCTCTTAAAGGGACAGTTAAGTGGAAATGATCAATATTTGTTAAATTGTTAGTTTGTGTGATGCCTTCTCAGTTATTCTACATATTCTCTCCCATTTTGAACAATCAGTTGATTTCATACCCTTTGCTGTTCCCTGCTGTTGACATTTGTGAGCTGACATTTCAGGTTCTAACTGTCCTTCCCAGAATGCACCACTTCCTTGGAATGTTCCTAACAGTAATTTCTACTGATTGGCTGTTGGATGGGTCAAAGATGCTCAGATCACTACTGAGCAACTGAATCAACCCAGGCGCTGGGTCAAGGGCAAAACCATAACGGTCTCTATTAGGGGCGCTGGGTCAAGGGCAAGACCATAGGGGTCCTACAAACAGGAAGTCAGTATTTCGGTTGCATTTATTTATACACAGACAAAATGCTGAATGGGCAGATTAAGGTCGTTGGGATGAAAAAATACTGCTCTTTTTTCTGAAAAGCATATGTATTTGCACTGAACTTCCCCTTTAACAGTTTCCTCATACCCCATAATGTTTCTCTGTTTGTTGTGTGGTCATTGCAGTGAAGGACAGTGGGAAAGCTGAGTATCTTCCATCGCTGGACAGAAGGAACAGCCCAGTGAAAGAAGAATCTGACTTTAATAGTCCAGCGGAGAAGCCAATGGACCAAATAAAAGAAGAGGAAACGTCCAGTGAACAAGTGGAAGAAGATATGGATGTTGATCTGAACCCTACAGGCGACAGAGGTAAGTTACTGTTCTTTACCCTTACAGACTATTTTATTACAGTATTGATAGGATGTTTGTGTGTGTGTGTCCTTTAATTTTGCTGGCTGACATCTGGGTTAGGGCCTCCATAAACATGTGACTACCGTCCCATATAAAGAGAATCTGATAGCAACCCACATACACAAACCTGACCGACCTCCAATTCCTTATATATTGACCAGTTGGTCTGGTCCCTTCCATACACATATCAAATGTGCCGGCTCCCTTTAATTACAGCACTAACTGACAAAAATGCTCACTGTAGTAATTTCTGGCCCATACATCTTGCTTATAGTAGAAAATTCCCATTGGATCTAGCTGGATTTGTATATCCACCTTTAGGCTTGAATACAATAACAATTGCCATTGGCTACTACTCGCCCTTCATTTCTATTTCTGTGCTCAGTTTTATTTTCAACCCTTTTTCATTTATACAGATTATAAAGATTCTCCCTGTGATGGCAATAACCTCGTTAAAGAGGAACCAATGGAATTGGACAACGTTAAATCGGAACCTTCTCCAAAGGATGAAGCCTTTTCCGATAAAGACTTAATTAACGTGTGCAAGGGATTTTGCGCAAGGACTTGGTATAAAAAGAACGTTAAGACATCAAGGTTAGATGGACTTTTGGAGAGACGCGTCAAACAGTTTACTCTGGAAGAAAAGCAGCGGATTGAGAAAATAAAACAGGACCAGCTTTCCAAACACAATGTCAACCTGACAGCCGGAATGCAACAAAAAGCCTCTGAAATTACAAACCTTCCCAAGCACACGGGTACCAGCCAGCAGGCGGCAAACAAGCCCACAGAGAGTTCTGCTGATAATGGCAGCGCTAAACCAGAGGAAATAAAGTTGGCCTCTCCTGCAGAAAGCCAGGGAAAGACAGATAGTCTTGTAAACTCAACTGTAACGCAAAAGGAAGAGAGCGGGTGCACAGGAAGCCAACATACTCAATCCGAGACTAACCGGCAAGGAGTGAAGGGTGAACCAGCACCAGTAAACACCACCACCTGTGTGGCCATTGAAACAAGCTGTGGTTTGGAACGGATTGCACTTACAAATCAAGAAGACAAGGACGGTGATAAGCGTTTGCCCGGTGAAATAACAACTGAAAAACATCCGCAAACAAAAACCTTAAGTGAAAGGTTAAAACTTCTGAAAGATGATTGGGAAATAGATGGTGTAATGAACCAAAGTAAAGATTTACACAGCCGGGCTTGTGGGAAAGAGGAGGAGGAAACTGCAAAATCTGATGCAGAAGCAAAAATCAATTGCTCCAAATATGCCGCCCGCAAACCGTTATGTGATGGTGTATTGGACTCCCCAAACTTGGCTTCAAACGGTGACCAACAAGCGATAGAGGAAGAAGGGCTTAGGGTCCCCGTGAATGATAATATGGAAGAGAAAGGCAAAATGTGTAATAATGAGGGAAAATGTTTAAAACTGGAAAACGGAAAGGAGGAAATTGACGTAACTCAGGTTAATGGGAAAGATCCAAAATCTAAGGACTGTTTATCAAATGATGGGACATGCGAGATCATGAGTGACTTCCAGCATAAACCAAACAGCATCTCTAAAACTGAACACAATGTTAAATTATGTGACCAAACGGGAAAACCTCTGATGAATGGGGATGTTGCTACAGAAGGTATAGATGAGCTGAGGCCTGGCTTAAAAGAAGGATTAGAAAGCAGTGAAGTACAGGTGACGGGTCTTACTAGTAGAAGTTCACCCCCAAATTCAATCACGAAAGAAATGGAAGGAGCCCAGAAATCATGTTCTTCTCCTGGAACCTCAGGGGAGGAGTCAAGTCTAAGTAGTGATTTTGCAGAGCAGAATGGATTACACATGGACACAGCAAGCCAAATAAAAACCGTTGTGACAGAAGTCACCACCACAACCTCCACAGTGTCCACATCAAAGACTGTTGTTGAAGTCTCTTCTAAGATGTCTGATGCCGACAGTACAACTGTAAAAACATCCGCCGAGAACACATCTGTTTCCAGTGTGACTACGACAACTACTGTAACTAAAGTCACTTCGGATTGCAACACCGGTGATCATGTTGTGTCTGTAAAAGAGCAAAATAAAACAGTCATGACTGCAACTGCCAGTGACTTCCTGACCACGGCTAGTGGGACCATTTGTACATCTCTGACTGTGAGCAAAGAGTATTCCACTAAGGACAAAGTTAAACTTATAAAATTTACAAAGCCTAAAAAGATGCGATCGGGAACTGCTCTCCCGTCCTACAGAAAGTTTGTTACCAAGAGCAGCAAAAAGAGCATATTTGTCCTTCCAAATGATGACCTGAAAAAACTCTGTAGAAAGGGAGGTATAAAGGAAGTTCTTGGGTTCAACTACAACGCCAAACCAGTGCAAGATATCTGGCCCTATCCTTCCCCCCGGCCGACCTTTGGGATCACTTGGAGGTTTGTAAGATTCGTGTCTTTACATTCATTGGTTCATATTCTGAGAGTGAAGTGGAAATAAATAGGCCAGAGTCATTGTTTTGGGGTCTTGCTGGAATTATTGTGCATGTTTAGATGGTTGAGTCAAATGATGAAAGGGATTTGACTCTCTCTTTTACAGGTATCGTCTCCAGACAGTCAGATCATTGGCAGGGGTGAGCCTAATGCTGCGCTTGCTGTGGGCAAGTTTAAGATGGGATGACATGGCAGCTAAACCACCGCCTGGTGGAGCAATAACAAGGACTGGTATGTCCACCTTCTATTGAAATATAGTTATTCAATTTGCCAAGTATAGGAGCTTTTCATTTTGTCGTAAGATTGCTTCTTTATTGAACAGAAACCGGTATGTACATTATACCAGTGTTGGTCATGGTAAAGTACACTACAAAAGAATTAAAGGGAAACTGCGATCTTCATACAAATGGCCTTTAGTGAAAAAAAAGCACATCCATTCAGGATCATGCTTCTAGCTGCAATCTATTATATTATTGAGGATTTATATAGTGCCAGCATATTCTCTGGCACTTACAATTCCATGTATACATTCACATCAGGCCCTGCCCCGAAGAGCTTACAATCTAAGCACATTTATTTGACACTACCTATCAGTATGTCTTTATGATTGTGGGGGAAACCGGAGTGCCCGGAGGAAACCCACGCAAGCGCAGGGAGAACATATAAACTCTTGCAGATGTGTCCAAGGGGGGAATTGAACTCGGGAGTTGAGCGCTGCAAGGAATCAGTGCTAACCACTGAGCCACCATACTAACCACTGAGCCACCATCCTGCCCAAGTTACAGAGTATTAAGGGTAGTGTTTTCTGCTAACACTGTGAGGTGTGACTTCACCAGCAGTATTGCTCCTCAGTGGACTGTGACTATAGTGTACCTGTCATTAAACCTTTGACCCTTGCTCCTCCATACACATATTTAATACATTGTCTAATGTAGAAAAAGCTGTTGCAGCAATATATTGGTAGGGTGCAGAACACATAAAGGAATCCCTAGATATGAAATTTCATTCTTCGTCCAATGAAATTGGAACCAGTCTTATAATTAATCATTTGTTCAGGAATATTTACAGCACATACACAAGATTTGACAGATCTACCATGAGCTGTAAGGCTTGCATAGCAGAGAGGACCGATGAGGTAGGGTCTGTAAGGGTTGATATGAGATCATCTGCATATAAGCACAATGTTCTGTACCTCCTAGCTGAATTCCTTGCACGACTGCGTGTGTTCTAATATATTCTGCTAAGGTTCCACGATAAGCGTGAACTGTTGTTGTTTTTTTCCTGTAGAAACATCTG
Organism: Hymenochirus boettgeri; assembly: GCA_019447015.1. Classification (NCBI taxonomy): domain Eukaryota; kingdom Metazoa; phylum Chordata; class Amphibia; order Anura; family Pipidae; genus Hymenochirus; species Hymenochirus boettgeri. The sequence continues at coordinate 2,563,668 of CM033476.1, read as the reverse complement.
AAACTGAAATCACAACTACTGAGATCATCAAGAGGAGAGATGTTGGACCTTATGGGATAAGGTCGGAATACTGCGTCAGGAAAATTATCTGCCCATTGGGTGTTCCAGAGACACCGAAGGGTATGACTTGGGAGAAGAGGGTGGCTCCCTTACCTAATGGCATTGTCAGTGGTACTGTCTAACAGCCATGTCCGTAATACAGGGGTTTTGATTACCCTTTTCTCTATCATTTGCAGAATCACCGATTCCACAGAGAAAAGGACTCAGATCAAGTGCCTTGAGACCCAAGAGACCGGTTATTTCCAAGCAGACGGGTCCTATAATTCTGGAGACATGGGTCCCTGAGGAGGAGCTGGAGTTATGGGAAATTAAGTGCTTTTCGGAAAGGTAAATCCCAGCTTCACCTTGTGTGTAGGCTACCACTTTACTTGGTGATCATTTAGTTGAACGGGTCAGTGTCATGGCTAATGTTATTGTCTTTCTGCATTGCAGGGTGGAGAAGGAAAAGGTACAGGCAGTGGAGCAACAGGCTAAGGTTAGTGATCAGAAGAAATCAGAGGAGATGAAGGCCCAAGTGGAGGCTCAGCTAAAGCAACAACGCTTGACGGCCCAGCAGGTGAAAGTGTCAAGCAGTCCCACCTGTTAGAACACGTTGACATGTTCATTCTTGTTTTGGGGGTCTGTTATTGGTAGTGCTCATTGGATTTTATAATGTGTTTGCAAGCAAATATTGCAACAGAAATGAGCATATCTTAGTGACACCTCCCAATGTACCTCTTCAACAACTGTTACAGTGAATCCTTTCCATTCTAACTATACTTTCTCAATGCTTCCTGTAACTTCCTGAATTAATGCCTGTGGGAAGCCCCTAATACCTTTAATGTCCTGTATTCACTATGGGGTATTGATGCCTGTGGGATGCCCCTACCTGTAACGTCCTCCATTCAATATGGGGTATTGATGTCTGTTAGAAGCCCATACCTGTAACTTCCTGTAGTCTATATGGGATATTGATATCTGTTAGAAGCCCATACCTGTAACTTCCTGTAGTCAATATGGGATATTGTTATCTGTTAGAAGCCCATACCTGTAACTTCCTGTAGTCAATATGGGGTATTGATATCTGTTAGAAGCCCATACCTGTAACTTCCTGTAGTCAATATGGGATATTGATATCTGTTAGAAGTCCATACCTGTAACTTCCTGTAGTCAATATGGGATATTGATATCTGTTAGAAGCCCTACCGTAACTTCCTGAGTCAATATGGGATATTGATATCTGTTAGAAGCCCATACCTGTACTTCCTGTAGTCAATATGGGATATTGTATTGTTAGAAGCCCATACCTGTAACTTCGTAGTCAATATGGGATATTGTTATCTGTTAGAAGCCCATACCTGTAACTTCCTGTAGTCAATATGGGATATTGTTATCTGTTAGAAGCCCATACCTGTAACGTCCTCCATTCAATATGGGGTATTGATATCTGTTAGAAGCCCATACCTGTAACGTCCTCCATTCAATATGGGGTATTGATATCTGTTAGAAGCCCATACCTGTAACTTCCTGTAGTCTATATGGGATATTGATATCTGTTAGAAGCCCATACCTGTAACTTCCTGTAGTCATATGGGATATGTGTTATCTGTTAGAAGCCCATACCGTAACTTCCTGTAGTCAATATGGGGTATTGATATCTGTTAGAACCCATACCTGTAACTTCTGTAGTCAATATGGGATATTGATATTGTTAGAATCCATACCTGTAACTTCCTGTAGTCAATATGGGGTATTGATATCTGTTAGAAGCCCATACCTGTAACTTCCTGTAGTCAATATGGGATATTGATATCTGTTAGAAGTCCATACCTGTAACTTCCTGTAGTCAATATGGGATATTGATATCTGTTAGAAGCCCATACCTGTAACTTTCTGTAGTCAATATGGGGTATTGATGTCTGTTAGAAGCCCATACCTGTAACTTCCTGTAGTCAATATGGGGTATTGATATCTGTTAGAAGCCCATACCTGTAACTTCCTGTAGTCAATATGGGGTATTGATGTCTGTTAGAAGCCCATACCTGTAACTTCCTGTACTGTATATGGGGTATTGATATCTGTTAGAAGCCCATACCTGTAACTTCCTGTACTCTATATGGGGTATACCCAGTGCTGATGGACAGGGTTGTACAATAGTGTAGATCAAATTCAACAGTATTTATGCAGAAAGTGAAATAGCGGTCTGTTCCAAGTAAGAATCTTTGTAGAAACACACATTGATATTTGTAATTTATTGTGGTTTCTCCTTTAACTGCAGAGGCGGCTTGAGCAGCAGAAGCAGCTTGCTCCCTTGAGTAGTTCGTCTATTGCCAGTACAACAAGCAGCATTGCATCTTCACTCTCCACTCCCCAAAAAGTGGTGGTTGGCTCCTTAACTGGTTCTGTCACACCCGGCACTAAAGTTGTTCTTGCCACAAAAGTCAATTCTCCAGCTACAGTAACATTCCAGCAGAACAAGAACTTCCACCAGACATTTGCGACGTGGGTTAAGCAAGGACAGAGCACTGCAGGTAACCAGAATGCAGCTGTGCGACCAGGATGCTGGTCATTTGAGGGTATTAGGGCCCCCTACTGGTCTATCTCTGTAATAGTTTAGGAAGCTTTAAATCCAACAGCTGTATTTGCTCATGTTCCATATGTTGCTCTTGTGGCAGTAACTGGATTGGGGTTGTCTGATATTTGTAGCCTTTAGCACGGCTCTTATATCATACTAATCAGATTGCTGGAAGCCCAATTACCGTGGCTGGTCACCACAAAGTTACCACTTCCAGCCAACAGCAAGATAGTGTCAGTGAATGTACCAATCACTCAAGGAGGTGAGAATTATTCGCCTTTAATAAAGCTTGTTCCATTGTACGCTGCTTAACGAACCTGCTTTCTTATCTCAAGGGGTGGTTCAAGTCCAGCAAAAAGTACTGGGGATTATTCCCACTAATGCCGGGGGCCAGCAAACATTCGCAACCTTCCAGCCTCGCACCGCAACTGTGTCAATCCGGCAGAACACACCAGGAGCCACGGGCACCACAACCACTAACCAGCAGGTACTGATTTTCATTCTTTACGTGTTGGGCTTGACAGGAAGTCGTTTTTTCTATCACTCCCAATGCAATAAAGCAATGGTCTCCGGTGTATTATGATCTTGGATTTGGTGGAACTTTAATACCAGGCTATAGGCTGCCATTAGAAAGGCCGCACAAGTGTCTTCTTTTGCTTTGTTACATCAAGTTTCAGAGACAGCTGTCATCCTAGTGCCACACTAACCTTACATGTTGCATGTGCTGTGTTGTGTGCAGGTTATTACCGCAGGGGCTCAGATAAGGTCTGGGGTTGCAGTGATCAGAACTCCTATGCAACAGTCTCCAGTAGCAAAGACCTATGCCCGGACGCCGCTGGTACAGCAGGGGATTTTACCATCAGGTATTCCAATTCTTTCCTCTTTGATTACCCCTGAACGTGGCATTGTGTACAAGAGCCTTCTGGGAGGAGATTTAAAACCTTATTTTCTCTGGCAGGTCAACCTCAGCAGGTAGTCACTCAGCTAATGAGGGGACAGCCAGCTCCAACCGCCATGACTGCTGGCACTACAGTGTCAAGTGGGGCACCGAAGGTTGGCACCCCAGTACAGCAGTCTCATCCACAGGCCTCTACTCCTCAGCCTATCAAACCACAGCAAGGACAAGTAAAGCTTACAATGGCTCAGCTGACACAGCTCACCCAAGGACAGGTCAGTTACCGTATGTGTACTGCCATTAGATGGTGCTGTCTGTTTCCTATATATTTCTTTGTTTGAATCTGTTAATCTGCGTCTCTGATACTGTTTGTAGGGTGGAGGACAGAGCCTTACTGTTGTGGTCCAGGGCCAGGGCCAGACCACAGGCCAACTGCAACTGATTCCTCCGGGGATGACAATTATTCCAACACCAGGGCAGCAACTGATGCAGGCTGCCATGCCAAATGGTACCATCCAGAGGTTCCTGTTCACTCCATTGCCTCCTGCATCCTCAGCAACCAGTACAGTCCAGACATCGACACTTAGCACTGCTGCTACAGGTATCTGCCTGTGTGTCTGCTCAATCTCTGCTGCTGTCGTGTTCATTGAATTCCTATTGGTTAATTAAAACCGGGGCCACTCCTGTTAATACATATATATAGTTTATAAAAAATGCTTTGCATACAAACTAATATTTGCTCAAATTGTACACCTTGTAAATGATTAGAGAAAAAAGAAATATCTATGAAGGAAAATGATCTAATTATACATACAAACACAAAGGATAAAAGCAGAACAGCGGCCCTTTATTTTGCCAGGCATTTTATGGAGGAAGTCTCCCTTTGGACACTGCTGTAACAGAATTTGTTGCGACTGTGCAACACACTGATGCTAGTTGGGAAAACTTCCTGTTTGTGATTCAGATGACGGCGCGTTACAAAATGGTCCCTTCTATTGGCTAATGCTATTTCTCTTTCTCTTTCTTAGTATCTGGACAGGTGGCGGTCTCCCAGAATCAGGTGCCAAACAGCCAGGCACCACCACCTCCACCGGCTCCTGATAAGCCAACGTGCCAACCACATTTAGCAAAAGAACAGGCTAAGTCTGAGGTTGCTGATAAACCTCAGATCTGTACATCATCTCCACTTATAGCTCAGGTTTCGGTTCCAACTCCTGCTCAGTCCTGCCCAGCATCGTATAGTCAGCTACAGTCATTAACCCAGCCTAGCACTATTGCTGTCCCACGACTGGAACCATCACAGGCTCTTCCAGCAGCAGAGGCTTCTCAGCTCAGGGAAGCTCAGGCTGCTCTCTCTATACAGCCTGAAGCCCTAGCTCCTAGTCAGGTCTCTATATCACAGGCTTCTGTGCATGTTACTCCACAAGCAACACAGCATAGCCAACTGCAGCCTCTGTCAGTAGCACCTACCCAGACGGCACACACTGTTCAGATGGCATTGCCGGCTTCCTTTAAAATTCAGTCACCGGTGCAACAGCTTCAAGCCTCCTCACATGTGCAAGGACAGACTCACGTACAAACTTTGGGAGGGGCTCAGACTCTCACTGTCCAGTCTCCTTCCCACGCACAGTTGCACATCCATCCTCCACACACCCAGGTTATTTCTGTACCTCAGCTCCAGCAACAGGTGCAGGTGCTATCCCACTTACAGTCACATGTGGTAGCCCAGATCCAGGCCCAACAAGGGGGCATTCCTCAGCAAATCAAACTGCAGCTGCCCTTTCAGATTCAGCAGACTGGAACTGTCCAGGCACACCAGATCCAGAACGTGGTGGCGGTGCAGGCAGCCAGTATACCAGAACAGCTACAGAGGATGCAGCAGCTCCGAGAACAGCAGCAAAAGAAAAAGCAGGAAGTGAAACGTGATCAGAATTTGCCATGCACCAATCAGAGCGAAATCATCCAAAAACAGGTAAGATCTGGCCAAGAATTGGTAACTAAAGTACTGTATCTCCTTTCACCTTCTATCTTGTTTGAAGGTGGTTGGAGAAAAAAGTTATGTTGTACCAATTTTAATATTTACCTCTATACAGTGTAGAAAGGTAGGTTATTGTATGTTTATAAACACAGTTGGGGCTGCCATGTTCACTTTATAATTGTGTTTATACATATGGGTAGGAGCTGCCATATTGTTTCCCTTAGACAGTAACAGGTCCACCACCATTAATGGGTGTACCATCCATAGCTACAGTGTCCACCACCTTAAGGGTGTACCATCCCCATAGCTCATCGGTCCCCACCAGTAAGGGTGATACCATCCCCATAGCTACAGGTCCCCACCAGTAAGGGTGTACCATCCCCATAGCTTCGACAGGTCCACCACCAGTAAGGGTGTAACCGACTCCCCATAGCACAGGTGCCACCACCATTGGGTGTACCACCCCATAGCTACAGTCCACCACCAGTAAGGGGTGTACCAATCCCCATAGCTACAGTCCACCCCAGTAAGGGTGTACCATCCCCATGGCCCAATACGTTCCATCCCCGAGTACGCCCACCAGTAAGGGTGTACCATCCCTAGCTACAGGTCCACCACCGTAGAGGGTGTAACCATCCCCATAAGCTACAGGTCCACCCACAGTAAGGGTTAGACCACCCCCAAACTACAGTCCCACCACCATTAAGGGTTGTACCATCCCCATAACTACAGTCCACACCAGTAAGGTGTACCATCCCCATACTCCATCCACCACCAGTAAGGGTGATCACCATCCCCATAGACTTACAGTCCACCCCACCAGTAGGTGTACCATCACCATAGCTACAGGTCCACCACCAGTAAGGGTGTACCATCCCTAGCTACAGGTCCACCACCAGTTAAGGGTGTTCCATCCCCTCATAGCTACATCACCACTCAGTAAGGGTGGTACCATCCCAACACGGTGGTGGGGGGAGCACAGGTCCACCAAACCAGTAATGGTGTACCACCCCACAAAACTAAGGGTCCACCACCTACGAGGTGTACCATCCCCATACTACAGGTCCACCACCATAAGGGTGTACCATCCCATGAGCTACAGTCCACCACCCAGTAAGGGTGTACCATCACCATAGCTACAGGTCCACCCCCAGTAAGGTGTACCAGCACCATAGCTCAGGTCCACCACCAGTACGGGTTGTACCATCCACCATAGTCTAAGGTCCACCACCAGTTAAGGGTATCAACTCATCCACACATACGGTACCATAACTAGGTCGCACCACAGAGTACCAGCCCTAACTTCCACCCCGAGGGTGTACCATCCCCATAGCTACAGGTCCACCACCAGTAAGGGTGTCCATCCCCATGCTCAGCGTCACCACCAGTAAGGGTGTAACCAATCCCATAAGCTACAGGTCACCACCAGTAAGGTTACATCCCCTATCGCTACAGGTCCACCACCATCAAGGGTGTACCATCCCCATAGCTACACAGTCCACCACCACTAAGGGTGTACCATCCCCATAGCTACAGGTCCACCACCAGTAAGGGTGTACCATCCCCATAGCTACAGTCCACCACCAGTAAGGGTGTACCATCACCAAATGTCTACAGGTCCACCACCATAGGGTGTCCATCCCATAAGCTACAGGTCCACCACCAGTAAGGGTGTACCATCCCATAGCTACAGGTCCACCACAATAGGGTGTACCATCCCCATAGCTACAGGTCCACCACCAGTAAGGGTGTACCATCCCCATAGCTACAGTCCACCCCATAGGGTGTACCATCCCCATACTACAGGTCCACCACCAGTAAGGGTGTACCATCCCCATAGCTACAGTCCACCACCAGTAGGGTGTCCATCCCCATAGCTACAGGTCCACCACCATAAGGGTGTACCATCCCCTAGCTACAGTCCACCCACCATAAGGGTGTACCAATCCCCATAGCTGACAGGTCCACCACCAGTAAGGGGTGTACCATCCCCATAACCCAGGTCCACCACCACAGTAAGGTGGTGTCCATCCCATACTACAAGGTCCACCACCAGTAAGGTGTACCATCCCATAGCTACAGTACACACCAGTAAGGGTGTACCATCCCCATAGCTACAGGTCCACCACCAGTAAGGGTGTAACCATCCCATAGCTACAGGTCCCCCACCAGTAAGGGTGTACCGCTATCCACCATAGGGTCTCATCACAGGTCCACCACCAGTAAGGGTGTACATCCCCATAGCTACAGGTCCACACCAGTAGGGTGTACCATCCCATAGCTACAGGTCACCACCCAGTTAAGGGTGTACCCCCCCATAGACAGGTCCCCCCAGTAAGGTGTACCATCCCCATACTAAGGTCCACCACCAGTAGGGTTACCAATCCACCATAGCTACAGGTCCACCACCATTAAGGTGTACCATCCCATAGCTCAGGTCACCACCAGTAAGGGTACCATCACCATAGCTCGGTCCACCACCAGTAGGGTGTACCATCCCCATACTACAGGTCCACCACCAGTAAGGGTGTACCATCCCCATAGCTACAGGTCCACCACCAGTAAGGTGACCCATCCCCATACTACAGGTCCACCACCGTAGGGTGTACCATCCCATAGACTACAGGTCCACCACCAGTAAGGGTGTACCATCCCATAGCTACAGGTCCACCACCAGTAAGGTGTGACCATCCCCATAGCTACAGGTCCACCACCAGTAGTGTAACCATCCCCATACTAACGTCCACCACCAGTAAGGGTGTACATCCCCCATAGCTACAGGTCTACCACCAGAAGGGTGTACAGCCCATAGACTACCTACAGGCCACCACCAGTAGGTGTACCATCCCCATAGCTACAGTTCCACCATCATGGTGTACATCCCCATAACTACATGGTCCCACCACCAGTAATGTGTTACCATCCCCATAGCTACGGTCCACCACCAGTAAGGGTTACCATCCCATACTACAGGTCCACCACCAGTAAGGGTGTACCATCCCCCATAGCTAAGGTCCCCACCAGTAAGGGTGTCCCATCCCCCATAACTACAGGTCCACCACCAGTAAGGGTGTACCATCCCCATAGCTACAGGTCCACCACCATTAAGTGTTACCATCCCCATAGCTACAGGTCCACCACCAGTAGGGTGTACCATCCCCATAGCTACATGGTCCACCACCAGTAAGGGTGTACCATCCCATAACTACAGGTCCACCACCAGTAAGGGGTGTACCATCCCCATAGCTACAGGTCCACCACCAGTAGGGTGTACCCATCCCCTAGCTACAGGTCCACCACCAGTAAGGGTGTACCATCCCACTACTACAGGTCCACCACGTAAGGGTGTACCATCCCCATACTACAGGTCCAACCAGTAAGGGTGTACCATCCCCATAGCTACAGGTCCACCACCAAAGGGTGTACCATCACCATAGCTACGGTCCACCACCAGTAGGGTGTACCATCCCCATAGCTAAAGGTCCACCACCAGTAAGGGTGTACCATCCCCATAGTACAGGTCCACCCATCATAGGGGTGTACCATCACCATAGCTACAGGTCACCACCAGTAAGGGTGTACCATCCCCCATCTACAGGTTCCACACCAGTAAGGGTGTACCATCCCCATAGCTACAGGTCCACCACCCAGTAAGGGTGTACCATCCCATAGCTACAGGTCCACCCACCAGTAAGGGTGTACCATCCCCATAGCTCAGGTCCACCACATAAGGTGTTACATACCATAGTACAGGTCACCTAAGGGTGTACCATCCCCATAGCTACAGGTCCCCACGTAAGGGTTACCATCACCATAGCTACAGGTCCACCACAGTAAGGGTGTACCATCCCCTAGCTCATGTCACCACCAGAGTACTCACAACAAGGTCCCCAGTAAGGGTGTACCATCCCCATAGCTACAGGTCCACCACAGTAAGGTTGTACCATCCCCATAGTCACAGGTCCCACCACCAGTAAGGGTGTACCACATTCCCCATAGCTACAGGTCCACCACCAGTAAGGGTGTACCATCACCATCTACCGGTCCACCACCAGTAAGGGTGTACCATCACCATAGCTACAGGCCACCACCAGTAGGGTGTCACCTCACCATAGGCTACAGGTCCACCACAGTACGGGTGTACCATCCCATAAAGCTACAGGGCAAAGTAAGTATATCATGCATAGACATAAAAATTAGAACAAGATATGGTAATGAGAATCCTCACTGCCGCAACACACGCTTGTAGGACCATAAAACCCCAGCCCCAATCGGTCAATTCTCCGTATACTATTCCGTCAATAGGTACTAAAGTTCTGTGTTATTTTAAAGGATGGTTCAATCAGAAAATGAAGAATTGAAGAACAGGGATCATGTTTTTACCACTGTACATCACATAGAAACATACAGTGCAGCAGTGAAAGGGTTAAATAGTCAAGTTAACCCAATCAGTACAGTGCATGAATAAGCTGTGATAGGACCCACTGCCAGATAGAGATACTGCAGGGGGTATTAGAAATGATGGGGGATCAGAGGGGTGTTCAGATAAAGATACAGCAGGGGGTATTAGAAATGATGGGGGATCAGGGGGGTGTTCAGATAAAGATACAGCAGGGGGTATTAGAAATGATGGGGGATCAGGGGGTCAGGGGGGACATCACTTTGCGGATTTGCCCTGGCGCTGTGGGAAACATTTCTTCATCTCTGTGTTAAACTCGTCCATCTTCCCACTCAGTTTTCCAAGTGAATCTAGAACCTTCTCCAACATGCGAATCTCAGTACTATCGATGGTTACAGGAGCCTCTGTGGGTGATGGTTTGTTTGGATCTATGAGACAATAACAAGTATGGGAGAGAGTACCCAACAGATATTACCACATCAATAAATGGTTATTATACCCCATACTGTAATAATAACAACTATAATCCTTATACTAGAATAATACTTATTATCCCCCATACTGTAATAATAATAACTATAATCCTTATACTAGAATAATAATACTCATTATTCCCCCATACTGTAATAATAATAACTATAATCCTTATACTAGAAGAAAATAATACTCATTATTCCCCCAATACTGTAATAATAATAACTATAATCCTTATACTAGAATAATACTCAGTTGGCCCCAGTAATACTGTATAATAAAACGTAGTAATCCCATTATACTAGACATAATACTATTTTCCCCCCCATACTGTAAAATATAATATATAGATCCTTTCTGAAGATAATACTCTTATTCCCCCATACTGTAATCTAATAATAAACCTTATAAAAAACTACCAGAATATCATACTCATTATTTCCCCCATACTGTAATAAATAACTATAATCCTTATACTAGAATAATATACCATTATTCCCCCATACTGTAATAATAATAACTATAATCCTTATACTAGAATAATATCCTCATTAATTCCCCCCCTGTAATAATATACTATAATCCTTATACTAGAAATAATATACTCATTATTCCCCCATACTGTAATAATAATAAACTATGAATCCTATACTAAGATAATAATACTCATATCCCCCATACGCTGTAATAATATAAATATAATCCTTACTAAAGATAAAATACTCATTAATTCCCCCATACGTAATAAATAATAACTAATAATCCTTATACTAGAATAATAATACTCATTATTCCCCCCATCCTGTAATATACTAATACTATAATCCTTATAACTAGAATAATAATACTTCTTATCCCCCATACGAATAATAACACCTATATCCTTAACTATAAATAATAAACTCATTATTCCCCCATACTGTAATATATAACTATCATCCGTATACTAGAATAATAATACTCATTATTTCCTCCCCCCATACTCGTAATAATAACAAACTATATCCTTTACTATATAATAATACTCATTATTCCCCCCTACTGTATAATAATAACTATAATCCTTATATAGAATAATAATACTCATTATTCCCCATACTCTGTACTACTATAACTATAATCCTTATACTAATAATAAAATACTCATTATTCCCCCCATACTGTAATCATAACAATCTAATCCTTATACTAGAATATAACTCATTATCCCCCATACTGTAATAATAATAACTCAATCCTTATACAGAATAATAATACTCATTATTCCCCTCCCATACGGTATAATAATAACTATAATCCTTATACTACTAATACTAACTCATTATTCCCCCATACTGTAATATAACAACATATCCTGTATACTAGAATAATAATACTCATGTATTCCCCATACTGTAAAATAATAACTATAATCCTTATACTAGCACTACTAATACATTATGCCCCCATACTGTAATATATACTAATAATCCTTATACTATAATAATAATAATACTCATTATTCCCCTATAATGTAATAATATTAACTATAATCCTCATAATATAATAATACTTATTATCCCCATACTGTAATAATAATATCAACTATAATCCTTATACTATAATAACAACATTTGTTTATTTCCATAATGTAATAAATAGCTATTATTCTCTATCCACAATAATAAGAAGAATGTGTTTATCCCCATACAACAATAATAATAATCCATATTGTCATCCCCATACAACATTAACTATTATCCCTTTCTATAAAATGTTAATAATGTTTATTAACCATACTATAATAATTATTATCCCAATAATATAATAATATTAATAATAAAAATGTTATAATAACTATTTTCCCCATAATATAATATTAATAATAAAAATGTGTATTAATCTCACCATACTATGACAACTATTATCCCCATTCCATAATAATATTTAAAATATTTATTATCCTCATACTATAATAATATTATCCCTATTTCTCTAATAATATTAATAATGTTTATTATTCCCTAAAAAAAAATAATAATAATAATAATAATAGCAATAACAATAATATTATTACTAAAATTAAAATGTGTATCGTCCTCCCCATACTATTATGCCTATTCGTTCTAATATTAATAAGATATAAACTAATAATATCAATAATATATAAATTATTATTGTTTTTATTGTCTGTATAATCAATATGTTTTTACTACCTTCTACTTAATAATACTGTATTTCCTAATATAATAGAGAATGTTTCTTCCTCCATACTATAGCCCTATACTACAATATTAATAAATTATTAACCCATACTATAATATCTATAATCCCCATACTGTAATAATAAATGTTTTCTTACGCCATAACAATAAAACAAGTATCCCCCATATGTATATACGATAAAGTTTATTAATCCATAATATAATAAAAATTATCCCCATATTATAATATCGATAAAGTTTCTTAACCAATACTATAATAACAACTATCCCCATATTATAATGTTGATAAAGTTTATTAACCCATACTATAATAACAATTATCCCCATATTATAATATCGATAAAGTTTATTAACCCATACTATAATAACAATTATCCCCATATTATAATATCGATAAAGTTTATTAACCCATACTATAATAACAATTATCCCCATATTATAATATCGATAAAGTTTATTAACCCATACTATAATAACAATTATCCCCATATTATAATATTGATAACGTTTATTACCCATAATACTATCATATAAAACAAGTTATTACCCAATAAATTTATCAATATTTTCGATACGTTTATTAACCCAACTATAATAACAATTCTATCACCATATTATAATATGATAAGTATCATTCAACCCAAATATAATACAATTATCACCATATATAAATATCAGATACGTTTTTAACCCATACTATAATAACAATTATCACCATATTATAATATCGATAACGTTTATTAACCCATACTATACATACACAATTTATCACCATCCTTATAATATCGATAACGTCATTAACCCATACTATAATAACAATTAATCCCCATATTATATTATCGATAACGTTTATTAACCCCTACTATAATACAATTATCCCATATTATATATCGATAACGTTCATTAACCCATACTATATACAATTAATTAACCCAATAGTTATATATCGATAACGTTTATTACCCATCCTATAATAGACAATTATCACCAATTTAATATCGATAACGTTCTTAACCCATAATATAATAACAATTAATCACCAATATTATAATATTGATCACTTTATACATTATAATCAATACATTATATCTACGTAACCATACTATAATAACCATTATCCCATATTGATAATAACCCATAATATAATAATTGTACCTTAATAATAATTTTATTACCCTCTATTACCCCTCGTCATCTGTAATGTGGCCCAGTTTAAGGCTTTACAATCCCCAGATTATAATTTTACTGGGACCTTCTCACCTTCCACCTTTAGGACGGTCTGTTTCATGACAAAGTCCGAGTCGTAGTAATGTAACACCGGTAGTTCCCGGCATTATCAGCAGTGGCAGATTTTATGGTCAGTGTGGCATCTCCCTTCTTAAGACCCTCCTCAATAGGGAAAGGCCAAGCTTGTCGATTGTCACCTTTCTGTCAAATTCAGCCACCTGTACCCCGCGGGTGAACCACTGGACCATGAATTTCTTGGGGTCCACTTCCTTCTTCTCCAACTTTAATAGGCATTTCAGATTTACCATTTCACCCGGTTTAACCACCACCGGGGAGGGTTCAATGGTGACATCCAACAAGGCATCTAAATAGGGAGGGAAATTCACATCCAGTATATATTTATACATATGGGTGGGAGCTGCCATATTGTTTCCCTTAGACAGTACAGTATGAGGGTATAGCTTATTGTATGTACAGAACATTCCTTCTCTGTATATTTATATTTATACATATGGGTGGGAGCTGCCATATTGTTTCCCTTAGACAGTACAGTATGAGGGTAATAGCTTATTGTGTGTACAGAACATTCCTTCTCTGTATATTTATACATATGGGTGGGAGCTGCCATAGTGGTTTCCCTTAGACAGTACAGTATGATGGTTAGCTTATGTTTCATGTACAGACCATTCCTTCTCTGTATATTATATTTTACATAGGGTGGGAGCTGCCATAGTGTTTCCCCTTAGACAGTACAGTAGAGGGTATAGCTTTTGTATGTACAGAACATTCCTTCTCGTATATTTATATTTATACATATGGGTGGGAGCTGCCATATTGTTTCCCTTAACAGTACAGTATGAGGGTATAGCTTATTGTATGTACAGAACTTCTTTCTCTGTATATTTATATATAGTGTGGGAGCTGCCATATTGTTTCCCTTAACAGTACAGTATGGGTATAGCTTATGCATGTACAGAACATTCCTTCTCTGTATATGTTACATATGGAGGGAGCTGCCATATTGGTTTCCCTTAACAGTACAGTATGAGGGTATAGCTTATTGTATGTACAGAACATTCCTTCTCTGTATTTATACATATGGGGGGAGCTGCCATAATGTTTCCCTTAGACAGTACAGTTGAGGTAAGATTATTGTATTACAGAACATTCTTTCTCTGTAATTTTATATATATGTGGTGGAGCTGCCATATTGTTTCCCTTAGACAGTACAGTATGAGGTATAGATTATTGTATGTATAGACCATTCCTTCTCTGTATATTTATACAATGGGTGGGAGCTGCCATATTGTTTCCCTTAGACAGTACAGTATGGGTATAGCTTATTGTGTGTACAGACACATTCTTCTCTGTATATTATATCATATGGGTGGGAGCTGCCATATGTTTTCCCTTAACAGTACAAGTATGAGGGTATAGCTTATTGTGATGTACAGAACATCCTTCTCTGTATATTTTTATCATATGGTGGGAGCTGCCATATTGTTTCTTAGACAGTACAGTATGGGGTATAGCTTATTTGTATGTACAAACATTCCTTCTTTGTTATTTATATTTTACATAGGGTTGGGAGCTGCCATATTGTTTCCCTTAGACGTACAGTATGAGGGTATAGCTTATTTGTGTGTACAGAACATTCCTTCTCTGTTATTTTTTACATATGGGTGGGAGCTGCCATATTGTTTTTCCTTAGACAGTACAGTATGAGGGATAGCTTTATTGTATGTACAGACATTCCTTCTCGTGTATATTTTTTACATATGGGTGGGAGCTGCCATATGGTTTTTCCTTAGACAGTACAGTATGAGGTATAGCTTATTGTATGTACAGAACATCCTCCTTTGCTTTATTATTTATACATATGGGTGGGAGCTGCCATATTGTTTCCTTAACAGTACAGTATGAGGGTATAGCTTATTGTATGTACAGAACATTCTCTCTCTTATATATTATACATATGGTGGGAGCTGCCATAGTGTTTTCCTTAGACATTACAGTATGAGGGATAGCTTATTGTATGTACAGAACATTCCTCCTCTGTAATATTTTATACATATGGGTGGGAAGCTGCCATAGTGTTTTCCTTAGACAGTACAGTATGAGGGTAATGCTTATTGTGTTACAGACATTCCTTCTCTGTATATTTTATACATATGGGTGGGAGCTGCCATATGTGTTTTCCCTTAGACAGTACAGTATGAGGGTATAGCTTATTGTATGTACAGAACATTTCCTTCTCTGTATATTTTATACATATGTGGGAGCTGCCATAGTGTTTTCCTTAGACAGTTACAGTATGAGGGTATAGCTATTGTATGTACAGAACATTCCTTCTCTTTGTATATTTATACATATGGGTGGGAGCTGCATAGTGTTTTCCTTAGACAGTACAGTATGAGGGTTATTATTGTTGTACAGAACATTCCTTTTGTATATTGTATAGCTATGGGTGGGAGCTCCAGTTTTTTCCCTAACAGTACAGTATGAGGTATGCTTATTGTTGTCGAACATTCCTTCTCTGTATATTTATATTTATACATATGGGTGGGACTGCCATATTGTTTCCCTTAACCAGTACAGTATGAGGGTATAGCTTATTGTATGTACAGAACATTCCTTCCTCTTATATTTATAACATTAGGGTGGGGAGCTGCCATAGTGTTTTCCTTAGACGTACAGTAGATGGTATAGCTTTATTTGTTGTACAGAACATTCGTCTCTGTATATTTATACATATGGGTTGAGCTGTCCATAGATTTTTCCTTATAAGTAACAGTATGAGGTATAGCTTATTTTATGTAACAGAACATCTTCTCTGTTATTTTATACATCATGGGTGGATCTGCCATAATGTTTTCCTAAGACAGACAGTATGAGGGTATAGGCTTATTGTGTGTACAGACTTCTTCGTTGTATATAATATGTTATACATATGGGTGGAGCTGGCCTAGTGGTGTCCCTTAGACCGTACAGTATGAGGGTTACTTATGGTGTGTCCAGAACATTCCTTCTCTGTATATTTATATTGATACATATGGTGTGGGAGCTGCCAGAATTTGGTTTCCTTAAGACATACCGTATGGGGTATCGCGTTACTGTAATGTACAGAACATTCCTTTCTCTGTATATTTATCAATATGGGTGGGAGCTGCATATTGTTTCCCTTAGGCAGTACAGTATGAGGGTATAGCTTATTGTATGTACAGAACATTCCTTCTCTGTATATTTATACATATGGGTGGGAACTGCCATAGTGTTTTCCTTAGACAGTACAGTATGAGGGTATAGCTTATTGTGTGTAGAGTATTTACCATACTAATATACTGTACATAGCAATTAAAGGAGATTAGTTAAACTGAATGTAAAGTCAAAGAAACATTTCACATTTTTTACAGCAATAATAGTAACTTGGTACCCCTTAGTGTTACTTTAAGAGTAATGAAAAAAACTTACTTGAAGCATCAAAAACCAGAAGGAGCAGAAGGTGAAGAAACATTGGAGTTGCCATTAGATTGCTTTTGTCTTCTTTCTCAGCTTGTGCTAATGCATTGACTGGTGATCGTGTTGTTGACATTTCTAAAGTCAGTTTGGGTGGGACATATTGGGACCTTATCAGTAGCTACACTGGGCTGAGTGAGTCTTGAACACTATAGATTAGGGCCAGGGGTGCTCATAGCAAACAGGGTCACTTGACTCTGTGTAACCAGCCCAGCACTGGTACTGACCAACACATCAAGTATCCACACTACACACTACATGTATAGGATTCACAATGTCCATGAATAGTATGTATATTATATACTTATAAACCAAGAAATATATCTGTCATATATTTATATATATGTCATAAGTTATAATCAGTGTTTAGCTATGTCATCCGTTATAATCAGTGTTTAGCTATGTCATCAGTTATAATCAGTGTTTAGCTATGTCATCAGTTATAATCAGTGTTTAGCTATGTCATCAGTTATAATCAGTGTTTAGCTATGTTAACTAACACTGATTATAACTGAGAAAATAGCTAAACACCTGATATAACTGATAACATAACGAAACCAATGATTATTAACTGATGACATAGCTAAACACTGGATGATATAACCGATGACATAGCTAAACATATGATTATAAAACGATTGACATATTTAGATTTGACCAGAGGCCTATAAACACCTGACTTGATTTTAATAAATGATAACATAGCTAAACACGATTAAACGGATAACAAACTCTAAACACTGATATAATGATGACATAGCTAAACACTGATTATAACCGATGACATAGCTAAACACTGTTATAACCGATGACATAGCTAAACACTGATTATAACCGATGACATAGCTTAAACAATCTTGGGGATTTATCACTTGAAACATAGCTAAACACTGATTATTAACCGATGACATAGCTAAACATGGAGTATAAACTGATAAAATAGCTAAACACTGATTATAACTATAACATAGCTAAACACTTGATGATAACTGATAAATAACTAAACACTGAGATATAAATGATGACATAGCTAACACTGATTATAACGATGACATAGATAAACACTGATTAAACCGAGTACATAGCCTAAACACTGATTATAACCGATGACATAGCTAAAAACACGATTATAACTGAGAAAATAGCCTAAACACTGATTATAACCGATGACATAGCCTAAAACACGATTATAACTGATAACAAGCTAAAACACTGATTATAACTGAGAGCATAGCTTAAACACTGATTATTAAACCGATAACTGAGCTAACACTGATTATAACCGATGACATAGCTAACACCTGATATAATGAGAACATAGCTAAACACGGATTATAAAAATTGATTGACATGCGAAACATGATTATAAATGACATAGCTAAACACTGGATAACTGATACATAGCTAAATGATATATAGTGAACATAGATTTAAATACCGATAACACTGTATTATAAACTGATAACTGAGCTAAACATGATTGATACTGATACATAGCTACACACGATATAACTGAGAACATAGATAAACACTGATTATAACTGAGAACATAGAACAATGATAAACACGGATCTAAACATGATATAACATGATCAAACACTGATTATAAACTGATAGAATAGCTAAACACTGATATAAACTGATGACATAAGCTAAACACTGATTAAACTCATAGACATAGCTAAAACACTGAATTGATAACATAGAACTATAAACTATGCATGCGAAACAACTGATTATAACGCTGAACTAGCTAAACACTGATTAAACTCATGAACATAGCTAAACACTGATCTATGTACTCATGACATAGCTAAACACTGATATAAACGATGACACTAGCGAACACTGATTATAACTGATATACAGAGCTAAACACTGATTATAAATCATGACATAGAGTACACACTGATTAAACTGTAAACAAGCTAAACCACTGATTATAACTGATGGCTAACACTGATGTATAAAACTGATGACATAGTTAAATGATAACTATAACATAGCAACCACGATTATAACTGATGGACATAGCTAACACTGATAGAACTGAAAATAGCTAAACACTGTTATAACTGAATGACATTAGCTAAACCAAATAAACATGACATAGTAAAAACTGATGACATAGCCTGAAATATAGTCATGTAATAGCTAAACACTGATTATAAGTATGGACATAGCTAACATTGATGTATACATGAACATAGACGAACACTGATTACAATGCATACCGCTAAACATCTGATAGAACTGTATAAACCGAGCTAAACAATTGATTATAACTGGATGACATAGCTAAACACTTATAACTGATACATAGCTAAACACTGATTTTATAACTATGACATCGCTAAACATGATTGAACTTGATGACATAGGAAAACATGATTATAAACCGATGACTAGAGCTAAACACTGATTCTAAACTGATGAAACAAGACTTAAACACTGATCTACGATTGATGCACATAGCTAAACACTGTATATAACCGATAACATAGTAAACACTGATTATAAATGATACATAGCTAAACACTGATTATAAGACTGACATAGCTAGAAACACGATTATAATGTAAATGCTAACATGAAAACTATGCTATAAATATACAATCTGATTATAACTGACATACATAGCTAAACACTGATTATAACTGATGAACAAGCTAAACAATGGATTAAACTGCATAGACATGACTAAACATGATTCTTAACTAATTAAACATAGCTAACACTGATTATAATGATAACATCGTAACAGTTATCGTAACCTACTAATGATTATCTGACATAAACTGATCCGATAACATAGCTACACTAAACATACATGAAATGAAAACGATAACTAGATAAACACTTGTATAAACTAGTGACATAGCAAACAACGATTTAACTGATAGCAAGCAAACATGATTAGAACTATTGACATAGCAAAAACCCAAATGATTATAACATGGAGCATAGTAACACTGATTATAACTGAGACATAGCTAACACGATTATAACAATGAAATAGCTATAACCGATTATAACTGATGACATAGCTAAACACTGATATAAAATGATGAAACTGACTGTAAAGTAGTCTAAAAACTACTGATTATATACTGCATACATAGCAAACAGCTTTGATAAATAGCTAACTGATATTATACATGTAAAACAATGATTAAATCGATTGAACATAGCTTAAACCCATGATTTAACATGAGCAACTGATATAACCCGGACTAGAACTAACACTGATTATAACTGAAACTAGCTAACTAATAAATGCATAGCTAACACTGATTATAGGCATCGACCTACAATGTATAATGATAAAGCTAAACACTGATATAAATCATGACATAGCTAAACACTGATTATAACATAACGATGAATAGCTAAACATGATATACAACTCATAACATAGCTAAAACAATGATATAACTGATAAAACATAGCTAAACACATGATATAACTGATGACCAAGCTAAACACTGATTATAACTGAGACAAAGCTAAACATGATTTATAATGATAAACATAGCCTAAACAATGATTATAAACTCATGACAGATAGCTAAACACTGATTACTATACCATACTAAAACTGATATAACTCATTACATAGAACAACGATATAATAACCATGACAGCAAACACTGAATTATAAACTGATAACATAGCTACAATTAACATGTTAGCTAACTGCTATAAGAGATAGCTAAACATGATTATAACTGTAGACATAGCTAAACACTGATTATAACTGAGACATAGCTAAAACATGAGTAAACTATGACTTAGCTAAACACGGATTGATAATCTGACATAGCTAAACAATGAGTATAATCATGGACCATAGCGAAACACTGTATAAAATGTATGACGCATAGCTAACAATGATTTATAACGATGACATAGCACAACAGATTATAACGGAATGACTAGTACCCACGATTATACAATGATGACATAGCAACAATGATTATTAAACTGATGACATCAGCTAAACAGATTATAACCGATGACATAGCTAAACCACGATTTATTAACTGATTGCATAGCTAACAACAGATTATAACTGATGAAAAGCTAAAAACGGATTATTAAACTGAGAATTTAGCTAAAACATGTTATTATAACTGTGAATGACATAGCTAAACACTGATTATAACGGATGGACATAGCTAAACACTGATTATTAGGATGACTTAGCTAAAAACGATAAAACTGATGACATAGAGCAAACCAATGATTTTAAAGGATGACATAGCAAACACTGGGTATAACGGATGACATAGCTAAACACTGATTATAACTGAGACATAGCTAAACACTGATTAGAAACTGGTGACATAGCTAAAAACAGAGTTATACCGGATGACATAGCTCAACACTGATGATAATCTGATG
>CM033476.1:2363093-2541767 GCA_019447015.1 Hymenochirus boettgeri | reverse complement strand
AGGTTAGAGTCCAGGTATTACTAGTATGTCTAAAAAAATGTAATACAGTCCCAATATGTCACTGGCATTGTCTAGACAAGGTTTATATAGTCATTGTTTACTATATTGTCCTAAACAACATGTATCCAGTCAATATGTCAACTGCTTGTCTAGACAATGTGGTATATTAATAAATACTGTCTAACAGGTGTATGGTTCCAGTATCTCACTGGTATTGTCTAGACAATGTGTATATTATAAATACTGTCTAACACAGAGTGTATATGTTCAGTATCTCACTGGTATTGTGTAGACAAGGTGTATAGTTATCAATACGTCTACAAGGTGTATAGGTGCAGTGAATCTCACTGGTATTGGGTAGACAAGGTGTAATTAATAAATACTTTCCTAACAATGGTAGAGTTTCGTAATCTCACTGGTATGGTGTAGACAAGGTGTAATTATAAATATGGTCTAACAAGGTGTATAGGTTCAGTAATCTCACTGGTAATTGTTGTAGACAAGGTGTATATTATAAATACTGTCTCACATGGTATATAGGTTCATTATCTCACTGGTATTTGTGTAAGACAAGGTGTATATTTAATAACTGTCTAACAAGTGTATATAGTTCAGTTATCTCCCTGGTATTTGTGTAACAAGTTTTCTATATAAATACTGTCTACAGGTGTATAGATTCAGTATCCCACTGGTATTGTTAACAAGGTTAATATTATAATCTGTCTAACAAGGTGTATATGGCAGTATCTCACTGGTATTGTGTAACAAGGTGTATATTTATAAATACTGTCTAACAGTAATAGGTTCAGTAAGCTCACTGGTATTGTGTAGACAAGGTGTATATTCTAAATACTGTCTACAGGTGTGAATAGGTCCAGTAGCTCACTGGATGGTGTAGACAAGGTGTAATATTATAAATACTGTCTACAAGGTGTATCGTTCAGTAATCTCACTGTATGTGTAGACACGGTGTATATTATAAAATACTGTCTAACAAGGTTTTTAGTTCAGTATCTCACTGGTATTGTTAGACAAGGGGTCATATTTATAATACTGTCACGGTGTATGGTTCAGTACTCACTGGTATTGTGGTAGAACAAGGGTGTATATTAGAATACTGTCTAACAAGGTGTTTATAGGTCATTATCTACTGGTATGTGTAGACAAGGTGTATTTATAAATACTTGTCTAACAGGTTATAGGTTCACAATAATCTCCTGGTATTGTTGACAAGTGTTATTATAATTGTCTAACAGTGTATCATAGTTCAGTAGCTCACTGGATTTGTAGACCAGGTGTATATTTAAATACTGTCTAACAAGGTTATAGGTTTCAAGTATCTCACTGGTATTGTGTGACCAGGTTAATATTATAATACTGGTCTAACAGGGTGTATAGGTTCAATAATCTCACTGGTATTGTGTAGAAAAGTGTATATTATAATACTGTCTAACAAGTTGTTTTTTATAGGTTCAGTATCTCACTGGTATTGTCTAGACAAGGTGTATAGGATAATACGTCTAACAAGGTGTGATAACAAAAAAAAGGTTTTTCAGATCTCAACTGGTATTGGTGTATACCAAGGTGTATATTATAATACTGTCTACAAAGGTGGTATAGGTCAGTATCTCCTGGTATGTGTAGACAAGGTTAATATTATAAATACTGTCTAACAGGGTATATAGATCAGTAAATCTCACTGGGTTTGTGTAGACAAGGGTATATTATATACTGTCCTAACAGGTGTATAGGTTCAGTAGATCACTGGTATTGTGTAGACAAGGTGTAGATTAATAAATAAATGCTACAGTTGTATAGGTTCAGTATCTCACTGGTATTGGTGTAGACAAAGGTGTATATTAAATACTGTCTAACAGAGTGGATAGGTTCAGTATCTCACTGGTATTGTCTAGACGGTGTATTTATAATACTTCAAACAAGGTGTATATGTTCAGTATCTCACTGGTCTTGATGTAGACAAGGTGTAGATTATAAATACTGTCTAACAAGCGTGTATAGGTTCAGTAGCTCACTGGTATTGTCCTAGACATGTGTATATTATAATACTGTCTAGGGACAGGGTATAATAGGTTCAGTAATCTCACTGGTATGTGTAGACAAGGTGTATATTAGAAATACTTGTCTAAAAGGTGTATAGGTTTCAGTAATCTACTGGTATTGTGTGACAAGGTTATATGATAAATACGGTCTACAAGGTGTATAGGGTCGTAAGCTCACTGTTATTGTCTACGACAAGGTTATATTATAATCACTTTCTAGACAGGTGTATAGGTTCAGTAATCTCATCTTGTTTATTGTGGTAGACAAGGTGTATATTATAATCCTAGTCTACAAGGTGTATAGGGTCAGTATCTTCACTGGTATTGTCTAGACAAGGTGTAAGTTATAAATACTGTCTAACATTGTAATATAGATTCAGTATCATCACGGGTATTGTGTAGCAAGGGTGTATATTATAAATACTGGCTAACAAGGTGTATAGGGTCATTAATCTCCCTGGTATTGTCCTAGACAGTTGTATATTATAAATACGTCTAACAAGGTGTAAGGTTCGTATCTCACTGGTATTGTGTAGACAAGGTGTATATTAATAAATAGCCTGTCTAACAATGTGTATAGGTTCAGTATCTCACTGGTATTGTCCTAGACAAGGTGTATAATGATAAATACTGTCTAACAAGGTGTATAGGTTTCAGTATCTGCTGGTATGGTGTAGACAATGTTGTATATAGAAATACTCTGTCTACATAGGTGTATAGGTTCGTATCTCACTGGTATTGTGGTGACAATGTGTATATATAAATGGAGTCTGTCTAACATGGTATATAGGTTCAGTAATCTCACTGGTATTGTGGAGACAAGGTGTATATTATAAATACTGGTCTAACAAGGTGTATAGGTTCAGTATCTCACTGGTATTGCTATACAAAGGTGGTATCTTATACATACTGTCTAACAAGGGTATAGGTTTCAGTATCTGACTGGTAATTGTGTCGACAATGTGTAATTATAAATACTGTCTAACAAGGTGTATAGGTTCAGTATCTCAACTGGTATTGTGTTGACAATGTGTATATTTATAAATAGCTCTAACATGGTATATAGTTTCAGTAATCTCCTGTATTGTCTATACAAGGTGTATATTATAAATACGTCTAACAAGGTTATAGGTTCATTAATTCACTTTATTGTGTAGACAAGGTGTATATTCTAAATACTATGTCTAACAAGGTGGATAGGTTCAGTATCTCACGGTATTGCTATACAAGGTGGTATATTATAACATAACGTCTAACAAGGTGTATAGGTTTCCAGTATCTCACTGGTATGTCTAACCAGGTGTATATATAAATACTGTTCTAACAGGGTGTATAGGTTTCAGTATTCACTGGATTGTGTGAACAGGTTTATATTATAAATACTGTCTAACAAGGTGGTAATAGGTTCAGTAATCCATCACTGTAGTGGGTGTAGACAAGTGTATATTATAAATATTGTCTAAAGACCAGGTGTAATAGGTTAATATCTCACTGGTATTGTGTAGCACGGTGTAATATTATAAAGCCTGTCTAACAGTGTATAGGGTCAGTTCTCACTGTACTTGGTGTAGACAGGTGTATATTATAATACTAGTCTAACAAGTGTATAGGTTCAGTATTCCTCACTGGTAATTGTGTAACAAGGGTGTATATATAAATTACGGTCCTACAAGGTGTTCGGTTCACGTCATCTCCACTGGTATTGGGTGGTAGACAAGGTGTATATTATAAATACTTTCAACAAGGTGTATAGGTTCAGTATCTCCTGTATTGTGTAGACAAGGTGTATATTATAAATTACTGTCTACAAGGTGTATCGGTTCAGTATCTCACTGGTTTAATTCGACCATGTGTATATTGATAAATACTGTCTAACAAGGTGTATAGGTTTCCGTATCGTCACTAGTATTGGGTAGACAATGTTGTAAGTTAATACTGTCTAACAGGGTATATAGGTTCAGTAATCTCACTGGTATTGTGAGACAAGGTGTTATTATAAATACTGTCCTAACAGGTGTATAGGGTCAGTATCTACTGGTATTTTGTAAGAAATGTGTATATTAATAAATACGTCTAACAAGGTGTAATAGGTTCAGTGTCTCACTGGATTGTTGTAGACAGGTGTATATTATAAAATAACTGTCTAACAAGGTTTATAGTTTCAGTATCTCACTGGTAAATTGTGTAGACAAGGTGTATATATAATAACTGTCTAACAAGGGTATAGGTTCCGTTATCTCACTGGTAGTGTCTAGACAAGGTTATATTATAAATCTGTCTAACAAGGTGTATAGGTTCAGTATCGCACTGTATTGTGTAGACAGGTGTAATATTATAAATAGCTGTCTAACAGGTGTATAGTTCAGTTATCTCACTGTATTGTGTAGACAAGGGTGTATTTATAAACTGTCTAACAAGTGTATAGGTTCATTATCCACTGTTAATTGGTTAGACAGGTAATCTTATAACTCTGTCTACAAGGTGTGATGTCAGTATCTCACGGTATTGTCTATACAATGTGTATATTATAATACTGTCTAACAGGGTGTATAGGTTCATTAGCTCACTGGTATTGTTTAGACAAGGTGTATAGTATAAATACTGTCTAACAGGTGTATAGGTTCAGTATCTCACTGGTATTGTCAGACATGGTGTATTTTAAATACTGTCTAACAAGGTGTCTAGTTCAGTAATCTCACCGGTTTGTGTAGACATGGTGTATATTAATAAATACGGTCTAACAGGTTATAGGGTCAGTTCTCACTGGTATTGTGTAGACAAGGTGTATATTATACACATACTGTCTAACGTGTAAGGTTCAAGTACTCACTGGTATTGTGTAGACAAGGTGTAATCGTATAAATACTGTCTAACAGGTGTATAGGTAAGTATCTCACTGGTAGTGTGTAGACAAGGGTGTATATTATAAATACTGTCTAACAAGGTGTATAGGTTTCATATCTCACTGTGTATTTTGTATACAAGGTGTATATGATAAATACTGTCTAACAAGGGTAATAGGTTCATATCTCACTGGTATTGTCTAGACAAGGTGTATATTTATAAATACTGTCTAACAAGGTGTATAGGTTCAGTATCAGTCACTGGTCTTGTGTAGACAAGGTGTATCTTATAATACTGTCTGAACGAGGTGTATGGTTCAGTAATCTCACTCACTGGTATTGGTGTAGACAAGGTGTATATTATAAATACTGTCTAACAAGGTGTTAGGTCAGTATTCTCACTGGTTGTGTAGACAAGGTGTATTTATAAATACTGCTAACAGGGGTATAGGTTTCAGTCAATCTCACTGGTATGGTGTAGACAAGGTGTATATATAATACTGTCTAAAACCAGGTGTCAAGGTCAGTATCTCACTGGTAGTTGTGTATCAAGGTTGTTATATTATAAATACTGTCTAACAAGGTGTATAGGGTCCAGTATCTCACTGGTATTGTGTAGACAAGGTTTATATTATAAATACTGTCTACAAGGTGTATAGTTCAGTATCTCAATGGTATTGTGTAGACAGGTGTATATTATAATACTGTCTAACAATGTGTATAGGTTCAGTCAGTATCTCCTGTATTGTGTAGACAGTTGTATATTATAAATACTGTCTAACAAGGTTATAGGTTCAGTATCCTCACTGGTATTGGTAACAGGTGTATATTGAACTACTGGTTACAAGGTTTATGGTTCAGTATCTCACTGGTATTGTGTAGACAAGGTTGTATATTATAATACTGTCTAACAAGGTGTAATAGGTTCAGTATCTCACTGGTATGTGTAGACAAGGTGTAGATTATAAAGACTGTCTAACAGGTGTATAGTAGGTTTCAGTACTCACTGGTATTGTTCTAGACCATTGTATATTATAAATACTGTCTACGGTGTATAGGGTCATATCTCACTGGTATTGTTTGGAGACAAGGTGTATATTATAAATACTGTCTAACAGGTATATCGGTTCGTATCTCACTGGTAATTTTAAAGACAAGGTGTTATTATAAATACTGTCTAACACGTGTATAGTTTCAGTATCTGACTGGTATTGCGTAGACATGTGTATATTATAAATAACTGTCTAACAAGGTGTATAGATTCAGTATCTCACTGGTATTGTCTATACCAGGTGTATATTATAAATACTGTCTACAAGGTGTATAAGGGGTCATATCTCACTGACTGTAAGACAGGTGTATAGGTTAGTATAAGGTATATTATAAATACTGTCTAACAGGTGTATAGGTTCCCCAGTAATCTGACTGGTTAGTGCGTGACCAGGTTAATATTATCAAATACTGTCTAACAAGGTGTATAGGTCAGTATCTCACTGACTTTAACATGGTGTATAGGGTTAGTATATCACTGACACTTGTTAGACAAGGTGTTATAGGGTTGAGTAATGTTACAAGACATTTGTGTAGACAAGGTGTATAGGTTAGTATATCACTACATTGTGGAACAAGGCGTATAGGGTGAGTATGTTACTACATTGTTTAGACCAGGCGTATAGGTTAGTAATTCACTGACATTGTGGTAGACCTGGTGTATAGGGTTTAGTATATCACTGACATTGTGTAGACAAGGTGTAGAGGGTGTAGTCTGTTAGAGACATTGTTGTAGACAGGTGTAATAGGGTTGAAGTATGTTAAGACATTTGTGTAGACAAGGTGGTATAGGGTGAGTATATCACTGACACTTGTTAAACAAGGTGTGTAGGGTTAGTATACACTGACATGGTGTATAGGTTAGAATATACTGACATGGTGTATAATGGTTAGTAAATATCACTGACATGGTGTGTGGTTAGTATATCACTGACTTGTGTGGACAAGGTGTATAGTGTTTAGTATGGTTTCAGACATTGTTGTAGACAAGGTGTATGGGTTAGTAATTTTACGCTTGTGTAGACAAGGTGTTAGGGTTAGTAATTTTACAGAAATGTGGTAAGACAAAGGTGTATAGGTGAGTATTTTACAGACATTGTGTAAGACAAGTGTATAGGGTGAGTATGTTACAGACTTGTGTAGACAAGTTGTATAGGTGAGTAATTTACAGACATTTTGTAACAAGGTGTATAGGATGAGTAGTTACAGGCATTGTGTAGACAAGGTGTATAGGGTTAGTATGTTACACATGCATTGTGTAGACAAGGTTATAGGTTAGTAATGTTACCCAGGCATTGTGTAGACAAGAACAGAGTGTATAGGGTTGTATGTACAGGCATGGGTAGACAAAAAGGTGTCTAGGGTGAGTATTTAACAGACATTGTGTATAACAAGGTGTATAGGGTGAGTATGTTACAACAGACCTTGTGTAGACAAGGTGTATATGGTGAGTTATGTTACAGGCGGTGTAGCAAGGTGTATATGTTAGTATGTTAACAGGACATTGTGTAGACAAGTGTATAGGGTGATTAGTTACAGCCTTGTTTAGACAGGTGTATAGGGTCAATATAATCACTGACATTGTGTGAGATTTGGTGTATAAGGTAAATTTTTCCCCCCAGGTCCCATGGCAGCAAATCACCAAAATGGTTAATCCCCTGCAGGTAACCTGCAGGACGTGTAGCAGTACTAAGGTATAAAGGTATAAAAGTATAAAGTTACAAATGTAATAAAGGTACCCCTCCCATTATCATACCTGGTCTTTTTTCTTTCTGTCCTGGCTTACTGGCCATTCGTGGTTTTCTCTTCCAAGCTGAAGTTCCTCCCCACTCTCAACTCAGCCCCTGAGGCACCCCTGTGTCCGCCTCCTTTAAAGGAGTGCCTGTGAGGTGGTTACTCCATTGTGACCGGTGTATGGAACCTTCTGCTTGTGGTGCACTGGTTTTTCCCCTTCCAGATGCCCACGCGGGCCCTGCTTCTGGTGTGGTGAGTCATCACTCCTCAGCAAGCCACTGATTTGGGACAGGCGGCCGCGTTCTGATTGGATAACAGATCCTTACACCGATTGTGGGATCGGCTTTGGGCACATACTGCTTGGGAGGAGCTTAGGGGTTTTTTAATCCCTTCTCGGTTTGCTGTGCTCTCAGCTGTTTTGGTTTTGTCAGCCTTTTCCTGACTCTCCTTTGTTTGTTGAAGGTTACGGTTCTAAACTCGCCTCCTACTATAGCTTTAGGTTTGGCTGTGGTCTTTTTAGGCATGTTTTTTCTTGTTTTTGAAGCTCGTTGGTTGCCCTTTACCCCTGTGTTGGAGTCGTGTTGTTCTGCCAAGATCCTTCCCAGGGATCTAGGTATCTTAGGTGAGTATTAAAGAGAGTGGGGAATATATTTGGCTGCTTCCTTATGGCTGTTACCTTCTTTTTTCAGCCACTCACCTAAGGATGCTATGCTAAAATCCCGTGCTGACAGCTCAAAGCTATGGACATAGAAAACCCCTTTTTAAAACCTTCCAATCGGAGAACAAGTGCCCACTACCAGGGACTCTGGAAATATATAGGACGAGCCATCCGGAAGATGGGAAGATCATTCTTTCATTTCTGAGATGAGGAGTAGGTGAACATCGATACCAATTCTGACACATCCGTTATCGAGCCGTTAATAAAGACTGATCGTAGCGCTTTTGGCCTACCGTGAAGAAGCCTAAATCTTCAACAGCGGATAATTGGTCCGGCAACCTTCCTTTACATTTCTCAATGAAGGAGATTATAGAAGCGGAGTTGAAGACGACGGGACAAAAAGCTTTCCCTTGCAGGGAAATTCCCTTAAAGAGAGGAATCACAATTTTGGGGACCTCCCCCCTAAGGTCGAATGCGGCTGTAGCGAGATTGGCACTCAGACCACAACTCCGCTATCTTCAAGAGAAACCCATGACAAGTGAATGAATAACCATATTGCTGCTTCTGACTGACATCGGTGTTGAGAGCAAAGGACTTGGATCAGGGGATGGAAGAAGCAATAAAGCCACAATCGAACCCCTAATTAATTGAAAATGGCAACTGACCCTTCTTCGTCCGAGGCCTCTGTCAGCATTGTGTGACTATCGCGAAGTCAATGGCTTTATCGGTGGCCGCTCGCAGAGCATTGTGGCGCAAGTCCTGGTTTGCTGACACGGTTCTAAATAAAATCTGTCTCTTGCCATTTCGACGGTGATATTCTCCTTGGACAGAAATTGGAGGGATTCAATCATCAGCAAGGCTTCGGGCCGGAAAAAACAAATAGCACTTTTTGCCGCGAGCAAAAAAAAAAAAAAACAACCAAAGACAAGGTTCAAGCCATCGTATAATAGAGATTTTGTGCCTCAAGAGTCCTACAGTCAGGGTAAGAGGTCAACAGGTCTACTGGCCTGGACGACTGGCTTCAGGCACACAATCAAGAAGATTTGAGCCACAG
Source organism: Hymenochirus boettgeri (assembly GCA_019447015.1). Classification (NCBI taxonomy): domain Eukaryota; kingdom Metazoa; phylum Chordata; class Amphibia; order Anura; family Pipidae; genus Hymenochirus; species Hymenochirus boettgeri. The sequence goes on along the minus strand of CM033476.1, from coordinate 2,532,368 downwards.
TAGATCCCGTCAATATGGTGCTCTTCCCCGATAGAGAAAGTAGGAAGGGAGGCTAACAGAATTTCTCCAATATCTGGGCCTCAACTATAAGAAATTCCTGGGTTTTACATATAATCCAACGAACTAAAAGATCAGTTTCCTCTTTCAGCCTCTGGGGGCCCAGGCACAGCAGGGATTTAAGCAGCCAACCTCCAGGAGCTGGCACTACTGTCTACAGTTCTCCTTCCCCTACCTATCCTCTGCAGCACCTGAAACTGCCTCAGGAGTTGGACGTCTGCTGTGAGTTTTCAGAAGATCCAAGGAGCACTGTATAACTTCCACGCTGCTCCTTATTAGGCATGAGACGGCTCATTATACCTACCCACTTCTCCGTGTCCAGCGGAGGGCCGCACGTCATGCCTGAAGCTAAAATGTGCAGACCCCTCTCCGCCTTGGGTAGCAGAGCCACTAGGCCTCTGCTACCCTCCGGCACTTTACAACCCAGAGGCTGAGATGTATTCTCATTGCTGGGCCGCAACTTGGGCTTTTGGTGCTATTCTATTGGTCACGGGGGTGGGACTTTCCTTTCCGCTCCCGGTCTTTTCCAGCTGCCGCATCGTGGATCTCCCCTCTGCTATCCTGTCCTCCATCTTCAGCCCGGATTAACATTCTGCCTCAGCAGTTTTCTCAGATAGGTTTTTTTTTCTTTGCTTTCCTCTACCATAGTAGTTCAGTGGAACAGGTATCTGTAAGGGGGGAAGGGTGAAGATCTGCTCTCTTTTTCTCCTCTCTGAAAGCGAATCTCTCTCTTGTCACTTTCTGGAAATATATATATATATATATATATATATATGTATATACTTTCTTTCTTTCTGTCTCCTACATCCTATAAGGTGACCCCGGATACCTTGGGTTTATATCCATTCTCAGAGGAAGCGTACACTAAAAAAAAAAGAAGAGGCTCAGGTGCTCCTCCCCTCTACTTGGGGTAAATATATCCAGCAACCGTAAGCCTCTTTCAGTTTTTTTTAAGTGTCCCGTTTCAGGAGAATCAATACCTCTACCGTCTTGTCCAGATAGGAGCTGGTGATCAGGCCCACCAGCTCCTGACGTGGAGACCATAAGACAGCCAGGATGCTTCCCATGTTTAGGATGGTGCTGCACATCATGCCGCCTCAGTGCTAAAATGTGCATAACCCTCCTTCCGCCTTACGGGTACCAGTGGTTGCCTCCCACTGCTATCCGCGGCTACACTCACCTCCAGGTGTCACTTGGGAGAAAGAGACCGGAGCTTCCCTCCCCTCATGTGGCTCACTTTTGGTGAAACGGAGAAGGCACTGGTGGGGGCTGTACCCCCTCTTCACTTCTTCTTTTTCCTCCTTGCTTCACTCCCGATCGCAGGATCTCTTCACATTCAACCGCTGCAAGGATATCTGTTTTTGGGGGCGGGACTTCCTCTTCTCTTCCTGCTGTGACTCCCAGCTGAGACCTCGTGGCTCCTTCCGAACTTCCTTGGCCCGCGCATTGGTTTTTCCTCAGTCTCTTTCCTCTATTCTATATTCTCTACTAGCCTCACCAGATCTCTGGGGGAACACATAATCCCCATTTTTTCACTCTTCTCCTCCTCTCCCTGGGACTTGGAGCCCAAAAAAACGACATTTTTCCCCCCTTCTTTTCCCATATCCTAGACCTGCGTCCCATCAAGGACACCTTCCTTCTACATTGGGCCAGGGAGATCGGAGTCTTTAGATCATGTAATTCCCCTCCTGACGCACATCCAACATTCTCATTTTTGTGAATGTAGATTTCAATATGTCCGTAAGCAGACAGCTGTGCCTTCTACCTGGACCCATGGTAACAACGAATGCAGCTTTTTAGCGATGGGGAGCGGTTGTGCACCATTTGAGAGTACAAGGCCCTGGTCCTCTTTAAGCACTCGCCTGCCGCTCAACATTCTGGAACTATGGGCGATCTTCTAGCCCTCTCTCCTGGACTGACTTGTCAAGGCAGGAAGGTTCAGATCCAGTCTGACAACTCCACGGCTGTACCGTACATAAATCATCAAAGGGGGGCCATGACCGAAGTTTCTCGGATTCTAACTGGTGGAGACACTTCTACTTGCCTTGTCCAGCCATACATTCCCGAGTCCTCACGAGAAAGTCCGACTTTGCCAGTCAAACACGCCTTCGATCCAAGGGAATGGCTCTCCACCCGAACATCTTCCAGGACTTGTCCCCAGAGATGGGGACCCCAGATGTGGACAGAATGCCTCATGGTTCAAAGTCAAAGTCCCAACATTTTGCTCCAAGAACGAATCCGCTAGTGACCCTGATAAGACGCACTGTATACCATGGCGTTTTCATCTAGTATAGCGCTTTTCCTTCCTCCACTCTCCCATGAATAACCCACGAATCCTAAAGAAATCAGATTGAACGACTTTCCAGTGATATTCATCGCTCCCTCTGTGGCCTCTGAGGGCCTGGGAACCAGGCCTTCTAGCCGTTGGTCGGGAACCCTGGACCTTACCCTCCGTCCATATCTGCTACAAGCAGGGTCCATTTTTCATCAGATCTTCAACGGCTTTAATTAATGTCTGGCGGTTAATCCGCTATCCTACGAAAACGAGTATACCCAACTCAGTAATTCCTATCAATGTTGGTCTTCCTGCTGGCCATTTTCATCATCCATCGTAGAGCTTCCAAACTGCGTGTTTATCAGTCGAAACCTCTTGCCCATCTTTCCGATCAGACAAGGCTATTCTTCACCCTCACTCCGCTTTCATTCCAAAGGTAATCTGCCTCCTTATCGTATTAAACCAGAGCTAGTGGTTTCTTCCTTCGTCCGAATCCTTCCTCTGACAGAGAGTGCAACTTACACACCCTCTGGATGCTGTGCGGGCTCTCATGATCTACAATTATCGTACCCGGATTTTTCGTTCCTCTCAAACTTTTTCGTCCTCCTGCTGACCCCGCCGGGATCCAGGCTTCGTCCTCAACCCCTTGCTAGTGTGGATCAATATACGATTGTCCGCTTCTATTTCAATATCGGAAGCTGTTCCTCCCTTTTTGGGTTACAGCCCCTTGTACTCGGGCAGTAGGGCAATCTTGGGCAGCTTGCCATGGTGCCTCAGTGGACAAATAGTCGGGCGGCAACTTGGTCCTCTTTCAACCTTTATAAAGTTTTTAACACCTCCACGTGTTCGCAGATCTGGAGTTCGACTTTAGGTCGCTAGTTCTGAGGGCTTGGAGCCCACCCTAAATGTTGGGTCTTTGGACGTACCCAAGGTCTCCTGGGTCCCCTATAAGGCGAAAAAGGGGATTTATTAACGGCACCAGTACAATCCTTTTCTCTAGCGTAAGGTGACCCAGGGACTTACCTCCCTGGTTGACATGTTTTACTACTTCTACTGTTTTTGGCTTTGCCTTTGTTTTCTGTTATTTCTGTACTTCTCTGCACTCTCCCTCTTGGACCTAACTGGAGGAGGCTTCCGGTGCTGGACTGTGTATACGCCAAAAAGGGGGGGAGGAGTCCCTGAGCCTCTCTTCTTGTTTTAAGTGTCCGTCTCCTTAACGCCTTACTGCCTTCAGAGAAAAAGATTTACTGGGAGTACAAAATCCCTCTTTCTTCCTTCAACTTATGGCAAACAAGGGGTCCGCTGCTCCGTCTGACACAACGTTACAAAAATTTCCCCTGTCCTGTAGTGTCATGTGTTTGCGCTGCCACTGCCAGTTGTCATCTGGCCCACTGTGTGCCTTGTGCAATGCCTCAACGAGCGAACACCGCCTGTGGCCCTACTGGCCGCCGATCAGACCCTTCAGTGGGGTCTGCTTTGCCTACACTTCCTCGTGGGAGTATTACCCGGATCTGAACCAGTATGGCCAAATCTCATGTCGCCTTCTATTTCTATATTGTCACTGCTTCCATATGCAGGTTCCTGCAATCAGACAGCTAGCGACTACACAGGGACTTCAGAGCTCCCATGGCTTCAGTTGGAGTCCTTAACATCCTAACATTTGAGGAATCCCCCTTAAGAGAAGATGTATCCCTGCTGGTAAGTGAATTACAGCAGTCCATGGCCAATACAGCTCTTCATCACGTGGTTATTTTATACCGTGCACCAGATGCCCAACAGGGTGCTGTTATAGGAGATGACTGTCCAAAGCCTGAGAGGTAATACACACCGGCACCACCCACCACCCCTTTACTATAACAAATAAAGAACTGGACCCACCAGTAGGGAACCATTGTAACAGCCGCCAACCACTCCATAAACCATCTAAGCGCTCTTGGTCCCTTTAATGGGGAACTTTAAAACAGGAAGAAAGAAGGTATGGGAGTACAAATGAATGAAAACTGTAACTCTCTGGAGAAGGGACTGACCTGGGCCTTGGATTTGGCAAACTATATAGATTAAGAATTGCCCGGCACCAAGAACCAGAAATACAACAGCTTTTAAAGACATTGGGACAGTTCATTCATTTAATTCCTTTCAGCTTCAAAACTCAGTAACTTACCCACTATTTATATCAGCCACTCGAATCCACATTACTTTACCTTTCTGCCTGTTCCCCGTGCAGACCTTTATATGACTTTATCACCTTCCCACCCTGATATTCCCTTTATCTGGTTTATTGAACTATGAGCCAAAGTTGTATAAACATCAGAGAACCACAACTTCATTGTAATCAGCTTGATAAAGGAACTAGAATGGTTCTGAAAGCTTGCTATGAGATGATCTAATGCCAAAAAGGGATCCCTTATACCACTACAACTTTATTTCAAGAAGGGTTACCCTATGAACATTTTGACTGGCTAACTCGGTACACCAACCTTTCCCTGCATGGAGGGGAAATAGAATCTGATTTTCCAGAACAGGAATCACAAACAGCCTTTACGGCCGATTCTGTGGATATTATTAATAGGGCTTACCCTAACATGATCCCCTAAATCCCTTTTCCAAACCAGAGCAAAACGATTCTGCTCGTTCCCCTCTTAGAAACAATTATACAAAATAGTCCCTTCAAGTCTTTCCCTCAATCTCCTTCAATCTCGCCGATTTCTAGCCTTTCCCCAAATCGGATATATAGACCGATTGTCTGTTCCCCCTGTGGGCCCGGCCTGTCCAGAGCTCCACTATTCAATTGTTAGGAGCGGCTACCTTTAAGGACCCTACCATCCTCCGCATAGTGGGGCCTACTGAAAATCCTTTCAAGCCTTGGGCGCGGATTTGTCAACCCACGTTTGCCCCGACAGGGTACAAAAGCCATGAAGTGCTGGCTAAACCACCTATATCGGGAGCCCTGCCGGACCCCGCCAAAGTGCCCTTATTTGCGATTATACTGGATCTCTCATGGGGGGGGGGGGGGGGGGGGGGTATGCAGCCCTTTTTATATCGGAAACGGGCCAAACGCATGGCCCCTCCTCCTCCACGGTAATAGCATTGAAAGGGATCTGTATGTGCTAAAGCTGGGCCGCATCATCCTCATCCACAGGAACCCTTACCATCTTCCTTCATCACAGGCAACCTATTGTTTGGCCCTGATTGGAAAAATCAGGCAACGGGGCAAAAGTACTTTTCTGCCTCTAAATCGGGTTGAGGGCCCTCAGCTCGACCCCACCCTTCCCCACCAACCAGTAGCCTTTCATCAACCCTCCGGTACCAAACCTAAATCCGCATGACCATCCCCCCCTTTCACTGGTGGGAGGACGCCTTCTATTCTTTCAGGAGGCATGGATCCTTCAGTCCCAGATGCCTGGACCTTATGAATAATTTCTGCGGGATAATCACATAGACTTTGCCTCCTGGTCTCTATCCCCTTTCACTAGCCAGCAACTCCCAATTCTAAACTTTATTCGGCTGGATAATCATCCGTGCAAATCATCTCCCATAACCCAGCCCCACATTCCCTTCGGCGCATGTTTATTTGACACCTCAGTTTGAAAATCTTCCTTCCCCAGGACAAATTCTGACCTGACACAACCTTTGCGGCCGTCGATGATATCTCTTCATTAAGTTGTCCTTAAAGTCTATATTCCCACCTACAACCCCTCCTATGTCATCTCTTGGAGCTTGGACTCTTCCATCCTCCCGTCCTTCCTCTCCTCTTCTCTGGTGACAGGGAGACCAACCTTTTCAGATGGGACATCCCCTTTGCCTGCCATCGTGACCGTAAGTGTCTACAGACGCAAGCCCTGACAGAATGGGGGCGGTATATGGTCTTTGACATACAGGCGGTATGTAACAGGAAAGAGTCTACCCTACCGATCAACATTCTCAACCTCGGAGCCATATTCCTGAGCTCCCCTTTTCCCACTTGGACGGAGCATCTGTCGGCAGCTTTGTTAGAGTCCGTGGGACAAGCCACATCTGAACCCCTCGAATCAATATCTTGGGCGGAACACTTTTTCTGCCTGTGCGGTCAGCGATTATATTCCTGGAGTGTTGAACATGGAAGCGGACTTCCTCAGTCGAACTCTCTGGACCCATGTTGATACCTTCACCCAGACGGTTTTCAAACGCTGTATTTCTTTGATGGTTTCCTCGATCAACTGCAAAAGGGGTTTTTTTTTTTTTTGTTTTTTTCCAGTTTTCTGTGAAGATCCCGAGATCCTAAAGCTTCATTGGTGGAATTCCCTGGTCGTTCCTGGCTCTTCAGGCTAGTATATGTATTTCCTCCTCGGCCAGAACCCTCGAGTTCTCAGGAATGTTTTCTTTTCAATTTTCATTGCTCCCGATGCGGGGATGGCCTGGTTCCTCGATCTCCTACTAATGTCGGGAGGAGAGCCCTGGACCCCTTCCTTCACCAAGATCCCAGTGCCTCAATTTGATGGCATGGCGCTTTAATCCTCTATCCTCAGATACGTACACTCCCCTTGTCCGTAATTCACACTATGTTGGCTGCAGGAAAGCCATCATCTTCAGGATTTATCATTGCTTTGTTTAGGGCTACGTTGTTTCTTCAGGGTCTTTCCCACCCCCTGCTCGTTTTTGTACTGTCGAGAATTTCAGTGGCAGGGACTATCTGCCCTCAAGAGTGGCAGCCAACTCTTTGGTTGCTTCTTGGGCAGTGAGTCATGGCGCCACTGTGGACCAGATTTGGCCGTGCCTGCAACCTGGTCCTCCATTAATTATGTTTTGGGCAATTCTATTGTCTGAATGTATTTGCTGCAGCAGAAAGCTACTATGGGTCTCCTGGTGCTGCAGTGCAGCAGAAGGCTTTGAGTCACTGCCCCCCTTCGATGTTTCGGCCTTTAGAACTCCTCTGCTGTGGCCTGGGTCCCCCAGGTGCTGAAAGATAAGAGGATTTTGTTACTTACCGTAAATCTCTTCTCTGAAGCTGAAGGGAAACCCCTGGCATACCCTCCTAGAAGTTCGTTGTTAGTGTTGCTTGTTGCCTGTTGCGTGGTTACCCTTTATTTTCTGTTATTCTTCCTTGCTCGCTTTTTGGGATAAGACTGAGGCAGGCTCCTTGCGCAGAGGAGAAGGAGGGGGAGGATAACTGAGTCCTGATATTTGAACTTCTTAAGTGTCTGCCCGGGATGTGGCTGCTTCAGGTGCCTGGTCACCCTTAAGGCTCAGAGAAAGAGATTTTACAGTATCAATAGCCTCTTTAGTGGGACTTCCCAAAGAAAGATCCATCCAACTACCAGAGATGGTGAATCTGATTCGGACTACAATGTTCTAATTAATAAAGAAACATTGAGTCTGTGCCGTAACTAGTGACGAAAGGGCTTCTATTCAAGACTTTTTTTCTGGTTTCAGAATGCTTTGGACTATTAGAGGACAATTTCGGGATCTCAGAACTTCCATCATATTCTTCAAAAATTTCAATTGGGGAGTCGCTGTCAGCCAATCATTCAGGCAGTGTAAGAGATTCATGGTTACGTATCACTCGAGTATCACCGACTCGAGTTAAAGCCGATGTACCAATTTTTTGCCTCCAAAATTATAAACCATGATTTGACCCGATTATAAGCCGAGTGTAATACAGTAACCCTAATAACCTTCCACTGTATATGGTTTGGAAACTACAACTCCCCATGCTGGTTGCTGGGAGTTGTATTTTCCAACCACCTCTAGTGAAAGGATTGGGGGGGTACTGTATGGCATCTGTCCCCACCCTCATTACCTTTCACTGTAGAATGTTTGGAAACTACAACTCCCAGCGGCTTGGTTTGCTGGGAGTTGTAGTTTTTCCAACCACCGATATAAAAAGCTCACTTACCGTACCACCTGGTCTGCAGCTTTCCTCTCTCGGCAAATCCAAGAGCAGCCGCGAGTGCCGGCCGGCAAGTTCCCATTACTGTTTTGCGGCGGGCGATGGCAGTCATCCCCCGCCAGCGTGCGTGATTACGTCATCGCGCAACCGTGAAGAACTACTGGAACTTGCCGGACGGACTCGCGGCTTGCCTCTGGATTGAAGGTAAGTTCCTGTGACCGATATAAAGCCGAGTCAAGTTTTTAGGTTATTTTTTTTAAACTAAAACCTCGGCTTATACTCGAGTATAACGGTAATCAGCATCACCTAAAAGTTTGGTATCTCCTGTGCTGACCCACTCCGGTCCCAGAAGTTTCTTCTAAGGTTTGCATTCAGAGAAGGCTATTTACAAGGTCTCCTTTAGGTTGCCTCAGTCCAACAAGAATCCTACAAAGATCCTAATATCATCTCTTGTTGGATAGGATTTATCTCTCTCTCAAGACTTACTCATTGTTGGCAGAATCACAGTCAAAAGCGGTAGAAATATACCAATAATGGTATGTGTTCCTCCTAGACATGGATGGAATCATCAACTGGAAAGCGCAACCTAAAAACAGGCAAGATTAGTCTAATCTGGGACCCGTAGTTCAAACCTCATCTAAATGAGGTAAACAAAATAAAGCAGGTTGTCCAACAGCTCATACAGAATAATGGTTTCATTTTTTTTTTTGGATCGCCAAAACTTCCTGTCTATAACAGTTTGGGGGCCCTCAGGCGATGGCCTGGGGAGAGGCTCATCAAGTCTTCTGGAGCTGAGTGTGGTATTAATTGCTAGGAAATACAAATACTTCATGTCCAGGAAAAGAACCACATTCAACGGACTAAGCCGCCAAGCATTCATACCTGGAGAGCGAGTCTGGACCCCCTGTAATTCGAAAATCTTTGAGTCAAATGGTGGTCGGCCTAATATACTTTAATGGCGACAAACAAGAGCCAAAAAAATTCCAAATTTTTCTACAGTCCGCTCCTGTTGTCTCAGGACTCTGCGTGGACAAGTTTAGGTCTCCTGATAATGTGTTTTCCGTCCAATACCCGTCTGATATGGAAGAGTGCTTCAAAAAGTTCAATTTAGAGGGCGAATGTGATAGCAAGTAATAATTGGCCAGGTGGACCTTGTATCTCTATGCTAGCTATCACTTGACGACGAACCACCATTGGACCTGGAGTGTCGGCCTCAGCTTTTACACAGGGCCGATTTAATATCAAGGTTACAGCAACCTGAAAGAGAGAGGAAACTTAGAATTTAGGCTTCTAAGACGAATTATTAATTTCTTATAAAGATCAGAGCAAGACAAACGTCAAGAATATTATAAAATTTGGGACTCTTTTCGGAAGTTTGCCTCTGCAAACGGTTTTCTTACCTTTACTTCCTCAACAACTGACAAAGTTAAATTTCTTTTTTCAGCTTCCTAAAAGATCTCGGCCTACAGCCCCCTGAGCGATCTGCTCTGACAGCCATCATAGGAACTAACCTGGCAGCCGCCGATCCATTGCAGCCATGATTAGAATCAAACCAAGACCTTTTCCAAACCCTCCACCTTGGAGTTTGGGCTTGGTGTTACAAGTGTTAAGGATTTATCAACCTACATATCACGTCCAACGTTTTGAGGGTCTATGCCCGCTTCATCAGTTGGCGGTGCACAACAAATGGGTTTTAAACAACCTAGTGCAAATAAGGTTTACACCCCCCCTGGGTGTGTCCTAGTGCAATACATAGACTCAGGGTACTTAAAAAGTGCATATGCATTCTAGTCAAATAAAATTAACATTAAATAATAAAAGGGTTGTCCTATCCAAAAAAAGCGGGTTAATAAAAACCATCTAAAGTGACCTAAAACCTCATAGTGTTCAAATAAATTCCATGTAAAATTCAGGGAAGACTTTGAGTACAATATAAATCACAACATGTTAAAAAACACTAAGGTCTTATCTTATTCCCCTTGGTGTTTAGTGAACTCTCCAAATAGATTAACAATTTATATAGTCCAAATACTTTCAAATTCAGTATTCCAAAACTCCACAAGATGGCGATCAAGCCTTAACATTATAAGACAATGGCATACAATGTTGCAATTTGAACCGGAGAGAGCTACTATTAAAAGACTGCAAAACAACATATAAGTATCCCAATGCTAATAACAATTATACACTCATTAGCAGGGCCCATTATATCTTCCATGAACAGTGTAAATGTCACAACGGTCAGTTCTAGAAATGAGGACCATTGATTCTTGCATTGAGACCTTCGTGGGGAAAGTTTCAATTTTTCTGTCCCAGAAACCTATTCTTTGAGTTGGCGCGTCTCATGGTTCTCTTTGTTCTTTATTCACTACCTCCAGGACAAGCCATCGCCACTAGAGCTCTATGTCTCTTTTCCCAAAAGTGTCTGCTCACAGATGTTCATACTTACTTTTCTACCATATACCATCATAGCTGGAGATTTCTCTCTTGTGTTCTCCAATTCTAATGCGTATTTCCCTTTTAGTCTTGCCTACATAAGCTTTCCACGGGGAATTTGAAGTAGTAATGACACTAGTTTACAAGTAACAAAATCTGACAATTTGATGGCTACACCTTTAAGGGATGTACAAACTTCTCGCCAGGTGTAATAGTGTGCACGCTTGCAAAATTGCGGAGGGAACAGTTCCAATCGGGGATCCCCTATAAGGATTGGGGTACTGGATTTGGGAACCATTAATTTTGTTTATTGTCATTCCCTATATTTCTTGCTCTTTTGTATGAGAATAATGGGGGATTTTTGAACATACCCCATAGGCTGGATCGATTGTAAGATCTGCTGCCAGTTTGTCTTTCACTATCTGTTTGTATAACTGTTAGACGGGGTTTTATGATAGGTTGAAGACGAATGGTAATCTCCACTTTGGGAACATGTTTTTCTTGATTGAGTAATGTGTTTTTCTGCCTATGGCTAGAACTCTTTCTTATATCCGGGATAGTTTTTTTGTTACCATACCCACAAGCCAGAATGTATTTTTCATTTCCTACAACCGGCCTCTCCTCTGTATATCCTCCTTAATTCTGAGGAATTGACTGAGTAAATTTATGGGGTGAGCTAGTGGCTAGCACAGTCTTTTAAATAGTAGCTCTTTCCGTTCAATTGCAACACTGTATTTCCATTGTCTTCTACTTTTTAAGCTTGATCGCCATCTTGTGGACCGTTTGGAATACTGCATTGAAGTATTTGGACTTATAAATTGTTTAATCTTCTTGGAATTCACTACACAATTGATCAGATACGACCTTATTGTTTTTAACCTTTCTGTGATTTATATTTTAACTCAGGGTCATTTCCCGGAACTTTTACAAAAGGACTTTCTATATGAACACTATGATGTTTTAAGTCACTTTTAGTGGTTTTTTATAAACCCGCGTTTTTGGATAGGTACCCCCTTTTATTTTATTTCATGTAATTTGTTTGCACTAGAATGCATAATGTCCACTTTTTTAAGTCACCACCCCAGCACTCTGATGCCCAGTATGCGTATTTGCAACTAGGACACACCCAGGAGGGGTGTCACCCTTAATTTGCACTAGGTTACTTTAAAAACCCATTTGTTGTGCACTTCCTCCAACTGCTAAGGAGAGCCTAACCCTCGGCAACGTTTTGTGTCGTTGATGTGTGGTTTTGGGGGGGGGGGGAAAAAAAATAATAAATCTTTTATTTTTGCATTGGAAGTGGCGACATAGTTTTGTATTATACTATTCCCTGAGGTGTGGTGACTGGTGTTGATTGTTCTGCACCGGTAAACATGGCACTATGGACTGTTTTTTCCTCTATACAAGTGTTTAAGGGCATGTCAGCCCCCACAACTAAATTTTAACACCATACGGTCCACGTGTGGTGCGAAAAAATCCTTACCTACATCTCTGCTCCTTATTGTTCCCTGCAGTGTCTATCCAAAGTCAGGAAAACTGAAGAGTAGGAGCTTCTTCCTCTGTAAAGGGTTCCGCCTCCTCCTTGTCCTCTGAAGAAAACAGTGGCATGTGCAGGGGAGCCTTTCCCCCCTCCCCCTCTATCGTCCTCTTTTGCTGCCGGGTGTTCCTACCTCTAAAACCTCTTAAGATATGGTAGGGCAACCCTATCCCCAACCGCTAAGTCCCCAGTTGTTAAAAAACTGCAGAACGTCATTTGTAAAAAATCTGCCGGTCCGGCTGCCTGCTGCAGTCCAGCAAGCATAGGCCCTGAGTTCAGATGCCAGGGATCGAAGTAATTTTTTAAGTAGAGTTCCTGGTGCTTTTTTTAAACAAACGACGTTTTGTTGGTGGGATAAGTTGCCCATCCATATAATTAAAAAATAATGTATGCCAGGTGGTACATTCCCTTTACATTGCCCCGTTTTGAACCACTAAAAAAAAATATCGATCTGCTGATGACGCTCAAAGTAATATTTCTGGTTGGCGATACCTCGACCTGCCATGTTTGGAGGAATTGAAACTTTGTCCGGTAAAAAAAAAAACAAAAACTGACATAACCGTGTCTATGAGGATAAAGTCAAGCTCAGACTTTTCATTTCCTACAAAATCATGTCATAATTTCCTCTGGACCTGGATGATCACGTTTTGCCCTCCAGTTAACAGAAGTGGGCACTCACTGGTCCAAGCTCTAAAGATTTTAAATCAACAGAACATAGAGCTTCAGAAAATCAATCACACATCTTCATTGTTACATGGTGGTATGGAAAAACCCAGGCTCCGAGTAAAAAGATAAGTACTGGATTGTGGCTTCATCAGAAGGCTTCCAGCCGAGAGGATTAGAATCCCAGAGGGGTTAAAGCACATAAGTACTAAGCACTAGCATGTTGCAGAAGCAAAGGTCGTCAAACAGACCCTATCTGCAAAAGGGCAAATTGGTCTTCACTTTAAACTTCATACGTCACTACAATTTGACGTGATGGCCCCAGAAAATGGTCTAATTTAGAGAAAGTCTTGCAATCTGTTGGTGGCCATGTCTATAAAAAGTGGTGTGTGTTTCGCATTAATATGTTGCCCCCCCTTATTTAGCTTTGGTATACCCGATTTTAAATGAATTTAGATTCCTCATAAATCGAACCTTTTAAGCTTTTGAAATAAGACAAGGTACTATAAGGGAAGGGTTACAGGTCCCTACAGGGATTACACACAAGGTGTAATGGGTCAATATAGCACTGGTATTGTCTAACTAGGTGATGGGTCCAATTAGCACTGGTTTTGTCTAAGAAAGGTATATAAGGTCGTAGATCACTGGTCTTGTTCTACACGGTATATAGTTCAGTAGATCACTGGTGATTGTCCTAACAAGGTATATAAGGTCATCAGATCACTGGTATTGTCTAACAGGTATATAGGTCAGTCGATCACTGGTATTGTCTACCAATGTGGATAGGGTCAGTAGATCACTGGTATTTGTCCTAACAAGGTGTATAGGGTCGTAGATCACTGGTATTGTCGATCAAGGTGTATCGGGTCAGTAGATCACTGGTAGTGTCAACAAGGTGTTAGTTCAGTATATCACTGGTATTGTCTAACAAGGTGTATAGGGTCAGTATATCACTGGTATTGTCTACCAATGACCAAGTGTATAGGGTCAGTATATCCTGGTATTGTCCTAACAAGGTGTATAGGGTTCAGTAGATCACTGGGTCTTGTCTAACAAGGTGTATAGGGTCATATATCACTGGTATTGGTCTAACAAGGTGTATAGGTGTCAGTATATCACTGGTCTTGTCTAATCAAGGTGTATAGGTCAGTATATCCACTGGTATTGTCTAACAAGGTGTATAGGTCAGTAGAATCACTGTATGCCAACAGGGTGTATAGGGTCATATATCACTGTATTGTCTACCAAGGTGTATAGGGCAGTAGATCACTGGTAATTTGTCTAACAAGGTGTATAGGGTCAGTAGATCACTGTTATTGGTCATAACGGTGTAAGGGTCTAGATCACTGGTATTGTCTAACACTTGTATAGTGTCAGTAGATCCCTGGGTATTGTCTAACAAGGTGTATAGGGTCAGTAGATCACTGGTATTGTCCTAAAACAAGTGTAATAGAGTCAGTAGATCCCTTTTTTTTTGGGTTTTATGTCCTAACAAGGTGTATAGGGTCATTAGATCACTGGTATTGCTAACATGTTGTATAGGTCATAGATCACTGGTATTGTCTCACGTTGTTTAGGGTCATAGATCACTGGTATTGGTCTAACAAGGTGTCTAGGGTCAGTATATCACTGGTATTGTACTAACAAGTTGGGAATAGGGTCAGTATATCACTGTTATTGCTACAATGTGTATAGGGTCAGTAGATCACTGGTATTGTCAACAAGGTGTCTAGAGTCAGTAGATACTGGTATTGTCTAACAAGGGTATAGGGTCAGTATAATCACTGGTATTGTCTACAAGGTGTATAGGGTCAGTAGATCACTGGTATTGCTACAAGGTTTTAGGGTCAGTAGATCCTGGTATTGTCTCACCATGTTGTATAGGTCAGTAGATCACTGGTATTTGTCTAACAAGGTGTATCGGGTCGAGTAGATCACCTGGTTTTGTCTAACAAGGTGTAGAGGGTCCAGTACGATCACGGGTATTGCTAACACGTTGTATAAAGGGTCAGTATATCACTGGTATTTTCTCACACGGGTGTATAGTCATAGATCACTGGTATTGCTACAGGTTTAATAGGGTCAGTAGATCACTGTATTGTCTAACCGTTGATATTGGGTCAGTAGATCACTGGTATTGTCCTCCCAAGGTTATAGGTCAGTAGATCACTGGTATTGTCTACAAGTTGTATAGGGTCAGTATATCACTGGTATGTCACACAAGTTTTATAGGGTCAGTATATCCTGGGTTATTGCTAACAATGTTGTATAGGGTCAGTAATCACGGTATTGTCTAACAGGTTGTAGAGGGGTCAGTATATCACTGGTATTGTCCTCACAAGGTGTATAGGGTCAGTATATCAACTGGTATTGGCTAACAAGTGTAGGATCAGTAATATCACTGGTATTGTCCTAACAAGGTGGTATAGGGTCAGTAGATCACTGGTATTGTCTAACCAGTGTATAGGATCATAGATCACTTGTTATGTCTACATGTGTAATAGATCATAGATCACTGGTAGTGTCTAACAGGTTGTTAGGATCAGTAGATCAACTGTTACTTGCTAACAAGGTGTAATAGGGTCAGTATATCACTGGTATTGTCTAACAAGGTGGTATAGGGTCGTAGATCACTGGTATTGTCAACCCGTTGTATAGGGTCAGTAGATCACTGGTATTGGTCTAACAGGGTATAGGGTCCCAGTAGATCATGTATTGGTCTAACAAATGTTGTAATAGGGTCAGTAATCACTGTAATTGTCTAACAAGGTGTATAAGGGTCAGTAGTCACTGGTATTGTCTAACAAGGTGTATAGGGGTCAGTATATCACTGGTTATTGTCCTAACAACGGTGTATAGTATCAGTATATCACTGGTATTGTCTAACAAGTGTATAGGGTCAGTATATCACTGGTATTGTCTAAACAAGGTGTTAATAGGATCAGTAGATCACTGGTATTGTCCTACAAGGTGCATAGATCCAGTAGATCACTGGTATTGTCTAACAAGGTGTATAGGGTCAGTAGATCACTGGTATTTGTCTAACAAGGTTTATAGGGTCTAGATCCTGGTATTGTCCTAACAAGTGTATAGTGTCAGTAGATCACTGGTATTGTCTAACAATGTGTAGAGGGTCAGTAATCCTGGTATTGTCCCTAACGGTGTATGGGTCAGTAGATCACTGGTATTGTCTAACAAGGTGTATATGGTCAGTAGATCCACTGGATGTTCTAACAGGTGTTGGTCAGTAGATCACTGGTATGGTCTAACAGGTGTATAGGGTCAGTAGATACTGGTATTGTCCCTAACACGTTGTATAGGGTCAGTAGATCGCTGGTATTGTCTAACACGTTGTACTAGGGTCAGTCGATCGCTGGTATTGTCTAACATGTTGTATGGGTCAGTAGATCGCTGGTATTGTCTACCAATGTGTCTAGGGTCAGTAATTCGCTGGTATTGTCTAACAAGGTGTAGAGGGTCGTAGATCGCTGGATTGTCTAACAGGTGTATAGGGTCAGTAGATTCACTGTTATTGGTCTAACAAGGTGTATAGGGTCAGTAGATCACTGGTAGTGGTCTAACAAGGTGTAATATGGGGCAGTAGTCCGCCTGGGAAATTGTCTAACAAGGTGGTATAGGGTCATAAGATCGCTGGTATTGTCTAACAGGGTGTATAGGGTCAGTAGATCACTGGTATTGTCTAACAAGGTGTATAGGTCATTATACTCACTGGTATTTCTAACAAGGTGTATAGGGTCAGTAGACACTGGTATTGTCTACAAGGTGTATAAGGGTCAGTAGATCACTGGTATTGTCAACCCGTTGTATAGGGTCAGTAGATCCTGTATTGTCTAACCTGTTGTATAGGGTCCATTTAGATCCGCTTGGTATTGTCTAACAAGGTGTTAAGGGTCAGTAGATCGCTGGTATTGTCTAACAATGTGTAATCGGGTCAGTAATCCGCTGTTATTGTCTAACAAGGTGTATAGGGCAGTAGAATCGCTGTATGTCTAACAGGGTGTATAGGGTCAGTAGATCCTGTATTGTCTACAGGTGTAAGGGTCAGTATTATCACTGGTATTGTCTAACAAGGTGTATAGGGTCCACGTATATCGCTGGTATTTGTCTAACAAGTTAAGGGTCAGTAGATCCTGGTATTGTCTACAGGTTATAGGGTCAGTAGATCACTGGTATTGTCTAACAAGGTGTATATAGGGTCAGTAGATCACTGGTATTGTCTAACAAGGTGTAAGGGTCAGTAGATCGCTGTATTGTTCTAACAATTTGTAGGGGTCAGTAAGATCACTGGAGTGTCTAACAAGGTTTATAGGGTCAGAGATCACGGTATGTCTAACCAAGGTGTATAGGTCAGTATATCACTGGTCTTGTCCTAACAAGGTGTATAGGGTCAGTAGAACTCGCTGGTATTGTCCTAACAGGTGTATAGGGTCATATATCACTGGTATTGTCTAACAAGGTGTATAGGGTCGTAGATCCACTGTATTGTCTAACAATGTGTATAGGGTCAGTATATTTTAAGCAGGTTTTAGTGAAGGGGCAGTCTTTCTATAAAAAAAACCGCATGTGCAATAAATGAAAATAACATTTATAGTTTTACATTTTGCAGAGCATTGCTGCTACAACACAGCGTACAAATACGGTGTTATACTTTACAACGATTTACCGCGCGGGTCAATGTCCGTATTTTCTACTTTAACCGCACTACAACAACAGCTTTTCTCTGCAATACATTTACAGTAAGAAAATGACGGACAAAGCATTTTTTTCAATAACAATTTTAATTGCTTCCCTCACATTAAAAGGCCTGTGGCACACACCATGCAATTATTTTTGGTCCGATCGACGCGATAGTTCAGTGGTATCGGGCCGGAATAATAGCATGTTTTTTGTCTGACCAACCATTCGAACTAAACCGACTAACTAACACAGCGCGGAAAACCACCGTCTGATCGTGCGGCCATCTATTGACCACATTCTTACATGTTTAAGTTGCCAGATTGGGTCTGTTGGTGGACATAATACAACACCATATATTTACTCTGTGACTTACCTACTGTGGTCACTAGTAGATCTTTCTGCACAGGGCAATAATGTCTCCACATAACACAATGGCAGTAACAAGGCACATCAGGACAAGATATTGCTGTCACAATGCCTCTCTTATTATGACTTGGAGTATGTATTGTAACTAATATATTATGCAGAGCTTTCCAATGACTTTATCTACTGGCCCACCCCGCTCTTAGAATATAATAAACTCACTGCAGGTGGTAGCTAAGGGTTAAAAAAACCTTTGGCTCTGCACTGCAGTTGTGAGTGAATCCACTGAGCCACCGGAGCGGCTGTGATTGTGATCCGATTAAACAGACATGGTTTGATAGTGCGGTTATAGTGCGGTAATACAGCCAAGTCATAGGGTCTGGAAGCTTAAACATCCTTGTCTGAGCAAGGATTTAAAAGGCAGCATAAGTTACTGGCTATTTAATTTAGAGTTCGGAGGCTTGTTGTAGAGGTAGGGGAGACTTGATTTTTCAAGTTTGGTTTAGGTCCCAATAGATTCTGATTATGTTTCAAAGATTTAGAGGCCGATTTGTTTCCATCGCCATCCTGTTTTGGATCAGTGGCCTGTGCTCGTGGTTTCCCCCAGCACAGTTCTTAGTGTGCTTCTTGCATGGTGGGGTGTTTGTGTGAATCGCTCATGTTCCATTGTGTAGGATCTGCCACACGGTCGTCTTAATTCTTACCAATGATTTCTTTTATATTCCTGTGTGTTTATGTGAAATCCTCCTTGCTTGGCAGTTGTTTTTTTTTTAGCAACCAATGCCTTAATTCTCCCATTCTGTGCTGTCAATGGAAAACATCGGGGAACTCCCACATATGGTTAAATGTGGATATATAGTGGTCAGCTTTAAGGGACACCATCTCTGGGTTACTAGTTCGTAGCTGATTGTAGCATTGGGTCTAGGACCACCCACCACTAACCAATTTATGTTGTAACACTAATTGAGAGCATCATTGGCCAAAATGATAGTGGACAAATAATATCCCTTCTTACCGAATACTATCCTCGAAGATCCTTTATACTATATTATATATATATATATATATATATATATTATGTGTGATAGAGTGGATAAGAAGCATCTAATTATACCTGACATGAGGACGGATCCTTACAACCATGGCGGATGTCAATATGCAGCCAGGATATGTTGGAAGTTTTAGTTCGCAAACTCTTAATGCCCCAGGTTTGGTGACGTCCTACTGTAAACCATCATAGGATATCAATATATCTATATAGTCTTTGTCTATCCTGGCTGGTGTTTTGTGTTCTGTATTGTTGTGGCTGGTAACATGAATATAAAAATCAGTGGGTCCAATGACTTCTTTGTCATTTTATTGTGACTTTTTGGTTCTATATTTGGCTGTGAGCTATGTGCTAACTGGTATCATGGAGATGTGTTGGGATCACAGAGAAGGAACAAAGAAGTGGAATGTGTACATCTGTAATGATTGTAAACGGCCACAAGATGGCAACCGTGAGTAGTTTGTATTGTATCTGCAGAACGCCTATGATGATTCACAGTGGAGTTCTGTTGAAGCTCCTTTCTTATTACTAGGCAATACATACGGTTCTGGCTTTAGATGCGTTTTCAGCAGCCTGTGCAAATGCTTTTCTTTTGGCTGCTTTTGTATCTCTTCCCCCCCCTGTGGGCCCCCCCCTCCCCTTCCCCTACCCTGCATTTCCTAGCTAAAATGTCACCAAAGTAACCTGGTGGGCTGTTTGACTTCTTGCTGCAGAGCAGGCTGCGGCTAATAATGGTGGTTCTGGTTTTGGTTACACTAACACAAAGTGCATGATTAGGGGTGTCTGTAGCGCATGTTATGTACCCAGTGAGTAATCGTCTTATAACGGTGACCTGACCGCTAATTCCTGTTTATACCCATAATGACTCTTTATTAAATCCCCTGCGTGTGTGGGGTGGGTCGTGGCTCTCCAGGTCTGGTGGGTGGAAACGAGGGGGTTTGCATAACGGTTGCAAATATTTCTAGTGTTGAGACGATAGAGACGAGGGAAACCCACGGGGGTTGTTGTGGTGATTGGCGACATTGCGCACTGTTGTCCGGCACAAGACTGGGGGGTTTAGAGTGGACGGCCACGGTGTGTTGGCTGCCTGTTGTTGGTTGTGCTGGCCACGGTCGGGTGTGTCGCAAGGGCGGGAGGGCGCGGGTTGTGCATGGAACTATTTAGTATGTGTGTGGAATTATGATTGTGGTTGAGTGTTGGAATGTGGAATGAATATTGGTGTTTAAAGAAAGTGCGATGGCCCCGGCAGGTTTTTATATCGGGCTTGTGATCGTGCCATAAGGGGGGACAGCGGGTGTCGCGTGGGGTTGGGATTCTTCACAGTGAAGGTCTTGATTACAGTTGATTTATATGTCGGTGGCGCCATGTCTGCCCTGAATCCATCGACAGAGGATCCAATGAAAGTGCCTCCACGGCCCCTGGACGAGACAAGATGACGAAGGAGTAAAGAGGGTTCTGAGATCTTTAGCAGGTACGGCCGAGGGGGAACGGTGGATCTGCGTGGGGTGCCAGTTGTTCATTCGCAGGGGGCTGGTGGGGGGTGGTGGGGAGGAGTGGGTTTAGGTGTCCGTGAGTGTGGACAGGTAATGTGTGGGAGCATCTGTTGGAGGTGGAATGGATGATTGGTGACTGTGCAGTAGGTGTGTGTCTGTCAGGACGTGGGTAGTGCCAGGGGAGCCCACAGAACCAGAGGAGGGACGGCAAACCAGACTTCAGGAGAAGGAAAAACGTCAGAAACACAGCACTCAGGGGACACAGCGGTTGTCTTGCCGGGTGCCTTACGCGGTCCGGCACTGGTCCGCAGGGTTGTGGAAGTGTGGGGAGGTGTCTAGACAATGCCATTCCTCCTCTTCCTGTTGCACCTGATTTAGGCCATTACCTTTTTGCAATTCTTCAGATGAAACATGCATGCAAATGGACTTACAGAACCAGAACCAAAATTGGGGTGATGGGAGAGGTGCTGAGAGGTTACACTGAGTCAGACATGAACCAATATTTTACAAGGTCATTTTGGCATCTAACTGCAAACCCAAATGCATCTTCTGTTCTGTATTTTTTGTCTATATTCAGTGATCCCACAATAACTACTGGCATTTCTGTTCCCACAAATTCATTCATAGATCTATTCACTGACTACAGACAGTTTACATAGCAGCTGTGGTTAAGTGAGTCGCCCCCTGGAGGTTTCTCACAGGATATCATCTTTCTGATACATAGACTTAAGCTTCGTACACACGTGCAAATCTTACTGCCGATGAACGACCCGGGTGCATGAAAACGCCATACGAACGGATGTTCGGACATTAATCGCACGTGTGTATGTTTTCAGCATGGTTTGTTAATCCGCATGAAGCCCGACCGAACGATACACATGTGCGATTATCAGCCGAAAGGCTGTCCGACACCCATATGCCTTAGGGTCGGGGGTCATTCGTCAGCGGTACGATCGTACATGTATACAAAGCTTTAAACAGTTTATTTGCAGTTTTCACAAAAAAAAGAAACAAGAACATAAGCCTCGTGGGAAGTGAAGCTAACATTGTGTAACCACATGGTTGAATGGAAGGTTTATATCATTGATAAAATGGAGAAAAACAAATTGAAAAAGAGCACCAAAGCCTTAATAAACAGAAGTGGGGCAAATAAATAAACCCAACTAAGGGGGATCTATAAGGATCTGCAGTGATATCAGCTGTTCTACTTAATTCGGATAAGTGTGGAGAATAATCCAGTGTTTCAGTGGTTGGCTAGGAGTTCCCTGGAGTTAGGATTAGAGTCAGATTACTGTGTGATTGCCCTCAATATTTGGCATAGCCTTAGTCATTAAGGAAATTGTAACCCTGTCCCTTTAATAATCGGCTTCTAGGCAGCACATTCTGCCCTTTATTGGTTTACAAAACAGTACGGACATTTAATAGGAGGGAAAAAAGAGATTAACACATACACACACACACACATTTATATAAACATAAGACATTTTATCTTGTGTTACACACATCTCTGTATTAGAGAAGCAAATAGAAAACTGGCACTGGAAAACAAACTTTAAATAGTTAATAAAGCAGCATAGAAACTAAAAATGGAAGGAAAACTAAAGAGAAGCACGTCAGGCTCAAAACATGAGAATGGGGGAATGATTCTGTAGCTGTCCTGCTTGGGGATAGGATTTCCTATCAGGCAAAACTAAACGATAACTAAAACAGTGGATTCCCCCCCCCCCAAAGCAATAGACTAGGGAGTGAGAATACAGAAAATTTCTACCCTGCATACAATGTGCACTTTCAGGGAACCAGTCTCAAGAAGTAAAACACAAGATGCTTCCTCCCAGAATGACAGTGGTTGTTTACAAATAGTCCCAGCACAGGAAGATTATGAGGGCACTGTATGGCTGGTCTCAGGGAGAGGGGGACTGTACATGTCTCCCCAGAATGCTCAGCACGTCACAATAGGGAGCATTATCCAGGTGGCACAGTAATCGTGTATTAAATATCAATGTTCGGTAAAACTCTAACCAAACAAAACATGTCAAGTCTATGCACTGTGCCACTAACCAGATACCCCATATCCCCTGTTCATGCGAATCACTCACTTGGATTCACATACGGTGTCTTGCAGATGCAGTAGATTTTGGTGTCCTTCTAGAGTCCTTTGAGTGGTAGTGGAGATCATTTTCTTCTTCTTGACTTTGTGGGTTGGATTCTCTTTCTTCTTCCCTTTTCCTTTTATGAGAGGTCGCAGATGGCGAGAGGGCAGGAGAGATTGCCCTCTGAGGATTTGGCTGTGGCGGAGGAGAGGAGGGAAGTGGGTGGGGTCATGGCCCCTAGCGGCGGCGGCAGCTGCTGCAGCTTCCGCTCTTTCCTTTTCCTTTTTAATCTTGCAAATGTCTCTCTTGAGTTCTTCCTGGAAACAGAAAAGAAAGTGACATGACAGCCCTGTCTCACGGCAACACATTGACCATGGAACACACGTGATCTTATCCTTACCTGCACCTCAATCTGCAATTCCTTATCCAGAAGGGCTCTCTTCTTCAAGATCTCAGCCTTAAGCTGCTCCTTGTGTTTGAAGAGCAGTGCGGACAGCTTGCTGGCATTCGTTTACACCTCTTCTGTTCCACACTCTCCTCTCGTTCTCTCTTTTTGGCCGCCTGTTTTTCCTCTTTGTCGATTTTGTCTAAGATGTATTTCATCACCTGGTTGCATGCGATCATTCTGCAAGATAAGAACACAGGTAATGAATCAGGAGCAGCGTCAGCAACAGGAACCACCACGGGGGTAATAACAAACAACTGGTTTATTACCTCTGATCTCTTCACGTTCTAGAGGAGTCAGGGTCTTTTTCTGTTCAGATGCTTATTGTAGCGTTCTGTTTAAAAACAATCTAAGGGAGAACCAAAGAAACACTGGAGTACAAACTATACCCTATACTGTACTGTCTACAGGAAACATATGGCAGCTCCGTCCATATGTATAAATATAAATATACAGAGAAGGATGTTCTGTACCACACTAAGCTATACCCTCATACTGTACTGGCTAAGGGAAACACATGGCAGCTCCCGCCCATATGTATAAATATACAGAGAAGGAATGTTCTGTACACATAATAAGCTATACCTATACTGTACTGTCTAAGGGAACAATATGGCAGCTCCCACCCATATGTATAAATATACAGAGAAGGAATGTTCTGTACATACAATAATCTATACCCTCATACTGTACTGTCTAAGGGACACTATGGCAGCTCCCGCCCATATGTATAAATATACAGAGAAGGAATGTTTGTACACACAATAAGCTATACCCTCATACTGTACTGTCTGGAAACAATATGGAGCTCCCGTCCATATGTATAAATATACAGGAAAGGAATGTCTGTACATACAATAAGCTATACCCTCATGTACTGTAAGGGAAACATATGTGCAGTCCCACCCATATGTATAATATACAGAGAAGGAATGTTCTGTACACACAATAAGCTATACCCTCATACTGTACTGTCTAAGGGAAACAATATGGCAGCTCCCCGCCCATATGTATAATATACAGAGAAGGAATGTTCTGTACATACAATAAGCTATACCCTCATACTGTACTGTCTACAGGAAACAATATGGCAGCTCCACCCATATGTATAAAATATACAGAGAAGGAATGTTCTGTACATACAATAAGCTATATACCCTCATACTGTACTGTCTACAGGAAACAACATGGCAGCTCCCCCCATATGTATAAATATACAGAGAAGGAATGTTCTGTACACTACAATAAGCTATACCCTCATACTGTACTGTCTAAGGAAACAATATGGCAGCTCCGCCCATATGTATAAATATACAGAGAAGGAATGTCTGTACATACAATAAGCTATACCCTCATACTGTACTGTCTAAGGGAAACAATATGGCAGCTCCCACCCATATGTATAAATAAATATACAGAGAAGGAATGTTCTGTACATACAATAAGCTATACCTCATACTGTACTGTCTAAGGGAAACAATATGGCAGCTCCTACCCATATGTATAAATAACAAAGAGAAGGAATGTTCGTACACACAATAAGCTATACCTCTTACTGTACGGTCTAAGGGAAAAAATATGGCAGCTCCCAACCATATGTATAAATATACAGAGAAGGAATGTTCTGTACACACAATAAGCTATACCCTCATACTGTACTGTACGGGAAAAAATATGGCAGCTCCCACCCATATGTATAAAATTACAGAGAAGGAATGTTCTGTACATACAATAAGCTATACCCTCATATTGTACTGTCTAAGGGAAACATATGGCAGCTCCCACCCATATGTATAAATATAAATATACAGAGAAGGAATGTTCTGTACATACAATAAGCTATACCCTCATACTGTACTGTCTAAGGGAAACACTATGGCAGCCCCACCATATGTATAAATATACAGAGAAGGAATGTTCTGTACACAATAAGCTATACCCTCATACTGTACTGTCTAAGGGAAACAATATGGCAGCTCCTACCCATATGTATAAATATACAGAGAAGGAATGTTCTGTACACACAATAAGCTATACCCTCATACTGTACTGTCTAAGGGAAACAATATGGCAGCTCCCACCCATATGTATAAATAACAGAGAAGGAATGTTCTGTACACACATAAGCTATCCCATACTGTACTGTCTAAGGGAAACAATATGGCAGCTCCTACCCATATGTATAAATATACAGAGAAGGAATGTTCTGTACACACAATAAGCTATACCCTCATACTGCCTGTAGCTATGGGGATGGTACACCCTTACTGGTGGTGGACCTGTAGAAATATTGGTTGACAAGTTTATTTGAAAGTGGAAATCTGACTGGTCAGATTATTGTCAGTTATTTCTTCTCTCTGGGTCAATCTGAGATAATGTGGCCCCCTGGGGACGATTGTTTTAGAGAAATTCTCATTTGACTTGTGAGCTGAACCTCAATTTCCTCTGCACCTGTCATGGACCTCAAACCTTCTGTCAACAAATGTTAAAGGGCGTGAGTACTTGTACAGGTGGTTTCTCTGGTTCTGCCACAGATTTCTGGATTCATGGGAATCACTTATATCATCTGTGCAATCTGTGTGGCAACACCTTCACTATCTGTATTTGTGCAGACAGATCAAAGTGTAGTATTACTTTCTTTAGTCTTTGTCAAATATGCAGTAAGGTATGTGGTTTATTCTATTATGTGTACAGAACATTCCTTCTCTGTATATTTATACATATGGGGGGGAGCTGCCATATTGTTTCCCTTAGACAGTACAGTATGAGGGTATAGCTTATTGTATGTACAGAACATTCCTTCTCTGTATATTTATACATATGGGTGGTAGCTGCCATATTGTTTCCCTTAGACAGTACAGTATGAGGGTATAGCTTATTGTATGTACAGAACATTCCTTCTCTGTATATTTATACATAGGGTGGGAGCTGCCATATTGTTTCCCTTAGACAGTACAGTATGAGGGTATAGCTTATTGTATGTACAGAACATTCCTTCTCTGTATATTTATACATATGGGTGGTAGCTGCCATATTGTTTCCCTTAGACCGTACAGTATGAGGGTATAGCTTATTGTGTGTACAGAACATTCCTTCTCTGTATATTTATACATATGGGTGGGAGCTGCCATATTGTTTTTCCCTTAGACAGTACAGTATGAGGGTATAGCTTATGGTATGTACAGAACATTCCTTCTCTGTATATTTATATTATACATATGGGTGGGAGCTGCCATATTGTTTCCCTTAGACAGTACAGTATGAGGGTATAGCTTATTGTATGTACAGAACATTCCTTTTCTGTATATTTATACATATGGGTGGGAGCTGCCATATGGTTTCCATATGTGGATATTTACTATTGGTATATTAGTATTAGGTATTGTTTCATATGGTGGTGTTGGGGTAGGGTTACTAATCTTTCATTGTTGGGTAGTTTCCGTTAATAT
This sequence comes from Hymenochirus boettgeri, assembly GCA_019447015.1. Lineage (NCBI taxonomy): Eukaryota > Metazoa > Chordata > Amphibia > Anura > Pipidae > Hymenochirus > Hymenochirus boettgeri. The sequence goes on along the minus strand of CM033476.1, from coordinate 2,505,948 downwards.
CTCCCCAGACTTGCCCCGGAGGCTTCTGGCTATAAAACTTCTACCTGGAAGAGGTGAATCCTCTACAGAGAAAATTCTCTTTATTGTTGGCTGTAAATTCTCATTTTAATTCCTCTACTTGGTCCCTTGCGCGCGGCTCTCTCATTTCTCTCGTTCTATTGTTTTTTGGTCGCCTGCCCGAGGTGACGTGTGGTTTCTGCATTAGACTCCGATGTTCTGTGTGGGGGTGATTTATGAAATGCAGTTTTTAGGAGACGTTTTGATGAATCAGCTGCCATGAGAGGATTATTTTGTCCACGTTAAAACGTAGTTGCCCCCCCTTAATGATATTGTTCTGGGGATGAGGTAGGTAGATCCCAATGTGCGGTCTATGGTGGGAGGTAAATGGGGGCATCCCTTCCTATACGCTGTAGCACCCCCTGCCTTTTGGTCTTTAGTAAAACATGATGAGTTGGACATTCCACTGCTCTACATAAGTTGTTTGGTCCAGGACCCCAGAACATCATCCAGATTTCTCTCTCCCACGCTCTGATTGGTGAAGGATGAGACATGAGATGTTGGGCATCTTGTCATAGGACAATTCAGATCGGGATATTGTGCAGCCAGATATAGATAATGTCATTTCTACCGTTCTGATGACCTTGAATATTATTTTACAACATGATGGCAGATACATCTCTCCTGAGATTGATTTTTCCTCCGTGGGTCCATGGAAGAAGATCCATAAAGGTCATCACCCTGAGAGATTATTTTCCGGTCTTGGTCAATGTCATCACTAAACTTAAAGGAGGAACCGTCTACAATGACTGTCAGTCTAAATATCCATATCCACGTATCTATCTAATCATAATAATTTGTTCTACGGTTACCACACATGTTTGATTATCTTAGGGAAACAGATATATGATCAGGTAGGTCTATACATGTATGGACACCTGTAGTCAAGTTGAGATTGTTTTGGGCATCCATTCCAGTTAACAAACTGTAAGTATTGCCTTTACTACCAGGGTGCTACACACAGTTATCAGGGAGATTCAATAAAAGTTATTATCGTTTAAAACGGTGCTAATTTTGCCCCAACCAATCAGAACTTATTTAACATTTGAAAGCTAACATCTGATTGGTTGGGGCAAAATTAGCACCGTTTTTAACTTTTATTGAATTACCCAGATAGTATGGAGAGTTGTGATTACATCCTAGAGCAGTTGAGTTGCTGGTGATTTGTTGTTTTTACAGACAATAATGGGAATGTATTGCAGTGTGATTGTGTGTCTATCGATCTCCCATCACCCCAATAACCTGAATATTACTCTCCCTTAGACCATCTTCCCATCACCCCAATAACCTGAATATTATTCTCCCTTAGACCATCTTCCCATCACCCCAATAACCTGAATATTATTCTCTTGTAGACCATCTTCCCATCACCCCTATAACCTGAATATTATTCTCTTGTAGACCATCTTCCCATCACCTCAATAACCTGAATATTATTCTCCCTTAGACCATCTTCCCATCACCCCAATAACCTGAATATTATTCTCTTGTAGACCATCTTCCCATCACCCCAATAACCTGAATATTATTCTTGTGTAGACCATCTTCCCATCACCCCAATAACCTGAATATTATTCTCTCGTAGACCATCTTCCCACCACCCCAATAACCTGAATATTATTCTCTTGTAGACCATCTTCCCATCACCCCAATAACCTGAATATTATTCTCTCGTAGACCATCTTCCCATCACCCCAATAACCTGAATATTATTCTCTCGTAGACCATCTTCCCATCACCCCAATAACCTGAATATTATTATCTTGTAGACCATCTTCCCATCACCCCAATAACCTGAATATTATTGTCTCGTAGACCATCTTCCCATCACCCCAATAACCTGAATATTATTGTCTCGTAGACCATCTTCCCATCACCCCAATAACCTGAATATTATTCTTGTGTAGACCATCTTCCCATCACCCCAATAACCTGAATATTATTCTTGTGTAGACCATCTCCCCATCACCCCAATAACCTGAATATTATTGTCTCATAGACCATCTTCCCATCACCCCAATAACCTGAATATTATTCTTGTGTAGACCATCTCCCCATTACCCCAATAACCTGAATATTATTCTTGTGTAGACCATCTCCCCATCACCCCAATAACCTGAATATTATTCTCTTGTAGACCATCTTCACATATGGGTGGGAGCTGCCATATTGTTTCCTGTAGACAGTACAGTATGAGGGTATAGCTTATTGTGTGTACAGAACATTGTATATTTATACATATGGGTGGGAGCTGCCATATTGTTTCCCTTACAGTACAGTATGAGGGTATAGCTTATTGTATGTACAGAACATTCCTTCTCTGTATATTTATACATATGGGCGGGAGCTGCCATATTGTTTCCTGTAGACAGTACAGTATGAGGGTATAGCTTATTGTATGTACAGAACATTCCTTCTCTGTATATTTATACATATGGGCGGGAGCTGCCATAGTGTTTCCCTTAGACAGTACAGTATGAGGGTATAGATTATTGTATGTACAGAACATTCCTTCTCTGTATATTTATACATATGGGTGGGAGCTGCCATATTGTTTCCCTTAGACAGTACAGTATAAGGGTATAGCTTATTATGTGTACAGAACATTCCTTCTCTGTATATTTATACATATGGGCGGGAGCTGCCATAGTGTTTCCCTTAGACAGTACAGTATGAGGGTATAGCTTATTGTGTGTACAGAACATTCCTTCTCTGTATATTTATATTTATACATATGGACGGGAGCTGCCATATTGTTTCCTGTAGACAGTACAGTATGAGGGTATAGTTTGTACTCCAGTGTTTCTTTGGTTCTCCCTTAGATTGTTTTTAAACAGAACGCTACAATAGAGCATCTGAAACAGAAAAAGACCCTGACTCCTCTAGAACGTGAAGAGAATCAGAGGTAATAAACCAGTTGTATTGTTATTACCCCCGTGGTGGTTCCTGTTGCTGACGCTGCTCCTGATTCATTACCTGTGTTCTTATCTTGCAGAATGATCGCATGCAACCAGGTGATGAAATACATCTTAGACAAAATCGACAAAGAGGAAAAACAGGCGGCCAAAAAGAGGAAACGAGAGGAGAGTGTGGAACAGAAGAGGTGTAAACAGAATGCCAGCAAGCTGTCCGCACTGCTCTTCAAACACAAGGAGCAGCTTAAGGCTGAGATCTTGAAGAAGAGAGCCCTTCTGGATAAGGAATTGCAGATTGAGGTGCAGGTAAGGATAAGATCACGTGTGTTCCATGGTCAATGTGTTGCCGTGAGACAGGGCTGTCATGTCACCTGTTTCTTTTCTGATTCCAGGAAGAACTCAAGAGAGACATTTGCAAGATTAAAAAGGAAAAGGAAAGAGCGGAAGCTGCAGCAGCTGCCGCCGCCGCTAGGCCGATGACCCCACCACTTCCCTCCTCTCCTCCGCCACAGCCAAATCCTCAGAGGGCAATCTCTCCTGCCCTCTCGCCATCTGCGACCTCTCATAAAAGGAAAAGGGAAGAAGAAAGAGAATCCAACCCATCAAAGTCAAAGAAGAAGAAAATGATCTCCACTACCTCAAAGGACTCTAAGAAGGACACCAAAATCTACTGCATCTGCAAGACACCGTATGATGAATCCAAGTGAGTGATTCGCATGAACAGGGGATATGGGGTATCTGGTTAGTGGCACAGTGCATAGACTTGACATGTTTTGTTTGGTTAGAGTTTTACCGAACATTGATATTTAATAACCAGATTATCTGTGCCACCTGGATAATGCTCCCTATTGTGACGTGCTGAGCATTCTGGGGAGACATGTACAGTCCCCCTCTCCCTGAGACCAGCCATACAGTGCCCTCCATAATCTTCCTGTGCTGGGACTATTTGTAAACAAACCACTGTGCATTCTGGGAGGAAGCATCTTGTGTTTTACTTCTTGAGACTGGTTCCCTGGAAAGTGCACATTGTATGCAGGGTAGAAAGGTTCTGTATTCTCACTCCCTAGTCTATTGCTTTGGGGGGGGGGAATCCACTGTTTTAGTTATCGTTTAGTTTTGCCTGATAGGAAATCCTATCCCCAAGCAGGACAGCTACAGAATCATTCCCCCGATTCTCATGTTTTGAGCCTGACGTGCTTCTCTTTAGTTTTCCTTCCATTTTTAGTTTCTATGCTGCTTTATTAACTATTTAAAGTTTGTTTTCCCAGTGCCAGTTTTCTATTTGCTTCTCTAATACAGAGATGTGTGTAACACAAGATAAAAATGTCTTATGTTTATATAAATGTGTGTGTGTGTGTATGTGTTAATCTCTTTTTTCCCTCCTATTAAATGTCCGTACTGTTTTGTAAACCAATAAAGGGCAGAATGTGCTGCCTAGAAGCCGATTATTAAAGGGACAGGGTTACAATTTCCTTAATGACTAAGGCTATGCCAAATATTGAGGGGCAAGTCACACAGTAATCTGACTCTAATCCTAACTCCAGGGAACATCCTAGCCAACCCACTGAAACACTGGATTTATTTCCACACTTATCCGAATTAAGTAGAACAGCTGATATCACTGCAGATCCTTATAGATCCCCCTTAGGTTGGGTTTATTTATTTGCCCCACTTCTGTTTATTAAGGCTTTGGTGCTCTTTTTCAGATTTGTTTTTCTCCATTTTATCAATGAATATAAACCTTCCATTCAACCATGTGGTTACACAATGTTAGCTTCACTTCCCACGAGGCTTATGTTCTTGTTTCATTTTTTTGTGAAAACTGCAAATAAACTGTTTAAAGCTTTGTATACATGTACGATCGTACCGCTGACGAATGACCCCCGACCCTAAGGCATATGGGTGTCGGACAGCCGTTTCGGCTGATAATCGCACATGTGTATGCGTTCGGTCGGGCTTCATGGCGGATTAACAAACCATGCTGAAAACATACACACGTGCGATTAATGTCCGAAACATCCGTTCGTATGGCGTTTTCATGCACCCGGGTCGTTCATCGGCAGTAAGATTGCACGTGTGTACGAAGCTTAAGTCTATGTATCAGAAAGATGATATCCTGTGAGAAACCTCCAGGGGGCGACTCACTTTAACCACAGCTGCTATGTAAAACTGTCTGTAGTCAGTGAATAAGATCTATGAATGAATTTGTGGGAACAGAAATGCCAGTAGTTATTGTGGGATCACTGAATATAGACAGAAAATACAGAAGCAGGAGATGCATTGTGGGTTTGCAGTTAGATGCCAAAATGACCTTGTAAAATATTTGGTTCATGTCTGACTCAGTGTAACCTCTCAGCACCTCTCCCATCACCCACATTTTGGTTCTGGTTCTGTAAGTCCATTTGCATGCATGTTTCATCTGAAGAATTGCAGAAAGGTAATGGCCTAAATCAGGTGCAACAGGAAGAGGAGAATGGCATTGTCTAGACAAGGTGTATAGAGTCATTGTATTACTAGTATTGTCTAAACAAAATGTATACAGTCAATATGTCACTGGCATTGTCTAGACAATGTGTATATTATAAATACTGTCTAACAGGGTGTATAGGTTCAGTATCTCACTGGTATTGTTGTAGACAAGGTGTATATTATAAATACTGTCTAACAGGGTGTATAGGTTCAGTATCTCACTGGTATTGTCTAGACAATGTGTATATTATAAATACTGTCTAACAGGGTGTATAGGTTCAGTATCTCACTGGTATTGTCTAGACAATGTGTATATTATAAATACTGTCTAACAGGGTGTATAGGTTCAGTATCTCACTGGTATTGGTTAGACAACATGTGTATATTATAAAATACTGTCTAAAGGTGTATAGGTTCAGTATCTCACTGGTATTGTGTAGACAAGGTGTATATTATAAATACTGTCTAACAAGGTGTTATGTTCCTTAATCTCACTGGTATGTGTAGACAAGGTGTATATTATAATACTGTCTAACAGGTGTATATGGTTCAGTACCTCCTGGTATTGTGTAGACAAGTGTATTTATAAATACTGTCTAACAGGTGTATAGGTTCAGTATCTCACTGGTATTGTTAGACAAGTGTATATTTAAATACTGTCTAACAGGGTGTATAAGGTTAAGTATCTCACTGGTATTGTGTAGACAATGTGTATATTTAAATACTTTCTAAAGGGTGTATAGGTTTCAGTATCTCACTGGTATTGTTAGACAAGTGTATATTATAAATACTGTCTAACAGGGTGTATAGGTCAGTATCTCACTGGTATTGTGTAGACAAGGTGTATATTATAAATACTGTCTAACAGGGTGTATAGGTTCAGTATCTCACTGGTATTGTGTAGACAAGGTGTATATTATAAATACTGTCTAACAAGGTGTATAGGTTCAGTATCTCACTGGTATTGTGTAGACAAGGTGTATATTATAAATACTGTCTAACAGGTGTATAGGTTCAGTACTCACTGGTATTGTTAGACAAGGTGTATATTATAAATACTGTCTAACAAGGTTATAGGTTCAGTACTCACTGGTATTTTTTAGACATAGTGTATATTATAAAACTGTCTAACAGGTGGTATAGGTTCAGTATCTCACTGGTATTGTGTAACTTAGGTGTATATTATAAATACTGTCTAACAAGGTGTATAGGTTCAGTATCTCACTGGTATTGTCTAGACATGTGTATATTATAATACTGTCTAACAGGTTTATATGTTTATTATCTCACTGGTATTGTTAGACAATGTGTATATTATAAATACTGTCTAACAGGTGTATAGGTTCAGTATCTCACTGGTATTGTGTTAGACAATGTGTATATTATAAATACTGTCTAACAGGTGTATAGGTTCAGTATCTCACTGGTATTGTGTAGACAGGTGTATATTATAAATACTGTCTAAGAGTGTATAGGTTCAGTATCTCACTGGTATTGTGTAGACAAGGTGTATATTATAAATACTGTCTAACAGTGTATAGGTTCAGTATCTCACTGGTATTGTGTAGACAAGGTGTATATTATAAATACTGTCTAACAGGTGTTAGGTCAGTATCTCACTGGTATTGTTAGACAGGTGTATATTATAAATACTGTCTAACAGGTGTATAGGTTCAGTATCTCACTGGTATTGTGTAACAAGGTGTATATTATAAATACTGTCTAACAAGGTGTATAGGTTCAGTATCTCACTGGTATTGTGTAGACAAGGTGTATATTATAAATACTGTCTAACACGGTGTATAGGGTCAGTATCTCACTTGGTATTGTGTAGACAAGGTGTATATTAATACTGTCTAACAAGGTGTATAGGTTCAGTATCTCACTGGTATTGTGTAGACAGGTGTATATTATAAATACTGTCTAACAAGGTGTATAGGTTCAGTATCACACTGGTATTGTGTAGACAAGGTGTATTAATAAATCTGTCTAACAGGTGTAGAGTTCAGTATCTCACTGGATTGTGTGACAAGTGTTATTATAAATACTGTCTAACAGGGTTTATAGGTTCAGTACTCACTGGTATTGTTAGACAAGGTGTATATTAATAAATACTGTCTAACACGGGTGTATAGTTCAGTATCTCACTGGTATTGTGTAGACAATGGTGTATATTTATAATACTGTCTACACAGGTGTATAGGGTTCAGTATCTCACTGGTATTGTTGTAGATCAAGTTGTATATTATAAATACTGTCTAACAAGTGTATCGGTTCAGTATCTCACTGGTATTGTGTAGACAGTGTATATTATAAATACTGTTAACAAGGTGTATAGGTTCAGTATCTCACTGGTATTGTTAGACAATGTGTATTTATAAATACTGTCTAACAGGGTTATGGTTCAGTATCTCACTGGTATTGTGTAGACAAGGTGTATATTATAATACTGTCTACAGGTGTATAGGTTCATATCTCACTGGTTGTGTAGACAAGTGTATATTATAAAATCCTGTCTAACAAGGTGTATAGGTTCAGTATCTCACTGGTATGTGTAGACAAGGTGTATATATAAATACTTGTCTAACAAGTGTATAGGTTCAGTATCTACTGGTATTGTGTAGACAAGTTGTATATTATAAATACTGTCTAACAGGTGTATATTTCAGTATCTCACTGGTATTGTGTAGACAAGGTGTATATTATAATAACTGTCTAACAAGGTGTATAGTTCATGTATCTCACTGGTATTGTTAGACAAGGTGTATATTATAAATACTGTCTAACAGGGTTATAGGTTAGTATCTCACTGGTATTGTGTAGACAAGGTGTTATTATAAATACTGTCTAACGGTTATAGGTTCAGTATCTCACTGGTATTGTTAGACAAGGTGTATATTAATACTGTCTAACAATGTATAGGTTCAGTATCTCACTGTATTGTTAGACAAGGTGTATATTATAAATACTGTCTAACAGGTGTATAGGTCAGTATCTCACTGTATTGTGTAGACAGGTGTATATTATAAAATACTGTCTAACAGGGTGTATAGGTTCAGTATCTCACTGGTATTGTCTAGACAAGGTGTATATTATAAATACTGTCTAACAGGTGTATAGGTCAGTTATCTCACTGGTTTGTGTAGACAAGGTGTATATATAATACTGTCTAACAGGGTGTATAGGTTCAGTATCTCACTGGTATTGTGTAACAAGTGTATATTATAAATACTGTCTAACAGAGTGTATAGGTTCAGTATCTCCTGGTATTGTGTAGACAAGGTGTATATTATAAATCTGTCAACAGGTGGTATCGGTTCAGTTCTCACTGGTATTGTGTAGACGGTGTTATTAAAATACTGCTACAGGTGTATAGGTTCAGTATCTCACTGGTATTGTTAGACATGTGTATATTATAAATACTGTCTAACAGAGTGTATAGGTCAGTACTCACTGGTATTTGTGTAGACAAGGTGTATATTATAAATACTGTCTAACAGGGTGTATAGGTTCAGATCTCACTGGTATTGTGTAGACGTGTATATTAATAAATACTGTCTAACAAGGTGTAATAGGTTCAGTATCTCACTGGTATTGTGTAGACAAGGTGTATATTATAAATACTGTCTAACAAGGTGTATAGGTCATATCTCACTGGTATTGTAGACAAGGTGTATATTATAAATACTGTCTAACAAGGTGTATTAGGTTCAGTATCTCACTGGTATTGTGTAGACAAGGTGTAATTAAAATACTGTCTACAAGGTGTATAGGTTCAGTATCTCACTGGTATTGTTGAGACAAGGTGTTATATTATAAATACTGTCTAACAAGGTTATATAGGTTCAGTATCTCACTGGTATTGTGTAGACAAGTGTGTTATTATAAATACTGTCTAACAGGGTGTATAGGTTCAGTATCTCACTGGTATTGTAACAAGGGTGTATATTAAATCTGTCTAACAAGGTGTATGGTTCAGTACTCACTGGTATGTTGTAGACAAGGTGTATATTATAAATACTGTCTAACAAGGTGTATAGGTTTCAGTATCTCACTGGTATTGTGTAGACAAGGTGTATATTAATACTGTCTAACAAGGTGTATAGGTTCAGTATCTCACTGGTATTGTGTAGACAAGTGTGTATATTAAATACTGTCTAACAGGTGTATAGGTTCAGTATCTCACTGGTATTGTCTAACTGTGTATATTATAAATACTGTCTAACAGAGTGTATAGTTGCAGTATCTCACTGTTATTGGTAGACAAGGTGTATATTATAAATACTGTCTAACAATGTATAGGTTCAGTATCTCACTGGTATTGGGTAGACAAGGTGTATATTATAAATACTGTCTAACAAGGTGTATAGGTTCAGTATCTCACTGGTATTGTCTAGACAATTGTATTTATAAATACTGTCTACAAGGTGTATAGTTCAGTATCTCACTGGTATTGTGTAGACAAGGTGTATATTATAAATACTGTCTAACAAGGTGTATAGGTTCAGTATCTCACTGGTATTGTGTAGACAAGTGTATATTATAAATCCTGTCTAACAGGTGTATAGGTTCAGTATCTCACTGGTATTGTGTAGACAAGGTGTATATTATAAATACTGTCTAACAAGGTGTATAGGTTCAGTATCTCACTGGTATTGTCTAGACAGGTGTATATTTAAATACTGTCTAACAAGTGTTATAGGTTCATTCTCACTGGTATTGTCTAGAACAAGGTGTATATTATAATACTGTCTAACAAGGTGTATGGTTCAGTATCTCACGGGTATTGTGTAGACAAGGTGTATATTATAAATACTGTCTAACAAGGTGTATATAGGTTCAGTATCTACTGGTATTGTGTAACAAGGTGTATATTATAAATACTGTCAACAGGTTGTATAGGTCAGTATCTCACTGGTATTGGTAGACAAGGTGTATATTATAAATACTGTCTAACAGGGTATATTGGGTCAGTATCTACTGGTATTGTAGAAAGGTGTATATTATAAATACTGTTCAACAGGTGTTAGGTTCAGTATCTCACTGGTATTGTAGACAAGGTGTATATTAAATACTGTCTAACAGGTATATAGGTTCAGTATCTCACTGGTTATTGTGTAGACAAGGTGTATATTATAAATACTGTCTACAAGGTGTATAGGTTCAGTATCTCACTGGTATTGTGTAACAAGGTGTTATTATAAATACTGTCTACAAGGTGTATATTTTCAGTATCTCACGGTATTGTGTAGACAAGTGTGTATATATAATACTGTCTACAAGGTGTATATGTCAGTATCTCACTGGTATTGTGTAGACAAGGTGTATATTATAAATACTGTCTAACAAGTATATGGTTCGTATCTACTGGTATTGTGTAGACAAGGTGTATATTAAATACTGTCTACAAGGTGTAGTTCAGTACTCACTGGTTTGTGTAACATGTGTATATTATAAATACTGTCTAACAAGGTGTTAGGTTCAGTATCTCACTGGTAGTGTAGAGACAAGGTGTATATTATAAATACTGTCTAACAGGTGTAGGTTCAGTATCTCACTGGTTTTGTGTAGACAGGTGTATATTATAAATACTGTCTAACAAGGTGTATAGGTTCAGTATCTCACTGGTAGTGTGTATGACGGTGTATATTATAAATACTGTCTAACAAGGTGTAAGGTTCAGTATCTCACTGGTATTGTGTAGACAAGGTGTATATTATAAATACTGTCTAACAGGGTGATAGGTTCAGTATCTCACTGGTATTGTGTAGACAGTGTAATTATAAATACTGTCAACAGGTGTATAGGTTCAGTATCTCACTGGTATTGTTAGACAATGGTGTATATTAAATACTGTCTAACAAGGTGTATAGGTTCAGTATCTCACTGGTATTGTGTAGACAGGTGTATATTATAAATACGTCTAACAAGGTGTATAGGTCAGTATCTCACTGGTATTGTGTAGACAATGTGTATTATAAATACGTCTAACAACGGTGTATAGGTTCAGTATGTCACTGGTATTGTGTAGACAATGTGTATATTATAAATACTGTCTAACGGTGTATAGGTTCAGTTATCCACTGGTATTGTTAGACAAGGTTATATTATAAATACTGTCTAACAAGGTGTATAGGTTCAGTATCTCACTGTATTGTGTAGACAAGGTGTATTTATAAATACTGTCCTAACAAGGTGTATAGGTTCAGTATCTCACTGGTATTGTGTAGACAAGGTTGTATATTATAAATATGTCTAACAGGGTGAAGGTGTTCAGATATCTCACTGGTATGTGTAGACAAGGTGTATATTAATAATACTGTCTAACAGTGTGTATAGGTTCAGTATCTCACTGGTATTGTGTAGACAAGGTGTATATTTAAATACTGTGCTAACAAGGTGTATAGGTTCGTATTCACTGGTATTGTGTAGACAGGTGTATATTATAAATACTTGTCTAACAGGTGTATAGGTTCAGTATCTCACTGGTATTTTGTAGTACAAGGTGTATATTATAAATACTGTCTAACAAGGTGTATAGTTCAGTATCTCACTGGTATTGTTAGACAAGGTGTATATATAAATACTGTCTAACAAGGTGTATAGGTTCAGTATCTCACTGGTATTGGTGTGACAATGTATATTATAAATACTGTCTAACAAGGTGTATAGGTTCAGTATCTCACTGGTATTGTGTAGACAAGGTGGATATTATAAATACTGTCTAACAGGGTGTATAGGTTCAGTATCTCACTGGTATTGTGTAGACAAGGTGTATATTTAAATACTGTCTAACAGAGTGTATAGGTCAGTATCTCACTGGTATTGTGTAGACAAGGTGTATTTATAAATACTGTCTAACAAGGTGTATAGGTTCAGTATCTCACTGGTATGTTAGACAAGGTGTAATTATAAATACGTCTAACAAGGTGTATAGGTTCAGTATCTCACTGGTATTGTTCTAGACAAGGTGTATATTATAAATACTGTCTACAAGGTGTATAGGTTCAGTATCTCACTGGTATGTGTCTAGACAAGGTGTATATATAAATACTGTCTAACGTATATAGATTCAGTATCTCACTGGTATTGTGTAGACAAGTGTTATTATAAATACTGTCTAACGGTGTATAGGTACAGTATTCTGACTTGTATTGCGTAGACAATGTTATATTATAAATACTGTCTTACAAGGTGTATAGATTCAGTATCTCACGGGTTTTGTCTAGACAAGGTGTATATTTAAATACTGTCTAACAAGGTGTATAGGTCAGTAATCTCACGGACATGTAGACAGGTGTATAGGTTATAAGGTATATTAAATAACTGTCTAACAGGTGTATAGGTTCAGTATCTGACTGGTATTGCGTAGACAAGGTGTATATTATAAATACTGTCTACAGGTGTAAGGGCGTATCTCACTGACATGTAGACATGTGTATAGGTGTATATCACTGAATGTGTTTACAGTGGATAGGGTTAGTATTTAACGACTTGTGTAGACAAGGTGTATATTGTTAGTATATCACGACATGTGTAGACAAGGTGTATAGGGTTAGTATTAAGACATTGTGTAGACCGGTGGATAGGTTAGTAGTTATACGACATTGTGTAGACAAGGTTTTTTTTTGTATAGGGTTAGTATATCACTGACTTGTCGACAGGTGTATAGTGTTAGTATATCACTGACATTGTGTAGACATGGTGTTATGGTTAGTATTCACTGGATTGTGTAGACAAGTGTGTATAGGGTGAGTATGTTACTACATTGTGTAGACAAGGCTTATATGGGTTAGTATATCACGACATGACATTGTGTAGACAAGGCGTATAGGGTTAGTATATCACTGACATTGTGTAGACATGGTGTATAGGGTTAGTATATCACTGACATTGTGTAGACAAGGTGTATAGGGTTAGTATGTTAGAGACATTGTGTAGACAAGGTGTATAGGGTGAGTATGTTAAGACATTGTGTAGACAAGGTGTATAGGTTAGTATATCACTGACATTGTGTTGACAAGGTGTATAGGGTTAGTATGTTACAGACATTGTGTAGACAAGGTGTATAGTGTTAGTATATCACTGACATTGTGTAGACAAGGTGTATAGGGTTAGTATGTTAGAGACATTGTGTAGACAAGGTGTATAGGGTAGTATAGACATTGGTTAGACAGGTGATAGGTTAGTATTCATGAATTGTGTAGACAAGGTGTATAGTGTTAGTATATCACTGACATTGTGTAGACATGGTGTATAGGGTTAGTATATCACTGACATTGTGTAGACAAGGTGTATAGGGTGAGTATGTTACAGACATTGTGTAGACAAGGTGCGTATAGGGTTAGTATATCACTGACATTGTGTAGACAAGGCGTATAGGGTTAGTATATCACTGACATTGTGTAGACATGGTGTATAGGGTTAGTATATCACTGACATTGTGTAGACAAGGTGTATAGGGTTAGTATGTTAGGACATGTGTAGACAAGGTGTATAGGGTGGTAGTTAACGACATTGTGTAGACAGGTGTATAGGGTTATTATATCACTGACATGTGTGTAACAGGTGTATAGGGTTAGTAATATCACTGACATGGTGTATAGGGTTAGTATATCACTGACATGTGTGTATAGGGTTAGTATATCACTGACTGGTGTATAGGGTAGTATATCACTGACATTGTGGGACAGGTGTATAGTGTTAGTATGTTACAGACATTGTGTAGACAGGTGTATAGGGTTAGTAGTTAGAGACATTGTGTAGACAGGTGTATAGGGTTGTATTTTACAGGCATTGTGTAGACAAGGTGTAAGGGTTAGTATTACAGATATTGTGTAGACAAGTGTATAGGGTGAGTATGTTACGGACATTGTGTGACAGGTGTATAGGGTGAGTATGTTACAGACATTTGTAGACAAGGTGTATGGATGAGTATGTTACAGGCATTTGTAGACAAGGTGTATAGGGTTTATGGTTACAGGCATTGTGTAGACAAGGTGTATAGTGTTAGTATGTTACAGCATTGTGTAGACAAGGTGTATAGTGTTAGTATGTTACAGGCATTGTTAGACAAGGTGTATAGGTTAGTATGTTACAGGCATTGTGTAGACAAGGTATATAGGGTGAGTATGTTACAGACATTGTGTAGACAAAGGTTATAGGGTGAGTATGTTACAGACATTGTGTGACAAGGTGTATAGTGTGTTGTTACAGGCATTGTGTAGACAAGGTGTTATTGGTTAGTATGTTACAGACATTGTGTAGACAAGGTATAGGGTGAGTAGTTACAGGCATTGTGTAGACAAGGTGTATAGGGTCAAATAACATGACATTGTGTAGATTGTGTATAAGGTAAATTTTCCCCCCAGGTCACCATGGCAGCAATCACCAAATGGGTTAATCCTCTGCAGGTACCTGGACAGGACGTTGTAGAAGTACTAAGGTATAAGTATAAAAGTATAAAGGTACAATGTATAAAGGTACCCTCCATTATCATACCTGGTCTTTTTTCTTTCTGTCCATGGCTTACTGGCCATCGTGGTTTTTTCTCTTCAAGCGGATTTCTCCCCACTCTCAACTCAGCCTGATGCACCCTGGGTCGCCTCTTTAAAGGAGTGCCTGTGAGGATGGTAAGTCATGGTGACCGGTGTGGGACCTTCTGCTTGTGGGTGCCTGTTTCCCCTTCCAAGATGCCACCACGCTTCTGGGTGGGAGAGTCATCATACTCCTCGCAGCCACCTGATATTGGACAAGGGGCCGCGTTTGATTGTGATACAGATCCTTACCGATGGTGGATCGGCTTTGGGCACATACTGCTTGGGAGGAGCTTAGGGGTTTTTGTCTCACAGGGGTATATAGGTTCATCAGTATCTCACTGTATTGTGTAGACAGGTGTAATTATAAATACTGTCTAACAGGGTTATAGGTTCAGTATACTCACTGGTATGTGTCTAGACAAGTGTGTATATTATAAATACTGTCTAACAAGGTGTATAGGTTCAGTATCTCACTGGTATTGTGTAGACAAGTGTATATTATAAATACACTGTCTAACAAGTGTATAGGTCAGTATCTCACTGTATTGTGTAGACAAGTGTATATTATAAACTCTCTAACAGGGGTGTATAGTCAGTATCTCACTGGTATTGTCTAGACAAGGTGTATATTATAAATACTGTCTAACAGTGTATAGGGTCCAGTATCTCACTGGTATTGTGGTGACAAGGGTTGGTATAATTATAAATACTGTCTAACAGGGTGTAATAGGTTTCAGTATCTCACTGGTATTGGTAGACAATGTTGTATATTATAAATACTGTCTAACAGAGTGTATAGGTCAGTATCTCACTGGTATTGTGTAGACAAGGTGTATATTTAATACTGTCTAACAGGGTGTAGTAGGTTCATATCTCACTGGTATTGTGTAGACTGTTATATTATAAATACTGTCTAACAAGGTTATAGGTTCATATCTCACTGGTATTGTGTAGACAATGTGTAGATAATAATACTGTCTAACAGAGTGTATAGGTCAGTATCTCACTGGTATTTGTAGACAAGGTGTTATATTATAAATACTGTCTAACAGGTGTATAGGTTCGTATCTCACTGGTATGGTGTAGACTGTGTATATTTAATACTGTCTAACAAGGTGTATAGGTTCAGTATCTCACTGGTATTGTGTAGACAAGGTGTATATTATAAATACTGTCTAACAAGTGTATAGTCAGTATCTCACTTGTATTGGTCTAGCAATTGTATATTATAAATACTGTCTAACAAGGTGTATAGGTTCAGTATCTCACTGATTGTGTAGACAAGGTGTATATTAATAAATACTGTCTAACAAGGTGTATAGGTTCAGTATCCTGGTATTGTGTAACAAGGTATATTATAAATACTGTCTAACAAGGTGTATAGGTTTCAGTATCTCACTGGTATTGTGTAGACAAGGTGTATATTATAAATACTGTCTAACAAGGTGTATAGGTTCATATCTCACCTGGTATTGTGTAGACAAGGTGTATATTATAATACTGTCTAACAAGGTATAGGTTTCAGTATCTCACTGTATTGTGTAGACAAGGTGTATATTATAAATCCTGTCTAACAAGGTGTATAGGTTCAGTATCTCCTGGTATTGTGGTAGACAAGGTGTATATTATAAATACTGTCTACAGGTGTATAGGTTCAGTTCTCACTGGTATTGTGTAGACAGGTGTATATTATAAATACTGTCTAACAGGGTGTATAGGTTCAGTATCTCACTGGTATGTCTAACAATGTGTATATTTATAAATACTGTCTACAGAGTGTATAGGTTCAGTATCTCACTGGTATTGTGTAGACAAGGTGTAATATTATAATACTGTCTAACATGTGTTAGGTTCAGTATCTCACGGTATTGTGTAGACAAGGTGTATTTATAAATACTGTCTACAAGGTTGTATAGTTCATATCTCACTGGTATTGTCTAGACAATGTGTATATTATAAATACTGTCTAACAAGGTGTATAGGTTCAGTATCTCACTGGTATTGTGTAGACAAGGTGTATATTATAAATACTGTCTAACAAGGTTTATAGGTTCAGTATCTCACTGGTATTGTGTAGACAAGGTGTATATTATAAATACTGTCTAACAAGGTGTTAGGTCAGTATCTCACTGGTATTGTGTAGACATGGGTTATTATAAATACGGGTCTACACAGGTGTATAGTTTCAGTATCTCACTGGTATTGTCTATAGACAGGTGTATATTATAAATACTGTCTAACAAGGTGTATAGGTTCAGTATCTCACTGGTATTGTCTAGACAAGGTGTATATTATAAATACTGTCTAACAAGGTGTATAGGTTCAGTATCTCACTGGTATTGTGTAGACAAGGTGTATATTATAAATACTGTCTAACAGGGTATATAGGTTCAGTATCTACTGGTATTGTGTAGACAAGGTGTATATTATAAATACTGTCTAACAGGTGTATAGGGTCAGTATCTCACTGGTATTGATAGACAAGGTGTATATTATAAATACTGTCTAACAGGTATATAGGTTCAGTATCTGACTGGTATTGTTGTAGACAAGGTTTATATTTAAATACTGTCTAACAAGGTGTATAGGTTCAGTATCTCACTGGTATGTGTAGACAGGTGTATATTATAAATACTGTCTAACAAGGTTATAGGTTTCAGTATCTCACTGGTATTGTGTAGACAAGGTGTATATTATAATACTGTCTACAAGGTTATAGGTTCAGTATCTCACTGGTATTGTGTATACAAGGTGTATATTTATAAATACTGTCTACAAGGTGTTACGTTCATTATCCACTGGTATTGTGTGACAATGGTATATTATAAAATACTGTCTCACAAGGTGTATAGGTTCAGTATCTCACTGGTATTGTGTAGACAGGTGTATATTATAAATACTGTCTAACAAGGTATATAGGTTAGTATCTGACTGGTATTGTGTAGACAGGTGTATATATAAATACTGTCTAACAAGGTGTATAGTTCAGTATCTCACTGTTGTGTAGACAATGTGTATATTATAAATACTGTCTAACAAGGTGTTGGTTCAGTATCTCACTGGTATGTGGTAGACAAGGTGTATATTATAATACTGTCTAACAAGGTGTTAAGGTTCAGATCTCACTGGTATTGTGTAGACAAGGTGTATATTTAATAACTGTCTAACAAGGTGTATAGGTTCAGTATCTCACTGGTATTGTGTAGCAACGGTGTATATTATAAATACTGTCTAACAGGTGTATAGGTTTCAGTATCTCACTGGTATTGTGTAGACAAGGTGTATATTATAAATACTGTCTAACAGGTGTATAGGTTCAGTACTCACTGGTATTGTGTAGACAGGTGTATATTATAAATACTGTCTACACAGGTGTATAGGTTCAGTATCTCACTGGTATTGTCTAACAATGTGTATATTATAAATACTGTCTAACAAGGTGTATAGGTTCAGTCTCACTGGTATTGTGTAGACATGGTGTTATTATAAAATACTGTCTAACAGGTTTATAGGGTCAGTTCTCACTGGTATTGTGTAGACAATGTGTATATTATAAATACTGTCTAACGGTGTATAGGTTCAGTATTCACTGTATTTGTAGACAATGTGTATATTATAAATACGTCCGTAACGGTTAATAGGTTCAGTATGTCACTGGTATTGTCTAGACAAGGTGTATATATAAATACTGTCTAACAAGGTGTATAGGTTCATTATCTCACTGGTATTGTGTAGACAAGGTGTATATTATAAATACTGTCTAACAAGGTGTATAGGTTCAGTATCTCACTGTATTGGTGTAGACAGGTGTATATTATAATACTGTCTAACAGGTGTTAGGGTCAGTATCTCACTGGTATGATAGACAAGGTGTATATTATAAATACTGTCTAACAAGGTGTATAGGTTCAGTATCTCACTGGTAT
Organism: Hymenochirus boettgeri; assembly: GCA_019447015.1. Taxonomy (NCBI): domain Eukaryota; kingdom Metazoa; phylum Chordata; class Amphibia; order Anura; family Pipidae; genus Hymenochirus; species Hymenochirus boettgeri. The sequence continues at coordinate 2,487,042 of CM033476.1, read as the reverse complement.
TGTGTAACAGTGGTATATATAAATACTGTCTAACAAGGTGTATAGGTTCAGTCTCTCACTGGTATTGTGTAGACAAGGTGTATATTATAAATACTGTCTACAACGAAGTGTATGTTCAGTATCTCACTGGTATTGTGTAGACAAGGTGTATATTATAAATACTGTCTAACAGTGTATAGTTCAGTATCTCACTGTTATTGTCTAGACAAGGTGTATATTATAAACTGTCTAACAGTGTATAGGTTCAGTATCTCACTGGGATTGTGTAGCAAGGTGTATATTATAAATACTGTCTAACAGGTGTATGGTTCAGTATCTCACTGGTATTGTGTAGACAGGTGTATATTATAAATACTGTCTAACAAGGTGTATAGGTTCAGTATCTCACTGGTATGTGTAGACAAGGTTGTAATTATAAATACTGTCTAACAAGGTGTATAGGGTCAGTATCTCACTGGTATGTGTAGACACAAGGTGTATATATAAATACGTCTAACAGGTGTATAGGTTCAGTATCTCACTGGTATTGTGTAGACAGGTGTATATTAATAAATACTGTCTAACAAGTGTATATTTTCAGTATCTCACTGGTATTGTTAGACAGGTGTATATTATAAATACTGCTAACAAGGTGTATGGTTCAGTATCTCACTGTATTGTCTAGACAAGGTGTATATTATAAATACTGTCTAACGGTATATAATTCAGTATCTCACTGGTATTGTGTAGACAAGGTGTAATATTAAATACTGTCTAACAGGTTAATAGGACAGTACTGACTTTATGTAGACAATGTTATATTATAAATACTTGTCTTACAAGGTGTATAGATTCAGTATCTCACTGTATTGTAGACAAGGTTTATATTTAAATACTGTCTAACATTGTATAGGGTCAGTATCTTAAGTCCTGACATGTAGACAAGGTGTATAGGGTTAGTATAATAATATTATAATTACTGTCTAACAGGTGTATAGGTTCAGTATCTGACTGGTATTGGTAGACAAGGTGTATATTATAATACTGTCTAACAAGGTGTGATAAGGGTCAGTATTCAGGTTCAGTATCTCACTGGTATTGTGTAGACAAGGTGTATATTATAAATACTGTCTAACAAGGTGTATAGGTTCAGTATCTCACTGGTATTGTCTAGACAAGGTGTATATTATAAATACTGTCTAACGGTATATAGATTCAGTATCTCACTGGTATTGTGTAGACAAGGTGTATATTATAAATACTGTCTAACAGGTGTATAGGTACAGTATCTGACTTGTATTGCGTAGACAATGTGTATATTATAAATACTGTCTTACAAGGTGTATAGATTCAGTATCTCACTGGTATTGTCTAGACAAGGTGTATATTTTAAATACTGTCTAACAAGGTGTATAGGGTCAGTATCTCACTGTATTAGTGTAGCAATGTGTATATTTAAATACTGTTCTAAAGGGTGTATAGGTTCAGTATCTCACTGGTATTGTCTAGACAATGTGTATATTATAAATACTGTCTAACAGGGTGTATAGGTTCAGTATCTCACTGGTATTGTGTAGACAAGGTGTATATTATAAATACTGTCTAACAGGGTATATAGGTTCAGTAATCTCACTGGTATTGTGTAGACAAGGTGTATATTATAAATACTGTCTAACAAGGGTATAGGTTTCAGTATCTCACTGGTATTGTGTAGACAGGTGTATATTATAAATACTGTCTAACAGGTGTAGATGGTTCAGTACTCACTGGTATTGTCTAGACATGTTGTATATTATAAATACTGTCTACAAGGTGTATAGGTTCAGTACCTCACTGGTATTTCGTAGACAGTGTATATTATAAAACTGTCTAACAAGGTGGTATAGGTTCAGTATCTCACTGGTATTGTGTAACAGGTGTATATTATAAATACTGTCTAACAAGGTGTATAGGTTCAGTATCCTCACTGGTATTGTCTAGACATGTGTATATTATAAATACTGTCTAAAGGTTGTATAGTTATTATCTCACTGGTATTGTCTAGACAATGTGTATATTATAAATACTGTCTAACAGAGTGTATAGGTTCAGTATCTCACTGGTATTGTGTAGACAAGGTGTATATTATAAATACTGTCTAACAGAGTGTATAGGTTCAGTATCTCACTGGTATTGTGTAGACAGGTGTATATTATAATACTGTCTAAGAGTGTATAGGTCAGTATCTCACTGGTATTGTGTAGACAAGGTGTATATTATAAATACTGTCTAACAGTGTATAGGTTCAGTATCTCACTGGTATTGTGTAGACAAGGTGTATATTATAAATACTGTCTAACAAGGTGTTAAGGTTCAGTATCCTCACTGGTATTGTTAGACAAGGTGTATATTATAAATACTGTCTAACAGGTGTATAGGTTTCAGTATCTCACTGGTATTGTGTAACAAGGTGTATATTATAAATACTGTCTAACAAGGTGTATAGGTTCAGTATCTCACTGGTATTGTGTAGACAAGGTGTATATTATAAAATACTGTCTAACAGGTGTATAGGGTCAGTATCTCATGGTATTGTTAGACAAGGTGTATATTAAATACTGTCTAACAAGGTGTATAGGTTCAGTATCTCACTGGTATTGTGTAGACAGGTGTATATTATAAATACTGTCTGAACAAGGTGGTATAGGTTCAGATATCCCTGGTATTGTGTAGACAGGTGTATTTATAAATACTGTCTAACAGGTGTAAGTTCAGTATCTCACTGGTATTGTGTGACAAGTGTTATTATAAATACTGTCTAACAGGGTTTATAGGGTCAGTATCTCACTGGTATGTGTAGACAAGGTGTATATTAAAAATACTGTCTAACAGGGGTATAGTTCAGTATCTCACTGGTATTGTTAGACAAGTGTATATTATAATACTGTCTACACGGTGTATAGGTTCAGTATCTCACTGGTATTGTGTAGACAAGGTGTATATTATAAATACTGTCTAACAAGTGTATGGTTCAGTATCTCACTGGTATTGTGTGACAGTGTATATTATAAATACTGTCTAACAAGGTGTATAGGTTCAGTATCTCACTGGTATTGTTAGACAAGGTGTATTTATAAATCCTGTCTAACAGGGTGTATGGTTCAGTATCTCACTGGTATTGTGTAGACAAGGTGTATATTATAATACTGTCTACAGGTGTATAGGTTCATTATCTCACTGGTAGTGTTAGACAAGTGTATATTATAAAATCTGTCTAACAAGGTGTATAGGTTCAGTATCTCACTGGTATGTGTAGACAGGTGTATATATAAATACTTCTAACAAGTGTATAGGTCAGTATCTACTGGTATTGTGTAGACAAGTTGTATATTATAAATACTGTCTAACAGGTGTATATTCAGTATCTCACTGGTATTGTGTAGACAAGGTGTATATTATAATAACTGTCTAACAAGGTGTATAGTTTCATATCTCACTGGTATTGTGTAGACAAGGTGTATATTATAAATACTGTCTACACAGGGTATATAGGTTACGTATCTCACTGGTATTGTGTAGACAAGGTGTTATTATAAATACTGTCTAACGGTATATAGGTTCAGTATCTCACTGGTATTGTCTAGACAAGGTGTATATTAATACTGTCTAACAATTTGTATAGGTTCAGTATCTCACTGTATTGTCTAGACAAGGTGTATATTATAAATACTGTCTAACAGTGTGTAAGGTCAGTATCTCACTGTGTATTGTGTAGACAGGTGTATATTATAAAATACTGTCTAACAGGGTGTATAGGTTCAGTATCTCACTGGTATTGTTAGACAAGGTGTATATTATAAATACTGTCTAACAGGTGTATAGGTTCATTATCTCACTGGTTTGTGTAGACAAGGTGTATATATAAATACTGTCTAACAGGGTGTATAGGTTCAGTATCTACTGGTATTGTTGTAACAAGTGTATATTATAAATACTGTCTAACAGAGTGTATAGGTTCAGTATCTCACTGGTATTGTGTAGACAAGGTGTATATTATAAATCTGTCTAACAGGTGTATAGGTTCAGTATCTCACTGGTATTGTGTAGACTGGTGTCTATTAAAATACTGTCTACCAGGTGTAATAGGTTTCAGTATCTCACTGGTATTGTGTAGACATGTTATATTATAAATACTGTCTAACAGAGTGTATAGGTTCAGTAACTCACTGGTATTGTGTAGACAAGGTGTATATTATAATATACTGTCTAACAGGGTGTATGGTTCAGTATCTCACTGGTATTGTGTAGACGTGTATATTATAAATACTGTCTAACAAGGTGTAAGGTTCAGTATCTCACTGGTATTGTGTAGACAAGGTGTATATTATAAATACTGTCTACAAGGTGTATAGGTCATATCTCACTGGTATTGTCTAGACAAGGTGTATATTATAAATACTGTCTACAAGGTGTATTAGGTTCAGTATCCTCACGGTATTGTGTAGACAAGGTGTAATTAAAAATACTGTCTAACAAGGTGTATAGGTTCAGTATCTCACTGGTATTGTTGAGACAAGTTGTTATATTATAAATACTGTCTAACAAGGTTTATAGGTTCAGTATCTCACTGGTATTGTGTAGACAAGGTGTATTATTATAAATTACTGTCTAACAGGGTGTTGGTTCAGTATCTCACTGGTATTTGTATAAAGGTGTATATTAAATCTGTCTACAAGGTGTATGGTTCAGTACTCACTGGTATGTTGTAGACAAGGGTATATATAAATACTGTCTAACAAGGTGTATAGGTTTCAGTATCTCACTGGTATTGTGTAGACAAGGTGTATATTAATACTGTCTAACAGGTGTATAGGTTCAGTATCTCACTGGTATTGTGTAGACAAGTTGTATATTAAATAACTGTCTAACAGGGTGTATAGGTTCAGTATCTCACTGGTATTGTCTAACTGTGTATATTATAAATACTGTCTAACAGAGTGTATAGTGTCAGTATCTCACTGTTATTGTGTAGACAAGGTGTATATTATAAATACTGTCTACAATGTATAGGTTCAGTATCTCACTGGTATTGGTGTAGAAAGGTGTATATTATAAATACTGTCTAACAAGGTGTATAGGTTCAGTATCTCACTGGTATTGTCTAGACAATTGTGTATTTATAAATACTGTCTACAAGGTGTATAGTTCAGTATCTCACTGGTATTGTGTAACAAGGTGTATATTATAAATACTGTCTAACAAGGTGTATAGGTTCAGTATCTCACTGGTTTGTGTAGACAATGTGTATATTATAAATACTGTCTAACAAGGTGTATAGGTTCAGTATCTCACTGGTATTGTGTAGACAAGGTGTTATTATAAATACTGTCTAACAAGGTGTATAGGTTCAGTATCTCACTGGTATTGTCTAGACAGGTGTATATTTAAATACTGTCTACAAGTGTTATAGGTTTCATATCTCACTGGTATTGTTAGAACAAGGTGTATATTATAATACTGTCTAACAAGGTGTATGGTTCAGTATCTCACGGGTATTGTGTAGACAGGTGTATATTATAAATACTGTCTAACAGGTGTATATAGGTTCAGTATCTACTGGTATTGTGTAACAAGGTGTATATTATAAATACTGTCAACAGGTTGTATAGGGTCAGTATCTCACTGGTATTGGTAGACAAGGTGTATATTATAAATACTGTCTAACAGGTGTATATGGTTCAGTATCTGACTGGTATTGTAGAAAGGTGTATATTATAAATACTGTTCAACAGGTGTTAGGTTCAGTATCTCACTGGTATTTGTAGACAAGGTGTATATTATAAATACTGTCTAACAAGGTATATAGGTTCATGTACTCACTGGTTATTGTGTAGACAAGGTGTATATTATAAATACTGTCTCAAGGTTATAGGTTCAGTATCTCACTGGTATTGTGTAGACAAGGTGTATTATAAATACTGTCTACAAGGTGTATACTTTTCAGTATCTCACGGTATTGTGTAGACAATGTGTATATATAATACTGTCTAACAAGGTGTATAGTCAGTATCTCACTGGTATTGTGTAGACAAGGTGTATATTATAAATACTGTCTAACAAGGTATATGGTTCAGTATCTGACTGGTATTGTGTAGACAAGGTGTATATTAAATACTGTCTAACAAGGTGTAGAGTTCAGTACTCACTGGTTTGTGTAGACAGTGTATATTATAAATACTGTCTAACAAGGTGTTAAGGTTCAGTATCTCACTGGTAGTGTAGAACAAGGTGTATATTATAAATACTGTCTAACAAGGTGTAGGTTCAGTATCTCACTGGTTTTGTGTAGACAGGTGGTATATTATAAATACTGTTCTAACAAGGTGTATAGGTTCAGTATCTCACTGGTAGTGTGTAGACGGTGTATATTATAAATACTGTCCTAACAAGGTGTAAGGTTCAGTATCCTCACTGGTATTGTGTAGACAAGGTGTATATTATAAATACTGTCTAACAGGGTGTATAGGTTCAGTATCTCACTGGATTGGTGTAGACAGGTGTATTATAAATACTGTCTCAACAGGTGTATAGGTTCAGTATCTCACTGGTATTGTCTAGACAATGGTGTATATTAAATACTGTCTAACAAGGTGTATAGGTTCAGTATCTCCACTGGTATTGTGTAGACAGGTGTATATTATAAATACGGTCTAACAAGGGTGTATAGGTCAGTATCTCACTGGTATGTGTAGACAATGTGTATTAAAATACGTCTAACGGTGTATAGGTTCAGTATTCACTGGTATTGTGTAGACAAGTGTATATTATAAATACTGTCTAACGGTGATAGGTTCATTAGTCCACTGGTATTGTTAGACAAGGTGTATATTATAAATACTGTCTAACAAGGTGTATAGGTTCAGTATCTCACTGGTATTGTGTAGACAAGGTGTATATTATAAATACTGTCTAACAAGGTGTATAGGGTCAGTATCTCACTGGTATTGTCTAGACAAGGTTGTATATTATAATACTGTCTAACAGGTGATAGGGTCAGTATCTCACTGGTATTGAGTAGACAAGGTGTAATATAATAATACTGTCTAACATGTGTATAGTTCAGTATCTCACTGGTATTGTGTAGACAAGGTGTATATTATAATACTTGCTAACAAGGTGTATAGGTTCGTTCTCACGGTATTGTGTAGACAGGTGTATATTATAAATACTTGTCTAACAAGGTGTATAGGTTCAGTATCTCACTGTATTTTGTAGACAAGGTGTATATTATAAATACTGTCTAACAAGGTGTATAAGTTCAGTATCTCACTGGTATTGTCTAGACAAGGTGTATATATAAATACTGTCTAACAAGGTGTATAGGTTCAGTATCTCACTGGTATTGGTGTGACAAGGTGTATATTATAAATACTGTCATAACAAGGTGTATAGGTTCAGTATCTCACTGGTATTGTGTAGACAAGGTGTGATATTATAAATACTGTCTAACAGGTGTATAGGTTCAGTATCTCACTGGTATTGTGTAGACAAGGTGTATATTTAAATACTGTCTAACAAGGTGTATAGGTCAGTATCTCACTGGTATTGTGTAGACAAGGTGTATTATAAATACTGTCTAACAAGGGTAAGGTTCAGTAATCTCACTGGTATGTTAGACAAGGTGTATATTATAAATACGTCTAACACGGTGTATAGGTTCAGTATCTCACTGGTATTGTCTAGACAAGGTGTATATTATAAATACTGTCTCACAGGTGTATAGGTTCAGTATCTCACTGGTATTGTCTAGACAAGGTGTATATTATAAATACGTCTAACGGTATATAGATTCATATCTCACTGGTATTGTGTGCAGTGTTATATAAACTGTCTAAGGTGTATAGGTACAGTATCTGACTTGTATTGCGTAGACAATGTTATATTAAAATACTGTACAGGTGTATAGATTCAGTATCTCACTGGTATTGTCTAGACAAGGTGTATATTTTAAATACTGTCTAACAAGGTGTATAGGGTCAGTATCTCACTGACATGTAGACATGGTGTATAGGGTTAGTATAAGGTATATTATAAATACTGTCTAACAGGTGTATAGGTTCAGTATCTGACTGGTATTGCGTAGACAAGGTGTATATTATAAATACTGTCTAACAAGGTGTATAGGGTCAGTATCTCACTGACATGTAGACATGTGTATAGTGTTGTATATCTGACATGTGTTTACAGGTGGATAGGGTTAGTATGTTACGACTTGTGTAGACAAGGTGTATATTAGTTAGTTATATCACGACATTGTTAGACAAGTGTATAGGGTTAGTATTCAAGACATTGTGTAGACCGGTGATAGGGTTAGTAGGTTATACTGACATTGTGTAGACAAGGTTGTATAGGGTTAGTATATCATGACATTGTTCGACAGGTGTATAGTGTTAGTATATCACTGACATTGTGTAGACATGGTGTTATGGGTTAGTATGTCACTGGACATTGTGTAGACAAGGTGTATAGGGTGAGTATTTACTACATTGTGTAGACAAGGTTATATGGGTTAGTATATACGACAGACATTGTGTAGACAAGGCGTATAGGGTTTAGTATATCACTGACATTGTGTAGACACTGGTGTTAGGGTTAGTATATCACTGACATGTGTGTAGACAAGGGTAGTAGGGGTTAGTATGTTAGAGACTTGTGTAGACAAGGTGTATAGGGTGAGTAGTTAAGACATTGTGTAGACAAGGTGTATAGGTAGTATATCACTGACTTGTGTGACAAGGTGTATAGGGTTAGTATTTTCAGACATTGTGTAGACAGGTGTATAGGGTTAGTATATCACTGACATTGTGTAGACAAGGTGTATAGGGTTAGTATGTTAGAGACATTGTGTAGACAAGGTGTATAGGGTGTATGTTAAGACATTGTGTAGACAGGTGATAGGTTAGTATGTCCTGACATTGTGTAGACAAAGGTGTATAGGTTAGTATATCACTGACATTGTGTAGACTGGTGTATAGGGTTAGTATATCACTGACATTGTGTAAAGGTGTATAGGGTAGTATGATTTACAGACTGTGTAGACATATGCGATATAGGGTTAGTATAATCACTGACATGTGTAGACAAGGTGTATAGGGTTAGTATATCACTGACATTGTGTAGACAAGGTGTATAGGGTTAGTATATCACTGACATTGTGTAGACAAGGTGTATAGGGTTAGTATATCACTGACATGGTGTATAGGGTTAGAATATCACTGACATGGTGTATAGGGTTAGTATATCACTGACATGGTGTGTAGGGTTAGTATATCACTGACATTGTGTGGACAAGGTGTATAGTGTTAGTATGTTACAGACATTGTGTAGACAAGGTGTATAGGGTTAGTATTTTACAGGCATTGTGTAGACAAGGTGTATAGGGTTAGTATTTTACAGATATTGTGTAGACAAGGTGTATAGGGTGAGTATGTTACAGACATTGTGTAGACAAGGTGTATAGGATGAGTATGTTACAGGCATTGTGTAGACAAGGTGTATAGGGTTAGTATGTTACAGGCATTGTGTAGACAAGGTGTATAGTGTTAGTATGTTACAGGCATTGTGTAGACAAGGTGTATAGTGTTAGTATGTTACAGGCATTGTGTAGACAAGGTGTATAGGGTTAGTATGTTACAGGCATTGTGTAGACAAGGTATATAGGGTGAGTATGTTACAGACATTGTGTAGACAAGGTGTATAGGGTGAGTATGTTACAGACATTGTGTAGACAAGGTGTATAGGGTGAGTATGTTACAGGCATTGTGTAGACAAGGTGTATAGTGTTAGTATGTTACAGACATTGTGTAGACAAGCTGTATAGGGTGAGTATGTTACAGGCATTGTGTAGACAAGGTGTATAGGGTCAATATATCACTGACATTGTGTAGATTAGGTGTATAAGGTAAATTTTCCCCCCAGGTCACCATGGCAGCAAATCACCAAAATGGGTTAATCCTCTGCAGGTACCTGGACAGGACGTTGTAGAAGTACTAAGGTATAAAGGTATAAAAGTATAAAGGTACAAATGTATAAAGGTACCCTCCCATTATCATACCTGGTCTTTTTTCTTTCTGTCCATGGCTTACTGGCCATCGTGGTTTTCTCTTCCAAGCTGAGTTTCTCCCCACTCTCAACTCAGCCTGATGCACCCCTGTGTCGCCTCCTTTAAAGGAGTGCCTGTGAGGATGGTAAGTCCATGGTGACCGGGTGTAGGGACCTTCTGCTTGTGGGTGCACTGTTTCCCCTTCCAAGATGCCCACCACGCTTCTGGTGTGGTGATGTCATCACTCCTCGCAAGCCAACTGATATTGGACAAGGCGGCCGCGTTCTGATTGGATAACAGATCCTTACCGATTGGTGGATCGGCTTTGGGCACATACTGCTTGGGAGGAGCTTAGGGGTTTTTAAATCCCTTCTCGTTTTGCGTGCTCTGCAGCATGTTTGGTGTTTGCAGCCTTTTCCTGACTCTCCTTTTGTTGGTTGAAGGTTATTCGGTTCTAACTCTGCCTCCTACTATAGCTTTAGGTTTGGCTGTGTCTTTTAGGCATTTTTTCTTGTTTTTAGCTTGGTGCCCTTTACCCCTGTGGTATGGAATCGTGTTGTTCTGCCAAGAGTCTTCCCAAGGGATCTAGGTAAGCTGAGGTGAGTATTAAAGAGAGTGGGGAATATATTTTGGCTGCATTCCTTATGGCTGTTACCTTCTTTTTTCAGCCACTCACCTAAGGATGCTATGCCTAAAATCCCGTCTGACAGCTCAAAAGCTATGGACATAGAAAACCCCTTTTTAAAACCTTCCACATCGGAGAACAAGTGCCACAATACCAGGACTCTGGAATATTTATAGGACGAGCCATCCGTAAGATGGGAAGATCAGTCTTTCATTTCTGAGGATGAGGAGATGGAAATCGAGACCAATTCTGACACATCCGTTATCGAGCCGTTAATAAAGACTGATCGTAGCTCTTTGGCCCTTACCGTGAAGAAGCCTAAATCTTCAACAGCGGATAAATTGTCGGCAACCTTCCCTTTACATTTCTCAATGAAGGAGATTATAGAAGCGGAATGGAAGAAGACGGACAAAAAGCTTTCCCTTGCAGGGAAATTCCCTTTAAAGAGAAGGAATCACAATTTTGGGACCTCCCCCCTAAGGTAGATGCGGCTGTAGCGAGATTGGCACGCAAGAACACAACTCCGCTATCTTCAGAGAACCCATGGACAAGTGAATGAATAACCATATGTAGCTGCTATGACTGACATCGGTGTTGAGAGCAATGGAGCTTTGGATCCAGGGGATGGAAGAAGCAATAAGCACAAATCTGAAACACCCTAATTAATTGAAAATGGCAACTGACTTCTTCGCCGAGGCCTCTGTCAGCATGGTGTGACTATCGGCGAAGTCAATGGCATTATCGGTGGCCGCTCGCAGAGCATTGTGGCTCAAGTCCTGGTTTGCTGACACGGGTTCTAAATAAAATCTGTCTCTTGCCATTCGACGGTGATATTCTCCTTGGACAGAAATTGGATTCAATCATCAGCAAGGCTTCGGGCGGACAAAAGCACTTTTTTGCCGCAAGAGCAAAAAAAAAAAAAAACAACCAAAGATCAAGGTTCAAGCCATCGTATAATAGAGATTTTGTGCCTCAAGAGTCTACAGGTCAGGGTAAGAGGTCAACAGGTCTACTGCCTGGAAGACTGGCTTCAGGCAACACAAGCAAGAATGCATTTGGAGCCCAGTATTCCCGTCAATAGGGGTGCTCCTGCCCAGATAGAGAAAGTAGGAGGGAGGCTAAAGAATTTCTCCAATATCTGGGCCTCTAATATAAGAAATTCCTGGGTTTTACATATAATCCAACAGAACTAAAAGATCCAGTTTCTCTTTCAGCCTCTGGGGGACCCAGGCACAGCAGGGAGTTAAGCAGCCAACCTCCAGGAGCGGCCACTACTGGCTACAGTTCTCCTTCCCCTACCTTATCCTCTGCAGCACCTGAACTGCCTCAGGAGTTGGACCGCTCCTGCTGTGAGTTTCAGAAGATCCAAGGAGCAACTGGATTAAACTTCCACGCTGCTCCTTATTAGGAGACGGCTCATTACCCACTTCTCGTGCCATGCGGAGGGGCCGCACGTCATGCCCTGAAGGCTAAAATGTGCAGAACCCCCTCTCCGCCTTTGGGTAAGCAGAGCCACTAGGCCTCTGCTACCCATCCGGCACTTACACCCAGAGGCTGAGATGTGATCTCATTGGCTGGGCAGCAACTTTGCTTTTGGTGCTATTCTATTGGTCACGGGGGTGGGACTTCCTTTCCTCTTCCGGTCTTTTCAGCTGCCGCATCGTGGTATCTCCTCTCTGCTATCCTGTCCTCATCTTCAGCCCGGCTAAAGTTCTGCCTCAGCAGTTTTCTCAGATAAGTTTTTTTCTTGCTTTCCTCTACCAATAGTAGTCAGTGGAACAGGTATCTGAAGGGGGAAGGGTGAAGATCTGCTCTCTTTTTCTCCTCTCTGAAAGCGAATATCTCTCTTGTCATTTCTGGAATATATATATATATATGTATAAGCTTTCTTTCTCCTACAGCCTATAAGGGGACCCCGGAGACCTTGGGGTTATATCCATTCTCCAGAGGAGCGGACACTAAAAAAAAAAGAAGAGGCTCAGGTGCTCCTCCCCTCTACTTGGGGTATATATAGTCCAGCACCGGAAGCCTCTTCCAGTTTTTTAAGTGTCCACTTTCAGGAGAATCGATACCTCTACCGTCAGTGTCAGATAGGAGCTGGTGGACTCAGGCCCCACCAGCTCCTGACGTGGGAGACCATGAAGACAGCCCAGGATGCTCCCATGTTGAGGATGGTGCTGCACATCATGCCCCTCAGTGCTAAAATGTGCAGAACCCCTCCTCCGCCGTACGGGTAACCAGTGGTTGCTCCCACTGCTTCCCGCGGCTACACTCACCTCCAGGGCAGCTGGAGAAAGAGACCGGAGCTTCCCTCCTTCATGTGGCTCAGCTTTTGGTGAAACGGAGAGGCACTGGTGGGGGCTGGACCCCCTCTTCACTTCTTCTTTCCTCCCGGGCTTCACTCCCGAGCGCAGGATTCTCTTCACCGCTGCAAAGGATATCTGTTTGGGGGCGGGACTTCCTCTTCTCTTTTGCTGTGACTCCCAGCTGAGACCTCGTGGCTCCTTCCGAACCTTCTTGGCTCCGCGCAGTGTTCCTCCAGTCTTCTTTCCTCTATTCTATTATTCTCTAGCCTCAACAGATCTCTGGGGGAACATCATATCCCCATTTTTTCTCTTCTCCTCCTCTCCTGGGACTTGGAGCCCAAAAAAAGAAATTTTTCCCCCCTTCTTTTTCTCCATATCCTAGACCTGCGTCCCCATCAAGGACACCTCCTTCTACATTGGGACAGAGATCAGGAGTCTTTAGATCATGTAATTCCCCTCCTGACGCACATCCAACATTCTCATTTGGTGAATGTAGGATTTCAATATGTCACGTAGCAGACAGCTTTGCCTTCTACCCTGGACAGTGGTAACAACGAATGCCAGCTTTTAGCGATGGGGAGCGGTGTGCGACCAGTTGAGAGTACAAGGCCACTGGTCCCTGTAAGCAGCTCGCCTGCCGATCAACATTCTGGAACTATGGGCGATCTTTCTAGCCCTCTCTCACTGGACTGACATTGTCAAAGGCAGGAATGTTCAGATCCAGTCTGACAACGCCACGGCTGTACCGTACATAAATCATCAAGGGGGCCATGACAGAAGTTTCTCGGATTCTAACATGGGTGGAACAATTTCTACTTGCCTTGTCAGCCATATACATTCCCGGAGTCCTCAACGAGAAAGCAGACTTTCTCAGTCAACACGCCTTCGATCCAAGGGAATGGGCTCTCCACCCGAACATCTTCCAGGACTTGTCCCAGAGATGGGGGACCCCAGATGTGGACAGAATGGCCTCATGGTTCAAAGGCAAAGTCCCAACATTTTGCTCCAAGAAACGAGATCCGCTAGTGACCCTGATAGACGCACTGGTAGTACCATGGCGTTTTCATCTAGTATACGCTTTTCCTCCACTTCCCATGATACCACGAATCCTAAAGAAAATCAAGATGGAACGAATTCCAGTGATATTAATCGCTCCTCGGTGGCCTCGGAGGGCCTGGTAACCAGGCCTTCTAGCCATGTTGGTCGGGGAACCCTGGACCTTACCCCTCCGTCCAGATCTGCTAACGCAAGGTCCATTTTTACATCCAGATCTTCAACGGCTTAATTTAATGGCATGGCGGTTGAATCCGCTATCCTAAGAAAACGAGGTATACCCAACTCAGTAATTCCTACAATGTTGGTCTTCCTGCTGGCCATTTCATCCATCGGAAGAGCTTCAGAACTGGCGGTTTTATCAGTAGAACCTTCTTGCCCATCTTTCCGATCAGACAAGGCTATTCTTCACCCTCACTCCGCTTTCCTTCCAAAGGTGATCTCCTCCTTTCCTTTCAGGAGAATCGATACCTCTACCGTCAGTGTCAGATAGGAGCTGGTGGACTCAGGCCCCACCAGCTCCTGACGTGGGAGACCATGAAGACAGCCCAGGATGCTCCCATGTTGAGGATGGTGCTGCACATCATGCCCCTCAGTGCTAAAATGTGCAGAACCCCTCCTCCGCCGTACGGGTAACCAGTGGTTGCTCCCACTGCTTCCCGCGGCTACACTCACCTCCAGGGCAGCTGGAGAAAGAGACCGGAGCTTCCCTCCTTCATGTGGCTCAGCTTTTGGTGAAACGGAGAGGCACTGGTGGGGGCTGGACCCCCTCTTCACTTCTTCTTTCCTCCCGGGCTTCACTCCCGAGCGCAGGATTCTCTTCACCGCTGCAAAGGATATCTGTTTGGGGGCGGGACTTCCTCTTCTCTTTTGCTGTGACTCCCAGCTGAGACCTCGTGGCTCCTTCCGAACCTTCTTGGCTCCGCGCAGTGTTCCTCCAGTCTTCTTTCCTCTATTCTATTATTCTCTAGCCTCAACAGATCTCTGGGGGAACATCATATCCCCATTTTTTCTCTTCTCCTCCTCTCCTGGGACTTGGAGCCCAAAAAAAGAAATTTTTCCCCCCTTCTTTTTCTCCATATCCTAGACCTGCGTCCCCATCAAGGACACCTCCTTCTACATTGGGACAGAGATCAGGAGTCTTTAGATCATGTAATTCCCCTCCTGACGCACATCCAACATTCTCATTTGGTGAATGTAGGATTTCAATATGTCACGTAGCAGACAGCTTTGCCTTCTACCCTGGACAGTGGTAACAACGAATGCCAGCTTTCAGCGATGGGGAGCGGTGTGCGACCAGTTGAGAGTACAAGGCCACTGGTCCCTGTAAGCAGCTCGCCTGCTGATCAACATTCTGGAACTATGGGCGATCTTTCTAGCCCTCTCTCACTGGACTGACATTGTCAAAGGCAGGAATGTTCAGATCCAGTCTGACAACGCCACGGCTGTACCGTACATAAATCATCAAGGGGGCCATGACAGAAGTTTCTCGGATTCTAACATGAGTGGAACAATTTCTACTTGCCTTGTCAGCCATATACATTCCCGGAGTCCTCAACGAGAAAGCAGACTTTCTCAGTCAACACGCCTTCGATCCAAGGGAATGGGCTCTCCACCCGAACATCTTCCAGGACTTGTCCCAGAGATGGGGGACCCCAGATGTGGACAGAATGGCCTCATGGTTCAAAGGTAAAGTCCCAACATTTTGCTCCAAGAAACGAGATCCGCTAGTGACCCTGATAGACGCACTGGTAGTACCATGGCGTTTTCATCTAGTATATGCTTTTCCTCCACTTCCCATGATACCACGAATCCTAAAGAAAATCAAGATGGAACGAGTTCCAGTGATATTAATCGCTCCTCTGTGGCCTCGGAGGGCCTGGGAACCAGGCCTTCTAGCTATGTTGGTCGGGGAACCCTGGACCTTACCCCTCCGTCCAGATCTGCTAACGCAAGGTCCATTTTTACATCCAGATCTTCAACGGCTTAATTTAATGGCATGGCGGTTGAATCCGCTATCCTAAGAAAACGAGGTATACCCAACTCAGTAATTCCTACAATGTTGGTCTTCCTGCTAGCCATTTCATCCATCGGAAGAGCTTCCGAACTGGCGGTTTTATCAGTAGAACCTTCTTGCCCATCTTTCCGATCAGACAAGGCTATTCTTCACCCTCACTCCGCTTTCCTTCCAAAGGTGATCTCCTCCTTTCATATTAACCAGGAGATAGTGGTTCCTTCCTTCTTTCCGAATCCTTCCTCTGACAGAGAGTGCAAATTACACACTCTGGATGTGGTGCGGGCTCTCATGATCTACAATGATCGGACCCGGGATTTTCGTTCCTCTCAAACTATATTCGTCCTCCTGGCTGGACCCCGCCGGGGATCCAGGGCTTCGCCTCAAACCCTTGCTAGGTGGATCAAATATACGATTGTCCGCTGCTATTCAATAGCAGAAGCTGTTCCTCCCTTTTGGGTTACAGCCCATTGTACTCGGGCAGTAGGGGCATCTTGGGCAGCTTGCCATGGTGCCTCAGTGGACCAAATATGTCGGGCGGCAACTTGGTCCTCTATTCAAACATTTATAAATGTGTTCGCAGAACGTGTTCGCAGATCTGGATGCGACTTTAGGTCGCTTAGTTCTGAGGGCTTTGGAGCCCACCCTAAAAATGTTGGGTCTTTGGGACGTACCCAAGGTCTCCTGGGTCCCCCTATAGGCGAAAAAGGGGATTTAGTACTCACCAGTAAAATCCTTTTCTCTGAAGCCGTAAGGGGGACCCAGGGACTTACCTCCCTGGTTGACATGTTACTTCTACTGTTTTGGCTTGTTGCCTTTGTTTTCTGTTATTTCTGTACTTCTCTGCACTCCCTCTTTGGGACTAACTGGAGGAGGCTTCCGGTGCTGGACTGTGTATACCCCAAAAAGGGGGGGAGGAGCACCTGAGCCTCTCTTCTTGTTTTAAGTGTCCGCTCTCCTTACGGCTTCAGAGAAAAAGATTTTACTGGTGAGTACAAAAATCCCCTTCTTTCTTCCTTCACTTATGGCAAACAAGGGGTCGCTCCCGTCTGGACACAACGGTACAAAAATTTCCCCTGTCTGAGTGTCATGTGTTTGCGCTGCACTGCCAGCTGGTCAATCTGGCCCAATGTGTGCCTTGTGCAATGCCTCCACGCGAACCACCGCCTGTGGCCCTACTGGCCCAGCCGATCAAGAACCCTTCAGTGGGGTCTGCTTTGCCTACACTTCCTCGTGGGAGTACTACCCAGGAATCTGAACCAGTATGGGCCAAATCTCAGGTCTCTTCTATTTCTATATTGTCTGCTTCCATTATGCAGGTCCTGCAATACAGACAGCTAGCGACTACAAACAGGGACTTCAGACCTCCCAGGCTTCAGTTGGAGTCCTTAACATCCTACACAGTTGAGGAATCCCCTTAAGAGGAAGATGATCCCTGCATGGAAGGAATACAGCATCCATGGCCAATACACTCTTCATCCAACGTGGTGTATTTTATACAGTGCACTAGATGCCCAACAGGAGGGCTGTATATAGGAGAGACTGGCCAAAGCCTGAGAGAGGAATACACACCACCGCTTTACTATAACAAATAAAGAACTGGACCCACCAGTAGGGACCCATTGTAACAGCCGACACCACTCCATAAACCATCTAAGGATCTTGGTCCTTAAGGGGAACTTTAAAACAGAGAATGAAAGGAAGATATGGGAGTACAAATGAATGAAAACTTGTAACTCTCTGGAGAAGGGACTGAACCTGGGCCTTGGATTTATGGCCAACTATATAGATTAAGAATTGCCGGCACCAAGACAGAAATACAAACAGCTGTAAAGACATTGGGACAGTTAATTCCATGGAATTCCTTTCACTTCACACTCAGTAACTTACCACTATTTATATCAGCCACTTCGATCCACAGTATCTTGTACCTTATCTGCCTGTCCCTTGCAGACCTTTATATGACTTTATCACCTTCCACCCTGATATTCCTTTATTCTGGTTATTTGAACTATGAGCCAAATGTTGTATAAACATCAGAGAGAACCACAACTTCATTGTAATCAGCTTGATAAAGGAACTAGAATGTTCTGAAAGCTTGCTATGATTATCTTAGCCAATAAAGGGATCACCTTTATACCACTACCACTTTATTTCAAGAGGGTTACCCTATGAACATTTTGACTGGCTAACGCGGTACACAACCTTTCCCTGCATGGAAGGGGAAATAGAATCTGATATTCCAGAACAGGAATCACAAACAGCCTTTACGGCCGATGCTGTGGATTTATTAATAAGGTCTTAACCTACAGGATCCCCCTAAATCCCTTTTCACCAGAGCCAAAAAGAATTCTGCATCTTTCCCCTCTTATAAACAATTAGACAAAATAGTCCTTCAAGGTCTTTTCCCTTCAATCTCCTTCAATCTCGCCAGATATTCTATTACCTTTCCCCAAATCGGATATATAGACCGATGGTCTGTTCCCCCTGTGGCCCAGCTGTCCAGAGCTACCACTATTCCATTGTTAGGAGCGGCTACCTTTTAAGGACCCTACCATCCTCCGCATAGTGGGCCTACTGAAATATCCTTTTCAGCCTTGGGCGCGGATTTGCAACCCACTTTTGC
This sequence comes from Hymenochirus boettgeri, assembly GCA_019447015.1. NCBI lineage: Eukaryota > Metazoa > Chordata > Amphibia > Anura > Pipidae > Hymenochirus > Hymenochirus boettgeri. The sequence goes on along the minus strand of CM033476.1, from coordinate 2,468,358 downwards.
CCCGACATGGGTAGCAAAAGCCATGGAAGTATGGCTAAACCACCTATATCGGGAAGCCCTGCCGGACCCAGCCAAAGTGCCCTTATTGGAAATTATACTGGATCTCTCTGATGCAGCCGTTTTATATCGGAAACGGGCAAACTCATTGCCCGCTCCTCCTCCACGGTAATAGCATTGAGAAGGATCTTATGGCTAAAAGCCTGGGCAGCAGATCCTGCATCCAAAGGAACCCTTACCAATCTTCCTTTCACCGGCAAACTATTGTTTGGCCCTGAATTGGAAAAAATCAGGCAACGGGCAAAAGTACTTTTCTGCCTCTAAATCGGGTGAGGACCCTCAGCTCGACCCCCTGGCCCAACAAACAAGTAGCCTTTCAACCCTCCGGGACCAAACCTAAATCCGCATGACCATCCCCCCCTTTCACTGGTGGGAGGACGCCTTCTATTCTTTCAGGAGGCATGGATCCTTCAGTCCACAGATGCCTGGACTCTATGAATAATTTCTGCGGGATATCACATAGAATTTGCCTCCCTGGTCTCTAGCCCCTTTTCACGTAGCCAGGCACTCCCAAATTCTAACTTTATTCGGCTGGATAATCAATCCGTGCAAATCATCTCCCATACCCAGTTCCTACATTCCCTTTTCGGGCTTGTTATTTGACACCTCAGTTTAGAAAATCTTCCTGCCCCAGGACAAGATATCTGACCTGACACACCTTGCCCGTCAGATGATATCTGCCATTAAGGTGGTCACTTAAGCTATATTCCACCTACAACCCCTCCTATGTCATCTCTTGGAGCTGTGGAACTCTTCCATCCCTCCCGTCCTTCCTCTCCCTTCTCTGGTGGACAAGGGAGACCAACCTTCAGATTGGACATCCCCTTTGCCTTCCATCGTGGACGGTAGTGTCTACAGACGCAAGCCTGACAGAATGGGGGGCGGTATATGGCTCTTTGACAGTACAGGCGGTATGGTAACAGGAAGAGTCTACCCTACCGATCAACATTCTCAAACTCGGAGCCATATTCCTAGCTCTTTCCCATTGGACGGAGCATCTGTCAGGCAGCTTTGTTAGAGTCCGGTGGGACAATGCCACATCTGAGACCCATCGAATAATATCTTGGGCGGAACACTTTCTGCCTGTGCTGTCAGCGATTTATATTCCTGGAGTGTTGAACATGGAAGCGGACTTCCTCAGTCGATACTCTCTGGACCCAGTGTTGATACCTTCACCCAGAAGCGTTCAACAGCTTATTTCTTTGATGGTTTCTCGAGCAACTGCAAGGTTCCAGTTTTCTGTGCAAGATCCCGAGATCCTAAAGCTTCATTGGTGGATTCCCTGGTCGTTCCCTGGCTCTTTAGGCTAGTATATGTATTTCCTCCTCTGGCCATGAACCCTCGAGTTCTCAGGAAGGTTCTGTCAATTTTCATTGCTCCCAGATGGCGGAGGAGGGCCTGGTTCTCGGATCTCCTACTAATGTCGGGAGGAGAGCCCTGGACCCCTTCCTTCACCAAGATCTCCAGTGCCTCAATTTGATGGCATGGCGCTTGAATCCTCTATCCTCAGGAGACGTGACATCCCCTCGTCCGTAATTCACACTATGTTGGCTGGAGGAAAGCCATCATCTTCCAGGATTTATCATTGCATTTGTTAGGGATACGTTTCTTCCAGGGGTCTTTCCCCCCCCCTGCTCGGTTTGTACTGTCGAGAATTCAGTGGCAGGGACTTATCTGCCCTCAAGAGTGGCAGCACACTCTTTGGGTGCTTCGTGGGCAGTGAGTCATGGCGCCACTGTGGACCAGATTTGCCGTGCTGCAACCTGGTCCTCCATTAATATGTTTGGCAAATTCTATTGATTGAATGTATTTGCTGCAGCAGAAGCGACTATGGGTCTCCTGGTGCTGCAGGCAGCAGAGGCTTGAGTCATCTGCCCACCCTTCGATGTTTCGGCCTTTAGGACATCCTCTGCTGTGCCTGGGTCCCCCAGGTGCTGAAAGATAAGAGGATTTTGTTACTTACCGTAAAATCTCTTTCTCTGAAGCTGAAGGGGAACCCTGGCACTACCCTCCTTAGAAGTTTAGTTGTTAGTTTGGCTTGTTGCCATGTTGCGTGGTTACCCTTTATTTTCTGTTATTCTTCCTTTTGCTCGCTTTTTGGGATAAGACTGAGGCAGGCTTCCATTGCTGCAGAGGAGAAGGTAGGGGGAGGATAACTGGAGCCTGATATTTTGAACTTCTTAAGTGTCTGCTCCTGGATGTTGGCTGCTTCAGTGCCTGGGTCACCCTTAGGCTTCAGAGAAAGAGATTTTACAGTATCAATATCCTCTTTATTGGACTTCCCAAAGAAAGATCCATCCAACTACCCAGGAGATGGTGAATCTGATTCAGGACTACATGTTCTAATTAATAAAAGAAGCCATTGAGTCTGTGCCAGTAACAGAGTGCTGAAAGGGCTTCTATTCAAGACTTTTTCTGGTTCAGAAGGCTTTGGGACGATTTAGACCATTTCTGGATCTCAAGAACTTCATCATATTCGTCAAAAATTCAAATTGGAGTCGCTGTCAGCAATCATTCAGGCAGTGTAAAGAGATTCATGGTTACCGTATATACTCGAGTATAAGCCGACTCGAGTATAAGCCGAGGTACCAATTTTTGCCTCCAAAATTAGAAACCACGATTGACCCGAGTATAAGCCAAGGGTATACAGTAGCCCTAATACCTTTCCACTGTAGATTGTTTGGAAACTACAACTCCCAGCATGCTTGGTTGCTGGGAGTTGTAGTTTCCAACCACCTATAGTAGAAAGGTATTGGGGTTACTGTATGGCATACTTCCCCCACCTAATACCTTTCCACTGTAGATGTTTGGAAACTACAACTCCCAGCATGCTTGGTTGCTGGGAGTTGTAGTTTCCAACCACCTATAGTAAAAAGCTCACTTACCGGACCTGGTCTCAGTCTTCCTCATATCGCAATCCAGAAGCAGCCGCGAGTCCGGCCGGCAGTTCCCATTACTGCTTTGCGGCTGCGCGATGGCGTCATCCCGCCAGCGTGCATGATGTCATCGCGCAACCGTGAAGAACTACTGGGAACTGCCGGCCAGACTCGCGGCTGCCTCTGGATTGAAGGTAAGTTCCTTGTGACTCGAGTATAAGCCGAGTCAAAGTGTTTTTAGGTTAATTTTTAGCATCAACCTAAAAGTTGCGTATCTACATGTGCTGACCTACTCCGGTCCCAGAAGGTTTCTAAGGTTTGCAGTCAGAGAGCTATTTACAAGTCTACCTTTCAGGTTGCCTCAGTCACCAAGAATCCTTACAAAGATCCTAATATCTCTGGTTGGATAGTGATTTATCTCTCTCTCAAAGACTTCCTCATTGTGGCAGAATCACAGTCAAAAGCGGTAGAAGATACCAAGATGGTAATGGTGTTCCTCCTAGACATGGATGGATCATCAACTTGGAAAAGCGCAACCTAAGAACAAGGCAAGAATTAGTCTATCTGGGACCCTTATTTCAAACCTCATCTAAATGAGGTAAACAAAATAAAGCAGGTGGTACAACATCTCATACAGAATATATGGTTTCCATTGGATCAGCCAAACTTCCTGTCTATAACAGTTTGGGGGGCCCTCAAGGCTGATGGCACTGGGGGAGAGGATCATCAAGTCTTCTGGAGCTGAGTGTGGTATAAATGTGCTCATGAAATACAAATACTTCATGTCCCAGGAAAAGAAAACATTCAAGCGGACTAAGCCGCCAAGAAATTCATACTGGAGAGTCGAGTCTGGACCCACATGTATTCGAAAATCTGGTGAGCAAATGGGGTCGGCCTAATATACTTTATGGCGACAAACAAGAGCAAAAAATGTCCAAATTTCTACAGTCGCTACTGTTGTCTCAGGACTCTTGCGGTGACAAGTTTAGGTCTCCTTATATGTGTTTCCTCCAATACCTCTGATATGGAGAGTGCTTCAAAAAGTTCAAATTTAGAGGGCGAATGTGATAGCAGTAATAATTGGCCAAGTGGACCTTGGTATCCTCTATTGCTATCACTGACGACAGAACCACCATTGGAACTGGAGTGGCGGCCTCAGCTTTTAACACAGGGCCGATTTAATATCAAGGTTACAGCAACCTGAGAGAGAGAGAGAAACTTAAGAATTTAGGCTTCTAAGACGGAATTATTAATTTCTTATAAAGATCAAGACAAACGTCAAGAATATTATAAAATTTGGGAACTCTTTTCGAAGTTTGCCTCAGAAAACGGTTTCTTACCTTTACAGTCCTCAACAACGGACAAAGTTAAATTTCTTTTTTCAGGCTTCCGAAAAGATCTCGGCCTCAGCCCCCTGAGCGATCTGCTCTGACAGCCATCATAGGAACTAACCTGGCAGCCGATCCATTGCAGCCATGATTAGAATCAAACCAAGAACTTTTCCAAAACCTCCACCTTGGAGTTTGTCTTTGGTGTTACAAGTGTTAAAGGATTTATTCCAAACCACATATCAACGTACACAACGTTTTGAGGGTCTAGGCCCTCTTCATCAGTTGAGGAGGTGCAACAACAAATGGGTTTTAAACAACCTAGTGCAAATAAGGGTGACACCCCTCCCTGGGTGTGTCTAGTGCAAATACACATACACTAGGTACTTAAAAAGTGCATATGCATTCTAGTGCAAATAAAATTAACATTAAATAAATAAAAGGGTGTCCTATCCAAAAAAAGCGGGTTATAAAAACCATCTAAAAGTGACCTAAAACATCATAGTGTTCATAAGAAAGTCCATGTAAAAGTTCAGGGAATGACTTTGAGTACAATATAAATCACAGAAAATGTTAAAACAATAAGGTCTTATCTGATTCCATTGTGTTTAGTGAAACTTCCAAGATAGATTAAACAATTTATATAGTCCAAATACTTTCAAATGCAGTATTCCAAAACGTCCACAAGATGGCGATCAAGCTTAAAAGTAGAAGACAATGGAAATACAATGTTGCAATTTGAACCGGAGAGAGCTACTATTTAAAAGACTGGCAAAAACACATATAAGTATCCAATGCTACAATTATACACTCATTAGCAGGGGCCCATTATATCTTCCAATGAACAGTGTAAATGTCAACAACGGTCAGTTATAGAAATGAGGACCAATTGATCTCTTCATTGAGACCTCGTGGGGAAAGTTTCAAGTTTTTCTGTCCAGAAACATTCTCTTTGGAGTTGGCGCTTCTCATGGTTCTCTTTGTTCTTTATTCACTACCTCCAGGACAAGCCATCTCCACTGAGAGGCTCTATGTCTCTTTTCCCAAAAGTGTCTGCTCACAGATGTTTCATACCTTTACTTTTCTACCATACCATCATAGCTGGAGATGTCTCTTTTGTGTTCTCCAATTCTAATGCGTATTTCCCTTTTAGTCTTGCCTACATAAGCTTTCCCACGGGGACATTTGAGTAGGTAAATGACACTAGTTTTACAAGTAACAAAATCTGACAATTTGATGGCATAACCTTTAAGGGGATGTGACAAACTTCTCCCAGGTGTAATAGTGTTGCATGCTTGGCAATTGCGGCAGGGAACAGTTCCAATCTGGGGATCCCCTATAAAGGATTGGGTACTGGATTTGGGAACCAGTAAGTTTGTATTAGTTCATTCCCTATATTTCTTGCTCTTTTGTATGAGAATAATGGGGGATTTTTGAACAGACTCCCATATTTTGGATCGGATTGTAAGATCTGCCAGTTGCTTTTCACTATCTGTTGTATACTGTTAGACGGATTATGATAGGTTGAGACGAATGGTAATCTCTCACTTTGGGAACATGTTTTTCTTGATTGAGTAATGTGTTTCTGCCTATGGCTAGAACTCTTTCTATATCCAGGGATAGTTTTTTGTTACAATACCCACAAGCCAGAAATGTATTTTTCATTTCCTACACCGGCTCTCCTCCTGTACTATCCTCCTAATTCTGAGGAATTGACTGAGTATTTATGGGGTGATGGCTAGTGGCTAGCAACAGTCTTTTAAATAGTAGCTCTTTCCGGTTCAATTGCAACACTGTATTTCCATTGTCTTCTACTTTTAAGCTTGATCGCCATCTTGTGGACGTTTTGGAATACTGCATTTGAAAGTATTTGGACTATATAAATTGTTTAATCTATCTTGGAAGTTCACTAAACACAATGGAATCAGATACGACCTTATTGTTTTTAACATTTTCTGTGATTTATATTTTACTCAAGGTCATTCCCTGAACTTTTACAAGGACTTTCTTATGAACACTATGATGTTTTAGGTCACTTTTAGATGGTTTTTATAACCCGCGTTTTTTGGATAGGACACCCTTTTATTTATTTAATGTTAATTTTATTTGCACTAGAATGCATATGCACTTTTTAAGTACCCAGCACTCTGATGCCCTAGTATGCGTATTTGCACTAGACACACCCAGGGAGGGGTGTCACCCTTATTTGCACTAGGTTATTTAAAACCCATTTGTTGTTGCACTTCCTCAACTGATAAGGAGAGCCTAGACCCTCGAAACGTTGTGTACGTGATTGTGTGGTTTGGAATAAATCTTTTATTTGCATTGGAGTGCGACATATTTTGTCAAGTTATACTATTCCCCTGGAGGTGGGTGACTTGATGTCTGCACCCAGGTAAACAGTGTGCATATGGACTGTTTTTCTCTATACAAGTGTTAAAGGGCATGTCAGCCCCCAAAACTAAAATTTAACCCCATACTGGTCCCACTGTGTAGTGCGAAAAAATCCTTACCTTACATCTCTGCTCCTTATGGTTCCCCTGCAGTGTCTATCCAAAGTCCAGGAAACTGAAGAGTAGGAGCTGTCTTCCTCTGTAAAAGGGTTCCGCCTCCTCCTTGTCCTCTGAGAGAACAGTGGCATGTGCAGGGGAGCACTTTTCCCCCCTCCCACCTCTATAGTCCTCTTTGCTGCCGGGTGTTCTACCTCTAAAACCTCTTAAGATATGGTAGGGCACCCTATCCCAACCGCTAAGTCTATTTGTTAAAAAAAGCTGCAGAACTCATTTGTTAAAAAAGCTACCGGTCCGGCTGCCTGCTTGCAGTTCCAGCAAGCATAGGGCTGAGTTCAGAGTGCCAGGGGATCGAAGTATTTTAAGTAGAGTTCTGGTGCTTTTTTTAAACAAACAGACTTTTGTTGGTGGGATAAGTTGCCCAATCATATATTAAAAAATAATGTTGCAGGTGGACATTCCCTTTAACATATGCCCCGTTTGAACCACAAAAAAAAAATATCGATCTGGCTGATGACGCTCAAAGTAATATTTCTGGTGGCGATTACCTCGACCTGCCATGTTGGAGGAATTGAAACTTTGTCTGTAAAAAAAAAAAACAAAAAACTGACATACCGTTCTATGAGGATAAAGTCAAGCTCAGACTTTCAATTTCTACCAAAAGTCATGTCAGAATTTCATCTGGACCTGGAGATCACGTTGCCCTCCAGTTAGACAGAAGTGGCACTCACTGGTCCAAGCTCTAAAGATTTAAATCAACAGAACATAGAGCTTCAGAAAATCAGATCACATCTTCATTGTTACAGGGGGTTATGGAAAAACCCAGGCTCCGAGTAAAAAGATAAGTAGCTGGATTGTGGCCTGCATCAGGAAGGCGTTCCAGCCGAGAGGCATTAGAATCCCAGAGGGGTTAAAGGCACATAGTACTAGAGCACTAGCGTGTGCAGAAGCAAAGGCATCAAAAGACCCTATCTGCAAAAGGGCAAAGTGGTCTTCAATTTAAACTTTCATACGTCACTACAAATTGGACGTGATGGCCCCAGAAAATGTCTAATTTAGAAGAAATGTCTTGCAATCTGTTGTGGCCAATGTCTAATAAAAGTGTGTGTGTTTAGCATTATATGTTGCCCACCCATTATTTAGCTTTGGTATACCCAGTTTTATGAATTTAGATTCCTCATAAATCGAACATTTTAAGCTTTGAAAATAAGACAAGGTACGATAAGGGAAGGGTACCTTTATACCTTTTACAACTTCCTGTACAGGTACCTACAGGGGATTACACACAAGGTGTATAGGGTCAATATAGCACTGGTATTGTCTAACTAGGTGTATGGGGTCAATATAGAACTGGTATTGTCTAACAAGGTGTATAGGGTCAGTAGATCACTGGTATTGTCTAACAAGGTGTATAGGGTCAGTAGATCACTGGTATTGTCTAACAAGGTGTATAGGGTCAGTAGATCACTGGTATTGTCTAACAAGGTGTATAGGATCAGTAGATCACTGGTATTGTCTAACAAGGTGTATAGGGTCAGTAGATCACTGGTATTGTCTAACAAGGTGTATAGGGTCAGTAGATCATTGGTATTGTCTAACATGTTGTATAGGGTCAGTAGATCACTGGTATTGTCTAACAAGGTGTATAGGGTCAGTAGATCACTGGTATTGTCTAACAAGGTGTATCTTATAAATACTGTCTAACAAGGTGTATAGGGTCAGTATATCACTGGTATTGTCTAACAAGGTGTATAGGGTCAGTAGATCACTGGTATTGTCTAACAAGGTGTATAGGGTCAGTATATTTATAATGCAGGTTTTAGTGAAGGGGCACTGCATGTGCAATAAATAAAAATAACATTTTATAGTTACATTTTGCAGGAGATTGCTGCTACTAAACACAGCGGTACAATACGGTGTTAATACTTTACAACGATTTACCGCGCGGTCAGTGTTCCGTATTTTCTACTTTAAACCGCACTAACGAACATATTTCTCTGCAATACATTAACAGTAAGAAATGACGGACAAAGCAGTTTTCTCAATAGACAATTTTAATTGCTTCCATCACAGTAAAGGCTGGCACACACCATGCAATATTTTGGTCCGATCGACCGATAGTTCAGTGTATCGGGCCGGAATAATAGCATGTGTTTTTGTCTGACCAACCATTCGGACGAAACGACTAACGGACACAGCGGGAAAACCACGTCTGATCGTGCGGCCATCTATGGACCACATGCTGCATGCTTTAGTTGCCAGATTGGTCTGTGGTGGACATAATACAACACCAGTATATTTACTCTGTGACTTACCTACTGTGGTCACTAGTAGATCTTTCCTGAACAGGGCAAGTAAGTGTCTCCACATAACACAATGCAGTAACAAAGGCCACATCAGGACAAGATATTGCTGTCACAATTGCAGTCTCTTATTATGAATTAGGAGTATGTATTGTAATAATATATTATGCAGAGCTTTCCAATGACTTTATCCATACATGGCACACACCGGCGCATTGAGAATATATAAACTCACTGCAGGTGTAGCTAAGGGTTAAAACCTTGGGCATCTGCACTGCAAGGTGTGAGTGTATCCACTGAGCCACCGGGAGCGGCTGTGATTGTGATCCGATTAAACAAGACATGGTTATAGTGCGGTAATACAGCAAGTCACAGGGTCTGGAAGCATTAAACATCCTGGCTGGCAAGGAGTTAAAAGGCAGCAGTAAGTTACTGGCTATTTAATTAGTTAGGAGGCTTGTTGTAGAGGAGGGAGACTTGAGTTTCAGTTTGGTTAAGGTCCAATAGGATTCTGATTATGTTCAAAGATTTAGAGGCCGATTTGTGTCCATCTCCATCCTGTGTTTGGATCAGTGTCCTGTGCCTCGTGTTCCCCCAGCACAGTTCTTATTGTGCTTCTTGCATGGTGTGTGTGTGTGTGATCGCTCATTTCCATTGTGTAGGAGCTGCCACACGGTCGTTTAATTTTTACCAATGATTTCTTTTATATTCCTGTGTGTTATGTGAAATCCTCCGTGCCTTGGCAGTTGTTTTTTTTACACGCAATGCCTTATTCTCCCATTCTGTGCTGTCAATGGAAAACATCTGGGGAACTCCCACACATGGTTAAATGTGGATATATATGGTCAGCTTTAAGGGACACCATCTCTGGGTTACATAGTTCGATAGCTGATTGTAGCATTGGGTCTAGGACCACCCACCACTAGACCATTTATGTTTGTAACACCTAAATTGAGAGCAATCATTGGCCTAAAATGATAGTGGACAAATAATATCCCTGCTTAACCGAATACTCGTCATCGAAGATCCCTTTATACTATATTATATATATATATATATATTATGTGTGGATAGAGTGGATAAGAAGCATCTAATTATAACCTGACATGAGGGACGGATCCTTAAAACCATGCGGATGTCAATATGCAGCCAGGATATGTTGGAAGTTTTAGTTCGCAAACATCTTAAGGCCCCAGGTTGGACGTCCCTACTGTAAAACCAGCATAGGATATCAATATATCTATATAGTCTTTGTCTATGCACTGGCTGGATGTATGTTGTTCTGTATTGTTGTGGCTGGTAAGCATGGAATAAAAATCAGTGGGTCCAATGACTGCTGTGTCATTTTATTGTGACCTTTTTAGGTTCTATATTGGCTGTGAGCTATGTGCTAACTGGTATCATGGAGAATGTGTTGGGATCACAGAGAAGGAAGCAAAGAAAGTGGATGTGTACATCTGTAATGATTGTAAACGGCCACAAGAGGGCAACAGTGAGGAGTTGTATTGTATCTGCAGAACGCCTTATGATGATTCACAGTGAGTTCTGTTGAAGATCCTTTCTTATTACTAGGCAATACATACGGTTCTGGCTTTAGATGCGTTCAGTAGACTGTGCAAATGCTTTTCTTTTGGCTGCTTTTGTATCTCTTCCCCCCCCCCCCCCCCCCCCCCCCCCCCCTCATTTCCTAGCTAAAATGTCACCAATTAACCTTGGTGGGCTGTTTGACTTTCTTGCTGCCAGAGCAGGCTGCGGGCTAAGAATTTCTGGTTTTGTTACACTAACACAAAGTGCATGATTAGGGTGTCTGTAGCGCATGTTATGTAGCCCAGGAGAATCTCTTATACGGTGACCTGACCTCTAATTCTGTTTATACCCATAATGACTATTTATTAAATCCCCTGCGTGTGTGGTTCCTCTCCCAGGCAAGTTGGAAACGAGGGGGGTTTACATAAAGTTGCAAATATTCTATTGAACATAGAGACGAGGGAAACACACGGGAACTTGATTGCGACATTGCGCAATGTGGTCGGCACAAGACTGGGGGTTTAGGAGGGATCTGCCACTTGGCTTGGCTGCCAGTTTTCTGCCACTTCTGGTTCCAATGGGGCGGAGCTTTCATTGAAAATTAAAAGTAGGATTATTATTTGGTTGAGTTTAATGTTAAATAATAATGTTAAATAAAGTTCTATTGGGCTCCGCAGGTTTTATATCGGCTGTGATCGCTGCCAGAATTGGTTTCACGGTCGCTGTGTTGGTATTCTTCAAAGTGAAGCTGATTACATTGATGAATATGTCTGCCCGCAATGCCAATCGACAGAGGATGCCATGACAGTGCTCAGCCCCCTGACAGACAAAGATTACGAAGGACTAAAGAGGGTTCTGAGATCTTTACAGGTACGGCCGATTGTGACTGGTGGGAGCTGGTCCAGGTTCATTCTCAGGTCTGTGTGTTAGGGACGTTTTATCCTGATGTGGACAGGGGAATGTTGGAGCATCTGTTGGATTGGAATATGATTGGTTACGGTTCATTATTTTTCTGCAGACTATACCAGGGATCCCACGAGAACCAGAGAGAGGACGGCAACCAGACTTCAGTAGAAGTAAAAACTTCATAACACACACTCAGATGGACACACGATGACTCCGCCCTACGCGTTCCTTCCACTTCCTCATTTTAAACACCAAAATGTAACCCTTCCTTATACAATCCTAATAAAGTCTTAAAACCCCCATTAGTGATAACATGGGAGTTTAAAGATGGTTTTATTAGGATTGTATATGGGAGGGTTACATTTTGGTGTTTATAATGATGGACATCAGAAGCACCCTTAGAACCCAAGCAAGTGGAGGTGATCTACGAAACGCATAGGGCGGTGCCGTTCATGTGTCTCCATGCGGCGCCGGCCGCTATGTGTTTTTAAAGTTGTTGGAATAGAAGTTTTTAGTGAAGTCTGGTTGCTGGCCTCTCTGGTTTCCGTGGGGTCCCTGGTATAATCTGCTTAATACATTAGGGGGGGAGACGATATCTTCTGCAGGCGTTTGAAGCGCCGGCTACAGGAAGGAGTGTGCTCCTGATACACAAGTGTGTTAGATTTGAATTATTTTTCTGTCTTGGCAGTCGCACAAAATGGCTTGGCCATTCATGGAGCCAGTGGATCCTGTTGATGCACCAGATTACTATGGAGTTATCAAGGAGCCAATGGGTAAGCAGAGAACCCTTTGATACGTATGCGTGGTCTTCCTGTTACTGCACTGGAGGCCACACTGTGTGTGTAACAGATCTAGACTGCTTCCTGGGCATGACGTTAAGGGGAACTTGTTTAATGTCTCCCACTGTGCCCTTCAATTGTTATTCTACTGCGCTGGAGAATCATGTGATGAAATGCTATACAAGGAAAATGAATGTTATGTGAAGACCATAATCCTTTTCCTGTTTCACATTGTATCCTGTGGGTGTTACCCAGTTAAGTACATGTGACCGAGAAACTCCTATCCGCTGTGGAGGACAATGAAAAGCAGAGAAAGGGCATTGAAATATTATCACCAATAACGCCTCCCATAGGACCCCCAGTTACCACTAATAATAGTAACATAGTAATTAAGGTTGAATAAAGACGTACGTTCATCAAGTCCAACCTATTCCCCCTCTTTATATATATATATATATATATATATATATATATATATATATATATAATATATATACTATGTTTTTTTAACCTACCTAACAGTTGATCCAGAGGAGCAAAAAAAAACAGCTAAAAAGGGGGGGAAAATTTCTTCCTGACTCCAAACGGCAATCGGAAAGTATCCCTGGATCAACCATATCTATATGCATTAATACCAGTAATTCTCAATATTATATAGTATCCCGGTACCAACCAACTACAGTATATGTATTAATACCAGTAATTCTCTCATATATATAGTATCCCTGTACCAACCAGAACTACAGTATATGCATTAATACCAGTAATTCTCAATATTATATAGTATCCCTGTACCAACCAGAACTACAGTATATGTATTAATCCAGTAATTCTCAATATTGTATAGTACCCCGTACCCAACCAGAACTACAGTATAGGTTTAATAAACCAGTAATTCTCATATTATATAGTAAATCCCCGTACCAACCAGACCTACAGTATATGTATTAATACCAGTAATTCTCAATATTATATAGTATCTCTGTACCAACCAGAACTAAAGTATATGTATTACCAGTAATTCTCAGTATTATATAGAATCTCTGTACCAACCAGAACTACAGTATAATACTGAGAATTACTGGTAATAATACATATACTGTAGTTCTGGTTGGTACAGAGATACTATATAATATTGAGAATTACTGGTATTAATATATATACTGTAGTTCTAGTTGGTACACGGATAGTATATAATATTGAGAATTACTGGTATTAATACATACACTGCAGTTCTGGTTGGTACAGGGATACTATATAATATTGAGAATTACTGGTATATGTATTAATACCAGTAATTCTCTATATAGTATCCCTGTACCAACCAGAACTACAGTATATGTATTAATACCAGTAATTCTCAATATTATATAGTATCCCTGTACCAACCAGAACTACAGTATATGTATTAATACCAGTACGGTAATTCTCAATATTATATAGTATCCCTGTACCAACCAGAACTACAGTATATGTATTAATACCAGTAATTCTCAATATTATATAGTATCCCTGTACCAACCAGAACTACAGTATATGTATTAATACCAGTAATCTCAATATTATATAGTACCCCTGTACCAACCAGAACTACAGTATATGTATTAATACAGTAATTCTCAATATTATATAGTATCCCTGTACCAACCAGAACTACAGTTATGTATTAATACCAGTATTCTCAATATTATATAGAATCCCCGTACCAACCAGGACTACAGTATATGTATTAATACCAGTAATTCTCAATATTTATAGTATCCCTGTACCAACCAGAACTACAGTATATGTATTATAACCAGTAATACTACAGTATTTTTTAGTTTTAGAAACTTATCCAGGCCTTTTTTAAAGCTATTTAATGAACTTGCCATTACCACATCTGCTTGAAGACAGTTCCACAGTTTCACCGTTCTCACTGTAAAGAAACCTCTCCTAACCTGAAGATGAAACTTCTTTTCTTCCAACCATAAAGGATGTCCACGAGTCCTCTGATATGACCTATTAGTTAACAATGCACCAGAGAGTTCATTAATATATTATATTAATATAATACAATAATATAAAGCTGCATATTTTTACAATAATAATAAGTCAAGCATGCTCAGTAAGCTAGCGACGGGAAAGGAAATTTCCCACCATGCAATTTACACACCATTCTCGTTAGAACAAAACTGCACACAGCAGAACAGTTTATGCTAATAAGGCAATGATTATTAATCTTGGCATTGACCTGAAACACTGGCAGTACAAATACACATGGTAATCATGATTAGTGACCACACTTTTATTCTTTTATTAAATGTGATGGGCAATTCCCATTGTTTGCCCCCCCCCCCAATGGTTCCGATAACTATAAACTTAACCATCTGACATTCCTACTTGTTTCCCAGCATCCGCCCGGCGCAGAAAGAAACGTCAGGCCCCATCTTGATTGCAATCGAAATGAATGGGCCTGATGTGAAACGTCGAAAGGGGAATGGCCAGCTGGCAAACCCTGTAATTAGATGTTTCACAGTTAATGGCCAGCGTAAGGGGAAACATTGCTGATGTAAATTGCGGCTTTGAACGAGCGTTTTGCTTGTATCCGTGGATATGATGTTCAGCCAAGTTTTCTCTTTCAGACCTATCGACAATAGAGGAGCGAATTAAAAGCCGATCCTACAAGAAGCTGACAGAGTTTGTCGCCGACATGACCAAAATATTTGACAATTGTCGTTACTACAACCCCAGTGACTCCCTTTTCTGTCAGAGCGCAGAGGTGCTGGAGTCCTTCTTTGTCCAGAAGTTAAAAGCATTCAAGGCAAGCAGGTAAGTTCCATGGGTATTAGTTACAATTAACACCCACTGTAGGGATTTGCATCTGTGTTTTATCCTTATGTGTAGATAACACGTGTTGCTTTGGTATTTATCATAAAATGAACTAATGTAGTAAATATGTGTCCTTGTTAAAAAGATTTCATCATTTGTGCCCCTCAAGGTTAGAACCTAATATGCGACCCATGGAGACAATATTATTTTTTAGGGTAGGTCCAAGGGGTGGACATACCCTTTAAAGGCCAACTATTTTATCCAAGCCCTGCCCCCCTCTGTCTGGGACCTACCTCATGGGAAAATCTGCTTCTTGCAGAGTGTGTCTTCTCATTGGTTAGACCCTGTACTAGAAGGAGGAAAGAGGAAGAGCAATACAGTCGTCTTTTCATTATGTGGATGGAAATCTGTAAACTCCCATTGTCCTTATGGAATTTACCAACTGTGTAACTGGCCCAGTCCTGTAATCCAATTTACTGCTCTCTGATTGGTGGCTGCTTGGTAACACTTTGCTAGGTACACACGATGCAATGATTTCAGTGTTCCGGTTGGTTGGGCTGAATTATTGTATGGAGGCTTTTTGCGACCAATCGCTGACCGTTCGTTCGTCCAAAACAAACGAAAAAACGTTCGGACAGGTCAGAAAATCACAACCGATCGTGCGGCCCTCTATGGACCACACGATAGGTAGCGCCTAACTGTTGGGCGTGGCTTCTTTTGCCGCGAACAACAGTTCTTCGGACCGGCCGACCGGTCGAAAGGCTCGAACAGTCGGTCAGGAGGAAAGATTATATAGTGTGTACCCAGCTAACTTGATAGTTACTTACAATGTTAAATGATCAGCTCCCTTTAATTATAAATTTTATTTTCTTGACATAAAGTCCCATCATTTAGTTTATACAGCCTTTATTTTACCTGCCCAATCAGGGTTCTGGGATCAAAGTTGCCTCAACGCAGTCAGTAATACCACACTAAATATGACTAAAGCCTGCAAACCACATAGCACCTTGACTTAAGATTAGCTGTGCTTTGGCTTTTGTTAAATTTAATTTATATACTTGTGGGTCATTTGCATAATTTCCCAGCATTCCAGTCTCACAGGCACACCCACAGTTTAATCTTAGACTGTTTGTCACTCGTGCCCAGTCCTGTGTTACTGCAGTTCATTGTTTCTAGCCAATTATGTGGCAGTCCGTGGAAATCTTCACAGAAGACCATGTGATTAAAGGACAAGTTCACCCCTCAAATATAAAAATAGGAAGTAAATCACCCCCCAAACAACAAACCTGTAAAATGTAGAAAGCAAATTGACGGAAGTCTAACGTGAAATGCTGCTTGGTGTTCTCTTTCCTCTTTCTTCTACCTGGTTCTTCTATTTAGCTGCTGTCAATCGTGGATATAACAGATGACATCACAGCCAATGGCTGAATGCTTTTACCTTAAGTGTCCCTTGAGCATGTGCGAGCTGTAAGTCTTGGAGAGGAGGCAGAGGAAACGTGAACAAGAACATTTTGCTGCATAAAGGATTAGCTCTAAGTCTGTCAGCTTTATTACAACTGTAGTAGTAAAAAAAACTACAGGGGTAGTTTCAGGGGTGAACACGCCTTTTAATAAGCAGAAATACATGTTATCGTGGGCTGTTTTGCATAGGCACAACTTAGTGACCATGCCTGGCATCTGTGGACGTTCTAATTATTACTGGAGCCAATGATAATGTTCCCTCCGCTCTATGTGTAATGTATGGCAGGCAACATCATCTGCATGTCTGTCTGTGTCACTGCATGTTCTGCTCTATGGCTTGCCATTCATTCCACCCTTTTCTTTTCTTACAGATTGTGATAATTTTATTCTGATCATTTTAACTGGAAATGCGACTGGATGTTGGATGTTGTCTCTCCGTATTTTTTCTTTTGGGGTTTTGTCATTTTTTTGTTTTCGTTTTTCATCATTTTTTGTCTTGACATTGAGAACCGATACAAGGCCCCTGTCCAGCAGACCTAGTCTGACACCCACACATTGCAGGACCTTTAAAGCTAGAACTCCTCTTCCTGGCAATACTGTATTAAGGACTTGGGGTAAAGTGCCTGAAATTGTATTTTATTGTACAAACCCGGATCGGACCCCCCTTTAACAGCATCTCCCACACTGAACATGTACAGTTCCTCAATCATTGTAAAATATTATATATTTTTGTACATATAATGTAAAATTCACTCGGAACAGAATCACGTTGTTGGATGTTTATTTAGTCTCTACGTTAATGCGTTTGTCACAAAATGGAGCGGTCCGTGTTGGTTTGGGTGTGAGAAACCGGACGTCTGTTTACACTCATCTGCTCGGCCGACCTTCAGATTTCCAGTTATTTACCGTTTCCTCCAGAGGGGAAAAATGGAAACATTTTTCTGGGAATTTTCGTGGATTTTACACTTTTTATCTCCAATCTGTAGAGAGCGAACAGAGTGGTTTCTGCTTGTGCCCCTTGTGTACAGTAAAGGGTTTTAACTCCCTTATTTTGTGTGTCATTCAGGTCTCACAACAAGAAGCTACAGTCCGCATCATAAATGTCTACGGGCAAGGCCGTCATGAAGCAGCGAAGCTGGGGGCTTGGCCATGATTTCTGCTCTCAGGTTTTCCTGATGACAACAGAACATGTGTAGCCCACCTGTCACCATATACGATTCCGATTTTGTCCAAAGGACAAAGCAAGATTCACAATAGGAAAGGAAATATTTTTGTGTTTTCCAGCATAGTTGAGATCATTGTAAACTAATGACACAGAGCGAAATGGAATGAATAAAGGTAGAGGAGTAATATCGAGTCAATAAGGAACTCTATGGAATCGCCACGTAGGTTCTTCAATGAAGAAACTGGTCTTAAGTCCACATCGATACCTTATGACTGTGTTTATTTATTGTTCAGAGAAAGAGACACTTTTTTTTTTATTGCTGCCCTTGTTTGTCGACTAATTATTTTTCTTATTAAAAAAAACAAAATAATAAAAGACAAAAAAAAAAAAAAAAAGAATCGTCAGCTAGGTCTCCTCCAGTTCCATTTTATTGTCCAGTCTCTTAACATGATTCCCCCCCTTATTAAATGTACAAGACCCCCTATATCTTTTCTTTCTGTGAAAGGAGCTGCTACCTGTATAAATGTGCACACCCTGAATAAAAACTCTTTCGATTGGCTGACGATGTTAACCAAGGGATTTAAACATTTTCGTACAAAATAAAAAAAATGAAAAAAAGAAACGAGTTGCAGATTTCAGAGCGCGGACTGTCAGCTTGGAGATGTCTACGTGTCCCAAACTGTTTGAAGGTATCTTGTTTGTAAACATTTGTTCAGATTATTTTTTTTTTTGGTTTGTTTCTTTTGTATTAAAACACAGAATATTGTATGTATATGAAATAAATGGAGTTTAATGACACTCCCTAGAAACATTTGAATACGTTCTGATAACGCTCCTTCATTTTTTTTTGTTCTTTATGTTACTAGGTATTTCATGGATGCTGCCAAACTGATTACCTTAAATGTACCACAACACCAGTGGATCTTTATTTTTGTAACATTCTAGTGAAAACCCTTCTATATGGTAAATCAGTTTCATCTAGGTTATTAGGGAGTGTGGCAATCAGAAGTGACAATTTGGGTTGCTGATATAAGGGGCCATGTAATCCTAAAGGACTGTTAGAATGAAGTTTTGCATGTTACTGTGAAATGTATTTATATGATGTATTGCTTGTTTTTTTTGTCATGGAATTATTTACTAAGATGCATAGTAACTGAAGGTGAATTAAGACATAAGTCCATGTAGTTCAACCTTTTATACCCTACCCATAATGTCTGACCGTTACATAGTAACATAGTATTGGATGTTGTATAAAGACATACGTCCATCTAGTGCAACCTTTATACCCTACCCATAATGTCTGTGTAACAGTTACATAGTAACATAGTATTGGAGGTTGTATAAAGACATACGTCCATCTAGTCCAACCTTTATACCCTACCCATAATGTCTGTATAACAGTTACATAGTAACACAGTATTGGAGGTTGTATAAAGACATACGTCCATCTAGTCCAACCTTTATACCCTACCCATAATGTCTGCTATACACAGTAACATAGTATTGGAGGTTGTATAAAGACATACGTCCATCTAGTCCATCCTTTATACCCTACCCATAATGTCTGTATAACAGTTACATAGTAACATAGTATTGGAGGTTGTATAAAGACATACGTTCATGTAGTACAACTTTTATACCCTACCCATGTCTGTCTAACAGTTACATAGTATTGGAGGTACATCTAGTACATGTACATCTAGTCCAACCTTAAATTTATACCCTACCCATAAGTTCTGTCTAACGGTTACATGGTATTGGAGGTTGTATAAAGACATGAGTCTATCTAGTCCAACTTTTATATCCTACCCATAATGCCGATCTAACAGATAATCCAGAGAAAGGCAGGGGGAAATTCATTTTTGACTCTAATCGTAAAGTATTGCGGTACCAACCAGAACTACAGTATATGTATTAATACTGGTAATTCTCAATATTATATAGTTTCCTGTACCAACCAGAACTACAGTATATATATTAATACCAGTAATTCTCAAAAATTATTATAGTATCCCTGTACCAACCAGAATACAGTATATGTATTAATACCAGTAATTCTCCATATTATTAGTATCCCTGTACCAACCAGAAACTACAGTATATGTATTAATACCAGTAATTCTCAATATTATATGTATCCCGTACCAACCAGAACTACAGTATATGTATTAATACCAGTAATTCTCAATATTATATAGTACCCCGTACCAACCAGAACTACAGATATGTATTAATACCAGTAATTCTCAATATTATATAGTATCCCCGTACCAACCAGAACTACAGTATATGTATTAATACAGTAATTCTCAATATTATATAGTATCCCCGTACCAACCAGAACTACAGTATGTATTAATACCAAGTAATTCTCAATATTATATAGTATCCCTGTACCAACCAGAACTACAGTATATGTATTAATACCAGTAATTCTCAATATTATACAGTATCCCTGTACCAACAGAACTACGTTAGTATTATAATACCAGTATTCTCAATATTAATAGTATCCCCGTACCAACCAGAACTACTCTATATGTTAATACCAGTAATGAAATGAACTTGCCATTACCACATCTGCTTGAAGACCGTTCCACAGTTTCACCGTTCTCACTGTAAAGAAACCTCTCCTAACCTGAAGATGAAACTTCTTTTCTTCCAACCTTAAAGGATGTCCACGTGTCCTCTGATATGACCTATTAGTGAACAATGCACCAGAGAGTTCATTGTATGGCCCATTAATATATTTATATAAGGTTATCATATCCCCACACAAACGTCATAAACTATACAGACAGTTAGAGCTTAATGTGTACGAACGTTCGTTTCAGATGATAATCTGGCTGTGTATGCGAAACGCTTCGGGCGGTGGCCGGGGGTGTTCATGGGGGGTGGTCTCCATGGGGTGGCGGGGCGGCGGCGGCCGCTATTTGTGTTGTGTGGTTAAAGTTGTGTGTGAATAGAAGTGTTTGTACTATGGAAGTCGGGGGGTTGTGCGGGTGGCCTTCTGGCTGGTTTCCGTGGGTGGTCCCTGGTATAATTGCTTATAACATTAGGGGGGGAGACGATATCTTCTGCAGGCGTGTGAAGCGCGGCTACAGGAAGGAGTGTGCTCCTGATACACAAGTGTGTTAGATTTGAATTATTTTTCTGTCTTGGCATTCGCACAAAATGGCTTGGCCATTCATGGAGCCAGTGGATCCTGTTGATGCACCAATTACTATGGAGTTATCAAGGAGCCAATGGTAAGCAGAGAACCCTTTGATACGTATGCGTGGTCTTCCTGTTACTGCACTGGAGGCCACACTGTGTGTGTTAACAGATCTAGACTGCTTCCTGGGCATGACGTTAAGGGGAACTGTTTATTCTCCCACTGTGCCCTTCAATTGTTATATCTACTGCGCTGGAGAATCATGTGATGAAATGCTAACAAGGAAAATGAATGTTTTGTGAAGACATAATCCTTTTTCCTTTTTCACATTGTATCCTGTGGGTGTTACCCAGTTAATACATGACCGAGAAACTCCTATCCGCGTGGAGGACAATGAAAAGCAGAGAAAGTGCATTGAAATATTATCACCAATACGCCTCCTAAGGACCCCCAGTTACCACAATAATAGTAACATAGTAATTAAGGTTGAATAAAGACGTACGTTCATCAGTCCAACCTATTCCCCTCTTTATATATATATTATATATAATAATATATATATATATATATATATATATAAATATATATTATTTTTTTAACCCTACCTAACGTTGATCCAGAGGAAGCAAAAAAACAGCTAAAAAGGGGGGGAAAATTTCTTCCTGACTCCAAACGGCAATCGGAAGTATCCCTGGATCAACCAGATCTATATTGCATTAATACCAGTAATTCTCAATATTAATAGTATCCCTGTACCAACCAGAACTACAGTATATGTATTAATACCAGTAATTCTCATATTATATAGTATCCCTGGTACCAACCAGAACTACAGTATATGCATTAATACCAGTAATTCTCATATTATATAGTATCCCTCCTGTACCAACCAAACTACAGTATATGTTTAATACCAGTAATTCCAATATTGTATAGTATCCCTGTACCAACCAGAACTACAGTATATGTATTAATACCAGTAATTCCAATATTATATAGTATCCCGTACCAACCAGAACTACAGTATATGTATTAATACCAGTAATTCTCAATTTATATAGTATCCCTGTACCAACCAGAACTACAGTATATGTTTTAATACCAGTAATTCTCAATATTATATAGAATCCCCGTACCAACCAGGACTACAGTATAATTATTAATACCATTAATTCTCATATTTATAGTATCCCCGTACCAACCAGAACTACAGTATATGTTTAATACCAGTAATTCTCAATATTATATAGTATATCCCTGTACCAACCAGAACTACAGTATATGTATAATACCAGTAATTCTAATATTATATAGTATCCCGGTACCAACCAACTACAGTATATGTATTAATACCAGTAATTCTCAATATTATATGTACCCTGTACCAACCAGAACTACAGTATAGTATTAATACCAGTAATCTCAATATATATAGTATCCCTGTACCACCACCAGAACTACAGTAATGTATTAATACCAGTAATTCTCATATTATATAGAATCCCCGTAACCAACCAGACTACAGTATATGTATTAATACCAGTAATTCTCAATATTCTATAGTATCCCTGTACCAACCAGAACTACGTATGTATTAATACCAGTAATACTCAGTATTTTTAGTTTTAGAAACTTATCCAGCCATATTTAAAGCTATTTAATGAACTTGCCATTACCACATCTGCTGGAAGACGTTCCACTTCACCGTTTCTCATGTAAAGAAACCTCTCCTAACCTGAAGATGAAACTTCTTTCTTCCAACCATAAAGGATGTCCACGGTCCTCTGTATGACCTATTAGTATACAATGCACCAGAGAGTTCATTAATATATTATATTAATATAATACAATAATATAAAGCTGCATATTTTTACAATAATAATAAGTCAAGCATGCTCAGTAAGCTGCGACGGGAAAGGAAATTTCCCACCATGCAATTTACACACCATTCTCGTTAGAGACAAAACTGCACACAGCAGAACAGTTTATGCTAATAAGCAATGATTATTAATCTGGCATTGACCTGAAACACTGGCAGTACAAATACACATGGTAATCATGATTAGTGACCACACTTTTATTCTTTTATTAATGTGATGTGGCATTCCCATTGTTTGCCCCCCCCCCCAATGTTCCGATAACTATAACTAACCATCTACATTCCTACTTGTTTCCCAGCATCCGCCGGCGCAGAAAGAAACGTCAGGCCCCATCTGATTGCAATCGAAATGAATGGGCCTGATGTGAAACGTCGAAAGGGAATGGCCAGCTGGCAAACCCTGTAATTAGATGTTTCACAGTTATGGCCAGCGTAAGGGAAACATTGCTGATGTAAATTGCGGCTTTGAACGAGCGTTTTGCTTGTATCCGTGTATATGATGTTCAGCCAAGTTTTCTCTTTCAGACCTATCGACAATAAGAGCGAATTAAAAGCCGATCCACAAGAAGCTGACAGAGTTTGTCGCCGACATGACCAAAATTTGACAATTGTCGTTACTACAACCCCAGTGACTCCCTTTTCTGTCAGAGCGCAGAGGTGCTGGAGTCCTTCTTTGTCCAGAAGTTAAAGCATTCAAGGCAAGCAGGTAAGTTCATGGGTATTAGTTACTAATTAACACCCACTGTAGGGATTTGCATCTTGTTTTATCCTTGTGTAGATAACGTGTTGCTTTGGTATTATCATAAAATGAACTAATTAGTAAATATGTGTCCTTGTTAAAAGATTTCATCATTTGTGCCCCTCAAGGTTAACCTAATATGCGACCCATGGAGACAATATTATTTTTTAGGGTAGGTCCAGGGGTGGACATACCCTTTAAAGGCCAACTATTTATTCCAAGCCCTGCCCCCCTCTGTCTGGGACCTACCTCATGGAAAATCTGCTTCTTGCAGAGTGTGTCTCTCATTGGTTAGACCCTGTACTAGAAGAGGAAAGAGGAAGAGCAATACAGTCGTCTTTCATTATGTGGATGGAAATCTGTAAACTCCATTGTCCTTATGGAATTTACCAACTGTGTAACTGGCCCAGTCCTGTAATCCAATTTACTGCTCTCTGATTGGTGGCTGCTTGGTAACACTTTGCTAGGTACCCGATGCAATGATTTCAGTGTTCCGGTTGGTTGGGCTGAATTATTGTATGGAGGCTTTTTGCGACCAATCGCTGACCGTTCGTTCGTCCAAAACAACGAAAAAAACGTTCGGACAGGTCAGAAAATCACAACCGATCGTGCGGCCCTCTATGGACCACACGATAGTAGCGCCTAACTGTTGGCGTGGCTTCTTTGCCGCGAACAACAGTTCTTCGGACCGGCCGACCGTCGAAAGAAGCTCGAACAGTCGGTCAGGAGGAAAGATTATATAGTGTGTACCCAGCTAACTTGATAGTTACTTACAATGTTTAAATATCGGCTCCCTTTAATTATAAATTTTATTTTCTTGACATAAAGTCCCATTATTTAGTTTATACAGCCTTTATTTTACTGCCCAATCAGGGTTCTGGGATCAAAGTTGCCTCAACGCAGTCAGTAATACCACACTAAATATGACTAAAGCCTGCAAACCACATAGCACCTTGACTTAAGATTAGCTGTGCTTTGGCTTTTGTTAAATTTAATTTATAACTTTGGGTCATTGCATAATTTCCCAGCATTCCAGTCTCACAGGCACACCCACAGTTTAAATCTTAGACTGTTTTGTCACTCGTGCCCAGTCCTGTGTTACTGCAGTTCATTGTTTCTACCAATTATGTGGCGTCCGTGGAAATCTTCACAGAAGACCATGTGATTAAAGACAAGTTCACCCCTCAAATATAAAAATAGGAAGTAAATCACCCCCCAACAACAAACCTGTAAAATGTGAAAAGCAAGACGAGTCTAACGTGAAATGCGCTTGGTGTTCTCTTCCTCTTTCTTCTACTGGTTCTTCTATTTAGCTGCTGTCAAGTCGTGGATATAACAGATGACATCACAGCCAATGGCTGAATGCTTTTACCTTAAGTGTCCGCTTTGAGCATGTGCGAGCTTGTAAAGAGTCTTGGAGAGGAGGCAGAGGAAACGTGAACAAGAACATTTTGCTGCATAAAGGATTAGCTCTAAGTCTGGTCAGCTTTATACAACTTTAGTAGTAAAAAAACTACAGGGTAGTTTCATCAGGGTGAACACGCCTTTTAATAAGCAGAAATACATGTATCGTGGGCTGTTTTGCATAGGCACAACTTAGTGACCATGCTGGCATCTGTGGACGTTCTAATTATTACTGGAGCCAATGATAATGTTCCCTCCGCTCTATGTGTAATGTATGGCAGGCAACATCATCTGCATGTCTGTCTGTGTCACTGCATGTTCTGCTCTATGGCTTGCCTTCATTTCCACCCTTTTCTTTTCTTACAGATTGTGATAATTTTATTCTGATCATTTTAACTGGAAATGCGACTGGATGTTGGATGTTGTCTCTCCGTATTTTTTTCTTTGGGGTTTTGTCATTTTCTTGTTTTCGTTTTCATCATTTTTGTCTTGACATTGAGAACCGATACAAGGCCCCTGTCCAGCAGACCTAGTCTGACACCCACACATTGCAGGACCTTAAAGCTAGAACTCCTCTTCCTGGCAATACTGTTTAAGGACTTGGGGTAAAGTGCCTGAAATTGTATTTATTGTACAAACCCGGATCGGACCCCCCTTTAACAGCATCTCCCCACACTGAACATGTACAGTTCCTCAATCATTGTAAAATATTATATATTTTGTACATATAATGTAAATTTCACTCGAACAGAATCACGTTGTTGGATGTTTATTTAGTCTCACGTTAGCGTTTGTCACAAAATGGAGCGGTCCGTGTTGGTTTGGGTGATGAGAAACCGGACGTCTGTTTACACTCATCTGCTCGGCCGACCTTCAGATTTCCAGTTATTTACCGTTTCCTCCAGAGGGGAAAAATGGAAACATTTTTTCTGGGAATTTCGTGGATTTTACCACTTTTATCTCCAATCTGTAGAGCGAACAGAGTGGTTTCGCTTGTGCCCCTTGTGTACAGTAAAGGGTTTTTACTCCCTTATTTTGTGTGTCTTTCAGGTCTCACACAAGAAGCTACAGTCCGCATCATAAATGTCTACGGGCAAGGCCGTCATGAAGCAGCGAAGCTGGGGCTTGGCCATGATTTCTGCTCTCAGGTTTTCTGATGACAACAGAACATTGTGTAGCCACCTGTCTACCATATACGATTCCGATTTTGTCCAAAGGACAACGGCAAGATTCACAATAGGAAAGGAAATATTTTTGTGTTTTCCAGCATAGTTGAGATCATTGTAAACTAATGACACAGACGAAATGGAATGAATAAAGGTAGAGGAGTAATATCGAGTCAATAGGAACTCTATGGAATCGCCACGTAGGTTCTTCAATGAAGAAACTGGTCTTAAGTCCCACATCGATACCTTATGACTGTGTTTATTTATTGTTCAGAGAAAGAGACCCTTTTTTTTTATTGCTGCCCTTGTTTGTCGACTAATTTTTTTTCTTATTAAAAAAAAAAAATAATAAAAGACAAAAAAAAAAAAAAGAATCGTCAGCTAGGTCTCCTCCAGTTCCATTTTATTGTCCAGTCTCTTAACTGATGTCCCCCCTTATAAATGACAAACCCCCTATATCTTTTCTTTCGTGAAAGGAGCTGCTACTGTATAAATGTGCACACCCTGAATAAAAACTCTTTCGATTGGCTGACGATGTTAACCAAGGGATTTAAACATTTTCGTACAAATAAAAAAAAGAAAAAAAGAAACGAGTTGCAGATTTCAGAGCGCGGACTGTCAGCTTTGGAGATGTCTACGTGTCCCAAACTGTTTGAAGGTATCTTGTTTGTAAACATTGTTCAGATATTTTTTTTTTGGTTTGTTTTCTTTTTATTAAAACACAATATTGGTATGTATATGAAATAAATGGAGTTAATGACACTCCCTAGAAACATTTGAATACGTTCTGATAACGCTCCTCTCATTTTTTTTTGTTCTTTATGTTACTAGGTATTTCATGGATGCTGCAAAACTGATTACCTTAAATGTACCACAACACCAGTGGATCTTTATTTTTGTAACTTCTAGTGAAAACCCTTCTATATGGTAAATCAGTTTTCATCTAGGTTATTAGGGATTGTGGCAATCAGAAGTGACATTTGTTTGCTGATATATAAGGGGCCATGTAATCCTAAAGGACTGTTAGAATGAAGTTTTGCATGTTACTGTGAAATGTTTTATATGATGTATTGCTTGTTTTTTTTTGTCATGGAATTATTTACTAAGATGCATAGTACTGAAGGTGAATAAGACATAAGTCCATGTAGTTCAACCTTTTATACCCTACCCATAATGTCTGACCGTTACATAGTAACATAGTATTGGATGTGTATAAAGACTACTCCCATCTAGTGCAACCTTTATACCCTCCCATAATGTCTGTGTAACATTACATAGTAAATATCTTGGAGGTTGTATAAGAACATACTCATCTAGTCCACCTTTATACCCTACCCATAATGTCTGTATAACATTACATAGTAACCAGTATTGAGGTTGTATAAAGACATACGTCCATCTAGTCCAACCTTTATACCCACCCATCTGTCTGTATACAGTTACATAGTAACATAGTATTGGAGTTGTATAAAGACATGCGTCCATCAGTCCAAAACCTTTATACCCTACCTATGTCTGTATAACAGTTCATAGTAACATAGATTGAGGTTATAAAGACTACGTCCATCTGTCCAACCTTTATACCCTACCCATAATGTCTGTATAACATTACATAGTAACATAGTATTGGAGGTTATATAAAGACATACGTCCATCTAGTCCAACCTTTATACCCACCTACCCATAATGTCTGTATAACAGTACATAGTAACATAGTATTGGAGGTTGTATAAGACATACTTCCATCTAGTCCATCCTTTATCACCCTACCCATAATGTCGGTATCACATTACATATAACATAGTTATTGGAGGTTGTATAAAGACATACGTTCCATGTAGTACAACTTTATACCCTACCCATGTCTGTCTAACAGTTACATAGTATTGGAGGTACATCTAGTACATGTACATCTAGTCCAACCTTAATTTATACCTAACCCATAGTTCTGTCTAAACGGTTACATGTATTGGAGGTTTTAAATACATGAGTCTATCTAGTCCAACTTTTATATCCTACCCATACTGCGATCTAACAGATAATCCAGAGAAGCAGGGGGAATTCTTTTTGACTCAATCGTAAATATTGCGGTACCACCAGACTACAGTAATGTATTAATACTGGTAATTCCTCATATTATATAGTTTCCTGTACAACCATAACTACAGTATTTATTAATAACCAGTAATCTCAAAATTTATATAGTATCCTGTACAACCAGAACTAAAGTTATATTATAATACCCAGTAATTCTCATATTCTATAGTATCCCCGTACCACCCAACCACAGTATATGTATTAATACCATAATCTCAATATTATATAGTATCCCGTACCACCAGAACTACATATATTGTATTAATACCAGTAATTCTCAATATTATATAGTTCCCCGTACCAACCAGAACTACAGTATAGGTTATTAATAAACCAGTATTCTCAATATTATTAGTATTCCCCGTACCACAAGAACTACAGTATATGTATTATACCAGTAATCCTCATATTATATAGTATCCGCCGACCTCTAGTCTCCCCGTACCACCAACCATAACTACAGTATATGTATTAATACCAGTAATTCTCAATATTATATATTATCCCCGTACCAACCAGAACTACAGTATATGTATTAATACCAGTAATTCTCAATATTATATAGTATCCCTCTACACCAGAACTACGTATATGTATTAATACCAGTAATTCTCAATATTATATAGTATCCCTGTACCACCAGAACTCAGTATATGTATTAATACCAGTATTCTCAATATTATATAGTATCCCTGTACCAACCATAACTACAGTATATGTATTAATACCAGTAATTCTCATATATATAGTATCCCCGTACCACCCAGAACTCCAGTATATTCAACCAGTATTCTCAATATTAATAGTATCCCTGTACCAACCAGAACTACAGTATATTTATTAATACCAGTAATTCTCAATATTATATAGTATTCCTGTATCAACCAGAACTACAGTTATGTTTAATACCAGTAATTCTCAATATTATATAGTACCCTGTACACACAGAACTACAGTATATGTATTACTACCAGTAATTCTCAATATTATATAGTATCCCCGTAACCAACCAGAACTACATTAATGTATTAATCCCAGTAATTCTCAATATTATAGTATCCCCGTACCAACCAGAACTACTATATATGCATTAATACCAGTAATTAATGAACTTGCCATTACCACATCTGCTTGAAGACCGTTCCACAGTGTCCACGAGTCCTCTGATATGACCTATTAGTGAACAATGCACCAGAGAGTTCATTGTATGGCCTATTATATATTTGTATAAGGTTATCATGTCCCACACAAACGTCATTAAGCTCTAACTGTCTGTATAGTTAATGTGTACGAACGTTCGTTTCAGATGATAATCTGGCTGTGTATGGGCACTTTATCAGCCGTTCGGTCGGGGATTGTTGCCTGACCGGCTGTTTCGGCCGATAAAGTGCCCATACACAGGCCAATTATCATCTGAAACGAACGTTCGTACATATCATGTGTTGCGGGTCGGGACCCGCGATCACACGTGTGTACGAACCTTTAAGTTCAGTGAGGCTTTTACCCATAACCCCACCAGGGTTTTTTTTTTATCCTGTCAGTGTCCGGAATATGTTTTAAAGGGCAACTTAGACCCTGAAACAATAGCGAATTAGAAGGCAGAGCACAGTGGCATAAAAACAGTAAACTGTCTCCCATGTCATTTTTATGTGATTTCTGGGACATTTGTGGCCCTTATGCACTTGGGGACATATTGGTGTTTGGGTGAGATGTTTTCAGATTATGGAAAATAAAAATGTGGGTTTAGTTCTCCTTTAAACAGTAACACTGACAGTCACAATACAGGGGCAGATCCCTGGGGAGGGGGCTCAGAGGACATTGTGCCTGAGACTGGATAGAAATGGAAATGAAGGAAACCAAACAGAACTGGGGTATGAAGGGAGTATTAATGGGATAGTCATGGTGTACACATCCAATCCCCTCTGGGGAAACTGGTACCAAATCTGGTTAAAGGCATGTCACCCCCTATTGGTTAAAGCTGGGTACACACGATTAGATATTTCGGTCCGATCGACCGATAGTTCAGTGTATCGGTCGATCGGACCGAAATTATCGAATCCGAATGTGCCCATGTCCGATCGACCGTTCGTCCGAATCGGACGAAAGGACGATCGGACAGGGTGGAAAACCTCGTCCGATCGTGCGGTCCTCTATGGACCGCACGATCGGTCGCGGTGACTATCGGACGCGGCTGCTTTTGCCGCGACCGACAGTCCTTCCTCCTGGCCGACCGTTCGAAAGTATCGAACGGTCGGTCAGGAGGAAAAATCGCTAGGTGTGTACCTAGCTTAAGGTTTAAATTGACAATTTACCTGGAGGTTTCCCCAGTAGATTCTGGGAAACACTGGTCGCCCAGCAACTAACTGGTGTACCTGCCTCTTTAAATGGATCAGACAGCCCATTGGTATTGGGGTGCACGGTGGTGTATGGGGGGTCAGTGAGTACAGTGAACACTGTTACCAGATCAGTCTTGGACTGGGGAAGGTTAAACTCCGAATTCCCTTGGTCCCACCCTCTGCACAGTAATAAAGATCCCAAACACAGCTGGAGGTCAGTAGAGTTAAAGGGTAACTACAGCCTAAAGCTGGGTACACATGGCTGAATTATTCACCCCGACGGGACGAATCACTGTCGGTTGCAATGAAAATCTTCATGGCCGATCATGCGGACCATAGGAGACCGCACGATCACCCGTAATTTACCAACAAGTCTGATCGTCCGATCCGGGCAACAAACACCGGCGATTTATCGGCACGACCGATATATGAAAAAAATAACAGTCGGTTTGGCTTTCGGGATTTCTGTATTCTGGAGCGAAGGGCTGGTGTGACTTTAAGGACTAGGCCACACTAGTGACCTTTTTTAAGCACAATGCGCACAAGCACCCTGGAACTGTGCGCTCGCGTGTCCGTTTCTGGCGCGCTCGTGAGTGATTCTGTGTGGCCTCAGCCTTCGACAAAATCAATTGTGACAGCATTAAGGGTAAAGTAATACTGTGCGTTAAATACCGTTCAGTGTATCTTCGGTAAAATACGAGGCACATCGGAAAATACCAACACCGCATGTTAACCCTTAATACAATTGCATTGTGGTCATTTATGACAATGTTATAAATAAAGCTTGGTTTTATTGAAATGTTATTTAGTTAATACTGTGCCTGGAATTCCCATAGCCATAATGGGGGGTTAGCCAGGCGGGTACGAACAGGAGAATTAGCAGTGATCATGGTAATAGGTGCCCAGGTAGAGGTGCAAGTTAACCCCCAATGTAATAACAGGTTAGATTTTACTGATTTCAAACAGGTTTATATTTGCATAGAGAAATTGTCATTTTATTCTACAAAACCCACCTACAGGCTAAGGAACTAAACCGCTAGGCCCTTGTCCAGTGACGTAACCCACGAGATTGGAGGTCGGGCCCCTGACCCCCTCCACAGAAGATCTGTGCTTAGCTGTTACACAGCTGATCGTGTGTATAAAGTAAAGACATCAGCTGTTTAAAAGACAGAAACCGAACTTCCTCTTCCATTCCGACAGCCGATATCTTCACTTTACACGCGATCAGCTGTTTAAAAACGTTAACCGTGCTTCAAATTTCAATGTGGTTTCAAACTCTAGAACGTTTTAGTTTGGGGGCCACCTGGACAGGAAAAGTGGGTTACCTACATCTGTCTGCCACTCGCTGAGTAATTCTCAATTGTCTATATTTTCTACGGACGCAAAAAGATAATTTTATCAAAATGCAGTAAAATCTCCAGAAATGTTACAAAATTCTGTTATCTTTGTATTTGGAAGTTTCTATTTCCCACACAGAACGGCTTCTCTCCATAATGATTTATGTGCGTCCTTTATTGCTTTACAAAATTAATTAACACACGTGCACAAGCTTGTATCTATTCCCTTCCCGGCCCTGAGTCTTGTGAGGGGAGGCAGATTCTAAGGTGACTGTGGTCAAGGTCCATCGGAAACAAACCCAGGGGCAGCTGTGAACCTTACAGGAAAGCCGTCTTGGACTCGCGCCAGCCGTTACATTGGGATCCAGACCCCGAGGAGAAAGAAGGTTACGTAAAGAATGATTTGTCTTCCTAATGTTCAATGTTGTGAAAAGTCACTCACACTTGTATATGCAACAAATCTAGTCTTACTCTTTAGTAACATACCCCTGATCAATGCTACACGTATGTACTTACTCTTTAGCAACATACCCCCGATCAATGCTACACGTATGTACTTACTCTTTAGCAACATACCCCTGATCAATGCTACACGTATGGACTTACTCTTTAGTAACATACCCCCGATCAATGCTACACGTATGTACTTACTCTTTAGCAACATACCCCTGATCAATGCTACACGTATGTACTTACTCTTTAGCAACATACCCCTGATCAATGCTACACGTATGTACATACTCTTTAGCAACATACCGCTGATCAATGCTACACGTATGCACTTACTCTTTAGTAACATACCCCTGATCAATGCTACAACGTATGTACTTACTCTTTAGCAACATACCCCTGATCAATGCTACATGTATTGGACTTACTCTTTAGCAACATACCCCCCCTGATCAATGCTACACCGTATGGACTTACTCTTTAGCAACATACCCCTGATCATGCTACAACGTATGTACTTACTCTTTAGCAACATCCCCCTGATCAATGCTACACGTATGTACATACTCTTTAGCAACATACCCGATCAATGCGCACACGTATGTACTTACTCTTTAGCAACATACCCCCTGATCAATGCTACACGTATGGACTTACTCTTTAGCAACATACCCCTGATCAATGCTACACGTATGGACTTACTCTTTAGCAACATACCCCTGATCATGCTACACGTATGGACTTACTCTTTAGCAACATACCCCTGATCAATGCTACACGTATGGACTTACTCTTTAGCAACATACCCCTGATCAATGCTACACGTATGGACTTACTCTTTAGCAACATACCCCTGATCAATGCTACACATATGTACTTACCTTTAGCAACATACCCCTGATCAATGCTACACGTATGTACTTACTCTTTAGCAACATACCCCTGATCAATGCTACATGTATGTACCCGAGGAAACACAAAAAACACTTTAACTCTTTCAGTGCCACAGAACCTGTATATACGTTTTGTGTATAAATGGACCTATGTGCCACAGAACGCTTCCCCTTTAAGAAAACCCCACCCGCGTGTGCCAGGGGTGATTATCTACCGATAATTGGCCGACTGTACAAACATACGACAATCGGCAGAACGAATCCGCCAGGCTGATAGTCGGAAATACCCGAGAATAGCCATGGAACGCTGGTCTTAGAAGATCGGTAAAGCTTAATTTTCGCACAAATGTCACGATAGGTTGTTCGTCGGGCAAATTGTGCGAAAATTCTGACGTGCGTACAAGGCTTTAGTCTTACCCCAAGTACTGAACAGTGATCCAAGTAATGTCTGCTCTAGTATTGGTACAAATAGACTTATTTCCAAGTCTGGGGGAAGAGATCAATATAAAGTTATCAGTTCTGATCACCAATGAATGATGAATGATCTGTGCCAATGAATGAAAAATACTTTCCCGGAAGTGGTTTTTCCAATTAGATTGCGACTTGGAAAACTGGGAATTTTTAACAAAATCTCCTGGATTACTGTGTCCGGAATTCTTCATGTATGTATGAAAGAATGGTAGATTCCATGAATATATAGTCTGTGGGGGATATACGTTTCGGGGTGTTTCCGAGGATGTTTAAATTGCAGAGCGCTTTTTTTGTGCAATTAGGGCACGGCCACACTGCAACGCAAACGCAATTGCACACAGGATCGCATGCGATTTCATGTGCGATTTTGCTGCATTTGCGCATGCGTTTTTTCATTCAAGTATTGGAAAATGCATGCGATTGCAATTTAAAATGGAGAACGCAAATAGCAATTGCATCGCACCCGAAAATACGCATTTTCAGTGCGTTGCCACGATTCCAATGATTTGAAAAAAGCGCATGCGCAAAAAAAATTGCAGCAGTGTGGCCTAGCCCTTACTCTTACGCAGACGTCCCATTTGGAGTAAGTCGGTGGCCACGTCTCTAAGTCTACCCACGCATGTGGCATACTGTTTGATTTAGGAGGAGTTAATCTTTCACATTTGTGTCGGTTTCAAACTTTTCGCTACTATTTTTGTGAAATTCACTTGATTTTATCTTAGATTTATTATTTTTGGAGAAATAGGATAAATTATAATATAATATTTAAGGAATAAAACTGGAAATGGAAATGAAGGAAACCAACAGAACTGGGGTATGAAGGGAGTATTAATGGGATAGTCATGGTGTACACATCCAATCCCCTCTGGGGAAACTGTACCACAATCTGTTAAAGGCATTCCACCCCCTATTGGTTAAAGCTGGGTACACACGTTAGATATTTCGGTCCGATCGACCGATAGTTCAGTGTATCGGTCGATCGGACCGAAATTATCTGAATCCGAATGTGCCCATGTCCGATCGACCCCGTTCGTCCGAATCGGACGAAGGACGTCGGACAGGGTGGAAAAACCTCGTCCGTCGTGCGGTCCTCTATGGACCGCACGATCGGTCCGCGGTGACTATCGGACGCGGCTGCTTTTGCCGCGACCGACAGTCCTTCCTCCTGGCCGACCGTTCGAAAGTATCGAACGGTCGGTCGAGGAAAAATCGCTAGGTGTGTACCTAGCTTAAGGTTTAAATTGACAATTTACCTGGAGGTTTCCCTCTAGATTCTGGGAACACTGGTCGCCCAGCAACTAACTGGTGTACCTGCCTCTTTAAATGGATCGACAGCCCATTGGTATTGGGGTGCACGTGGTGGTATGGGGGTCAGTGAGTACAGTGAACACTGTTACCAATCAGTCTTGGACTGGGAAGGTTAAAAACTCCGAATTCCCTTGGTCCCACACCCTCTGCACATAATAAAGATCCCAAACACAGCTGGAGGTCAGTAGAGTTAAAGGTAACTACAGCCTAAAGCTGGGTACACATGGCTGAATTTTCACCCCGACGAGACGAATCACTGTCGTTGCAATGAAAATCTTCATGGCCGATCAGCGGACCATAGGAGACCGCACGATCACCCGTAATTTACCAACAAGTCTGATCGTCCGATCCGGGCAACAACACCGGCGATTTATCGGCACGACCGATATATGAAAAAAATAACAGTCGGTTTGGCTTTCGGGATTTCTGTATTCTGGACGAAGGGCTGTGTGTGACTTTAAGGACTAGGCCACACTAGTGACCTTTTTTAAGCACAATGCGCACAAGCACCCTGGAACTGTGCGCTCGCGTGTCCCGTTTCTGGCGCGCTCGTGAGTGATTCTGTGTGGCCTCATCCTTCGACAAAATCAATTGTGACAGCATTAAGGGTAAAGTAATACTGTGCGTTAAATAACCGTTCAGTGTATCTTCGGTAAAATACGAGGCACATCGGAAAATACCAACACAACCGCATGTTACCCTTAATACAATTGCATTGTGGTCATTTATGACAATGTTATAAATAAGCTTGGTTTTATTGAAATGTTATTTAGTTAATACTGTGCCTGGAATTCCCATAGCCTATGGGGGTTAGCCAGGCGGGTACGAACGGAAATTAGCAGTGATCATGGTAATGGTGCCCAGGTAGAGGTGCAAGTTAACCCCACATGTAATAACAGGTTAGAGTTTTATATTTCAAACAGGTTTATATTTGCATAGAGAAATTGTCATTTTATTCTACAAACCCACCTACGGCTAAGGAACTAAAACCGCTAGGGCCCTTGTCCTGACGTAACCCACGATATTGAGGTCGGCCCCCTGACCCCCTCCACAAAGATCTGTCTTAGCTGTTACACCGCTGATCGTGTGTATAAAGTAAAGCATCAGCTGTTTAAAAGACAGAAACCGAACTTCCTCTTCCATTCCGACAGCCGATATCTTCACTTTACAACGCGATCAGCTGTTTAAAAACGTTAACCGTGCTTCAAATTTCATCATGTGGTTTCAAAACTCTAGAACGTTTTAGTTTGGGGGCCACCTGACAGGAAAGTGGGTTACCTACATCTGTCTCCACTCGCTGAGTAATTCTCAAATTGTCTATATTTTGTCTATATTATAATATAATATTTAAGGAATAAAACTTGATGAACATCTACGTTCAGGTATTTGCTTTTGATCAAAACTTTCCTCACTAGTAACAACCTCGGGGGGAAAATCACTTCCACAGATTGTGCGTTAACTGTCGGAAATGAAAATAAATTTCAATGTGGTGTAAAACTCTACAAAGTGCCATTTCAGTTTGGTGGGGCCTCCTGGACAGCAAAAGTGGTTTACCTATGTGTATCTGGTATCGTTGGTATCGACTCAGAAGAACCAGAGTTTTTAGGAACAATAAGATTTTTGTGGGTAAACTTAGGTTTTCTAAGGACATTTTTTTTAAGGACATTTAGCAAAAAACAATTATTTGGGGGGGGGGGGGTTTACACATTTTACCCCAAAATCCAGTGAAATAACACAATTGGCAAATCCTGTTATTTTTCAGTAACACACTCAGGTTATACAATAAAGTTCTTATTGTTAAAAATGGTGCTAATTTGCCCAGCCAATCAGTGTTAGCTTTCAAATGTTAATAAGATCTGATTGGTTGGGGCAAAATTAGCACCATTTTTAACAATAAGAACTTTCATTGAATCTCCCTGACTGTTGAAAAACACAATGTGTAATATTTATACTGGGGGTTTCTTACTAAAATTCTTCTGGCACTGAACGGGGAATTCAGTGAAAGGGTTAAAGGGTATGTCCACTCAAAAATTAACTTTCTATCTGTTTTACTGAGAACAGGAGGTAAATGCACTATTTCTTACCTCCCGATCTTCAGTAAATCTTGCAGTAAAAACTTTACCCGGATCGTTCCAAGCGCTGACAGCGCAGCGCCTTTGCACAGTGGCGCGCGGGGGGATTTCGGCAGCGGCACTGTCAGCGCTGGAACGATCCCGGTAAGTTTTTACTGCAAGATTTACTGAAGATCGGGAGGTAAGAAATAGTGCATTTACCTCCTGTTCTTCAGTAAAACAGATAGAAAGTTAATTTTTGAGTGGACATACCCTTTAAAACCTGCAGCACAGACACACACATTCCCTTGCTAACGCAGCCTTCCAAGCCAAATTCAAGGTTTATACTTAAACTTTCCCTTTTTAGTTGGCAAATGTTTTTTTTCCCCCTTTTATTCATTAGCTAAAAAAGCCTTCAGGTGCCATCTAGTGGACTGTCATTGAGCACCGACATCTTCCGTAGCGCTGTACAATTACATGATACATTCACATCAGGCCCTGCCCGAAGGAGGTGTAACTTTTCTTTTTTTGGTACATTCAAGGTTACTTTTTACAGACTTCATCATTTATTGTACCACAGTCAGTTTGGCATCTAAAGATGAACACAAATACTGACCCTAATACTATGGATTATATGTCTAGTGACTCCACAGATTTAAGGCAATTCCCTTCCTGTCTGGAGACTGATCTACAAAGAGGAAAAAGAAGAAGGTAAGAGACTCCAGCCACACTGGCTATTTTGTCACACCGCAACTTATACATAAATGTACAATGGGGGCTAGGCCATACTGCTGCACTGTTTTTGCATTTGCATTTTCTTCATATCATTGAAAACGCGGCAATGCACCGAAAACGAGCGTTTTCGGGTGCGTTGCAATTTGTGTTCTGCATTTTAAATTGCAATACTTTATGAAATAATGCATGCGCAAACGCAACAAAATCGCATGCGATTCTGTGTGCGTTGCAGTGTGGCCGTGCCTTCAGATTAGAGGTTTTTCTTTTTTGGGAAGTAATCAGAATCCAGAGATCTGAAAGAGTTAAACCTGCTGGTCCTTTATCTGTTTTATTCAATTAGATCAACTGGACTTGAAGTTTAGTTTTTGAAGACGTTTCGCTAGTCATCCGACTGGATCTCTCAATTCAGAATGACTTGTACAAGAATCTGTGGCAATTATGGACCCTGGAAAATCCCAGTTAGCATATCACAGCCAAGTGCAGCAACTACTGCTGATTATTGCCGACTTTCAATAGTTGCAGTTAAATTAAAGGACAAACATGGATTACCTGATAGAAATAGGACATTGATATTTTATACAGATTGTCACGGTAATATAGGTCAACTCTGTCTAGCTATATAAAATCTACCAGATAGTCACTTATTTAGAACATATTTATAACTGAAATAATGCAAGTCTCTTTTCATTTTTTGAAGGCTGAATACAGACAACAGGGCAGAGAGTGAAAAGACGTCAATATTGTTACCACCAGATAATAAAGATTGGGCTCCATCTGGGAAATCTACCAAACTCTGCGCTTCTGGGTATCACTATGGTGCCCTGCCCTGTGAAGGCTGGAAAGACAGAAACTTCCACGGTAAGAATGTAATATTTAGATAACAAGGGAAAGTGTAAGTAAAACTTTGAATTTGGCATTTTGGAATGTGTGTGTATGTGTGCTGCAGGTTTTAAAACTCAATCTTGTTATGGCAATAAAAGAGGACACTGCTTTGTTATTTGTCATTCCTGGCAGCCACAGGAATGGAAGGGTAGGTCAACAGTTGTGTGTACCTGTGTCAGGTTGGGGGTAAAAATCTTAACTTTTTGGATGATTGGTCAAAATTAGTTTTCTGGCTACAGTTACCCTTTAAGTATGGCTGCCACAGGAATGGAAGGGTAGGTCAGTAAGTACTGTATATACTCGAGTATAAGTAGAGGTTTTTAGGCTTTACAAAAAGCCTAAAAATCCAACCCCGAGTCACTAACCTGAAATCCTTCAGCCGATCGCTTCCTCTCTCTTCTGCATCCCACGGTGCTTTGTCTCCTCCTCTCATGCCCAATTGCCTGACTGGTGTGACCAAGAAGTAGAGCGTCTAGCGCAGAAGCCCTCTGCTCCTGTTTTTGCTCAAAACCAGCTCCAAACACAAGCAGGGGGCGGGACCCAGGCGATGAGGGGCCGGGCTTGGTAAGTCACTTTAGAGGAATCTTTGGAACTTGTGGATAATGTGAAACATAGGTTTGGGGGTTTAAACATTTCTAAGCAAACTTTATTTTAGGCTGGACATGTCCTTTAAGGAAAGACAATAAAACCTCTGAATGGGTTGGCGCTGCCACACTGCCATACAGCTGAACTGTAAGGGGTTCATTTTACTTTTTTACCTTGTCTCTTTTCCCCACAAACTACTGAAGCCACAGTGTTACACAGCGTACACACTCTTTTCACTCACCTTATGTCTTTCTCCTAACTTAACTTATATCATTTTCCAGTCTAAATTTATCCTATAGTAAGGAGTCTCCTCCCACTATGGATTTATTCATAATGAGTCTCCTCCCACCGGATTTTATCCAATAATGAGTCTCCTCCCACTGGATTTCATCTTATAGAAAGGAGTCTCCTCCCACTGGATTTCATCCTATAGAAAGGAGTCTACTCCCACTGGATTTTATCCTATAATAAGTCTCCTCCCACTGGATTTTATTATATAGTAAGGAGTCTCCTCCCATTGGATTTTATCCTATATGAGTCTCCTCCCACTGGATTTTATTATATAGTAAGGAGTCTCCTCCCACTGGATTTTATTCTATAGTAAGGAGTCTCCTCCCACTGGATTTTATCCTATAGTAAGGAGTCTCCTCCCACTGGATTTTATTCTATAGTAAGGAGTCTCCTCCCATTTTATTTTATCCTATAGTAAGGAGTCTCCTCCCACTGGATTTTATCCTATAGAAAGGAGTCTCCTTCCACTGGATTTCATCCTATAGTAAGGAGTCTCCTCCCACTGGATTTTATCCTATAAGGAGTCTCCTCCCACTGGATTTCATCCTATAGTAGGATCTCCTCCCACTGGATTTTATTATATAGTAAGAAGTCTCCTCCCACTGGATTTTATTATATAGTAAGAAGTCTCCTCCCACTGGATTTTATCCTATAGTAAGCAGTCTCGTCCCACTGGATTTTAGTCTATAATGAGTCTCCTCCCACTGGATTTTATCCAATAATGAGTCTCCTCCCACTGGATTTCATCTTATAGAAAGGAGTCTCCTCCCACTGGATTTCATCCTATAGTAAGGAATCTCCTCCCACTGGATTTTATCCTATAGAAAGGAGTCTCCTCCCACTGGATTTCATCCTATAGTAAGGAATCTCCTCCCACTGGATTTCATACTATTGTAAGGAATCTCCTCCCACTGGATTTAATCCTATAGTAAGGAGTCTCCTCCCACTGGAACTCAGAGAGCTCTCGTGCTAGCTCTCTTTCTAGCTGGGCCAGTGTGTCAGAACTTAATTGGGTAACTAAGAAAAAGGTGAAGCAAGATCTACTCAAAGTTTAATTTCCTTTCAGATAGGTACACTGTTGAGAAATACATTACACAGAGCTGTGCTAAGATCAGGTTCACTTTATTATCCTCCACTTCCTACCCTCCAACATTCCCCTTTAATAGGTACACTATAGAGAAATAATTACACAGAGCTGTCTAAGATCAGGTTCATCATTATCTCTCCACTTCCTACCCTCCAACATTCCCCCTTAAATAGGGAGACTATAGAGAAAACATTACACAGAGCTGTGCTAAGATCAGGTTCACTTCATTATCCTCCACTTCCTACCCTCCAACTTCCCTCCTTTAAAAGGTACACTTGAGAAATCATTACACAGAGCTGGCTAAGATCAGGTTCACTTCATTATCCTCCACTTCCTACCCTCCACATCCCCTTTAAATAGGGACACTTGAGAAATACATTACACAGAGCTGTGCTAAGATCAGGTTCACTTCATTATCTCCACTTCACCCTTCAAACTTCCCCTTTAAATAGATACACTATAGAGAAATACATACACAGAGCTGTGCTAAGATCAGGTTCACTTATTATCCTCCACTTCCTACCCTCCAACATTCCCTTTAAATAGGTACACTATAGAGAAATACATTACACAGAGCTGTGCTAAGTTCAGGTTCACTTTATTATCCTCCACTTCCTACCCTCCAACATTCCCCTTTAATAGGGACACTATAGAGATACATACACAGAGCTGTGCTAAGATCAGGTTCACTTATTATC
This sequence comes from Hymenochirus boettgeri, assembly GCA_019447015.1. NCBI lineage: Eukaryota > Metazoa > Chordata > Amphibia > Anura > Pipidae > Hymenochirus > Hymenochirus boettgeri. The sequence continues at coordinate 2,427,072 of CM033476.1, read as the reverse complement.
CTCCACTTCCTACCTCCAACATTCCCCTTTAATAGGTACACGTTGAGAAATACATTACACAGAGCTGTGTAAGATCAGGTTCACTTCATTATCCTCCACTTCCTACCCTCCAACATTCCCCTTTTAATAGGGACACTATTGAGAAATACATTCACAGAGCTGTGCTAAGATCAGGTTCATTCATTATCTCCACTTCCTACCCTTAACATTCCCTTTAAATAGATACACTATAGAGAAATACATTACACAGAGCTGTGCTAAGATCAGGTTCACTTTATATCCTCCACTTCCTACCTCCCAACATTCCCCTTTAAATAGGACACTATAGAGAATACATTACACAGAGCTGTGTAAGATCAGGTTCACTTCATTATCCTCACATTCCTACCCTCCAACATTCCCCTTAAATAGGTACACTTGAGAAATACATTACACAGAGCTGTGCTAAGATCAGGTTCACTTCATTACCTCCACTCCTACCCTCCAACATTCCCCTTTAAATAGGTACAATGTTGAGAAATACATTACACAGAGCTGTGCTAAGATCAGGTTCACTTCATTATCCTCCACTTCCTACCCTCCACATTCCCCTTTAATAGGGACAATATTGAGAAATACATTACACAGAGCTGTGCTAAGATCAGGTTCACTTCATTATCTTCCACTTCCTACCCTTAACATTCCCTTAAATAGGGACACTATTGAGAAAACATTACACAGACTGTGCTAAGATCAGGGTCACTTCATTATCCTCCACTTCCTACCCTCAACATTTCCCTTTAAATAGGGAACACTATTGAGAAATACATTACACAGAGCTGTGCTAAGATCAGGTTCACTTATTATCCTCCACTTCCTACCCTCCAACATTCCCCTTAAATAGGCACATATAGAGAAATACATTACACAGAGCTGTGCTAAGATCAGGTTCACTTCATTATCCTCCACTTCCTACCCTCCAACATTCCCCTTTAAATAGGACACTATAGAGAAATACATTAACAGAGCTGTGCTAAGATCAGGTTCACTTCATTATCCTCCACTTCCTACCCTCCACATATCCCTTTAAATAGGGAAACTATAGAGAAATACATTACACAGAGCTGTGCTAAGATCAGGTTCACTTCATTATCTTCCACTTCCTACCCTCCAACATTCCCCTTTAAATAGGGACACTATTGAGAAATACATTACACAGAGCTGTGCTAAGATCAGGGTCACTTCATTATCCTCCACTTCCTACCCTCCAACATTCCCCTTTAAAAGGTACACTATTGAGAAATACATTACAACAGAGGTGCTAAGATCAGGTTCACTTCATTATCATTCCACTTCCTACCCTCCAACATTCCCCTTTAAATAGGGACACTATTGAGAAATACATTACACAGAGCTGTGCTAAGATCAGGTTCACTTCATTATCTTCCACTTCCACCCTCCAACATTCCTCTTTAAATAGGAACATTAGAGAAATCATTAACAGAGCTGTGCTAAGATCAGGTTCACTTTATTATCCTCCACTTCCTACCCTCCAACATTCCCTTTAATAGGTACAACTAAATTAATAAGGGGTTTGGGGGAGCTTGATTATAAAGAGAGATTGGATGTTACAATTATGTACGCTGGAGAAAAGGTGCTTGCGTGGGGATATGATTACTGTGTATAAATACATTAACGGGCCATACAATAAACTATCTGGGGCATTGTTAACCAATAGAACATGTCAGAGGACACGTGGACATCCCTTTAGACTTGAAGAAAAGAAGTTTAGGCTTCAAGTTCGGAAATGTTTTAACGATAAAGCTATGGAACTGTCTTCCAGTGGACGTTGTTATGGCAGGTTCATTGGTCAGTTAATAAAAAACTGATGAGTTTCTACAAACAAGGAATGTTCAAGTTACTGGGATTGATACATAAAGTAGAGTGGGAAGGGTTGTCACTGTGAGAAGTAAAGCTATGGAACTGTCTTCCAGTGGACGTTGTTATGGCAGGTTCATGGTGCAGTTTAATAAAAACTGGATGAGTTTCTACAAACAAGGAATGTTACAAGTTACTGGATTGATACATAAAGTAGAGTTGGGAAAGGGTTTGTCACTGTGAGAACAGTAAAGCTATGGAACTGTCTTCCAGTGGACGTTGTTATGGCAGGTTCATTGGTCAGTTTAATAAAAAACTGGATGAGTTTCTACAAACAAGGAATGTTACAAGTTACTGGTATGATACATAAAGTAGAGTTGGGAAAGGGTTTGTCACTGTGAGAACGGTAAAGCTATGGAACTGTCTTCCAGTGGACGTTGTTATGGCAGGTTCATTGGTCAGTTTAATAAAAAGCTGGATGAGTTTCTACAAACAAGGAATGTTACAAGTTACTGGATTGATACATAAAGTAGAGTTGGGAAAGGGTTTTTCACTGTGAGAACGGTAAAGCTATGGAATGTCTTCCAGTGGACGTTGTTAGGCATTCAGTGTCAGTTTAATAAAAACTGGATGAGTTTCTACAAACAAGGAATGTTACAAGTACTGGTATTGATACATAAAGTAGAGTTGGGAAAGGGTTTGTCACTGTGAGAACGGTAAAGCTATGGAACTTCTTCCAGTGGACGTTGTTATGGCAGGTTCATTGGTCAGTTTAATAAAAGCTGGATGAGTTTCTACAAAACAGGAATGTTACAAGTTTCTGGTATTGATATATAAAGTAGAGTGGGAAAGGGTTTTTCACTGTGAGAACAGTAAAGCATGGAACTGTTTCCAGTGGACGTTGTGATGCAGGTTCATTGGTCAGTTTAATAAAAAGCTGGATGAGTTTCTACAAACAAGGAATGTTACAAGTTACTGGTATTGATACATAAAGTAGAGTTGGGAAAGGGTTTGTCACTGTGAGAACAGTAAAGCTATGGAACTGTCTTCCAGTGGACGTTGTTATGGCAGGTTCATTGGTCAGTTAATAAAAAGCTGGATGAGTTTCTACAAACAAGGAATATTCAAAGTTACTGGTATTGATACATAAAGTAGAGTTGATCCAGGGATATTTCCAATTGCCATTCAGGAAGGAATGGTTTTCGCCATCATAAATTTGGTGGGTTTTTTTTTTTGCCTTCCTCTGGATCAACGTTATGTAGGAAATAAGGGTTTTGCTATATGGGTTAGACTGGATAGACATGTGTCTTTATTCAACCTCAAATACTATACTATACTGTACTATATTATTACTATACTACACTATATACTATACTGTACTATATTATTACTATACTACAAAACGATATATACTAACAATATTAGATACGACAATAGACAACATAAGACATACACACAAACAACATATATATTATTACTATACTACACATTATACTATACTATTTACACTATATAATATAATGTCTATGTACAGACACTCTTACACTCTCACATATACCGACACTCACTTTTGATGTACAGACACTCTCACATATACAGAAACTCTCACATATACAGACAAATTTCACATATATGCAAATTTTCACAGCATATGACAATTTAGAGAGCACATCGCTGGCGTTCTAATATACTGATACCATTTATTATTTATAATGCCAGTAAAAATACCAATGACTTTGACTAAGCATATTTTTTGGAATCAAGTGTGTCTGTTGTTGTGAGCATTTGACGGTTGAGAGGGCCGCATTGCTCAGTCTGTGCATGAAAGGCTTTCACCCGGCTTTGCGTTAACCACAAAAATAATTGTCACTTTCTTTCTGCAGAAGAGGGATTTCCTTCGTGGCAGCAGATTCCCCACATATCCTTCACACACCGCCACCGCCACCTCCATCACCGTGCTCCCCACCTCTATCACCTCAAATCGTGGCTCACCATCTCCACCTCCATAACAGTGCCACCCACGCCACCACCAATGGGAACGGCAGCCTCACCCCAACACCATGTGAGGTTATGGTGTTCCTCCGGGAGATGAGAGTGGAGATGAATCAGGCTTTGGCCTATATAGGAGGGATGCTGATGTACATTTTGTTTTCGGAAGATAAACTGAATCATTTTGTTATCGTTACGTATATTTTCTCTTGTCTCAGAAGAATTTTAGTTGAATAGTTTATTCTTTTCCAGTTCTGAGCACACAATGAACCAGGCCTATCAATTTGCATTGTGTGTGAATGTATCAAAGGGTAAGTTCACCCCCAAAATTTTTTACTGTGGCTAGAAAAAAAACCGAAAACCGCCACCTCGCAAGGGTTTAAAGTTCAAAATTCATCTTCTAAACCCTCACCCGTGTTCCCTCGGCTGCCTTTAGCGAGGTCTGGGTTTTGGAGTTTTTTCTAGCAACAGTAAAACAATTGTTTAGGGGGGCGGAATACCCTTTAAACAAAGTATCAGTTAATAAAACAACTTATCCTTCTAACTACTATGACAGGCTGTGGGGGTTATTTAGTAAAACTGTTGCCCTGACAGCTTGGTGTTGCCTCTGTATGTAAGGCCGGATAGACACAAAGGGATTTACGTCGGGTCTGATCGGCGTTCTATCGTTTCAGATGAACGGACGACCATGGATAGTTCCAAACACGGTACTATCATCTATGGCTGAGAATATCGTATGGTGTGTATCCAGCTTTACATTCCGCCCACCCCCTCACTTCACAGACTAACAAAACAGAAGACATTGAAAACAAGTTTACAGTTTGTCTTTGTGGAGGAAAATAATTTGATCAAAATATAATCAATATGTACTTGTAAACATAAATATAACCGTATTGTAGTAACCAGACTATGATTGTCTTTATTTGTGAATCATATATATGTAACATGTTAATTAATATATCTAATGTTTTATTATATAGTGTAGGTTTCTGCACTCATCCTTTTCTTTCACTCCATTCGTTACACCAAACCATTTCACTTATATCTAAGTAAATCCCAGGCACACTGGATCATATGACAATTTTATTATCAACGTTTCAACATGTTGGTCTTCTTCATCTGGATGAAAAAGACCAACAGTCGAAACGTTGATAATCTGCTGTTATCTACCAGAACCCCAAATCTTTTTCCATTAGAGTTTTATGGTGTAGGTGGCAAACCTCCAAACATTTTAAATTCCAAAAGGACGACAGATGTTGGTTTGTGCGCATTAGTGCAATCGGAAATGTTGACCAAGCGCATTTTAGGGCCAAACCCACCGCGCAAGGTTCCGCACGCTTAAAAGAACCACTATTCCCATTTACATTGTTTGTACGACATGGTTAAGATGACAGTAGGAGATTATAAACGGAGGGATGGTGTCTGTTGTAACACTGGCTAACGAACGGAAGGACTGACTAACAGTGGTTAATAACCTGGAGGGCTGGTTGTAACACTGGCAAAGAACAGAAGGACTGACTAACAGTGGTTAATAACCTGGAGGCTGGTGTAACACTGGCTAACGAACAGAAGGACTGACTAAAAGTGGTTAATAACCTGGAGGGCTGGTGTAACACTGGCTAACGAACAGAAGGAATGACTAACAGTGGTAAATAACCTGGAGGGTGGTTGTAACACTGGCTAACGAACAGAAGGACTGACTAACAGTGGTATTACCTGGAGGGCGGTGTAACACTGGCTAACGAACAGAAGGACTGACTAACAGTGGTTAATAACCTGGAGGGCTGGGTGTAACAATGGCTAACGAACGGAAGGACTGACTAACAGTGGTTAATAACCTGGAGGTGGTGTAACACTGGCAACGAACGGAAGGACCGACTAACAGTGGTTAATCACTGGAGGCTGGTGTAACACTGGCTAACGAACGGAAGGACTGACTAACAGTGGTTAATAACCTGGAGGGCTGTGTGAACACTGGCTACGAACTGAAGGACTGACTAACAGTGGTTAATAACCTGGAGGGCTGGTGTCACACTGGCTAACGAACGGAAGGACTAACAGTGGTTAATAACCTGGAGGGCTGGTGTAACACTGGCTAACAAATGGAAGGACTGATAACAGTGGTTAGTAACCTGGAGGGCTGGTGTCACACTGGCTAATGAACGGAAGGACTGACTAACAGTGGTTAATAACCTGGAGGGCTGGTGTAACACTGGCTAACAAATGGAAGGACTGACTAACAGTGGTTAATAACCTGGAGGGCTGGTGTAACACTGGCTACGAACTGAAGGACTGACTAACAGTGGTTAATAACCTGGAGGGCTGGTGTAACACTGGCTAACAACGGAAGGACGACTAACAGTGGTTAATAACCTGGAGGGGTGGTTGTAACACTGGCTACGAACTGAGGACTGACTAACGTGGTTAATAACCGGAGGGTGGTGTAACACTGGCTAACGAACGGAAGACTGACTAACAGTGGTTAATAACCTGGAGGGCTGGTGTAACACTGGCTAACGAACGGAAGGACTAACAGTGGTTAATAACCTGGAGGGCTGGTGTAACACTGGCTAACGAACGGAAGGACTGACTAACAGTGGTTAATAACCTGGAGGGCTGGTGTAACACTGGCTAATTGAACGAAAGGACTAACAGTGGTTAATAACCTGGAGGGCTGGTGTAACACTGGCTAACAAACAGAAGGACTGACTAACAGTGGTTATTAACCTGGAGGGCCGGTGTAACACTGGCTAACGAACGGAAGGACTGACTAACAGTGGTTAATAACCTGGAGGGCTGGTGTAACACTGGCTAACGAACGGAAGGACCGACTAACAGTGGTTAATAACCTGGAGGGATGGTGTAACACTGGCTAACGAACGGAAGGACCGACTAACAGTGGTTAATAACCTGGAGGGCTGGTGTAACACTGGCTAACGAACGGAAGGACTGACTAACAGTGGTTAATAACCTGGAGGGCTGGTGTAACACTGGGTAACGAACGGAAGGACTGAGTAACAGTGGTTAATAACCTGGAGGGCTGGTGTAACACTGGCTAACGAAGTAGGATTCCTACCCAGACTGTGAAACAAAGAAACCGAAACTTTAAAACAGTGATGCCAAACGTGTGGCCCGCAAGCCCGTGGGTGGCCATGGCAGGGCTTGGGTGTTCCAGGGGCGGGGCTGAGGTATTCTGGGCGCATTGGAGGCCCGGTTACAGCTGCGGCCCAGTGACTGCATGGGCAGTGGCCCCCGGCAGGGCTCAGGTTGGGCCCCCTGCTGTGCTGCAGTATTTATTTTACTCAGACGGTCTGGGCAGGACTCTGTGTAGATCCTTTCAGTTCATTTTAATGTGTCCATTCAATATGGAACAAACATTAATTCTAGACTATCAGCACTAGGAGAGACCCAGCCGCAGGGGGACAATGTACATAAACCACCAGGTCCTCGTGTTTTCTTGTCCTGTAAGTCGAGTGTTTTTAGGCTGAACTTCTCCTTTAATGTAATTGTCACATGTCCCTGTTACAGGACCGACTGGTTGGACCTGATTCTGTGATTTGCCTTCAATAACAATGGTCGGTGTATGGGTAGGGCCGGATTATCCACAAGGCACGGCCAGGGGCCCCGTCCGACTGTTTCCACTTACAATTCCCCCTGCGCTGCCACTCAAGATTGTCTCTACAGCCTCAGCTTTAAATTAATTAATTTCCTCCAGGCAACTAATGAAAAGCCAGACACTGAGAGTGACTGGTCGCACGTGAGCAGTGTAGCAGGTTAGCTGGGGACTAAACATTGAATCCCCCCCATGACAGTGCTGGATCATCATCTCGTAAGTTACATTGCAAGTCCATTTCTCCTTCCATGTCATGTCCTGATATCTGTGTGTATCTGTGTATATCTGTGTGTGTGTGTATCCGTGAATATCTGCGTGTGTGTATCTGTGTATATCTATGTGTGTGTGTGTATCCGTGAATCTGTGTGTATATCTGTGTGTATCTGTGTGTGTGTGTGTCTGCGTGTGTGTATCTGCGTATATCCGTGTATATCTGTGTGTGTATCTGTTTGTGTATCTGTATATATGTGTGTATCTGCAAGTGTGTGTGTCTGCGTGTATTTGTATATCTGTGTGTATCTGTGTATATCCATGTGTGTATCTGCATATATGTGTGTATGTATCTGTGTATATCTGTGTGTGTATCTGTGTATATCTGCGTGTTCTATGTGTGCAGGGCAGGAAGACATTACAGCTTTGGTTTTGCGTGTGTTTTTCTGGGGCTTTCAGTGTTAGAAGAAGTGTTAGTAAGAAAAAATTGTGTGTGATATTTCGTTAGTGTAAGAAAAAGTGTAGAGTGAATGTGATTGAGAGTGTGTTATAGTGTGTGCGTACATGAGAGTGTGGGTGACAGTATGTGTAATTGTAATAAATATACCAGTCTAAGGGCTAGTGCACACTATTTTGCATCTTCACATTTTGGAAATCGTGGGAACACAAAAATGTTGGCGATTTCTGATGCACATGCGATTGTGTATCCGCTTCCATTTTGCGATCCCCATTTTTTTGGCGCATGCGTTTCAGTCATGGAAAACAGCAACATCGCAAACGCAAGAGAATGCACCAGAATTGCGTGTGATAACACGGTGCGTTGAAGTGTGGCCTCGGCCTCTGTGTACAATCATGTAATACCTATGGATGTGTGCTATCCTAATAGGACAGTGCTAGGGATAGATAATAACCAAAACCCACTATAAAGGACCAAGATGCCCCTAATAGCACTCACGCACTTTGCATCCTATTCATTAACACTGAAAAATCTACATCAAACTATACACCCCTTAATCCTAGACATTACTAGACAAAGGACTAAAACAGGGCGTCCCCAGTAACATGTATAAAATAACCCGTTAGGTCTCCATACAAGGGCCAAGTAAAAAGCAGTATCAGAGTAACCAATCTATAATAATAACAGGCACACATAGCTGGAGAGTTTAACACATCCCGTCCACTGAATACAATGTTGCAGGTATGATAGGAAACGCCATCTACAGGATACAAAGCAGCACAACTCACCTCCAGTCAGGTCCACCATCAATAGCTACTGCCCCACCGGAGATATACACCTCTAACTGTTCACATAAAGCAACTCTATACACCGATACCGGGACTTAAAGGGCAACTATGGTCTCAAAACAAGTTAGGGTTAAATGAAAGCCTGCAGTATTTCCTTTACACTGAGCCAACAATCACATCTCTGGCTGGAGCCTGTGAGAAATTACATTGGGGTGAATGTTCAAACTTCCTGCTTCCAGTAGCTTTAGTAACATCACCTGACCTCTGCCACGCCCCTCCGCCCCGGGGGAGAAGCATGCTCAGTAAAGACTTAATGCTGGGGAAATCAGGAAGTATCTGAGGAAAAAACTGACAGTTGAGAAGGGGAGCCTATTAACGCAGGCAGGGGCTGGTCACATGGCTAAAAACAGGAAGTGTTCAACCAGGAAGTTACATTGCTGAACCTTTCCAGCAATAACTTCTCACAAATTGTATCTAGAGATGTGATTTAGGTTTTATTTTGAAGGTACGATGGAAGGCTTTTTATATACATATTACTAGTTTGGAAGAATTTGAGACCACAGATAGCCTTTAAAGGACAACTCCACCCTCATAAGAACAGCTTTTAGAAATAATGTCCTCTTTAAAATATGTGGATGTATCAAAGTTAGTCCTATGAATTCATTACTGTATGCCTGCTATGCTTCTGGATCCAATAATCAAAAAGAGAAAAAGGAAACCTCCTTCTAAAGTGCACTCAGTAAGTGTATCCCAAACACAGTAGCAAACAATGGGAAACAAAAGTTAAAACTTAGCTTTTAATCATGTACCTTAAAAACCTACATATAAACATTTATAAAACTCCATCTTGACAGTGGTGAGAGAATAAGGTAAGTACTAGTAATAGGAAGAATCAGGTACCAGAAGGTGGGAGATATCTCTCCACCCTACAGGGAAAAGAACAAAAGATGTGTCCCCTTCCTAATCAATTTTAAACTAGTCTGAAGAACCTTGTGTTTCTAAAAGAGAAAGGAAACACCAAAATGTCAGATGCAAATAAAAGAAAGACGATATGAGACACACCTCTATAACAAGTCTCTGGTGTGCTAAGTAATGCTACACCCTGATAGAGGCTGATTAACTCACAAAAAGGTAAGTCAGTTAAACATCACTGATTCACCATCATATTTCTATTATAGTGAGCTAATCACATATCAAACAGTGAAAAGACCAAGTTCCCCTGACGCGTTTCGCTCCTTAACGGAGCTTAATCATAGTTGATCAACTATATCGTTTTTCTTTTATTTGCATCTGACATTTTGGTGTTTCCTTTCTCTTTTAGAAACACAAGGTTCTTCAGACTAGTTTAAATTGATTAGAAGGGACACATCTTTGTTCTTTTCCCTGTAGGGTGAGAGATATCTCCCACCTTCTGTACCTGATCTTCCTATTACTAGTACTTACCTTATTCTCTCACCACTGTCAAGATGGAGTTTTAATAATGTTTTATTGTAGGTTTTTAAGGTACATGATTAAAAGCTAAGTTTATTTTTTGTTTCCCATTGTTTGCTACTGTGTTTGGGATACACTTACTGAGTGCACTTTAGAAGGAGGTTTCCTTTTTCTCTTTTTGATTATTGACTGTAACTTAATCTCCAGCATCTCAGTTGCCCCCAGTGGGAAAAGCTGTGCATCACTAACTGCATTTGATTATGCTTCTGGTTCCCTTAATTGAAACTGAGCAATTTAGAAGCCTGTACTGAGCCTGGGCATGCTCAGAAGCAAATACAGTCACATTGAAATGAAAGGGAGGGGAGAGGCGCAGTAAATATACGGAATATAAAAGTAGTAAAAAAAAAACACCTTGGTTGTTCCAATTGTTAGGGTACGATACACGTGACACTGGGATTGCACAAAGCATTGTGGGTTCTGGCAGTTCCCAGGTGGCCAGTGGACAATTAATAAAAACGAGCCATAGGTTGTGTGGTGTGTGGCACAGCTGGCGGAATATATAAAATAGTGGCCCAGAATTAAACTTTTGCCTAGGGCCCAAATTTCTCTTAACCTGGCTCTGTGTACATGGAGTATGGCTGGGAGCGTGGGACAGAGGAATGAGAGAGGTGTCATTTGTTATAAGAGATGTGGAACCTGTGACGGGATCTAATAGTTTATTCAGTGGTAATGGAGTGTCCTGTGTGTCAGTGCCGCAGTGACAAAGTTCCTGAAGTTTGCACCAATGATAAAACCATAGGGTCCCCAGCCTACAAACTGCAGGGGTCTATTCTTTATTAAAATGCCACCTAGGTAGGTGTGTACCTGTTACCTGCATTATTTATTATACTCTACCTGTCCCTGTTACCTGTATTATTTATTTTCCTCTACCTGTCCGTTACCTGTATTATTTATTATCCTCTTCCAGTCCGTTACCTGTACTATTTATTACCCTCTACGTGTCCCTGTTACCTGTATTATTTATTATCCTCTACCTGTCCGTTACCTGTTTTATTTATTACCCTCTACCAGTCCCTGTTACCTGTATTATTTATTACACTCTACCTGTCCCTGTTACCTGTATTATTTATTATCCTCTACCAGTCCCTGTTACCTGTATTATTTATTACACTCTACCTGTCCCTGTTACCTGTACTATTTATTACCCTCTACGTGTTCCTGTTACCTGTATTATTTATTATCCTCTACCTGTCCGTTACCTGTTTTATTTATTACCCTCTACCAGTCCGTTACCTGTATTATTTATTACACTCTACCTGTCCGTTACCTGTATTATTTATTACACTCTACCTGTCCGTTACCTGTATTATTTATTATCCTCTTCCAGTCCGTTACCTGTATTATTTATTATCCTCTTCCAGTCCCTGTTACCTGTATTATTTATTACCCTCTACCTGTCCCTGTATTATTTATTACCCTCTACCAGTCTGTTACTTGTATTATTTATTACCCTTTACCTGTCCCTGTATTATTTATTACCCTCTACCAGTCTGTTACCTGTATTATTTATTATCCTCTACCTGTCCCTGTTACCTGTATTATTTATTACCCTCTACCGGTCCGTTACCTGTATTATGTATTATCCTCTACCCTCCGTCCGTTACCTGTATTATTTATTATCCTCTTCCATCAGTTACCTGTATTATTTATTATCCTTACCAGTCCCTGTTACCTGTATTATTATTACCCTCTACCGTCGTCGTTTACCTGTATTATTTATTATCCTCTACCTGTCCCTGTTACCTGTATTATTTATTATCCTCTACCAGTCCGTTACCTGTATTATTTATTATCCTCTACCTGTCCCTGTTACCTGTATTATTTATTATCCTCTACCTGTCCCTGTTACCTTGTATTATTTATTATCCTCTTCCAGTCCGTTACCTGTATTATTTATTACCCTCTACCTGTCCGTTACCTGTATTATTTATTACCCTCTACCAGTCCGTTACCTGTATTATTTATTACCCTCTACCGGTCCGTTACCTGTATTATTTATTATCCTCTACCTGTTCCTGTTACCTGTATTATTTATTATCCTCCACTTTTATTGTTTTATTTCTATCCTTCCTGTCCCCAGGTCCCGTATCATATTTTCATGTCTTTTTTTATTTTATTTTCCTTCTACCACTCGTTTTCCTAATTCCTTTCGAATGTGCTAAAGAAGCAATTCATAAGGTGCATAGTGGCTCTTCCCACATTTCCTCAATAGTGTTAATGAGATTTGAAAACTATGGGATATTTGATATTTCACATTTAATGTGCAGTTATCTTTCGGTTATGAGAGGTAAGTTTCATGTTGCACTCGATTCTGTTTGATATATTAAAGCGCACCTACTGCCATATAAACAAGAGGAAATGTGTAAGGGAGGTTCTATAAAGCCTGCCGAGTGATGATACACAGACTCACTGCACAGCAGACATCACCGTCCACACACCTGGATGTAAGTAACTATTCCACCAGCTACACTTACCGTCCACACACCTGGATGTAACTATTCCACCTGCTACACTTACCGTCCACACCTGGATGTAACTATTCATCCACCAGCTACACTTACCGTCCACACACCTGTGATGTAACTATTCCATCCATCCAGCTACACTTACCGTCCACACCACCTGGATGTAACTATTCCACCAGCTACACTTACCGTCCACACACCTGGTGTAACTATTCCACCAGCTACACTTACCGTCCACACACCTGGAATGTAACTATTCCACCTGCTACACACTTTAACCGTCCACACACCTGGATGTAACTATTCCACCTGGCTACATTACCGTCCACACACCTGGATGTAACTATTCCCCACCAGCTACACTTACCGTCCACACACCTGGATGTAACTATTCCACTGCTACCTACTTACCGTCGCACACAGACACACCTGGATGTAACTATTCCACCGCTACACTTACCGTCTCACACACCTGGATGTAACTATTCCACCAGCTACACTTACCGTCACACACCTGGATGTAACTATTCCACCGCTACACTTACCGTCCACACACCTGGATGTAACTATTCCCACCAGCTACACTTACCGTCCACAACACCCTGGATGTAACTATTCCACCAGCTCACTCCTTACCGTCCACACACCTGGATGTACTATTATATCCACTATCCAGCAAGCTACACTAACCGTCCACACACCTGGATGTAACTATTCCACCAGCTACACTTACTCCCGTCCACACACCTGGAATGTAACTATTCCCACCCAGTCTACATACACTTACCGTCCACACACCTGGATGTAACTATTCCACCAGCTACACTTACCGTCCACACACCTGGATGTAACTATTCCACCGCTACACTTACCGTCCACACACCTGGATGTAACTATTCCACCAGCTACACTTACCGTCCACACACCTGGATGTAACTATTCCACCTGCTACCACTTACCGTCCACACACACCTGGATGTAACCTATTCCACAGCTACACTTACGCACTCCATCACACCTGGATGTAACTATTCCACCAGCTACACTTAACCGTCCACACACCTGGATGTAACATTTCCACAGCTAGCACACTTACCGCTCCACACACCTGGATGTAACTATTCCACTCAGCTACACTTACCGTCCACACACCTGGATGTAACTATTCCACCAGCTACACTTACCGTCCACACACCTGGATGTAACTATTCCACCTGCTACACTTACCGTCCACACACCTGGATGTAACTATTCCACCTGCTACACTTACCGTCCACACACCTGGATGTAACTATTCCACCAAGCTACACTTACCAGTCACAACACCTGGATGTAACTATATCCCGCTACACTTACCGTCCAACACCTGGATGTAACATATTCCAACTACTATCACCGTCATACATCCTATTAACTATTATTACTATACCTATTCACACTCTTACACTACCGTCCACACACTGGATTTATATTCGTTTCATTTACTCATTAACCCTATTACACTATAATAGCCAGTCACTATCCGTAACCCTGGCTACACTTACCGCTCCACTTACGTCCACTGGATGTAACTATTCCACCTGCTACACTTACCGTCCACACACCTGGATGTAACTATTCCACCACAGCTACACTACCGTCCAGCACCACCCCTGGATGTAACTATCCACCAGCTACACTTACCGTCCACAACCTGGATGTAACTATTCCACCGCTACACTAACTTCGTCCACACACACACCTGGATGTAACTATTCCACCAGCTACACTTACCGTCCCACACACCTGGATGTACTATTTCCACCAGCATACACTAACCGTTCCCACACACACGCTGGATGTACCTATTCCACCATCACATAACTTACCGTCCACACACCTGGATGTAACTATTCCACCTGCTACACTTACCGTCCACCACACCACACCTGGATGTAACTATTTCCACCTGCTTACACTTACCGTCCACAAACACCTGGATGTAACTATTCCACCAGCTACACTTACCGTCCACACCACCTGGATGTAACTATTCCACCACTACACTTACCGTCCACAACACCTGGATGTAAATTCCACGCGCTAAACTTACCGTCCACACACCTGGATGTACTATTCACACCGCTACACTTACCGTCCACACACCTGGATGTAACTATTCCACCTGCTACACTTACCGTGCCACACACCTGGATGTAACTATTCCACCGCTACACTTTAACCGTCCACACACCTGGATGTAACTATTCCACCAGCTACTTACCGTCCACACACCGATTATATTCCACGCAACACCTCCACCAGCTACACTTACCGTCCACACACCTGGATGAACTATTCCACCTGCTACACTTACCGTCCACACAACTGGATGTAACTATTCCATCCACCTGCTACACTTACCGTCCACACACCTGGATGTAACTATTCCACCAGCTACACTAACCGTCCACCACACCTGGATATGTAACTATCCACCACGCTCACACTTCCGTCCACACACCTGGATTAACTATTCCACCATCTAACTTACGCGCCCACACACTGATGTAACTATTCCACCTGCTAAACTTACCGTCCACACCCTTGTAGTTAACTATTCACCGCTACACTTACCGTCCACCCACTGGATGTAACTATTCCACCTGCTACACTTACCGTCCACACCACCTGGATGTAACTATTCCACCAGCTACACTTACCGTCCACCACACCTGGATGTAACTATTCCACCGCTACACTTACCGTCCACGACAACCTGGATGTAACTATTCCACCGCTACACTTACCGTCCACACACCTGGATGTAACTATTCCACCAGCTAACTTACTGCGTCCACACACCTGGATGTAACATATTCCACCTGCTACACAACTTACCGTCCGTACACACCTGGATGTAACTATTCCACCTAGCTACACTTACGGTCCACACACCTGGATGTAACTATTCCACCTGCTACACTACACCGTCCACACACACAGACCTGATTAACTATTCCACCTAGCACTTACCGTCCACACACCCCGGATGTAACTATTCCACTCAGCTACACTTACCGTCCAACCCCTGGATAACTATTCCACCTGCTACACTTACCGTCCACGCCCACGTCCACTACCCCTCGCAACACACCTGTTGTAACTATTCCACCAGCTACACTTAACCGTCCACACACCTGGTGTAACTATCGCACCTGCTACACTAAACCGTCCCCACACCCTGGATGTAACTATTCCACCAGCTACACTTACCGTCCACACCCCTGGATGTAACTATTCCACCTGCTACACTTACCGTCCACACACCTGGATGTAACTATTCCACCATGCTACACTTACCGTCCACACACCTGGATGTAACTATTCCACCAGCTACACATATACCGTCCCTCACACGCTGATGTAACTATTTCCCACTCTACTTACCGTCACACACACCTGGATGTAACTATTCACTCTACCGTCTAAACATCTCCTACAACTTATTTACCGTCCACACACCTGGATGTAACTATTCATTCCACCAGCAACATACTTTCCACCGTCCACACATCTGTGTACTATTCCACCAGGGCTACCATTACCGTCCACACAACCTGGATGTAACTATTCCACCAGCTAACACTTACCGTCCACACACCTGGATGTAACTATTCACCCTACTACACTTACCGTCCACACACACTGGATGTAACTATTCCACCCGCTACACTTACCGTCCAACACCCTGGATTGTAACTATCCACCTGCTACACCTTACCGTCCACACACCTGGATGTACTATTCCACCCAGCTAACTTACCGTCCACACACCTGGATGTAACTATTCCATCCTAGCCTAACCCGTCCAACACCTGGATGTAACTATTCCACCTGCTACACTTACCGTCCACACACCTGATGTAACTATTCCACCAGCTACACTTACCGTCCACACACCTGGAGTATACTATTCCACCTGCTACACTTCCGTCACACACCCTGGATGTAACTATTCCACCAGCTACACTTACCGTCTCACACACTGGAAGTAACATTCCACCTGCTTACACTTACTCCGTCCACACACCTGGATGTAACTATTCCACCTGCTACACTTACCGTCCACACACCTGTTATGTACTATTCCACCAGCTACACTTACCGTCCACACACCTGCTGGATGTAACTATTCCAACCGCTACACTTACCGTCACACACCTGGATGTAACTATCCATCCACCGCTAACACTTACCGCCCACACCTGGATGTAACTATTCCACCAGCTCCACTTACCGTCCACACACTGGATGTAACTATTCCACCTGCTAACACTACCGTCCACACACCTGGATGTAACTATTCCACCTAGCTACACTACCGTCCACACCCTGGATGTAACTATTCCACCTGCTACACATTACCGTCCACAACCTGGATGTAACTATTCCACCAGCTACACTTACCGTCCACACACCTGGATGTAACTATTCCAACCTGCTACACTTACCGTCCACACACCTGGATGTAACTATCTCCACCACTGCTACACTTACCGTCCACAACACTGGATGTAACTATTCCACCAGCTACACTACCGTCCACACACACTGGTAGTAACTATTCCACCTGCTACACTTACCGTCCACACACCTGGATGTAACTATTCCACCAGCTACACTACCGTCCACCACACTGGATGTAACTATTCCACGCTATCACACCGTCCACAACCTGGATGTAACTATTCCACCAGCCTGCTACACTTACCGTCCACACACCTGGATGTAACTATTCCACCAGCTCACTTATACCGCCACACACCTGGAATAACTATTCACACCTCTACACTTACCGTCCACACACTACCTGGATACTATTCCACAGCTACACTCTACCGTCCACACACTGGATGTAACTATTCCACCACTGCTACCTTACCGTCCACACACCTGGATGTAACTATTCCACCAGCTAACACTACCGTCCACACACCTGGATGTAAACTATTCCACCCATCTACACTTACCGTCCACACACACCTGGATGTAACTATTCCACCATGCTACACTTAACCGTCCACACACCTGGATGTAACTATTCCACCAGCTACACTTATCCGTCCACAACACCTGGATGTAACTATCCACCTGCTACACTTACCTCCACACACCTGGATGTAACTATTCACCAGCTACACTTACCTCCACACACCTGGATGTAACTATCCACCTGCTATACATTACCGTCCACACACCTGGATGTAACTATTCCACCAGCTACATTCCTTACCGCTGGCACACACCTGGATGTAACTATTCCACACGCTACACTTACCGTCCACAACACCTGGATTTAACTATTCCACGTCATTACATCTAATCCGTCCACACACCTGGATGTAACTATTCCACCAGCTAGCACTTAAACACACTTACCGTCCACACACCCTGGATGTAACTATTCAGCTACCAGCCACGAGCAACACACTCTCATCCACAGCTATCCTACCGTCCACACACCTGGATGTAACTATTCCACCTGCTACACTTACCGTCCACACACCTGGATGTAACTATTCCACCAGCTACACTTATACCGTCCACACACCTGGATGTAACTATTCCACCAGCTACACTACCGTCCACACACCTGGATGTAACTATTCCACACTGCTACACTTAACCGTCCACACCTGGATGTAACTATTCCACCATGCTACACTTACCGTCCACACACCTGGATGTAACTATCCACCAGCTAACTACTTACCGTCCACACACCTGGATGTAACTATTCCACCAAGCTACCTTACCGTCCACACACCTGGATGTAACTTTTCCACCTGCTCACTACCGTCCACACACCTGGATGTAAAACTATTCCACCAGCTACCTTAACCGTCCACACACCTGGATGTAACTATTCCACCTGCTACCTATCCGTCACCAAACACCTGGATGTAACTTCATCCACACCTGCTACACTACGTCCACACACCTGGATGTTAATATTCCACCATGCTACACTTACCGTCCACACCTGCTGGATGTAACTATTCCACTGCTACACTTACCGTCCACACACTGGATTAACTATTCCTACCTGCTACACCTTACCAGTCCCACACCTGGATGTAACTATTCCACCACTACACTTACCGTCCACACACCTGGAGTAACTATTCCACCTGCTACACTTACCGTCCACACACTCTGGATGTAACTATTCCACCTCAGGCTACACTTACTCGTCCACACACCTGGATGTAACTATGACTCCACCAGCTACACTTACCGTCCACACACTGGATGTAACTATTCCACCTAGCTACACTTACCGTCCACACACCTGGATGTAACATTATCCACCACTATACACTTACCGTCCACACACCTGGATGTAACTATTATTCCACCAGCTACACTTACCGTCCACACCCTGGATGTAACTATTCCAGCCAGCTACACTAACCGTCCACACACCTGGATGTAACTATTCTCATCCAGTACACTATCTTCCCCCGTACTATTACCGTCCACACATGGATGTAACTATTCTCATCTCACACTACCTTACCGTCCACACACCTGGATGTAACTATTCCACCACCAGCTACCGCTTACCGTCCACACACCTTGATGTAACTATTTCCACCAGCTACAGCCTTACCGTAACTATCCATCACACCTGGATGTAACATTCCACAGCTTAAACTAACCGTCCACACACTCTGGATTGTATCTTTCCACCTGCTACACTTACCATCCACACACCTGGATGTAACTATTCCACCAGCTACACTTATCACATGTACAACTGCAGGGCTTGTCTTCCATCTTACCCATGTTATTTTCCCCAGAACATGTCCTCCATTCCCCAGCTCATCTCACCCCCTCGCTAGGAGTTTAATGATAATGTCAGTTCTCCTTTTCAGGTTCAACACTGGTGCTTTAGCCAATCCTCACATCCCTAAGGGAAGAATCAGTTCACCGTTTCATACAGTAAGTCACTAGTGCAGTGTTTATTGCTGTTGTTGGGGAGTACACAATCCCTTCTGTCTGTGTAATTGTTAACTAGGTTACAGTACATTTGTAGTTGTAAATATCCGGTTATCACTGCATTACACATTCAACAACCTACAACCATGGAATAATTTCACCAAGTAACTTTTATTTGGAATTTTAAATTTTTTAAAATATAAATTGCCCCTTGGTTACACAGCAATAAAATATAAATAAGCAAAATGATAACCTCCAATACTATGTTACTATGTAACTGTTATACAGACATTATGGGTAGGGTATAAAGGTTGGACTAGATGGACGTATGTCTTTATACAACCTCCAATACTATGTTACTATGTAACTGTTATACAGACATTATGGGTAGGGTATAAAGGTCGGACTGAGGAACTTTATTATGTCTTTATACAACCTCCATACTATGTACTATGTAACTGTTATACAGAATTAGGGGTAGGGTATATAAAGGTGGACTAGATGGACGTTGTCTTTTACAACCTCCAATACTATGTTACTATGTAACTGTTATACAGACAATGGGTAGGAGTAAAGGTTGGACTAGATGGACGTATGTCTTTATACAAACCTCCAATACTATGTTACTTAGTAACTGTTAACAGACATTATGGGTAGGGTATAAAGGTCGGACTAGATGGAGAGTCTTATAAACCTCCAATACTATGTTACTATGTAACTGTTATACAGACATATGGGTAGGTATAAAGGTTGGACTAGATGGACGTATGTCTTTATACAACCTCCAATACTATGTTACTATGTAACTGTTATACAGACATTATGGGTAGGGTATAAAGGTGGACTGGATGGGACTATGTCTTTTATACAACCTCCAATACTATTGTTACTATGTAACGTTATACAGACATTATGGGTAGGTATAAAGGTTGGACTAGATGGACGTATGTCTTTAACAACCTCCAATACTATGTTACTATGTAACTGTTATACGACATTATGGGTAGGGTATAAAGGTTGGACTAGATGGACGTATGTCTTTATACAACCTCCAATACTATGTTACTATGTAACTGTTATACAGACATTATGGGTAGGTATAAAGGTTGGACTAGAGGACGCTATGTCTTATACAACCTCCAATACTATGTTACTATGTAACTGTTATACAGACATTATGGGTAGGGTGATAAGGTTGGACTAGATGGACTGTCTTATTATAACCTCCAATACTATGTTACTATGTAACTGTTATACAGACCTTATGGGTAGGTATAAAGGTTGGACTAGAGGACGTATGTCTTTATAAACCTCCAATACTATGTTAATGTAACTGTTATACAGACATTATGGGTAGGTATAAAGGTTGGACTAGAGGACGTATGTCTTATACAACCTCCAATACTATGTTACAGTAATTTATACAGACATTATGGGTAGGGTATAAAGGTTGGAATAGATGGACGTATTGTATACAACCTCCAATACTATGTTACTATGTAACTGTTATACAGACATTATGGGTAGGGTATAAAGGTTGGACTAATGGACGTATTCTTTATACAAACCTCCAATACTATGTTACTATGTAACTGTTTATACAGACAATTATGGGTAGGGTATAAAGGTTGACTAGAGGACGTATGTCTTTATACAACCTCCAATACTATGTTACTATGTAACTGTTATACAGACATTATGGGTAGGGTATAAAGGTTGGACTAGAGGACGTATGTCTTTATCAACCTCCAATATTGTTACTATGTAACTGTTATACAGACATTATGGGTAGGGTATAAAGGTTGGACTAGATGAGATTATGTTCTTATACACCTCAATACTATGTTACTATGTAATGTTATACAGAACATTATGGGTAGGGTATAAAGGTTGGACTAGATGGACGTATGTCTTTATACAACCTCCAATACTATGTTACTATGTAACTGTTATACAGACATTATGGGTAGGGTATAAAGGTTGACGTATATTGTCTTTATACAACCTCCCATACTATGTTACTATGTAACTGTTATACAGACATTATGGGTAGGGTATAAAGGTTGGACTAGAGGACGTATGTCTTTATACAACCTCCAATACTATGTTACTATGTAAATGTTATACAGACATTATGGGTAGGGTATGGTATAAAGGTTGGACTAGATGGACTATATCTTTATACAACCTCCAAACTATGTTACTATGTAACGTTATACAGACATTATGGGTAGGGTATAAAGGTTGGACTGACGGACGTATGTCTTTATACAACCTCCAATACTATGTTACTATGTAACTGATACAGACATTATGGTAGGGTATAAGGTTGGACGGATGGACGTATGTCTTTATACAACCTCCAATACTATGTTACTATGTAACTGTTATACAACATTATGGGTAGGGTATAAAGGTGGACTGATGGACGTATGTCTTTATCAACCTCCAATACTATGTTACTATGTAACTGTTATACATACATTAGGGTAGGGTTAAAGGTTGGACTGAGGATGTACGTCTTTATACAACCTCCAATACTATGTTACTAGTAACTGTTATACAGACATTATGGGTAGGGTATAAAGGTTGGACTAGAGGACGTATGTCTTTATACAACCTCAAATACTATGTTACTATGTAATTGTATACAGACATTATGGGTAGGGTATAGAGGTGGACGAGATGGACGTATGTCTTTATACAAACCTCCAATACTATTTACTATGTAACTGTTTACAGAATTATGGGTAGGGTAAAAGGTTGGACTAGATAGGCAAATGTCTTTATACAACCTCCAATACTATGTTACTATGTAAACTGTTATACAGACATTATGGGTAGGGTATAAAGGTTGGACTAGATAGACAAATGTCTTTATCAACCTCCAAATACTATGTACTATGTAACTGTTATACAGACATTAGGGTAGGGATAAAGGATGGACTAGATGGACATATGTCTTTATTAACCTCCAATCTATGTTACTATGAACTGTATACAGACATTATGGTAGGGTATAAAGGTTGGACTAGATGGATGTATGTCTTTATACAACCTCCAATACTATTGTTACTATGTAAACTGTTTAACAGACATTATGGGTAGGGTATAAAGGTTGGACTAGATGGGATGTAGTCTTTATACAACCTCCAATACTATGTACTATGTAACTGTTATACAGAACATTATGGGTAGGGTTATAAAGGTTGGACTAGAGGACGTATGTCTTATACAACCTCCAATACTATGTTACTATGTAACTGTTATACAGACATTATGGGTAGGGTATAAAGGTTGGACTGAGTGGACGTAGTCTTTATACAACCTCCAATACTATGTTACTATGTAACTGTTATACAGACATTATGGGGGAGGGTATAAAGGTTGGACTAGATGGACGTATGTCTTTATACAACCTCCAATACTAGTTACTATGTAACTGTTATACAGACATTATGGAGGGTTAGGTTATAAAGGTTGGACTAGATGGACGTATGTCTTATACAACTCCAATACATATGTACTATGTAACTGTTATACAGACATTATGGGTTAGGGTATAAAGGTGGACTAGATGGAGTAGTGTCTTTATACACAACCTCATCGTATGTTACTAGTACTGTTATACAGACATTATGGGTAGGGTATAAAGGTTGGACTAGATGGATGTATGTCTTTATACAACCTCCAATATTATGTTACTATGTAACTGTTATACAGACATTATGGGTAGGGTAATGTCTTGAGGTTGTAGATAAAAGTTCTTTATTCACCAATAAAAATAACAGGAAATTGGATCAACTTACCAGTAATTTCTGTTTCTTTTCACTTTCCATGGCAGCATTCACCAGACTGGGAGGTTCCACCGGACCTCCCATCCTCCGACCCTTTGTCTTTTGTTCTAAAGCTGTACAAGGAATAATAATAATACAACAACCAATGGAACAAGGGAGGGAGAATTCTGGTGAATTCTGGCATGGAATGTGACGAGAAACAGAAATTACCGGTAAGTTGATACAATTTCCTGTTTTCTCCGTCACACCAGAGCTGATAAAGTGAGGGACAAATATATAGTGAAACACCAACAAGATTTATTATACAAATTGTACAGTTATCTTTGTAACACTGTATCCAGGACTGTGCGTCCAAACTGCGTCTTGAGTTGACAATACGTCCATAAGGTAATGTCTAATCAAAGTTCTCCATGAAGACCAATTTGCTGCCTCGCTAATTTTCCTAAGCGGAGTTTTGGCCTCTAATGCCCAAGAGATAAAAACGGACCATGTAGAGTGAGCTTTTAATCCCTGCGGTATTGCCTCACCTCTGATTTCTTTTGCCTTTGCAATGACCAACACGATCCATTTACCGAGAATTCTCCATCTTTCTCCAAGGTTCTGTCATTTTTAAGTAGTACGATATCAGCCTCACCAAGTCTAAGGAATGTAATCTTTCCTCCTTCGGATTCATGGTAAAGCAATCTCTAGATTGAGATGCCCCTGATTAACTACTTTTGGTAGGAAGCTGAAGGCAGGTTTTAATGTGACTGTCGTGGAACACAATATTATCCGGCTCTCTGGCTGATAGAGCTGCCAATTCTGCCACCCGGCATGCAGAGGTGACCGCCACCAAAATTATAACTTTAAGAGTTTTCCAAGTGCCACGTGGAAGCAGATTCAATTGGCTCAAATGGCCTTGATGTCAACGCCTGTAGTACTGTAGGAAGACTCCATACAGAGCAGATCTTAATTGCGGTTTAATCCTGATTAATGCATTAAAGAATCTTATCACCAGATTATCCACTGCCCATTCTTTATCCATTAGAGCAGAAATGGAAGATACTTGACCTTTTAAAGTACAGTAAGCCAGGCCCATCAGTACTCCACCAGTACTTGACTAGGATGGTACCATCTAAATCCTTCAAAGTAATATCAGAATTTTTACAGAATAGTAAGAATTTCTCCCACACTCTATAATATTGTCTTGATGTAGATAGCAGTCTTGGCTGTAGAAGAAATGTTACAATGTCCTCTTGGAAACCTAAACTTGATAGTTTTAGCCTTTCAGTCTTGCCATCAAATTTATATTGTTCAACAATTGATACTCCACTGGACCCTGACACAGCCATCATTTTCATAGGCTCCTCCACACTTAGGGATTTTAGTAGGGGAAACCATGTCCTCCTTGGCCAGAAAGGAAGAATCGCTATGACATCACTTTCCAAACCATTGGTATTAGTGGGAATACATAAAGCAAGTAACTTGACCAATTTTGAGCCAGCGCATCTCTTCCTAATGCTTTTGACGGTCCAGCCCCCTGGAAAAAAGTTTCTGCATCTTTCGTTTTATGCCGTGTCCATAAGATCGATGTGAGGAGTCCCCCATCTTCGGCAAATAGTTTTGAATATATTTATATGTAAGCACCATCCTGGGTCTATGCTTCTTCGGCTCAAGAAGTCTGCCACAACATTTGAGGACCCTGACATGTGAACGGCTGTGATGCTCTTTGGCCCATGACAAAATGGGGAAAATTTCTTTCTTCTTACTTATGTAAGCTACTGCCGTAACATTGTCTGATATTATTTTTACGTGTTATCCTATAATCTTTGGAGCAAACTCTTTTATAGCTTTCCAAACAGCCCTTATCTCCAGGACGTTCGATCTGGACTCTTTTTGGTTTTCCCAAAAGCCTTGAGCTTACTGGTCTAAAAAATGTGCTCCCAACCTGCGCAAGACGAGTCTGTGGTTAATGTTATCCTTACAGGGTCTTCCAACAATCTTCCTTCTGACAGATTTCCCATATTTGGTGCGCCTTGACAGACACACCACCGCTGCATCAAATCTAGGGGAAGTCTCCAACTTCCCCGCATCAGCCTCATCAGAATGATATTTCTTTAAGAATCTATTCCCCACGTCAGCCTTTTTTCCCACTTTCTTCCATTCATTAGCCATAATTTGTCTCAGTGAGGCATTGGGAAGGTCGTTAGATTCTTTCCGTCAATTAAAAAGAAATTATCAGCTTCAGCAGCCACTATAGGTTCATTAGACAAAGACAATGTGTCTCGAATCTCCTTAAGAGGTTCGACAATATTGACACCGAACATATTTCCAGCTGAGTCTTCATTAGTAGAACTGTCAGACTGATCAGAACTCTCTGCCTCAGATTTTTTTCCTTCAGTCAGTGATACCGTCTTTTCAATAATATCCAACAAGGAATCCATAGATATTTCATCTGGCAAAGCCAATTGAGCATTAGGGATTTCTTCTGATTTTTCAGCATTCCTGTTTCCTGTCCCTGCCTTGTCTTGCCGCCTGGTTTATTAATTCCAGTCTCTGTCCCCTGGTTTCTGTTCAGGATTGCCTTGTTATTATTATTAATATAATTAGTTTAGTGGTGTTGGCTGTGGCTGGGTTTTCGTTCTTAATTATCATGTTAATAAACACATCTCCTTGTGTCTGCTGAGTTTCTGCCTTTAGTCGACATTTTTTATCATTTTTTGGACTTTTTTATGGTCAGCAATATCATTTTAGCATCTTATGAGTTAGAAATGTTTTTTAATATAATTTAATCGTTTTAAACCTGAGGCACAGAAGAAAGTGGATGTTTCTTTTTAAACAAACAAATTGGACTCCAGAGATTTGGGGTGGTAGTTACCTATAGTATAAAGGCGTATGGAGCAGCCAATGAATCACGCAACCTTAAGACTATTGCTATAGCAATGTTTCATGTTTCGGAAACATGTTGTATGCACAACACACTTGTGCCATAGCAATGCTCTTTAAGGTTGCATGATCCATTAGCTGCTCCATATTCTTTTATAAAATATTGTATCTATGTCTTGGAACAGACATCAGGGGCAACCTGTGACTAAAGAGGTGGAAATGTATCTGAAATGTTATACGTATTGACAACTTAAACTTTGTGGTAGTTACCTACCAGAAGAGCGTGAAATAAGTAGGCCAGGGTATCTGATAGGGTGTGTGGGGTACACTGGGTGCTATGGACCAGGGTATCTGATAGGGTGTGTGGGGTACACGGTGTGCTATAGACCAGGGTATCTGATGGGGTGTGTGGGGTACACTGGGTGCTATAGACCTGGGTTTCTGATGGGGTGTGAGGGTTACACTGGGTGCTATAGACCAGGGTTTCTGATAGGGTGTGTGGGGTACATTGGGTGCTATAGACCAGGGTTTCTGATGGGGTGTGAGGGTTACACTGGGTGCTATAGACCAGGGTTTCTGATGTGGGGCAGGGTTCGCAGATTTTATGCACCTCCAAGCAGGATGGGACATGGTGGGGACGTCAAAGGAGGCATGGTGGGGCTGGAGACTAGGCGGGCGGCAGAAAGAGGCGGGGTTAGGTGGTGTTGCAGGGCAGGGAGTGGACGTTCCAGGGTGGAGCTGCAAGGGTACACTAGGTGCTATAGACTAGTTTTTTATTTTTATTTTAAGTCTATTACTTGACTTGTTTTTGAGTCTGGTGAATAGGCGGGAATTCTGAGACTGGTAAATTGTCTGCCATTTTGTGACTAGACTGGCATTCTGAGACTAGTAAAAAGGCAGGCATTTTAGGACAGTTAAATAGGCTGGCATTCCAAAATTGGTCTACTCTACTAGATTTATCCCACCACCACCTTACACCATCGATCTTAAAGGAATTGTACACTGAAAAAATACTTGGTTTCATTTCAGTCTATAAATGAATCCATGTAAGCAGCACTTACTCTGTGTTTGTGTTGCTGCATGACTTGTACTGTACTTGTTTTGCTCAATCTCAGTCCCCCAGCCAGACTATCTGACTCTGCGAGGGCAAGCATGCTCAGTAATATCAATTAGGGCAGCATGGGGAGAGGGAATTTCCCACCATGCAGTTCACATACCGACTGTCACTATTTCCAGTGTACATATCCTTAGGCAGATTTTACCTATAGTGACCTGTCAGATGCCTCCACACATGCTAGATTGTTGATCTAAACAGGGGCGTACCTGTAGGCGCCCGGGCCCCTCCATGAGAGTGGAGGCCGGGCCCCTGACCCCCTCCTAGATGCCTCCCGCGATCAGCCGTTTTAAACAGCTGATTACATGTATGAATGAAACAAAGGCGCGATCAGCTGTGTACACCACAATTTACCAATCAACCAATTATTGGTCTGAGCCATGCTTACAGCGCTGTGAGTCCTACGGGAGAAAATCGCTTTACAAATGTTATTTGTTGTTCTTGTTGCTCTCCCTATGGGAACCTTAAGAAATTAATTACCAGGGAGATTCAATAAAAGTTCTTATCATTAGAAATGGTGCTAATTTTGCCCCAACCAATCAGATGTTAGCTTTCAAATGATAAATAACATTTGATTGGTTGGGGCAAAATTAGCACCATTTTTAACGATAAGAACTTTTATGGAATCTCCCTGTATATTTCTTATCATGCTTAAGGCTAGCTTTGAAAATTATTATATTCAGGGGCAGGGGCTTATGATGCAGCTGATAATGCTCTGTCCAAGCAGTGGGCATGCTCCAACCTGAGATGTGGCACATCAGTGGTGCTGGTGGGGTCAGGGCTCACACCGCCATTTATACTGCTGGAACTTTGGACACACTCCAGCTAGAAGCATGATCCTTTGAAAGGTAAAAGTGTGCCCTTTATAATAACGGCCACTTGTATAGAGACCACAGTTCCCCTTTAAAATCAGCTCAGTTGTTTTGGCGTAAGATACCCCTTAAAGGGTAACTGTGGTCTCAAATTCTTCCAAACTAGTGACAAATATATAAAAAGCCTTCCATTGTACCATCAAAATAAAACCTAAATCACATCTCTAGAGAAAATTTGTGAGAAGTTATTGCTGAAAAGGTTCAACAATGTAACTTCCTGGTTGAACACTTCCTGTTTTCAGCCATGTCACCAGCTTGTAGTCATGTGACCAGCCTCTGTCTGCATTAATAGGCTTCCCTTTAAACTGTCAATTGTTTCCTCAGGTACTTCCTGATTTCCCCAGCATTAAGTCTTTACTGAGCATGCTTCTCCCCCGGGGGAAAAGGGCCGGCAGAGGTCAGGTGATGTCACTCAACCTACTGGAAGCAGGAAGTTTGAACATTCACCCCAATGTAATTTCTCACAGGCTCCAGCCAGAGATGTGATTGTTGGCTCAGTGTAAAGGAAACACTGCAGGCTTTCATTTAACCCTAACTTGTTTTGAGACCACAGTTGCCCTTTCAAGACCTGGATATATAAAGATCGCAAGGACACTTATGTAAGGAAATAATGGAGCAAAGACATCATACAAATTGGGCAGCACAGATGCATTGCAGTACAGTCCTACATCTGTAAGAAGTTTGTATTGTGGGTCCCCCCATAATAATAGAGATATATGGGTAGGCTGTGTGAGATTAGATGGTAAGCTCCTGTGGACAGGGATTCATATGCAAATGGATTAATGTAAAGTGCTGCATAATATAATCGGTGCAATCTATGAAAATAAATACATACAATGAATGGATCAAACACGCATTGCTAGGTTTCCCCCTTCCCGCAGTGTATGTTTCTAAATGTGAATATGTATCTATTACGTGTCTGTTTTGATTACAGCGATGATCATGGACCTTTCCACAGCACGGAGGTATCTACTTCATCTACTACACATACTATTCAGGCTTTGCTACTTTTTGTACCAAATGTAAGTGAACTGTTCATTGAAACATACTGCAAACCTCACACTGACCTTCCCCACGGCGAATAGTATTAGTACCAGTATGCCTCTTTACAAGGCACTGGTATACAAAAGGGACATCTTGGAAAAGGAAGCAGTTCAGAGAAGGGCAATTAAATTAATAAGGGGAATGGAGGGGCTTGACTATGCAGGCAGATTAGACAAGTTAGGGCTGTTTACATTGGAGAAGCAACGTTTGCGTGGGGACATGATAACCTTATACAAATATATTAATAGGCCATACAATGAACTCTCTGGTGCATTGTTAACTAATAGGTCATATCAGAGGACACGTGGACATCCTTTAAGGTTGGAAGAAAAGAAGTTTCATCTTCAGGTTTGGAAAGGTTTCTTTACAGTGAGAACGGTGAAACTTTGGAGATATGCAGATATGGTAATGGAAAGTTCATTAAAAAGCTTTAAAAGTGGACTGGATAAGTTTCTATGACTAAAAAATATTGAGAATTACTGGTATTAACACATATACTGTAGTTCTGGTTGGTACGGGGGTACTATATAATATTGAGAATTACTGGTATTAATACATATACTGTAGTTCTGGTTGGTACAGGGATACAATATAATATTGAGAATTACTTGGTATTAATACATATACTGTAGTTTTGGTTGGTACAGGGGTACTATATAATATTGAGAATTACTGGTATTAATACATATACTTTAGTTCTGGTTGGTACAGGGATACTATATAATATTTAGAATTACTGGTATTAATACATATACTGTAGTTCTGGTTGATCCAGTAATACTTTCTGATTATGGGTAGGGTATAAAGGTTGGACTAGATAGAAATATGTATTTATACAACCTCCAATACTGTGCAACTGTTAGACATTATAGGTAGGGTATAAAGGTTGGACTAGATGGATATAGGTCTTTATACAACCTCCAATACTATGTTACTATCTAACTGTTATACAGACATTATATGGGTAGGATATAAAGGATGGACTAGATGGAAGTATGTCTTTATACAACCTCCAATACTATGTTACTATGTAACTGTTATACAGACATTATGGGTAGGGTATAAAGGTTGGACTAGATGGACGTATGTCTTTATACAACCTCCATACAGACATTATGGGTAGGGTATAAAGGTTGGACTAGATGGATGTATGTCTTTATACAACCTCCAATACTATGTTACTATGTAACTGTTATACAGACATTATGGGACCCAATCTCCACTGCTGTATTCACAGCTAAACACAAGCCCTCTAGGTCAGGACGCTGGTGACACGTTACCAGACAAGGTTGCCCACCGCTAATAAAGCGCACTATTAAGTATTGAGATTGAGGCTTGATTTACCCAGATGTAAAAAGCACAGTAGCAGGATCAGGCAAAGAAGACAAGCAGAAACCAATATTAAAGAATTAGACAGAATGTAGTCAAGGAACAAGCCAAAGGTAATACACAGATCAGCAAGCAAGGTAAGGTACCAGAGAATAAGGCAGAAGCAGAGTCGAAAAACAGATGAAGGGTCATACATATATCAAAAATCTAGGCACCATAGAATTAGGCAGAAGCAAAGTCAAAAACAGGCAATGGTCAGGCCACGGAGCAAAAATCAAGGATGATAAATCAAACAAAATAACACACCACAAAATTGGGCATTCAGTAAACAAAGCCAAGAGAAATGTTAAAAAGAGATATCCAATAGAAACAAGAAAAAGGTGATTGGCCAATCAGAACCCCCCCAAGCTGTGCAGCAAAACAGCATCAACTGGGAGAGGCAAGGGGAGAAGCCCCTGTGCGCCCCCTGCTTAGCCAGCAATGGAAGAGACTGCGCTAGACTGGAGAGTTCGAGCACCGTCAGAAATAGCAGAAGACACGATCGGATACAAAGATTGGAGAGCTCAGCTAAAAAAATCAGGAGTGGAGAGCAGATTGCTGACATATAGCATGTCCATATAATATTTTCTTTTTTCTTCTCTTGAATCCATGAGTAATATTTGCATTGTAGGCTTCATTTCTAGAGATAGAGGGAAATAAAAGAAGTGAGAATGATCTTATAGACTAATCCACAGTTTAACGGATGCACCATGGACACAGCGCAGTATGGAATTTCATTGACGAAATGGCACAACATCGGAGATGCATCACTGGTTTGGGGGAGAGGGGAGATTCTTGAAAGAATCAAGGGGTTACTGGTACTCTATAAAGGAAAGTTTCCCTTGGTATATATATATATATACCTTGGTCATATACCATGACCTGGATGAATGAGAACCTTCACAAGCAAAGTTTCCCTTGCTCTTTCTGTTTAGACCAGTAGAGGAAGCAGTGAGACACTGTGTCTAGCCCTCAATGACTGTGTTTCCCTTGACTTATGTACATAGTGCTAAGATTTAAAAAAAAGGCCTTCCAAGGATATATCTGATTTTTTTTTCACCCCAATTTATTCTGAATGCTGTGTTACATTTCCTGCGTTATGGACATTGTTTTTAAAACTAGTTTGGGTAGCATTTAAAGTGAAGCTAAATACTTTTGGTAATTTACTTGCAGCTGTGCATTGTGGAATTTTTTAACTGTAATAATTATCTATATAAAATTTATAGATAAAAATAATTAAAACAATCCAAGATTGGAGTCACGTGACTGGTATCTGTAATTCATTACAGTTGAGAAAAATAAAATGTTCTGTAACAAAATTCTTTTAAGGAAATCTAAATCAGAAAACTATGAATGCATATAGGATAATTTTATTTAATTTATTTTGTATACATTACTTACACAAAAATGCTTAAAGCTTAAAATTCACTTCTATTCTATTTACTTCTGACAAAAATGTTTTCACTTTGAATTGGCTTTTTGTAGGTTTCTTGTGTAAACCACAGAACGATGTTCCATTGGTGCAGAAGCCTTAGTGGTTTAAGAGCTCTGCTTTCACTTCCCACCTAAAAAGCTTGACTCCAGCATTAAGTAAAAAAACATAATGTTGTACATAAAGTTTTCACTGTCATGCAGGGTGACCTGTCCTGCAATGTAGATGGGAGACTAATTACTGATAACAGTATGGTTTATTATATACTGCTATCTATGTTAAAACAAATGGTGCAATTCTATCAACAAAGCATTAGAGAAATTATTTAAAGATCATCACATTCTTTACTAACTAGTAAAACAATCTTTATATTTTGAACTGGGTACAAAGTATGTTATAAGGTAATGGCCAAAAGTTGCCAAATAGTTAACAGCCCTATTGTCATGCACAGAGAGACGCTTTCAGCATATAACATTGCCAAAGCCATCAGAAAGCCAACCACCAGGGAGCCAACAGTGTATACACTGCCTCCCAACTTTCTCTTCCAGTGGTACTGAACTGTGCTTTACAAGAGCATCTTATTTTTTTATTGTCAAAGCCCATTTCATCCCTCCCTCCCACCCCATTTTATGTTATTTTGTATAAAGTTTGTTGGGGTCACAGCTGGCAGGTACCCCCGACAATCGTGCCCATAGCAGGCTTTGCTTAGGGTCTCATTGCCCAATCTACCAGGCGGATCATCAAGTGCCCAGACATGGTACGATTGTCAGCTGAAATGTTTGTGCATACACATCATGCGTTGTGGGTCAGCCTTTGCGATTGCACGTATGTATGTATCTGTGTTAAGGCCAGAAATACAAAAAAAAAAAGGCGCAAATAGTGCACTGGGCACTTTCAGATGGCTCTGAAATCAAAGAACAATTGAAGTAAACAGAATCAGAGCCAGGGACGGTACCAAGGCACAGGGAATCGGAACGAGGTACCAAAGGAGTAGGAGAAAGCCTAATTAAGGGACAGGCAGAAGTCAGGACAGGCCGTGGTAAACAAAAATTAAAACAAAGAGCTAGGGAGAACCACAAGCAATATCGGTCAATCATGGGCTGAAAGCAGGAACCTTAAAAAGTGGACAAAAAACAATCAAAAAAACAGAGAAAAGAAAAGCGGGGATCAGATAGGCTAGAATTTGCCTCCAAACTAGGAACCAATGAGAAGATTGTTTCATAGAAGTATCATAGGCAGAGTAGGCAAGCCATAACAAATTTAATTTAAAAAAAAGATATCAAAAAATTTTATGGGGACTTAATCATTGTTTATATTTTATACAGTGTATAGGGAAAACACAAAATTTTGTTATGTGTATTACATGTTAATGGAGAAAATACAATGTTACATGTACAGTATACGGTATGTGAAATGGAAAACTTGTGTGACCTGAAAGAAAAGCAATGAGTGAAAATGAAAGTGATTGGTGCAAACAAAACGTAGGGTGTAAAAAGGGAGCGCAGAGGCCATAAGTAGGATTATATGGGAAATGACTGTCCTGTTATCTCTACAAAATAAGTTTTTTTGATTGTTTGTTAAAATGTTGCCTAATAGAAAACCTACGTCTCAGTATCTGAAGTGACTCCTTTCCAACTAGGGAATCACTGTGCCAAGCCCACACAGGATGGGGTATCTGCAGGCTAATCGTATAACAAGCAAAACAAAACATTACTTCCAGCATGAACCAAAAACTAATTTGTATGCCAGAACCCATCCAATAATAAAATCCATTCCCAAATATGTGCAGTCTTAAAGTGATTTAATATAGTTGTGTATTCATTTGGGATTAAATAAAAGATTCGCTCTCTTCAGCTTGCTTCCATGCCAGAGAGCTTCTGAAGCAAAGACAGATTAAAGGTTCATCTTGCCTTCATGTTAGTGCAACGATGTATGAAACAATATATACATTTTGTCTTCCCACATCAATGCCATATTTATTGACTAAACAAAGGGTCCGTTTTAACTTGACTGTTTGCGTGCTGTGAAAGCTAATCAGTCTTTTTAAATTTAAGGTTTCACTTCTGTTTACAGTGTATTTAAAACTTTTAAACCAAGCCTGCATAGATCTGAACATCTTTTTGTATGTTATATTAAACAAAAAATAGATTGCAAAAAGGCTTATTTCCAGAAAAACAAGTTGGCTGATATAATAGGTATGCATGGAGAAACATGGTAAAAAATGAGGGCATATGTTTCCTTTAAAAAGCAGATATCCATGCATGTATTTTGCCCTTAAAGGGGAACTGTGGTCTCCAAACAAGTTGATTTTAAATGAAAAGCCAGGTTCCTACCTTTAAAATGAGCCATCAACCACCTCTCTATGAGCCCAAGATATGAAGA
Source organism: Hymenochirus boettgeri (assembly GCA_019447015.1). Taxonomy (NCBI): domain Eukaryota; kingdom Metazoa; phylum Chordata; class Amphibia; order Anura; family Pipidae; genus Hymenochirus; species Hymenochirus boettgeri. Next base: position 2,392,344 of record CM033476.1, on the reverse strand, counting down.
AATCACTGATCAGAAAGTGAAGGGGTGGGAGGTTCTGAATCTGCAGTCACAAATATTAGTTCCTCCTAATCTGGGGTTTGCACATGCTCAGTGCAGGAGAAAGCAGAAGAAATCAGGAAGAGATTGAGTTACAGTGACTGAAGAAGGAGTGGGAGGGGCCACGGGGTTTTTTGAGGGGAATGCAAGGGAGGGGCCATGGGGGCCCACAAGGAGGAAGAGACACAGAGAAGATGAACTGTCCTGTGGTTTCAGAGCAGGAAGCAGGGGGTGCAGGGGATCTGGTGATGGTGCTATCATATCACACATAAAAATGTAAATATCTGTAAACTATGTAAAATAAATAATGAAAGTAAATTGCAAAAATACTCAGGAAAGCTATATATGAAAGTCCATTTAATACTACACAACTACTAAAATGTATAAACAGCGTGTAATGCAGCAGAATGCGGAAGCTCGAAAGTAGCGCCAGTGAGAAGGAAGTTGATTTTTTTTAAAGTTCTGGAGATTTGTACATGTTCCCCAGACCATTTCACAGGTCCCAGAGCCACGTACAGTAAGTTACCATTGCTATTTTAACCCTATTGACTTTAATGGGTCAGTTTTCGAACTAACATAGTAACATAGTGATTGAGGACATACGTCCATCTAGTCCAACATTTAAAACCCACTCTTTAACCTTACCTAACAGTTGATCCAAAAAAACAGCTAAAAATGTGGGAGGGGGTTGAAATTCCTTCCTTTTAAGTTCGAAAACTAACCGTACTTAGGAACTGTCCAAATTATCCTCTTCATATCAACTGTATAGCTGCTGTAACATGAATATTCTGTCTGTTCTACACCCACTCTAGTACACAGGATGCACATACATCTGGCTGCAGAATAAAGACCACAACTTCTGCCAGAAAAGTATGGTAGGTCATATATGCATAATATATTTCCTAGAATTTTCCAAACTTTTCACAAAAGAGATGTTTCAGAAAATATTTGAAATGTCAAATATCTTTCATAAAAAGATTTTTCAGAAATGATTCAAACAGAAACTAATGAGCTCTTTTGAACTATTAAAAGACATTAATGAATTGTTTAACCTAGAAATAACTGGAGGTGAGTTATAAAGGTTCTACGAAATTGCATTAATAACTTAAAGAAAGTTGTGTAGGCTTTTGTAATTTCACCATTGTAATAAAAAAAGGGGTATATAAAGTACACTAATAACTGGGTCCCACGTAGGCAGAGCAATACCAGAAAATAATGTTGTCCTTATAGGACACAGTAAATAAATGTTGAGATTATTCAATCACTTTTTATTTTTAAGATTTGGAGTCCTGACTCAGTTCTAATCCTGCTACAACTTGGTGTAGTTGATTGCAAGTTTTGTGAGACATTATTTTTTAGGTACGAGGTAAAGAACACAGGAAACTATATACAAATAGCTATATAAGTACTTAACTATAATTGGTAGATGGTCAAATGTATATCCAAGCTCCAATTAGAAGACTAATTCTGAAAAACTTCAGCTGAACTTAGTAACAGGTAAATTCTCATATGTGGCTCATATAGCTTCAAACATATTGCAAGTACTGCAACTGTTAAGATGAAGAAAACATTTTGTAGAGGCTAGCATAGCAACTGCTAAAAAATGAAAGCAAGCATGGTTTGTATCTTTATTTATATGAAGCTGAAAATGTATTTGGTGACTTAAAGGTATATGGCATTATGCAATTAAATGCAGTTATGTATTTAAATTTTGTCAGAAAAATAAAAATAAATGTTACATATCACATAATAAAAATTGTTCCAATTTTGCCTCACCATTTTATGAACTGGGAAAACATTCTTAGCATAAGAAAAAATTTTGAACATTGTTTCCCAGAATCCATTGAGCACTTAACTACCTTTTTGTATTAATGGTCAGTTTATCTCTAGAACATAGGAAATAATTCACAGTACTCATTTCATTGCTTTAAAATGCAAAGCGAAAAAGTTCATAATGTCCAGGGTTGCAGAGTATAATTGTGGTTATTCTATGCAACACTGGGTATATTATTTTTGTTATTAGTTAGAGAAAGTAGTAATTGCCTACACAAAATTTGCTCAAATGAGCAAATTTCCATTATTCAAAAATTATTTGTTTTAAAACACCTAACAGATTTGCTAAATCCATATGCAAATCCTGTCTAGCCAGGTCCATACTAGACATACAGGGAGATTCAATAAAAGTTCTTCAATAAAAGTTCTCCAACCAATCAGATCTTATTTAGCATTTGAAAGATAACCTCTGATTGGTTGGGTAAAATTAGCACCATTTTAAAAGATATACAGGGAGATTCAATAAAAGTTCTTATTGTTTAAAATGGTTCTAATTTTGCCCCAACCAATCAGAACTTATGTAACATTTGAAAGCTAACATCTGATTGGTTGGGGCAAAATTAGCACCATTTTAAACGATAAGAACTTTTATTGAATAACACCCAAGAACTTTTATTGAATAACCCTGATACTAAACACATCGCAAATGTGCAAATAGTGCAAATGTAGATGGGAGCTGTGGCATAACTCAATCTGGAGTTGGCACATGTGTAATGATGTAGCATTTTCTGTTGTATAATATTAGAATAGTTTCTTTTTCCAATCAGGCAACTGCAGGTAGCAAGAAAAGTAGAAATTACTGGTTATCTGTGTTATACAAACCTCAATATGTAGCAACAACCTGGTTTTAATGCAAGCTGATGTTTGTTGTTAAGGGAAAAAAAAAAGTTTAGTCAGTTACAGTAATATTGCAATACATCTTACGGAAAACAAGTATATGCATTTTCCTGAGTATTTTAATAACTATTGTAATCATAGCAACTCTCACACCCCCTGCTCTCCCCCCTCATGTAACTTTTTTCTATGTTTATAATCTAAACATCTAACACGCAGTTCAAAGGTTTGTTTTTTGTGGGTAACAAGGATAGAAGATATACAAAATCTTACCGGCTCTTGTGGTTTCTATGAATGTTCATATGGCTTTTTAATTGCAGATGCAACCTACAAATAATTCAGCCACATTACCTTAATGCATCATAAGGATACAAAGAGAGATATTAATTTCCTGAAAATGATACAGAGCGTACTTCCTTTCTGTACAGTATATGTATAGATTGTCTGGAGCATAGTTACTGTACTAAGCAATGGATTTTACATATTTATCATTTATTTCTTGTCTTACTATTAAAACACATTCAGGCTTGTTTACCCAGACTCGCTGGGCAAATATATGGAGTTAAAGTCGCGCTAACCAGTTCGCTACCGTTTAGCGCGACTTTAAATCCATGTTAGTGTTGGATGTGTGGGTTACACAAAATTCACCCACACATCCAATGTTCGCACTTCAATATCGTGTTTGCATTTTACTGCAGGATTTTTTACCCACTGGCGTAAAAATCCTGCAGTGGGTAAATCCCTTACCGGGGATATTGCCTCGCGGCTCTTGGTAAATGAGCCTGATTGGCTTTAATGTACATTTCATCATGGAGGTTTTAAAGCTTATTTTTCTATATTCCATTTTTTATTGTTTTTTCCATTTCTAATAGGGGCAGTTTTTTTATTCAACCATTTTCAGGCCGATATAGTACGAAAAAATTTATACCTGTCTTACCTGACCAGGATACCGCAATGCTCTAACGTCCTGCATCATGGCATCCAGGTCAGGTAAGACATAACTTTTTTAGTACTACATCAGCCCCGTATGCCACAGTAGCAGTGGTGTTAAAATTAGTGCAAAAATACGCTAATCTTAACAAAGCCATTACTACATTGGCTGCTACGACGCGTTATTTCCAAAATATGCTTGTGAAGGTTCTCATTCATCCAGGTCATGGTATATCTGTTGTATTCAATTAGATCAACTGGACATGAAATGTAGTTCTTGAAGAACATGTCAGAGGACACGTGGACATCCCTTAAGACTTGAAGAAAAAAGGTTTAGGCTTCAAGTTGGGAAAGGGTTTGTCACTGTGAGAACGGTAAAGCTATGGAACTGTCTTCCAGTGGACGTTGTTATGGCAGGTTCATTGGTCAGTTTAATAAAAAGCTGGATGAGTTTCTACAAACAAGGAATGTTACAAGTTACTGGTATTGATACATAAAGTAGAGTTGGGAAAGGGTTTGTCACTGTGAGAACACAAGGAATGTTACAAGTTACTGGTATTGATACATAAAGTAGAGTTGATCCAGGGAAATTTCCCATTGCCACTTGGAGTCAGGAAGGAATTTTTTTTTTTTCAACCTCAAATACTATACTATGGGGGTTATTCAATAAAAGTTCTTATTTAAAATCGTGCTAATTTTGCCCCAACCAATCAGATGTTAGCTTTCAAATGTTACATAAATTCTGATTGGTTGGGGCAAAACTAGCACCATTTTAAACGATAAGAACTTTTATTGAATAACCCTGTATATATTTTAAAGTTTTCATTTGTTAACATTCGTAGCTAAAACCGCGAAGTGTGCAAAACACAACCAAAGCATTTGGCCACAACTGCACACAATATAATGACATTACAACATATGGCAACCTATAAAGACAAATTCCTGCAAAGAGATATTATAAATAGTTTAAACTTTCACATGTAAGTGTTGAAATGCTTAGAGGATCAACCTTATTTAATTAGGGGTGGAAATGGGGTTTTATTGCCAATCTTTTAAAAGGTGTATATGTAGGTAACGTCTAATACGTTAATTGTATTTCTTGTAACATTGTCCCCTAAAGTAATCACATTCCTCTTCCACAGGATCTGCAAATCACTGGAAACAAGAAGTAATACTCAACGTATGTCTTTATACAACCTCCAATACTATGTTACTATGTAACTGTTATACAGACATTATGGGTAGGGTATAAAGGTTGGACTAGATGGACGTATGTCTTTATACAACCTCAGTGACTGTTCTACTATGTTACTATGGTAAGTGGATAAACGCTATATAATTAGTAATTTAATGTATTTTGTTCTTTGTTTCCTACAGTGTTGTGGAGGTCCTGGGGGTAGCTGTTCCCATTGTAAAGTCTTCCCTGTTCTTCCTAGTGTGCGCACTTCTAGCAATTTGCTGTGTATTATTTCGAACGTAAGTGGACCCTCTTAGCTTGCTGCTCTAGGAAGCCCACATGCATCTATATGTAAATCATTATCCTATTTACACTAGTACACACAGTCCCATCTATGTAACTGGTCATACACAGCCCTGACATAACACAGGTTCAATGTTCAGTCCGACATGATCGAGAGTCAACTAGTGACTGATTTTCTACCATTCACACACAAAATAGAAATCTACTACACACCCAATTTAGAGGGCAACCCAAAACTAAAATTTAACCCACTACTGGCCCCACTGTGTAAATCCTTACCTTACATCTTTGCTCCTTATGGTTCTCCCGCAGCGACAGGTGTCAGTGAGTCATCCAGTCCCTGCTATTTCCTTGTCCTTGTTGAGGTTTCAGGCATGCACAGGGGAAGCCTTCCCCCATCCCTCTGGATCCATCTTTGCTGCCTGGTGCCCTACCTATAAAACCTAGGTGAAGGGCAGCCAGGGATTGGGAGGGCTCCCCTGCGCATGCCACTGTCCTCTCAGAGGACAAGGAGGAGGCAGAAACCTTTCATACAGGAAGACACCTCCTACTCGTCAGTTTCCTGAACTTAGGACAAACGCTGCAGGAGAACCATAAGGAGCAGAGATGTAATGGAAGGGTTTTTTTAAACTTCACATTGGGGCCAGTAGTGGGTTAAATTTTAGTTGGGGGGGTGGACGTGCCCTTTAATGGCGGTCAAGCTTCTACTGCCACACCCATGCCCGACAGTTGCTAACCATAAAAAGCAGAATACATAAATAAAGGGAACAGGACATCAGGCAGCAATTGGGCTTAGTCCCAAATTCAGCTCATTAAAGGCAAGTACTGGAAGAGTAATATAATACAGTGGTTTAACCGTCTATTTAAAAAATGTAGCAGAGGAACTAATCTTTTTTTATTGTGATGAATGAATGTTTCAGGGTCTAAGTCCCGTTATTTAGGTATCAAAGTCCCTGGAAGTTTGCGTCATATCACAGTACAAATAAAATGGTTACCAGGTGTATTTATAAAGGTGCAGTAGCATAAAGCAGCTTCCACACAGTATTGAACAATCGCACCATAAAATGCAGAACGTTATCTCGCTGCTTCGCTACAATAATTAGATTTACACCGTATTAAAACATATTTGCTTATAGGATCTTCGAAAAACAGGAAACAACGAGAAACAATGATCAACAGATCCAGAACCAGAGAGAAATTCCAGCAGAGACCAATCAAACCAGTAGAAGAACTTCTCGTGTTGGGCAGGAAGAAGCCGACACCACCACCAAAGATGTTATTCCTGAAGGCAAAAGTACAGAGGATGGCGGGAACACTAAGCGGTACGTGGATAAGTTAACTACACCAACAGTGCACACTGGCTCGTTGTACAGTCCAAATGGTGTGGCAGTGACACAAATGTGGTTTGTAATATTTGCAGCTTCAGTTTTGTGGTGGCGAGAATTAGATAATGTGCAGTGATCAGATTCGTATTAATACAAGTTCAATAACACAAAAATCCTAACTTTTTACTGTATTTCGTCCCTGCCGTAAAATAATCAGCGAGCTCCATTATAGCAAGTCCTCGGTCACTCACATGGCCAGGACGTACGTAATAAAAACCCCTTCCCCTCCCCTCACATCTTGAACCAAACTTGGGGTGGATGGATCTCAGGGCAAAGTTAGCAATACCACGCATTATCGCTAATGTACGACAGTGGCCGTAAATGTACAGCCGCGACCAAACATTTGCGGCAAACGTTCATTACCAAATGTTCAGTCATAGAAAACCATGCGGTAGTAAAATATCACAATGGTATTCTATGGGGGATCGTAAATCTATGATCGCAGTGGTTGATTTACAATGGCGATCGTAAATGAATAATCGTTTGGCTAAAAAGCGATACAGCGCGTTTACAAATATGTCCCTTTCCCATCCGATACGTTATAAGAAGTGGCTTTCGCATTGTCAGAGATTGCAGAGCAAAGAGGAACCAGAACGTTACTCGGATGAACAGGTGATAAAAGGGGGAGAATCCCAGTAGTTTTATTCAGACACAAAATACAGACATGGAGATCACACGTGTCAAACAAGGGCTGCAGGCCGAATCCAGCCCGTCTGGAAACTTTTTGTGGCCCCCAGTGACTGTACAGCATCCAGCACTCACTACACTGCTATCCCTCTGTGCAGTCCCAAGCAGCAGCGTAACTATAAATCTGCCTGCTAGATACAGTGACCATTGTTGGTTAATCTGCCATGGCTGATTGACGAACGCAATGCGACTATCGGGGGTATTGCAGGAATATTGTACGTCTGTACGAAGCTTTATTCTGCTGCTTGGGACTTGCGCAAATGGATAGCAGCGTAGTAAGGCTTGGATGCAAATTACTACTGTAACAGCCGATCGTGTATCTAGCCTGGAGCTTGGGAGGTGTGACAAAGTCCCTAGTACACAGGTGGCTGGTACATTACGGTGGGCACTTCACATAAGCAGAGGACAAACCAGTGTGGTTCACACCCTTTCCCTGCCGAGACCCAGCACTGGGCCCGAGCGTGATAGAATCCCAATCCTGAACCAGCTAATTAACCTAATAAACCAATGCGGCCCAACATTGCACTTGACACCCCTGATGTAGATCCTGAAGGTCGGTTGTTATCAGCCAATCCTAGTTTGTGAGATGAATCGTTACTGACTTCAAAGTTTTTATCTTCAAGGAACGAACATGTAAAAAGGGATTTAGTTTCTTGAGATCCAGAATAGGCCTGAACGCTACCTAACAGGAAAGAAGTGAGTGTGTACACCTAGCCCTGTCTGATCATTGGAACTCTACAAGGATAGGGTCCTTCACCCACTTGCCTTGGAATGTTGTGAGTCCAAACAGGAAAGAAACAAGAAAGCCTCCCACCTACAGGTTCTTCTGTTGATGAAAGGACTGACATAAGAAATTCATCCTCCATGATTGTTGTGCTAGACTTTTGCCTGGAATTCATTGACTGGCTTCCTTGAAATGGCTTCCTGGAAATGGCTTCTTCCATTTTGTCCCCAAAAAGGTGGCCTTGGATTGGTAGATTAAGAAAACTCATTTTAGACAAAAGCCAAAGTGAATTCCTCCCCACAACTGAAAGAGAAGCAGAGCGATCAGCGAACTTACGACAATGAAGAGCAGCACAAATAAATGGAGCCCGTAGCATTCATCATGTATTTATTTTCCATCTGCTCCCTTAAGGATTGCTTCCTCAACGTCTTTAAACCAAAGACTGGAAACCTTGGACCAATGTAAAATAGCAATAGCAAGTCTGAAAGAAGCTCACACCACTGTATAGGATTTTTTTAACAGAGAGTCCCAATTTTTTTTAATAGGGTCTTTCAGGGCAACATGGTCTTCAACTGAACGTAGAGCCTTACGTGTCAATCTAGACATAGCTGCATCAAGTTTAGGTGGATTATCCCAGCAGGAACATACTTCAGGGAAAGAATGTTTTCCAACTAAAGAGGCAGATAAGGAGAATTTCCCATTCATCTGAAATCCCTTTTACCATATTAGAGTGAAGATAAAAAGGAGGCTTAGGGCCCTGAGAAGAAAACATCTTATACCCGCAGAGGAAGATGTGGAAGAAGCAGAATCTGGCCCTCAAGGCTTTAATAAGGTTAGAAATAGACTAAGGTTGGGTGCGCAAGGGATTTTTTGTCTTGACCATTAGCAAGCACTCTCTCAGGACAAATCAAACTCGGTCACGGCAATAGTTGCCTTAAGTAGATTCAGATTCATCTTCAGAAATTAATTATCGCCAGAAGGTTGGGAAGAACCACGTGGCACAGGTTCAGGAACAGGAGCCACAGGCAAGGAACATTTAATAGTTTCCAAAACCTGAACCACCATTGTCTGCATCATGGAAGACATTGATGCTTTAACCCATAGGGTGACATCAGCTTTTATCTTCTCAGTATCCACATAAAATGAAGCCAAACACTCTTCACCAAACTAACCCCCCTTCGAGCAGCTGGATTATCACAAGCCATGCATTCTCGTCTAGATTCCTCCTTGTGTTTTTCTTTCACACAAAGACAGAACCCCCTCAAATAAAAAACCCACCAAACCCACGTAACAGATGCTCACCCCTCGATCTTGAACGGTGCTATCTGGAGCTCATAATGGCCTGAAATAAAATACAGAATATTTACATACTGAAGGTGAAAAATGATTCTCTATCTGAAGACCCAGCAAAAAGTACCAAAAAGGAACAGGAACCAGAGCTGGACCAGCTGACCCCAAGGAGGACTGCACTGAAAAAAACTGTCCATATATTCCTGTCCATGCAAGTGATCTGGGTCTTAACCTGTTAGTGACCACTGCCATGAAGGCCAAGGAAAGTCATATCATCAATGACAATACAGCTGAACGTGTGTACAAGTAAATTAAAGCAGGGCAGATGGTCTATTGTGTTAGCAATATTGGAAGGCGGGTGTGAGAATAACAGTACACACAGCACGACAAAAAGTTTCTTCCCGTGTAAGGGAGTGGACTTACTCACAATTCTGCCCAAAAACACTTCTGTAAATAAGGAATCAAAAACCTCCTCCAAGAGAAGCTTCTCCAATTTACCCAGGTGATGATCTATGTTAATAATGATGTGGCCCCGAGATTATAACATTGACATTTTGCAACCATGGCAAGGAAACTCCCCTGTGGTCAAGCAGAAACTGATATCCAGCCTTCCAAAGTGTGAAGAAGAATCATCAACGTTAATGTCCAATAAATAAATGTTATGTATTTGTCCATAAAAGCTTTTCAAACTTATAAAATGTTTATAAATGTTTTTATGTATACCATAGAAATGTGGGGGGGGGGGGATTTTTTAAAGTAGCTAAAGCCGCAAAGTGTGCAAAACACAACCAAAGCTTTTGGCCACAACTGCACACAATATAATGACATTACAACATATGGCAACCTATAAAGACAAATTCCTGCAAAGAGATATTTTGAAAAGCTTAAACTTTCAAATGTAAGAGCTGAAATGCTTAAGGATCAACCTTAACCCACTTAAAGATTTGACAAATTTGTTGATTCCAGATTAGGGGCTTATTTAATTAAAGATGCAAATTGTGTTTTATTGCCAATCTTCTTTTAAAAGGTGTATATGTAGGTAACGTCTAATACGTTAATTGTATTTCTTGTAACATTGTCCCCTAAAGTAATCACATTCCTCTTCCACAGGATCTGCAAATCACTGGAAACAAGAAGTAATACTCAACAGATCCAAAGCAGTGAGGAAAATCCAGCAAAGACCAAGCAGAGCATTAACACTTTCTGTCTTGGGCAGCAAGAAGCAGACGCCACCGACAAGGACGTAATTCCTGAAGGAGGAAGTGCAGAGGATTCCGTGTACGCTAAGCAGTTAGTGGAAAACTTAACTACACTATTCACCAACAGTGCACACTGGGTTGTGGTACAGTCAAGGCAAAATGTTGTGGCAGTGAAACAAATGTGTTTTGCAAAATTTGCAGCTTTAGTTTTTGTGGTAGCAATTAATTGTTTTTAGATTGTTGTACTTAAAGGGGAACTGTGGTCCAAAAATGACTTTAGGTAAATTGATAGAAATTGCTCTCCTGAGAGTTTTTGCAATTTATTTCCATTGTTTATTTTTTTTAGTTTTGAAGATATTTACATTTTTGTGTGTGATATGGCAGCAGCATCACCAGGTCCCCTGCACTTCCAGCTTCCTGCTCTGAAATGGTCAGTCAATCTGCCCTGTGTCCCCTCCCCTTTGCAGCCCCCCTGGTCCCTCCGACTCATGGACCCCATGGTCCCTCCAGTTGCAGGCCCCCCTTGGCCCATTCCCTTACAGCCCAATGTGGCCCCGCCCACTCACGGGTGCCTAAGCCCCGCCCACTCACGGGTGCCTAAGCCCCGCCCACTCACGGGTGCCTAAGCCCCGCCCACTCATGGGTGCCTAGGGCCCCCCAGGTGCTGTTGGCCACTCTGACACCCCCCCCAAAAAAATTGGGAACTCTGCCTGAAAAGGCTGTTTTCTCAACACATTTACATCACTGCCAAAAAATCTGGCCATGGCTGTACATCACGGATAGGCAAACCGTGGCTTTTCAGATGTTGGAAAACTACAACTCCCAGCATTCTCCTATCAGCACTCTGCAGGCAGGGAAGTTTTCCAACATCTGGAGGGCTACTGGTTGCCTATCCATGCTGTACATGGTATAATCACATTAATTCCAATGGGACATAGGCTAGGTACTGTAGGGAACCGGTCAGTTATATCAGATGTATCTAAGTATCCACATCTACCCTGTAGACTTGTGAGCCTCAGCTGATCCAGTCGGAGCCACGGGAGAGTGATTAAGGATAGGAAAAAGACAAGGGAGTCTGGCAAGTCCAAAATCAATCTCTCTACTGTATTGTGTATCACTCTGGATTATATAGACTAACTAGCACGTAGTCACATGATTCACACGAAATCTAAAAATACAGATTTTTGTTATGCTTAGATATAGTGTAATCTAAAACAGACATACTGTAAGGTAAGGCTGTAACGTAAAATAATAATGAATGGATGCTATAATGGTAAGCTATGAATAAAGCAAATGGCGGATAACATGAACCCTTCAGGTACACACAAGAGTGTTTTTACTGGACCCACCGATATTCTGGTTGAAATATCAGTGGTATTTTTGTCTATGATGGACCTGTGATCAATCGAACATGATATCTGCGGTGGCTTTTGCCGCAACAGACTATTTCGATCCGGCCAACCTTGTCAACTGGGTCTAAATATCGGCTCTGTAACCAGCCCTAGAAGGGGTATCATTCTTGTTTGTCCGGCAGGATAGAATGAGATATAGTTTAAACTTTAAACAGTAAGAAATAAAATAGTTTGAGGATAAACTCATTCAATGCTTTTTAGATAAATGTGGGGATATGATTACTGTGTATAAATACATTAACGGGCCATACAATAAACTATCTGGGGCATTGTTCACCAATAGAACATGTCAGAGGACACGTGGACATCCCTTAAGACTTGAAGAAAAAAGGTTTAGGCTTCAAGTTGGGAAAGGGTTTGTCACTGTGAGAACGGTAAAGCCATGGAACTGTCTTCCAGTGGACGTTGTAATGGCAGGTTCATTGGTCAGTTTAATAAAAAGCTGGATGAGTTTCTACAAACAAGGAATATTACAAGTTACTGTTATTGATACATAAAGTAGGGTTGGGAAAGGGTTTGTCACTGTGAGAACGGTAAAGCTATGGAACTGTCTTCCAGTGGACGTTGTTATGGCAGGTTCATTGGTCAGTTTAATAAAAAGCTGGATGAGTTTCTACAAACAAGGAATGTTACAAGTTACTGGGATTGATACATAAAGTAGAGTTGGGAAAGGGTTTGTCACTGTGAGAACGGTAAAGCTAGGAAGGTTTTTTTTTTCCAACCACAAATACTATAATATATATTTTATAGTTTTTATTTGTTAACATTCTTTTAACATTTATATGTTTTGTGAACTTCTAATATGTTTAATGCATTTCCTGCCACAGCAATACCATCCCCTAAAGTAATAATATTCCTGTTCCACAGGGTCTGTGAATCATTGGAAACAAGTTACAATGGCCAGCAAATCCAGAACAGTGAAGAAATTCAAGCAAAGACCAATCAAAGCAGTTGTAGCACTTTTCATTTTGGACAGCAAGAAGCAGACACCGCAAACAAAGATGTTACTACCAAGGATGCATTGAACACTAAGCAGTTAGTGAAAAAGTTAAAACTACTTATCACCAACAGAGCGCACTGGTTAGGTGACACACAGTGGTACGTAGTAGTGACTAACATGTGTGGAAAAGAACATTTAAAGCACCTGAACTTTCTGATGAGTCTAAAAGTCTTGTGTGTTTTTGATTTTGATCCCGATTCTGACCAGGATGGACTTTGTTCAGAGTATAAGAAATTTCACACAACAAACACTTTCTCACTAGTGAACTCCTTTAGTGACAGTGCAAGGAATAAGGATATGGCAAGGGAACTGAGCTTGTTCAGACAAACCTGCTGGATTTTTAGCAATGGAAGTCAAAGCTTCCCAGAAGATGAATTTTGTGATGACCAAACATGGGTCAGAAATAAAGGCAAATATCTTAAAAGGGCCATCACTTTCATCTGCGAGGAAACCTGCAAGCTAGGGTGTTTCACTGTGCTATTTCTCCTCTTTTCAACAGCAAAACAGTCCATCGTTGATGCTTTTCACTCATTTTATAGAGAAATGAATGGCACGGACCACCTCATTTGCATTGTTGAAAACAAGAATGTTTATAAGAAGTGGGCGAAGCAGGTGGAGCAGTCTTGCAGCCAAGAGGAACTAGAAAACATAAGTGTCGCAGGGCTGCAGTTAAGTGACGTGGACTCCACCATTCAAGGCACATTCCCCCCAACAGATTCCTTAAAACTACCGGTTTCTACAAATGGGGTCTTCGTTCTTACACTTCCAGATAAAGAAATCATTCATTCACTTAAAATATTATGTGCAAATGAATGCAGCAATGTAAAGGTCAAGACAAAGGAAGAATTGCAAAGATTTGAGAGTGCATTTTACAGAGGAGGAAAGATGGACTGGAAACATCTCTGGTTTGCAGATCAGAAGCACGGCTGTAACATGCTCGAACGCGATGCCTGTGAGGAAGCGGATAAAATAATCACGGACATCTTGGCTAAATGTTCAGTATCGCATCCAGTTTACAGGGTAAAGCTCTTTCACCAGCCAGGCAGTGGAGGAAGCACGGTGAGTCGTCAAATTCTATGGAAATATAAACATAAATTGCGCTGTGCAGTTGTTGACTCCTCGTGTCCAGTTTCGACTGTCTGTGACCATGCAGTGAAGTTTAGAGAATTCTACGAGGAGGACAAAAAGCGGTGTTGCCCTGTCCTACTCCTAGTTGAAGATACAAGTGAAGATTACACAGAAGAACTAAAGCGTGGTTTGATAGAAGATTCCATGTGCAAAAGAGTTGCACATTCCAAGCCTTGCTTCATCATTCTGAGCTGTCGGAGATCAAGTGACCCAGAAAAACTTTGTGAGGAATCTCCAGATAACACCGTCGCAGTGACCTACACATTGAGCATCAGAGAAAAGAAACTCTTTGCTGACAAATCGGAAGAACTTTCCAACCATTTCCCGAAAGGATCTCTGATAGTATTTGACCTGATGCTACGAGGGTTCAACAAGCAACATTTGAATGAAGTTGTTAAACAAACACTAAAAAACAAGGAATACTCTTCAATAGAATTCCAGTTATTGAGATACATTGCATTGCTTAACCACCACGTTCAAGGTTCCTATATGCCAACTTCACATAGTCACGCACTGCTTGGAGAACATTTCTATGTTAAGGATGCTCAAGGAAATCTAATAAGTCTTTTTGGGAAACGCCTACCACTTCTGGTGGTTGAATTAAGAGAAACGGTTTGCTGTACAACTGGAATACGGATCTGCCACCCCTTAATTGCAGAGGAGATACTGAACCAGTTTTCTGCCACTCATCCCCAAAGTCAAATTGCTTCAGATCTCCTCCGAGAAAAACAAATCTTTCAAATTCGGTTTGGGAAAGACTCCTTTCTAAGGTCACTAAAAATCCTGCTGTTACGTCGCAAGAAAAAGATAATGGGCGAGGACGCAGATACACTTTTCTCCCCCCTAGTGGAACATATTTGCACTGTTGAAAATAAAAAAGAGGAAGCCAGGGAAATGCTAAAATCTGCTTATACGCTTTATGGCAATGATCCAGTGTTCGCTCAACATCTTGCTAGATTGCACTCTAACCACAAACAGTTTGAGGAGGCGATAAAATGGGCGAATATTGCTAAACTTCATTTCCCCCATGACTCCTTTATTTTAGATACAGTTGGTCAAGTATACAAACAAGCATTTAATTCCACCAATCCAGAATGGACCAGCGATTTAGCTCTTTGCAAAGCTGCTGGAATGATTAAAATTGGGCTGAAATCAATGGAATGTTTTAGGGAAGCACAGCGTGCTGCCAAGTCGGAGATGGAGGAGATGAACAGTTCAGGGTACTTTGGAGAAATTGATGTTGGCTGCCAAATACTGAAGCTCCTTTCAAAACTCCAACCATTTGCCAATAACATAAAGTCGGTTCTCTTATATTACCTTCTGACTGACCAGCAGCCAATGGAAATTGCAGACGTTTGGAGTGAGATCCATGACGAACTGAAAGGGCTGTACAGGAATATGTGCAATGCCCTTGAATGGCTTTCTGAAGATGCAGGGTACTTCCAGCCAGACAATGACCGGACCAATCATTTTGGCTCCAGAAAATGGATGGAGAGGAAAACAATGGAATTTGCCACTTTTTACTCTTCTAAAAACCAACCTGGACTGAGACATTTAACTCGAAGGACGGACATTTACTTAGAGGGTGGAGGGAGCACTGCTGCTTTGCTGTCCCTGTTCTCAAATACAAATGATGCAATAGCTGCAATGAAACTAGTGAAAATATCAGATCTTTACCTGCCAGTGTGGATTGATGATACAAATCTTCGGGAAGAGTTAAATCCGGAGGATCTTGCACAATATATCATGTGCCATGTTGCATTAGCCCATGTCGAGCCTCAGTCTCCAGAACTGTTACCTTTCATGCGTCTCCGTGAGCTGAGCACAAGGTTTTTGAGCTCAAAGGAAACGTTCAGCCCCTGTGTCTACCTCTTGCTCCTGATGCTTTACTGGCCAGATCTTGGAGACGATGATCATGATCAAGTAAAAACCAATATTCTCTTGACTGCAATTGAGAAGGCTCAGAGGTTGCACCAGATCAGAGTTAAAAAAGTTCCAGAAAGGAAGAAAAAGGCCAAGGTTCATTTCTTCCTGAGACAAGGAAACTCCTTTCAAAAGTTCATTCATGTTAGTAAAATTGAACAGCTAATAAAAGGCCCTGTAACGGATGGTTGTCTCAGGTGGAAACCTCCGGCTGAACTGTTAAGGAAAGTTCCAGGGCGGATAACAAATGGGAAGATTTACGCAGAAGGATACAGCAAAAATCCCAATCTTGAGGTTTCACCAGCAAATCCCCTGTGGGTTCCTCGTGGAGATCGAAGGGTTTCCTTCTCTCTGGGATTTGCATATAAAGGGCTGATCGCTTACAACATTCATTGACGTGTTAATATAACACCAGTTATCAGGATTGGTTTACACCGGCTGTTTAATGTATGGTAAAGTTTTTTTATGGGGTGAACATGCCCCTTTAACCATTGTACTCACTGACAATCTATCAATGAACACATATGATGGGTATTTGGCCTGTTTGAGCATCTTTTCTATAGTAATTGAGCTATAACCTTCCAAACATTTATTCAATTGGTAAAATGAATAATCTGTGCGATTTATCAACATTTTCAATAATCAGACAAATGATCAGGGACCCAAATTCAGTTGAATTGATTGATCAGTCATCTTACAATTTTCTTCAGACTCCTGGGCAGATCAAACTTTTTTTTAAAATACATAATAATCAAATATCCAGCCTGAGACAATCAAATAATACTAAGAAATTTTGGATACAGGTCTAGTGTTGAGGGGCCAGTCAGGGGCAGCCAAAGAGCCCCATTTGGCCTCCAGACCCTAGCCCTTACCTGCAGACGTTCCGTATAACCAGCTGGCCCGATACCTTTATGATCAATGGATCATAATGGACAAGGAAAGTCACAGGTAACAACAGCTCCAGAGTTAGACATTAGATCCAATTTGCCATTTTTGTACAAGTGCATGCCCAGAATTAAGGCAAAGACCTTCCTATTCTTTTGTATTAACACCACTTTTACTGGTTATACTGTAGCTGTGAGTGGGCCCTAAGAAGGATAAACTGCCCAGATGTTGGGTTGTTAGCAAATATAGACAATCTACTGGTTACTTGTTCACCTTAAAATCCACTACAAAAAATATTTTACTACAAAAAAACAGTAATTGTGGGACACTCATTCATTGTAACAGACTGCAAGGCATCAGTGCAATCCACTAAGCCCCCCGGCTACACAGCTCCCTTGTTCTGTTCCTTTATTGAACATCTATTGTTTTTATGTAAATATAAAAGGAGAAAAAAAATGAATGTACTTTGATTATGACTTTCCAAAGTAACACGGTGGCTCAGTGGTCAGCACTGAAGTCCTGAGTTCGATTCCCCCCTTGGACACATCTGCAAGGAGTTTGTATGATCTCCCCGTGCTTGCGTGGGTTTCCTCCGGGCACTCCGGTTTCCCCACAATCATAAAGACATACTGATAGGTTGTATGTGTCAAATAAATGTGCTTAGATTGTAAGCTCTTTGGGGCATGGCCTGAAGTTAATGTATACATATAATTGTAAAGCGCTACGGAAGATGTTGGCGCTATATAAATCCACAATAATAATAATAATTTTATGATATGAATAATTTATGCACTAGATCATTAAAAAATATATATTCTTGCGATTTTAAACTGCGTATTATTTTGTAACCTACAGTAAATGTTCTGGAATAGCAGTCTAAAATGGAGCCAGAATTAAGTAACAGACAGTAGAAATACAACCTTGATAAAAACGAAGCCTGAGCAAAACAAGTACTGGATTGAAGGCATGCAGCAACACCCCCAAATTCTACTTACACATTTATTTAGAAATTACGATTACATTTTTTTTCAGTATAGTTGCCGTTTTCCTTCTGTTACCCGCAAAAATGCTCCAGTTGTCTTAGATTTAGGAACAGACTGTGAATCTAAAGATCGGTACACACAGAGATCCTTTCTCTGACTAACCGGCACTTCCGACTGGTCAGCCAGGATGAAGGACTGATGATCGTGGCAAATCAGCCGTGGGCGTCAGTTCCCTGCGACCGTGCGGGCAATAGAGGATGATTTCGGACGTGTCCGATTCATCCGGACAGTTGGTCATGTTCAGCCAAAAACCCATGTAATGTTTTCAGCCCAATCGACTGGTACACTGAGCCATCAGTCTAAAAAAATGTCAGTGTGTACACAGCCTTACTCTATCCAATTATTAACCTTCACTCACGTCTATTTACTCAGTGAGTGAATGTAGGTTAAAGGATTCCCTTCAAGGTGTCTTTTTAATTAATACAGACAAGCAACTCCAATTATTTCCCCAATAGCAACATGCGGTATAATCAATAATCTACGTACTAGAACCCACTTACCTGAATTGACTTGATTGTGTTGAAGGGGAAATAGATTTCAGTGTGGCGTACAAATCTCAAGGGTGAGTAAAACGATCAATCAAAGCAGCAGAGGATTCAGCGCTGAACCGTTGTGCATTACATAGTAACAGTAAGTGTTCATAAAAGATTTTTCATACAATCTCATCATAGAGAAAGGACAATTTTGCTACACACATAGACAATCTGCAATTTCCATCTCCGATAGGATTTTACTTTCACCAGCCACGTGTGTACCCAGCTCTACACGCACAGGCAAATCACAAAGCAATTTTTTGTGGATTTTAAAGGAAATGTTCTCAATGTTGGGGAATCTTTCCTGGTTTCATTATCTCGTCGATGAAGAGACACACCAATGACAAATCAGAGACTTGGTTATGTTTCCAGTTACTTTTCTTTATTAAGATTCAACAGTGAATTGGCATTGGTTACAATCAAACATACAGACTGGGTCATTGCGTAAAGTGAAATGTTGATACTAACAAGAACAGTACAAACACAGAGAAGCCATTTACAATAGTCAACATGCGCATACTACAGATGTTCCCCATTCTGCCACCCAGCCTACGAGGAATCCTAGGCCAGATTAGGGACAGACTTGAGCTCATTTAGAGGTTACAGACTTGTTGCTTATCAGTATGAATCTGAGCGCATGAAACAGAAATCAGAAGAAACATTTAGTACTTACACATTACAACTAACCTGTCCTGGCAGTACTGGGTACTGTTGTCTCTACCAGTACGGAGCGGCCATGCTGTTCGCTAGTTAACAAAAAGATAAACTGAATTAAATTAAGTACAGTTTATCTGGGCTCTGTATATACTAACCCAATACACTTATCCTAGTTTCCAATGTTTTTATATTGCAAAATGAATGGGCTAGAAGGGTAACGTCACAAACTAGCTGTTTTAATTAACTTAAAAAGGTCTCTCCACCTCCAAAATCTAAAATTCATAATAGGTAGGAAATCCCCCCCCCCCCCCAAATCTAGACCTTGCTCGGTATAACCCCCCCATCCTAAAGGTACTACCAGCCTTCATTCCTGTCCCATTCTGCTGCTCTTCTGCATGGCAGCTGGATCTGTAATTGGCTTACGCGGCTGCCGATCCAGTAGATAGTCAAGGAAACGATTCCTGGGTTTTAAACTTAGCATCTAGGTTTGGGTGGGTGGGGGGGCTTACCTAACTATTATGAATTTTTATCATTTGATGAGCGCTACTATTTGGTTTTGGGTGAGAATCGCTACTTTTTCAAAAGGGGAGAGGGGGGGGGGGGGGGTGAAGAGCTCCACTGCGCATGCCACAAAATTCTCAAGAGGTGCAGGAGGCAGAAATGAATTACACAAGAGGCTTCCTTCTCATCACTTTCCTGGACTTTCATCTGGCCCTGCAGGACAACCATATGCAGCAGTAGTGGGCTCAACGGTGGAGCAAATTTTAGTTGGGGGGCAAACAATCAGTAGTAAAATTAGCAGAACTTTAAACGACAGGGGTACAGGACCAATTCCTGCAAAGGGTGTCTTTTATGGCCTTTTCCACAGTACAGTATGAGATTACTAAGAACATTCCATGTATATCTAAATAATGTTCACAAACATTGTAAAAATGAGTTTTAACATTTATTTAATGGAACGTTAATCCTTTAATACTGTTTTTGTACCATAACACCTGACTTAAGGCGCTGGAACGTTGAGCTGTAAGAGACAAGAATTGATTTTTAAAGTCAGACTATAGAGGTTGGCGGTGGAAGGGCCTGGCCTGCAATATACCAAAAGTAATTCATGCTACAGAAGCAGCAGCCAGGGTGGGATCGGGAGGAAGGGGGGAAAAGGGCTCCACTGCACATGCCAGCAGCAACTGAGGGGACAGGAAGACAGCTCCCACCTTTCAGTTTCCTGGACTTTGAAGAGGCGCTACAGGAGAAGCATAAGGAGCTGGGATGTAAGGTAAGGATTTTTTTAAATTGTACAGTGGGGCCAGTAGTTGGTGAATTTTTAGTTTGGGGGGTGGACATGCCCTTTAACATCTTAGTGGAAGCTTTAAAAAAGTTTCATAGGCACCAAACAATCTACACGAAATATCAAAATCATTCAGATAAACATTTTATAATCTGGCTTACCAACTTATTGAACTAATTGCTTTTATTTATCCAAGGTTTATGGCAAGCTATTTCAAACAGCAACCTTATGGAGAAAGCCAATATGCAATTAAAATTGTGTGTGCACTAGATTTGGGTGCGTACCCAGCCTAAGGAGACAAAACATCATTGTGCTGTTTTTTGAGGGGGAAAAAAACATGAACACTTACACCACCTTTTAATGGAGAACAAAAGCTGAATAATGAATAACTGGATTCTGTAATTCCTAAGTAGCAGATGTGTATAAATCACAAACCTCTGGAATCAGCAGCATTACAGAAAAAGCATCAGTAATTGTGAGTTTGTCACTTCCTGACTGGGGCAGAATTAAAGCCACCTCTAGGAGATTGTGGTACGTTGTGACGGGGGGGGGGGGGGGAGGTTTTTTTATTGCCTGTTAATGGAAACGTTAATTCTTCTACACTATCACTGTACCATTTCTTTTTGCTTATCTGTCCCCTATTTCTTTTGATATCCAATTCAAACCATCTTTCATTTCAGCTGTCAATCAAGTGCCTTATTTTCAAACTCTTCTGCTGGTGAGAGTTAGTATCTGAATTGCATGGTGGGAAATTCCCTCTCCCAGTGCTGCTTCATAGTAATAACTGAGCATGCTTGACTTTACAAGTGTGTAAGAGGAGATAAGGAGCCTGAGCAAATAAGAACTGGACTGACGGCAACACACACCTCAAAGTAAGGGCTACTGCTTACATGTATTTATTTATAGATTACCATAAAACAAAGTCCTTTTTTTAGTATAGCTGTGCTTTAAGGTGGCCATGCCATATATATTATACAGTAGATCTCCAGATGTATTAAAACTGCAACTCCCAACGTTTGCAAGGAAATGCCGGGGAGTTTTGAAACATCAGGAGATCCCTGTGTGCCATGAAGTGCTTATTGACACTATACAAAAACTCTGATTTACACTGCTGTGCCTTTCTGCTATTTTTCTAATTGTATTTCTAAAATGGAAATGCATGCAGCAAAAAATGGAGCAAGCCCTTTCCTAGGAAGTATATGGGAGACATTATTGGTCCATCACATATATTGGTTTTTAAATGAGTGTGCACAATGTTTAATATAACTTAAGCTGTGTAATATAAAGGCCCAAATGCCTGGATATCATTTACATAGACCGCCCTGGCAAGCAAGGCAATTGTATGAGTGTGTGCAGTTGTACAATCTGATTTTAACATGGGGCCTGGATTGGAGAAACCGTGATTGCAAGCTACAGCATTGACTTATTTAAAGGTTAATGAGGGGTCTGTACAAGGCAATGCAAATAATACTTTTTTCTTTACCTTCCTCTCCATTCATCAAGTAGTCTCATGCTAGCATCTTGAAAAGAAACTTAGAGAAGTATACTTGTATACTTATTGTTATTCTGTTAACAGTTTGGCCTAAGAAAAAAGAGAAATACACATTGCTGAAACATCTCACTAATGAACAGATAGTCTGAACACTTTCCCAAATTAATTCTACCGGCCAAACACCATTTAATATTTAGGGCATGTCCACCCTTTAAACAAAATCACTTGCCCCTAACTTCAACTGCTATTTTTAGCCTTTTATAATGCATTTCCCCCTGCTCAGAATATGAAACACAGAGTGGGGAGCATGTGCAGTGAAGGTGATCTTTGCCTTCAAACAGCCAATAGTATTCACCCAGTGATTTTGTATTATAGCCAAAGTGAAGCAGCTTTAGGTAAAGTGCTACATTGGGAATGCAGAAATACAAACAGCTGCTAACTGCAGGATTGGGTGTTCGCTGCAGGGCGGGGCTGGGATCTGCAAAGGGATTGGGTGATTGACATTTCATTACCGACTAGCTGTACCCAGCCACCTTTAAAAAGTAAAAAATAAGGGAAAGCAAGATTAGCAAAAATCAGATCTAAAATTGGTGGTAATTCATTCTTATTACTGTGATTAAAAGGACAGTTTACATGTCCTTTAATGTTAATTAACTACCATTACAGACCATGGCTGGTGAAATTTTTTATAGCCTAAACCAAGGTAGAGGGTTAGTACTATAACAAGGCCGAGGCAACCCTGCAACGTGCCGCATTGCCGTGCGTTGTGACTGCGGGGGGGGGGGGAAATGCAGGTTGCATGTGCACCTAGTGCGGACGTAACAATTGAATTGGCCTACACTAGAGTTCGTTTTTTAACATGTGCAGGTGTGGCATAGCTGAATATTTAATTTTTCCCATAGCAAGTTAAGTTACAGTAATACTAGTTGGAAAACTACCCATGTATTTGGTAATTTGTCTCCCGAGTGATCAGAACAGCTGTTTGGTGTGTGTGCCAGTCTAGACAGATAGGAATTCGGGCACCCACCAGTTAAATGTACAATAATAACCAACCAATAGGGAACATATAAATAGAGCTGGCCATAGAAATTAACAAGACACCCATAAAGTTATCAGGTGATCTCGCACTTGGCAGGATGCACTTACCAGCTGGCATTGATCGGCTCCACAATTCTCTGATGATCGAGAGCTGCAAAGCATGCAGTGTTATTGGTATCCGTTACCTGGAACCTTATTTACATTGATTTACCTTAAATGTTTCCCATTAATAATCTGCGAAAAATTTTAAACAATTGTTACCCGGTTATCACAGGTGATTATATCCTCTGGAATGCAGGATACTTGGAGAGCAAATCAGAAAGAAGCCTGCCCCCAGCTCCACCCTCCGGCCAATTAAAACATTGTAGCACCCAGCAGATGCAAAAACTAATCTAAAGAAAAGGATATTTTTGTTCAAAAACAAGCAGCAAACAATCTCTATGGTTCCCCCACCTTCCAATAAATATAGACATTGGAGGCGACAGACATAGGGCTAATTGGTTATGCAGCAAAATGATGCTCTCCCCTTCAAGGTTTTACATGCTCAGAGGACTAGCATTCAGTTATTGGCTGTGATGTCATACAGACAGCTGGTAACTTGTCCTTTAAAGTAGAACTTGTTTTTTTTGATGTGTGGTTTTGAATAAATATTTTGAATTACACATTGGGAGTGCAACCCTCACTGTACATTCTTTTGTAATTTTAAATGAGCCATAAACCACCTCTTTACATGCTGTACAGCCCAAGATATAATGAAGTCTCCGATAAGAAAGTTAGGGGGTGGGAGGATGACAGATGACATTCCAGGGGCTGCTCCTCCCCCTCCCTTACAGTGCATGGGATTAAAAATGGAAGTCCCTCCCCTTCCCTTCTGTAGACCAGACAGTTAAGATACCAGGAACTGGTAAGTGAATTTTTAGCTCCTACCCTCATCTTGGCTCTCCCCACTCACGGGCTCGTCCCTGATTTGCACCCAAGACCCCCAACCCCCTTACAGAAAAGTCTGTAAAAACAGCATTTTCAGGCAGAAGCAGAATAAGAAAGTTTAAAACTGAATATTCTGTTTTTACAAAGTTTTCTGTAGGGGGTGGTCTTAGGTGTGCTCTACGAAGGGGACCACAGGGCCTGCAAGAAGGAGGGTCCATGAGGGGGAGGTGCTATGGGAACCCATGAGGGGACAAAGGGGGCCAGCAATGGGGGGGTCCATAAGGGCCCCATGAGTGGGAGGGTCCCCAAGGAGCCCTACGAGTAGGGGGGGTCATGGGGGGCCTGCAAGGGGAGGGGCTGATGAGCAGAACACAAGGAAGAGGGACTGTCGCATGGTTTTGGGAAGTGCAAGGGATCTGGTGATGCTGCTACACAAAAATTAAAATCTTTAAAACGATGTAAAAAAAATAATGAAAGTAAATTAAAAAAAAACTCAGCAATTCCTGTCAATTTACTTTAAGTCATTTATAGACCAGTTACCCTTAAAGATTACATGACCATAGATATTGGATAGATTAGAGGTTCATCTAGAGATGAAGATATTGGATAGATTAGATCTGTATACGGCCTGATGGTCTGTATATGGTCTGATGGTCTGTATACGGTCTGATTGTATATGGTCTGTATACAGTCTGTATATGGGCTGTATATCATCCGTATTTGGTCTGAATATGGTCTATATACTGTCTGCATACGATCTGTATATGGGCTGTATATGATCTGTAAACGATCTGTATATAGGCTGTATACGGGCTGTATATGGTCTGTATGTGGTATGTATGTGTTCTTTATAAGGTCTGTATGTGGTATGTATGTGATATTTATAAGGTCTGTATGTGGTATGTTTGTGTTGTGTATATGGGCTGTATACTGTCTGTATGTGGTATGTATGTGTTCTTTATAACTGCTTGAGTTAAAGGATCTGTGTCCCTCCCCTGATGGTCTAGCCCATCCCACTGCTTGAGTTTAAGACTCCCTGTCCCTCCCCCTGATGGTCTAGCCCATCCCACTGCTTGAGTTAAAGATGGTCTAGCCCATCCCACTGCTCTGAGTTAAAGACTCTCTGTCCCCCCCCTGATGGTCTAGCCCATCCCACTGCTTGAGTTAAAGACTCCCTCCCCCTCCCCCTGATGGTCTAGCCCATCCCACTGCTTGAGTTAAAGGATCTGTGTCCCTCCCCCTGATGGTCTAGCCCATCCCACTGCTCTGAGTTAAATGTCCCTCCCCCTGATGGTCTAGCCCATCCCACTGCTCTGAGTTAAAGACTCTCTGTCCCTCCCCCTGATGGTCTAGCCCATCCAACTGCTCTGAGTTAAAGACTCTTTGTCCCTCCCCCTGATGGTCTAGCCCATCCCAATGCTCTGAGTTAAAGATTCTCTGTCCCCCCCCCCTGATGGTCTAGCCCATCCCAACTGCTCTGAGTTAAAGACTCTCTGTCCCTCCCCCTGATGGTCTTAAAATAATCAGTATAGTGTGCTATAAGGAATAAGGTAGCCCTAATGTAAAATATATGTATTGTGTAGTAGAAAAGCGTAACTATAAAAATATAGAATTGTTGTATAAGGATAGGTACCCAATGGTAACAATATATAGCGATATTTTTTATGTATAGAATAAGGTAGCCCTAATGTAATAATAATATAAGGATATTGTGGTTATTATGGAAATAAGTACCCCTATGTAAATATATAAGATATGTGCTGTTATTATAGGAAATACGTAGCCCTAATGTAAAAATAAGCGATATTGTGTATTATAGGAAAAAATAGGTACCCTAATTAAACTATAAGGATATTGTGTATTATAGAAATAAGTACCCCAATGTAAAATATAAGATTATGTGTATTATAGAAAATAAGGTAACCCCTAATGTAAATGAAGAGATTTGTGTATATAGGAAATAATGGCTACCCATATGTAAATTAAGGATATTGTGTATTAGTAGCGAAATAAGGTAGCCCTAACTGTAAAATATAAGGTAGTGTGTATTATAGAAAAAAGGTACCCTAATGTAACACATAAAGGATTTGGGTATTATAGGAAATAGGTACCCCCTAATGTAAAATATAGGATTTTGTGGTATTGTATAGAAAAATAAGGGACCCCTAATGTTAAAATATAAAGATATTGTGGTCTTATATGAAAAAGGTGACCCTATTAAATCTAAGGATATGTGTGTATTATACGGCATAAGGTCTAGCCCAATGTAAAATATAGATGAGTGTGCTATTATAGGAACATAGGTACCCCTCCCTAAGTAAAAGATCAGGATATTGTATGTATAGAGGAAATTAAGGTACCCCTAATTTAAATTATAAGGATATTGTGTTATTATAGGAAATAAGGTACCCCTATTAAAATATAAGATATTGGTGTTATAGGAAATATGGACCCTAATGTAAAAATAAGGATCTTTGTAGTATAGGAAATAGGTATGCCCTAATGTAAAATATAAGGATATTGTGTATATAGGAAATAAGTAGCCCTAATGTAAAATCATATAAGGTGATTGTGATATGATAGGAAATAAGGTACCCCTATGTAAAATATAAGGATATTTTTATTATAGGAAAATAAGGGTACCCCTAATGTAAATTATAAGGATAATTGTTGATTATAGGAAATAGGTAGAGCCCTATGTAAAATATAAGGATATTGTGTAATTATAGGAATTAGGGTGCCCTAATGTAAAATAAAGGCTATTGTGTATTATAGGAAATAAGGTACCCCTAATGTAAAATAAAGGCATATTGTGTTTATTGGAAATTAAGGTAACCCTAAGTAACATATAAGGATTGCTGTCTATATAGGTAAATAAGGTAGCCCTAAGGTAAAATATAAGGAGTTTGTGGATTATAGGAAATAAGTGTACCTATGTAAAATAATAAGGATATTGTGTATTAAGGAAAAAGGTAGCCCTATGTAAAATATAGGATATGTGTATTGATGGAAATAAGGTAGCCCTAAGGACAAATATAAGGATATTTCGTATTATAGGAAATAAGGTACCCATATGTAAAATATAAGATATTTGTATTTAGGAAATACAGGTACCCTAATTAATCATATAAGGGATATTGTGTATTTATAGGAAATAGGTACACCCTAATGTAAAATCTAAGGATATGTGTATTATAGGAAATAAGGTAGCCCTAATGTAAAATTAAGATTTGGTAGTATAGGAAACGGTACCCAATGTTAAAATATAAGGATATTGTGTATATATCGGAATAAGGTACCCTATGTAAAATATAAGGATATTGGATTATAGGAAAATAAGGTAGCCTAATGTAAAATATAAGGTATATTGTGTATTATGGAAATAGGTACCCTAATGTAAAATATAAGGATATTGTATTATTATAGAAATACAGGTGTCCTAATTAAAAATATAAGGATATTTGTATTATATAGGAAATAACGGGTAACCCTAATGTAAAATTAAGGATATTGTATTAGAGGAAATAAGGTACCTCCTGAATGTAAAATATACAGTGATATGTGTATTTATGAAAATAAGGTACCGCCTAATGTAAATATAAATTATTTGTGATTACAGGAAATAATGTACCCCTAATGTAAATATAACGATATGTGTTATTATAGGGAAATAAGGTAGCCCTAATTAAATATAAAGGATATTGTGTATTATAGGAATAAGGCACCCCTAATGTAAAAATATAAGGGGAGGCTTTTTGTATTATGGGAACTAAAGGTACCCCTAATGTAAATTGATAAGGATATATGTGTATTATAGGAAATAAGGGACCCCTAACTGTAAAATATAAGGATATTGTGTATGATAGAGAAATAAGGGTACCCCTAATGTAACAATAAAGGATCTTTGTTATGTAGGAGAAATAAGTAGCACCTAATAAAAATAACGGATATTGTGTATTATAGGAAATAAGGTAGCCCTAATGTAAAATATAAAGGATATGGTATTATGAAATAAGGTACCCCTATGTAATCACATATAAGATATCTTTGGTATTATAGGAAATTAAGGTACCCCTAATGTAAATTATAAGATAATTGTGTATATATAGGAAATAAGGTGCCCTAATGTTAAAATATAGGATATTGTGTATTATAGGAAATAACGGTAGCCCTAATTGTAATATAAGGATTATTTGTATTATAGGAAATAAGGTCCCTAATGTTAAAATATAAGATATTGTGGTATTATAGGAATATAGGTACCCCCTAATGTAAAAATTAGGAATCTGTGTATTATAGAAATAAGTGTGCCCCTATGTAAAATATAAGGATATTGTGTATTTATAGGAGAATAAGGTACCCCTCCATGTAAAATTAAGGATATTTGTGTATTATAGGAAATAAGGTAGCCCCTAATGTAAACTATAAGGATAATGGTTATTATAGGAAATAAGTTAGCCCTAATGTAACATATGAAGGATATTGCGATTAAATAGGAAATAAGGTACCCCTATGTAAATATAAGGATTTGGGTATTATAGGAAATCATGGTACCTAATGTAAAAATATAAGGATTTGTGTATTAGAGTAAATAAGGTACCCCTAAGGTAAAGTATAAGGATTTGTGTATTAAGGAAAAGGTAGCCCCAATGTAAAATATCAGGATATTGTGGTATTATAGGAAATAAGGACCCTATGTAAAATATAAGTATTGTGTATTAGAAAACTAAGGACCCCTAATGTCAAAATCTAAGGATATTGGTGATATGATAGGAAAAGGTAGCCCTCATGTAAAATATAAGGATATTGGTTATATAGAAATAAGGTACCCTAAGTGTAAATGATAAGGATATTGTGTATTATAGAAATAAGGTAGCCCTAATGTAAACTAAAGGATAATTGTTGTATTATAGGAAATAAGGTCCTAATGTAAAATATAAGGATATGTGTATTAATAGATAAAGACGGTACCCTAAGGTAAATATAAGGATATTGTGTATTATAGAAATAAGGTACCCCTAATGTAAATATATAAGGATATTGTGTTTATAGGAAATAAGGCTACCCCTAATGTAATATTCAGGATATTGTGTATTATAGGAAATAGGTAACCCTAAGTAAATAATAAGGATATTGTGTATTATAGGGATAAGGTACCCTAATGTAAATATGAAGGATTTGTGTATATAGGAAATACGGACCCTATGTAAAATATAAATATGTGATATTAGGTAGTGCATTGTGTAACTGACGTATATTGTATATCTAATGTGCATTGTTAACTGTTGCTGTGTAAACAACTGAAATATAGTACTTAGCGTTAATTCTTAATTTGATTAGATCTAAAAAATGTCTATATGGTGTAACAGTGTATATTACGAAAGATTATTTCGTGACGTTCTAAATTGAGACAGACTGAAAGATGTAGTTACTGTCTCTATATGCCAGTGTAACGTGTCTCTTAATATACTGGAACGATGTAAAAATTTCTATATAGTGACTGTACAGCTCTTATTAGATATACTGAAAG